>BSBM01001035.1:1202500-2402500 GCA_027924585.1 Larix kaempferi
CCCTTATTTACCTACGATTTGGAATGGTTTTCATGATTCTGGATATCCTTGCTTTGTCTTTTGTTATGTGATTTAGGGCCACCTTTATTAGTATTTTATTGCAATTTATTTGCAATCCCAAACTCCTGCTTATTCTTCAGCTTGATTTTTTGCTCAATTTTGATAGCATATCAGTAAGTGGTTCCCAGTAAGGATATTTCCATGAAATCCATCTATGTTTGGATGTACCTATGTAGGATAATGCAATATTTTAGGACCAAGTTCCATTCGAAGTATCTGATACCCAGCTTTGAGCACAAGGTATGGAATATATTGGTAAACTTAGACACCGTATAATCTCTTTCCTAGCGCAGAGTTTTCCATATCATGTACTGGCCATCATAGTTTTCAATGGGGTAGAACTTCTCATTCAAGGCATCAATAAAATCTTCCCAAGTGGGTTTTGTCCCATATTCCATAGACTCATCCCCAACGTGCCTCCCCCGGTAACCTTTCTACCAATATTTAACATGGGGGAGAGACTTAAGGAGTGTAAAGGGGAACTTTTCACTGTTGAAACATTTTTAAATAGAGTAATAACCCTCTAAAATATTTAACCAATTATCCAAATAATTTGCATCTATATGTCCTTCAAATAAAGGGATGTCAAAATTAACTTATACCTTGAAGGGTGTTGCACCTTTGAAATGGTTGCTAGTTGAAGGTGTCTTTGTCATCTTTGATAGTCGTCAAAGGATCTAGGTGAAATTATTCATCATCTTATTCCTTTGTCACATGGGAGCTTCCTCAAGCAACAACTTAATAGGATATCCTACTCTGCTAGCTCAAGACCCAACTCCTAATACCCAAATCTCATTGGATACATGCACCGAGAAACAACAAGAGTAGATTGATCTGATACCACTTATTTGGATTATTTAGAGAATAAAATGAAGGCAACAATATAAAATGGAAACATACACAAAAATATTTTGCAGAGAGAAAAATAGTACAATAAAACCCAAATTCTAATAATGAACGGAATGGAAAAACACTTTAAACTACAAAGCACGACAAACTAGATTGAATGGTAGTAGCTTATCTCTAAAGAGATATGTGTCGGCTACACTCATTTAAGTGATTTGATTACAAAGAGACCAAAAAGGGCCTTTTATCATAATCATAAAGAGGAAAAAAACCCTAAACATCCAAAAACCTAATCCTATGAGATGAAGCACCAAAAGGACTTGTGGGCCCCGAGGTGGCTAGATGATACATCAACCTCCTAGGGTGAAGCTTTTGCACATGATCTCTATTTAGGGTGCACAATAACTTTTTGGGAAGAACTAACTAATAATTACAACATTTGAATGGGTCCAGGGCATACCATGGCAACCCTATCTCCCTGATTGGCCAAGAAACATTGTTTAGGGCCTCAAACGACCCCGGAAGTTTGGGACCCAAAAAATCGTAGAAAAAATCCAAGAAGATGGAGAACCATTGTAACTCGGTGGAACAAGTGGGTGGCCACCAATATCCACCTAGATCACTCTAAGCAATGATTTTGGGCTTCTGGAATATCCAATCCCATCTATATTGTAATTCTTAGTGTCTTGACTTTGAACTCAATAAGAAACAAAACATGCTTAGCATACACAAGATCGTAAGGTGTAAAGCATGTAGTATTCCTCCAAGTGGTTAGATAATCCCATAGATCCTTTGGAAGTCAACAAGCCCATTAATATTTGTGATGAATCTACACAATCTTGGTCAAGATAGACTCAAAAACTCTATTAGTAACTTCCACTTATCCATTGGCCTATGGATGGTAAGGTGCAACTATTCTATGTCTACTATGGCATTGTTTAGTGATGGATTGAACGAATTTTGAGGTAAATTGGGATTCCCTGTCTATAACAATATCTCGTGGGACACCAAACTGGACAAATATTTTCACATAGCGAAAATCATCTACCACTTGTTTTGTAGCCCTTGGAAGTGCTTTAGCCTCAAACCATTTGGTAACATAATCTGTGCATACTAGGATATGAGGTTTCTATTTGGATGGAGGGTTGATGGGACCTAAAATCCAAATCCCATTTCTGAAAGGGTTCCACCATGAGTTGAGTCTAGAGTGGCATTTTTCCATCCTTTGGAAGGTGTCACGGCTTCTCACATACTACTTTGAATCTCAAAAAATGCTAGGCTAATAATAGCCTAGATGCAACACCTTATGTGTGGTCCTCTTATCGGCAAAGTTTCCACCGCAAGGTTTGTCATGACAAGATTTTGGGATATTGTAAATCTCATCCTCTTGGAAACAACATCGGATTATGAGGTTCAGTCCTATGAGAAAGAGGTATCCTTAAACCCATGAGTACATGGCACTTTGTTTGATAATCCTCCATCTTTCCCTTGGTGAGAGATGTGCGAGATGTCTTCCTACAACCTAAAAGTTACCAATATATGTAAACCACGGTGTGTTAGTAAATAACATGAATACTTATTCATTAAGAAAAACATCTTCAACAGGGAGCGTAGTCCCACCATTGGTAAGTCTAGAAATAAAGTCTACAACATCACTCTCCCTTCCCAACTTATCCAATATGGTGATGTCAAATTCTTGTAATACTAGCAACCACCTATTTATTCTCCCATTAGTTATTAGTTTATTCCTTATATATCGAAGGGAAAAATTATCAATATGTATAAAAATAGGATACCTAATAATATACATATAAAATTTATTAATTACATACACTACTACAAGAAATTCCTTTGATTCATTGTATAACTCAATTTTGTAGGGGCGAGATTTTTGTTGATGAAGTAAATTACATAGGGCTTATGTTCTTATTTTTGTCCAAGCACTTCTCTAATGCTTATGTCTGATGCATCAGAGGAGACATGGAATGGAAAGGACCAATTTGGTCCCCTCGAGACTGGTGCCATGAACAATTTTTCCTTGAGAGCTTCGAAAGCAATTTAACACTACTTAGTCCAATAAAATTCTATGTATTTATTAATAAAAGTAAATAAAGGAGATGCTAACTTTGTAAAATTTTCAATAAATCTTTGATAATAGCCAACTTCTCCTAAGAAGTTTCCGAACATATTTTTTAGTCTTAGGTGCAGGAAGTCTAGATATTACCTCTATCTTTGTAGGGTCCACCTTTATACATGTATGAGAACTGTGATGGACAAGAACAATTCTCCTAATCCAAACATTATCCTGATGATGGACTCAGCTGTTGGAATATCCTCACCATCATTATTTATATTTGCATGCATGCATGCATCCATTCATCAGTATGGTAGTCTCCCCAACACTTGGAGCCTACTTTCAGCCCCCTAGAGCCTGTTTTGAACCCTCAGTAGCCCTCCTACCTACCTATTGCGTCATTTTTTACTCACCTAGATGACAAATGCGCCCTACTACACTACTTGGATTCCTAACAGTCAGTTGCAACATTGATTGACCAGTTCTTGCATTTATTGCTCAGTTTAACTGCCTGTAGCTTCCAGTTGTTTGTATTGGAGTGCCACTTGACCTACTGACAACCTCATCAACCTTATGCACCCTCCTTGGAGTCTCCATCCCTTTATTTCTGCTCACATGGTTCAGTTAGACTCAGTTAGAATCATTTGACTGACTTTTGACTATTTGTGACTACTACCACTAATTGGGTGATGTCTCCAATGCTATCCAAGCCACACATTGAGGAGAATTCGAATAACCTTTGGCTAATTCGAATTCACTTGAAAATATTGTTATTGTATTCACTTTTCACAGTACCCTCTTACAGCTGATGTATGATTATACTGCAGATTTCTCCATTTTTGAGTTTATGAGTGATAATTGATTTTTTTCTTCTTCTTCTTCTCTGCAATTCTTGAGTGAGATTTGTGAGGTTTTCTCTAGCTGTGAGATCTATCTTGTAGATTATCACATGGTATCATAGTTGGAGCTATCTATTCGAATTGCAGCAGCAGTTGCAGCAATTCATTGAGCAGCTATCTTTCAGTGAGCACCAGAAGCCTCTGGATTTCCATAGCTATTCCTGTGCAATTGTCTTGAATTCACTGGAGAAATCTAGTGAGGTCTAGACAGGTGTGAAAGATCCAATCACATGTGCACATTGTCCTAAGGCAGTGTCCTCTCGATTTGCAGCAAATATCCATCAACAATTTCATTTGTTTTGCAGGCTTATTCCATCATTCGAATTCATCTTCAATTCGACTTCAACAACTACCAATGGATCTAAAACTGAATTCATTCAATTATGTCTAATGGAAATCCAATATGGACATCTTCATGAAGTCCAAGATTCTTTCTATAGTATTGAATGGGACTGCAGTCGAACCCATTGGTGCAGTAGATAAATCCAAGTACTTGGATAAACTTGATGAAGCAGTAGGGCTGCTACTCCTTATCATTTCCGAAGACCTCCATTTTCATGTCATTGATCTAGCCACTCCAAAAGAAGTTTGGGACAAGCTCGAATCTCTTCTTGGACAGAAATATGACTTGAAAGGTCACAAGTTGGAAAATGAGCTTATCTCACTGAGCCCTTGCAGTTTCGACTCCATCAATGAGTTTCTTACCAAGTTCAAAAATCTGATTTCACAATTTAAGAGATATGGAATAGAGAAGGAAGAGAAGCAACTCATCCTTGCCATACTATCAAAATTGGGCCCTAACTCTTCAACATTTGTCTCTACCTTTCAGACAACAAAGCTATCCATCCCAAAATGGAAGTTTCCCACTCTTGATGACTTCATCACCTCTCTCACACAAGAGGAGGAGAAGTTGATTCAAATGGGGATGATCAAACCCAAGATGGATTCATCACTTGCATCTATTGAAGTGAAGAGAGCGAATGGCAAGGGAAATCAAAAAAATTGACAGAAAGTCGAATGAGCAGAAGCAAAAGGACGCTCCCTATCAGTCGGAAGGGGCTTCGAATTCCAAGAAGGGAAAGCAATCTCAAAAGGAGAAATCCAAATGTACATTTTCAATAGAGTATTTCATCCTAAGAGTTCTTGTATGAAGAAGACTATAGGCTTGATGGCTCAGTTACTTGAAAAGAATAACCTTCCAGTACCTGCATGTGCTAGGAAGAAAGAAGTTGAACCTTCTAGATCTGAGGACAAGGAGAGATGATATGCTCTCATGGAAGGTGCATCAAGAGAGTCCTCATTCATCATAGATTCAGGAGCATCAAGACACATGTCTTCCTCCAAATATCTATTTACCAGTTTCAAATGCACTATTGGTCCTTCCATCATGTTGGGGAATGATTCTGAGGTCTCCTCTAAGGGGATTGGAAGGATCAAACTTGATCATGGGTACTTCTTAGATGTGCTCTATGTTCCTACACTTACTGCCAATCTACTTTTGGTCTACCAAATGACCCATACTAGAGAGCCCAAGAGGGTGATCTTCTCTCCAAATGAGATCGAAATACAAGACATGGTTTTAGGAAATATCATTGCAAAAGGTGTTGCAAACCATAATTCGAAACTCTGTGAGTTCTCCCACTTTCTACCTCTCTCCAAGCAGTCTGCTTTTGACACACATGCAAATGAAGAGAGTAGACTATGGCATGAAAGTTTAAGTAACACAACTGATGGAGTTGATCCATCTTCTTATTCGAATTTTGAGCAAGATATGTTAGCTACTACTCTAGAAGTTGAAGAGACTTTCAAAATATCTACTTCCCATGAACCTGTTGAGGTGCAAGGTGATGACCTACTAAGTATTTTGGAGGTGATGCATTCACCCTCCTTGATCAAATGCTTCCTATGGACTCCTATTTGGTCATTGGCACATGTTTTCAGAGTTTCAACGAAGATGGAAGACACCATCATTCGCTTGGGTTCAAGTCTCATGCATATCCTTGTGATTTTGGTTTTGATCTCACCCCTGCTGGTTCAAAGGAGATCATAAGAATCCATCTATCAATTCTTAGATCTAATTTGAAGTCCAAGCCATCACCATCATGTATTATATCATTTGGTTATGATCTCACCTATGTTGGTTCAAAGGAGATATCAAGGAACTACATACACATTCATGGAGTTGATTCTACCTCAGTTGGTTCAAATCACATGCTCCATAATGATCTTCATATTTTTGGATTTTTTCTCACTATGCTTGGTAGGAAGAGCAAGTTCAAGAAGCCTCCAGATTTGCTTGCATCCATTGTTGGAGAACTCAAGAACATGTGTTTGGAGCATGATCCACTTCTTCCCAAGAGGAAGATAACTCCTTATGAGTGAATTCTAGATCCAGATCCAGAAGAACCTGAAGATATAGAAACTAATAGTGAAGATGAGCGAATGGAAGATCTAGATCCACAAGAACCTGATGATCTGACACCTGCATATCCTCCTCTTCCTAGATGGGTATCCACTACTCTTAGATATTCTATAGATCTTGTTGGTGGTCCACTTGATCCGAGGATAACCAGATCTGGTTTTCATAATGGACGGTTTCATCCTTCTCACTTTATTGATCCATTTCTTGTCGATCAATCCTTCTTCGGTAAAGAAGGTCACTTGCCTCCTTCAAGGGTGAGTGATGCCATGCTACATTAGCATCTCCATAGTCTATTTTTTGGGGAGGGGTTTCTTCCCACTGGGTTTTCCCTCTTTCCTCACTTTATTTATTTAGATTGTTGTACGGGGTGACCTTTGGTCTCAGTCACCAGGGCCCTACTAGTTTTTTAGTTACTTCCTCATTGTTTGGCTTGCGGAGGTGGGTTGGAATATTCTCACCATCATTATTTATATCTGCATTATTTGCATGCATGCATCTAGTCATCAGTATGGTAGTATCCCCAACACCTGGAGCCTATTTCCAGCCCCCTAGAGCCTGTTTTTAGCCCTCAGTAGCCCTCCTACCTACCTAGAGCACATTGTTTTCCTCACTTGGATGAAAAATTCACCCTACTACACTACTTGGATTCCTAACAGTCAGTTGCAACATTGATTGACCAGTTCTTGCATTTATTGCTCAGTTTAACTGCCTGTAGCTTCCAGTTGTCTGTATCGGAGTGCCACTTGACCTACTGACAGCCTTATCAGCCTCATGCGCCCTCCTTGGAGTCTCCATCCCTTGATTTGTGCTCGCATGGCTCAGTTAGACTCATTTGACTAACTTTTGACTATTTGTGACTACTACCACTGATTAGGTGATGTCTCCAATGCTATCCAAGCCACACATTGAGGAGAATTCGAATCACATTTGGCTAATTCGAATTCACTTGACAGTATTGTTATTGTATTCACTTTACACAGTGCCATCTTACAGCTAATGTATGATTATACTACAGATTTCTCCATTTCTAAGTTTATGAGTGATAATTGATTTTGTTTTCTTCTTCTTCTCTGCAATTCTTGAGAGAGATTTGTGAGGTTTTCTCTAGCTGTGAGATCTATCCTGTAGATTATCACATCAGTTGATCAGTCTGAAATGTACGTAGAGTATAAAAATCATACATAGGTAGTCCATATGAACTCCTCTCAAACATTTTCCTATGAAAACTTGAACAATATCATTAAATCCCTCCATGGAAGGGAGATAATGGATGCGGTGTAGCTCCTTGAGCATAAAATTAATAGTGAACCAAACATTCTCCTAATGATGGACTCAACTAAGCAGTATGAAACGTATGTAGAGTATAAAAATCATACACAGGTAATCCATATGAGCTCCTCTCAAACATTTTCCTATGAAAACTTGAGCGATAGCATTAAATCCCTCCATGGAAGGGAGATAATGGATGTAGTGTGGCTCCTTGAGCATAAAATTAATAGTGAGCTAAACATTCTCCTGATGATAGACTCAGTTGAGTAGTCCAAAACATACATAGAGTATAAAAATAATACATGGCTAATCCATATGAGCTCCTCTCAAACATTTTCCTGTGAAAACTTGAACGATAGCATTAAATCCCTCCATGGAAGGGAGATAATGGATGCAGTGCGGCTCCTTGAGCATAAAATTAATAGTGAGCCAAAAATTCTCTTGATGATGGACTTAGCTGAGCAGTCGGAAATGTACATAGAGTATAAAAATCATACACAGGTAATCCATATGAGCTCCTCTAAAACATTTTCTGGTGAAAACTTGAACAATAGCATTAAATCCCTCCATGGAAGGGAGATAATGGATGTAGTGTGGATCCTTGAGCATAAAATTAATAGTGAGCCAAACATTCTCCTGATGATGGACTCAGCTGAGCAATCTGAAATGTACGTAGAGTATAAAAATCATACACAAGTAATCCATATGAGCTCCTCTCAAACATTTTCCTGTGAAAACTTGAATGATAGCATTAAATCCCTCCATGGAAGGGATATAATGGATGCAGTGCAGCTCCTTGAGCATAAAATTGATAGTGAGACAAACATTCTCCTGATGATGGACTCAGTTGAGTAGTTTGAAATGTACGTAGAGTATAAAAATCATACACAAGTAATCCATATGAGCTCCTCTCAAACATTTTCCTGCGAAAACTTGAATGATAGCATTAAATCCATCCATGTAAGGGAGATAATGGATGCCATGTGGCTCCTTGAGCATAAAATTAATAGTGAGCCAAGGATTCTCCTGATGATGGACTCAGATGAGTAGTCTGAAACGTACGTAGAGTATAAAAATCATACACAAGTAATCCATATGATCTCATCTCAAGCATTTTCCTGTGAAAACTTGAACAATAGCATTAAATCCATCCATGGAAGGGAGATAATGGATGCAGTGTGGTTCCTTGAGCATAAAATTAATAGTGAGCAAACATTCTCCTGATGATGGACTCATTTTAGCAGTCAGAAACGTATGTAGAGTATAAAAATCATACACAAGTAATCCATATGAGCTCCTCTCAAACATTTTCCTCTGAAAACTTGAACGATAGCATTAAATCCCTCCATGGAAGGGAGACAATGGATGCAGTGCGGCTCCTTGAGCATAAAATTAATAGTGAGACAAACATTCTCCCGATGATGGACTCAACTGAGCAGTCTGAAACATACGTAGAGTATAAAAACCATGCATTGTTAATCCATATGAGCTCCTCTTAAACATTTTCCTATGAAAACATGAACGATAGCAAGAACAATTCGCTTAGTAAGTAACATATGACATTTTTCATGGCGAAGGGAGATATTTTTTTCTTGACATCCCTTAAGTAATTTAACCAGATTAGTCAATCCTTCTTGAATCCTCAAATGTATCACCATGGATAGTGAATTCATCCATATATATCTCTACATACTCATGTATCAAGTTAGAAAATATACTAAGAACAACCTACTAAAAATTAGTTGATGTGTTACAAATTCCAAAAGGAAATAGGTGATAGGAAAAGGTTTCCCATGGGAAAGTGAAGGTGGTTTTATCTTGATCCTTGAAGTAAATTCAGATCTAATTGTACCCACTGAACCTATCGAGGAAGGAGAATTACTTCGTCCCTACCAATGTGCCAAGTAGCTAATTGATGAAAGGTAAAGGAAAGCAATCTTTCAAATTAGTTCTATTTAGTTCACAATAATCAACACAAATTTGTCAATGTCCATTTTTCTTAGGAACAATCACTAGTGGTGACACACACTGACTGTCAGAAATAAGATAGATGAAATTAACATTGAGTAATTTGTATAGTTCATCCTTCACTAGTTCATGTATTGTGGGGTTCATTCGCCACTGGAATCCTGACCCATTCGACAACTCCATTTAAGAAAATAAATTTGAAGAGCAATGGCAAAGAAATTTTATAAGCATTTCATTTTCTTCAAGACCATTTCAAAGCTTTGCAAGAATAGTTGAAGATTCAAAGTTAATCAGGAGAAATCAAGGCAGAAAACCATAATCATTGGGAGGCTAATTCCATATACTTCACCTTATTCCATCTAGACTCAAAAGGACCATAAAGGTTTGCAATCTATCCAACTAGGAAGAGCATTAAATTCATCGCAACATTCTTAGTCAATCAATGCATGCAAAATGATAAAATAAATGAAGGGTAATAATGATAAAATCATTGAGGATGGATCAAATTGAAACAAAGATACAACAATTACTCAAAGAAAAACTCAATGAAAAATTATCAACCATTGGCATACCATGATCAAGCTAAATCTGAAAAGGCATGGCTAAGAGAAAGTGTATTTTGGTCAATGATCCCTAATCCAAAATTAAAAGTGTGCCCCTCAGTTGAATGACTTGGAAGGTTGTTGAGGGCTCAATTGAATATTCAACTAAATATATAAAATCTCCTTTGGCTTCTTCTCTTATCCTTGCTTCATCCTTCAAGAAATGTCAAGGATAGTTTACATTTTATTTTTACAAAAGTAACAAAAAGATACAAAGGATGAGTATGGAGTAATATAATACCCAATTGTAATTAGCAAAATATAGTTTGAAATTGGAACTTGAAAATTAATTGTTAGTGACATTTGTAGTGAAAGTCGTCAACATTAGTGAGGCCTTTAGTAAATAATCCTATCTTTCAACGTCTTAATGTTTAATAAAGGCATAAAATGATCCAAATAATTGGTCAATAGTGAAACAAGGGTATGGATCCCTTGGCCAAAACATAAGTGAAAATTTAACCTAGCCATTGTCAATAAGTTTATATAGTAATGATTGTGGAGCCAAATTTCCATGTAATAATATGCATAATCAATCCCCCAAGCCTCATGGAAGGACTAGAAATAAGGTTGTTTTACACTCACCAAGTATAATCTAACCTACATTTATTTATGGCTCTATTACAAGCCTATGGACATCTAGTCAAATAAAATATGATGAGTGAAGTCCAATGGTTAGACTTGTATGCATAGTTTGAATATACTTTGGAAGTTTATCCTAGCCTTTAAAGTAGTTATGTTTTCCTAGATTTTAGTTATGGGGGAGTGACCATTAGGTAAAAGGATCTCTTACTCATGAGTTCAAAAAACATGGTTCCCTTAATGTGGATGACACATGTCCTTGGAACACTTGTTTTGGTGTTGTCCTCTAATAGAATTTGTGTGGACATGGGTTGGTTCCTTATGTAAGTCCTTATGTAGGTCACGTTATATGGAAATCTATCATCATAGCATATCAATTGCCTTGGGTGATAGAGTTTAACTCAATGTAGATTATTGTTTTAATTGAATATCTTTGAAGAAGGAATAATGATGTGATATTTAATGGTAATGAACCCATTGCACACTCTCTTGGTATGGTAGTGCACCAAGTCATGCTAGTCTAGTCTTGTAGGTCATTATGTAGGTCCCTAATATCCACATGGAATCGTACCACTTGCAACAAATTATAGATTTGTATTTTGAGGCATGGCTTTCAACCTCAATAATGTTTAAGAGAGGCATACAATGAGCTAAATAATTAGTCAATAATAAGATGTTTTGGTATAAACCAACCTGCTTTATATGATTGTTGTCCAATACTAAGATATCATGGTTTTGAAGATGAGTGAATCTTAATGTTTGTGCCCAAAATATTAGGAACTAGAGAAAATTAAACAATCTCACCTGGAGGTGCTTGGGGGATTAAGAGACATTTGCAGCATATTGGTTTCATTTCTCCACATCATAAACCCCCATTACTTTGGATGGATTATTAATGATATTAATTTTTATTTTCTTATTTTGATATAGTTATCTTTGATGATATATTTACTTGATTCATATATGTTGTAGGAGCACCATAGGATATTTGTGGAGGCTACCACTAAAGATGAGTCATTTCAACCCAACATGAAAAAATAAAAATTTCTAAAAAATAAGGGATGGGGAAGCTCTTAAATTTATGGTTTAAGAAGTTAGTCAAAGGACCCACATATGTGTAATATATTTGAGCCAACAAATATACATCATGTTATTGATATGTAAATCACAATTAGTATAAACCTCTATGCCATCCCCAAGTATTTCAAGCTTGAGCTCATTTAGACCTACAACAAAAGACACAAAGATTGATTATCATTTGATTTGATATGCATATGACAAAAAACAAGAAAACATAAAAACTCAACCGCAAAAACCTATTATAAATTATTTAAGGGTTGAGATCATTAATTGGTTGATGATGTGAAATTTGTGTTACTACCTTGAGCTTCTCTTGGATTTGAGAATACTTTATTCTCTACTAGCTAGGCCAACCACAAAAAGGTGGAATCTCATGTGACCCCTCCCCCCCTCATATCACTCTCACTACCCATACCCTATTTAATTAGTAAACAATGCACACACACAACACAGTGGCAAAGAGGAAAGATAAAAATACAAAAACATCATATATAATGGTATTAAAGGTGACATTAAAGAACATCAAAAGTACAATTTATATGTCAAAATGTGTCAATCATATAACACTTTTGTCTACTATGTTATTTCCTTCGATATTTTTTTGTTTTTAAGAAGATCCACAATTATGATGTTGGTGTCTCCTTCTTGATTCTCTTTTTCTCTCATTTTGGGCGATAGATGTTGAGTACGCAAAATATGCCTTACCTATTTATATATCTACACCAGTATATATGTGTTGAATTAAGTTGTGCATGTATTCAACCAAAGTGCACACCTAGGTAGCAAGATGTAGGAGCATTCTTAGGTTCATGGCGATCCTTCACACCCAAATGTAAAGTTCTTTTCAATTTTTGTTTTGGTAAAATGCCTTTGTTTTAGTTTCCATTTTTTATTGATTTTAGCAATGGAAAATGTCTAGTATTTAGTCATTCTACAACCTTGAATATTTTTTTTTTACCATTAAATTTGGATATGTTGTATATGACACACTCCTCTAGATTTCCATAAAATTTCATCAAAAATTATTGAGCTTAAGGGTTGTGGCTAAGCCTTGAACCAAACATGATGGAAATATCACATGGTTTGATTTCAACAATGACAAGTATCCACTATTTATCCATTCATCCACCTCAAATTGTCCTAGATTGTCTTCTAAGCTAACTGTTTATTAAGCACAAATCCTTAGTCATGATCTTATTCAATCTCTAAGAGAAATACATTTAAGACAATATAGAGAAGACACCCTTGAATGGATTTCAACATGAAGTGATGGCAAGGAGAACATGAGAGCAAGAACAAATACCCAAATTATACATAAAGTACGAAATTTGAGCATGAGTCACCTTACTCCCAATGGTTTTATAAGGTGTCCAATTTGTGCCAAAATAACCAAAGCTTACCCTTGAAATGAAGTGAATCCTTCCTATAATAGGATTTCACTGTATTATGATGCCCCTCAAAATGCATCAAAGAAGCCATAATGTACCAAATCAAAATGACTCGGTGAACAAGTAAGGGTGATCAACGTTGGCATGAGATAGAAAGAGAGGACCTAGGAGAGAATATTTTATAGTCATAGAATTAATTCCAAAACCCTACAAGTTAGGCATACAAAACTATTGTTTCACACACACATCCATTCAACGTGACTCACATAAAATAAGGGGAAGGTTGAGCACATATGCATACTCCCATTCAATAATTAACTATTATGTTAGAGAATATTTTCCTAATATATTTAGGAAAATGAAAAGTTAATCCAATTGAAAAAACCATTGTTGACTTGAATATATATATATATATATGAAGATATATATGTGTGTGTGTCTGTGTGGATGGTAAATTTTTAATATGATTGCACCGAGAGTAGAGAGGTGATTACAACCCAGTATGGGGGAGATGATGTCACCTTTGTTGCATTTGCCACGTTTGTCATGTTATGTAACATAAGATTCCCATGTCGACTAATAACTTATCAAAAATAAAAAGTAATTAAAAAATTCATGTCTAAACAGTTTCTTCATGTGTACAAAAATTGGTCTATTTGTTAAAGTAATCCCTATAAGGAATTCGCTAGCTCTGCAACTTAGGGTTTGTGCTCCTGTGGCACTTCAGTCCCCCCTGGATGTGCACCTGCTCTGGTCCTGCCCTGCAGCTCCTTCAAACCTGTAAGCCCATCCTTTCCTTTTGTTCTGACCTGCCCTGATGGACACCAGCTTGGGAGGGCCAGGAGGCCCCTCCCACATCCTCGTTGATCCATCATCCACGCCCTTTTCTGCCCCACCCTTTACTCCATCAGCTGCCAAGATTCAAATCGGCTCTACGGAGGTTCCCCTGTACTCCGCTGACGACTTGCCCCCTGTACCTTCCAATATGGAGGCTCCCCCACCTGACGCGAACAGCAAGGGTACCAATACCTGTATCGCCCGCTCTGCAGAACATCCCAGTCTTACGATGTCGGCTGACATAATCAACACCAGAGCGCAGAAAATGAAATATCATGCCCTCATCATAAAATTAGTGGGAATCAAGCCAACGAAACAGGAACTCCATGGTTGGATTCAAGCCAAAAGGAAACCTAAGGCACACTTTAACCAACAGTTAGGATCTAAAGGTTTTTTCACCACCATCTTCCATCACCTGGAAGACAAAGCTACAGTGGAGGACGGTGGACCGTATTTCTTCAACTCGGTTGGATTATACTTAAGAAACTGGGTTGAAAGATTCAGCCTAGAAAAAGAAGATTTCACCTGGGCTCCGGTCTGGATACGAATGTACTCTCTTCCGCAAGAGTATTGGGATGAGGAAACCCTAAAAGAAATAGGGAACACCCTTGGCATCTTTGTTCACATTGCAGACCAATCCAGACTCAATAAATACACCTCCTATGCCAGGATCTATATTTATATCCATATAGAAAAGGCTCTCCCAGATGTTATAAACCTCACCCATGATGACTACGACTGGGTCCAACCTCCGGACTATGAACATGTCCCCTTTAGCTGCCGCAAATGTCATCAACACGACCACCTGTTCAGAGACTTCCCCAGCAACAAAGTGCCCCCAGCAGAGACTAAGGAAGGAGAAAAGGATGCAGAGGGCTTCCACAAAAACAGTTGGAAGAAGCGTCAAGCGAGGAAACTTGCTCCTAAAAATAATAAGGAAGAAATCCCTACCACGAGTAACAGTTTTGCGGCCCTTGATGGTGTAGCTAGGGTTTTACCCCTAGCTTGTGCAAATGAGCACCTACTAAGGAGAAAGGACTCCTTAGTAGCAGTTCAGTAAATGTAAATTAAAATGCTAAAACAGAAATGTAAATTACTCTAAACATGTGCATCAAACAGAAACAATAAGATGCAAAGAATGGCTTTTGTATTAATTTTTACCTCCAAGGTGAAGGTTGGTGAAGCTCTTGCAATGTCCAAGAGGGTTGCTCCAAGCTCCAATGTGCTCCTTCTCTTTCTCCAATGGTGGAAATGGGCCAAAAGGAGCTCTCAAGGTGAAAGTAGCTCAATGGTGAGCTAGGGTTTCGAGAGAGATTTTGGCAGAGTAAGGGTATACTTGATTGTGGATATGGAATAAGGGGTCTCCATCACCTATTTATAGTTTTCTGGTGGTGGAGTGCTGGCCCATGGTTTTGGGAACCATATGGTTTAGGGCAGCTGTATAGGGTTTTTTCCTCCATTTCCTCATTATTTTATATTTTTTATTCCCTTTTTAGAGGGATTTTGCTATTTTAGAGGAATTTTGGATATTTTTGGAGGAAAAAGGGGTTTTTAGCCTTTTTTGATGGTTTTGTGGCCTTTTGGAGGCTTTTTAGTGGGATTTTTGGGGTTTTTAAGGGAAATATGGTAGGAAAATGGACAAATGAACCATGAAATGGGGTAGATGAGGTAGTGAACACTTTTTGGGTGTTAACAGATTGCCCCCTGATGTGTGAGGGCAGGAGCTCATCGTATGGCCGATGGACATCATAAGTCATATATGGTTTTCCTAGGGTATGGAGAAGAGAAGAAACAAACTAAAGCCCGGAACAACGATACCGAACAAACTGCAAGAACTAAAAGTACATAACCTCAATAATGGATGAGGAATAATCTAATCATATGGACGAGGCGGGCATTCCCATGCTCGTATCAAGATATAATAACAATGGGGTCCAAAATATGGGGACCTGACATATAAATGACCTCAAATACTGAATGAGGAAGAATCTCAATATATGGACGAGGTGGGCATACCCATGCTCGTATCAAGATACATAAAAATAACTGTAAGGCCCGAAAAAGGGGGACCTGTAGGATACATAGAGAACCACTGTGTACATCATAAGGGTCCAGAGAGGACACAAATCTAGGACATACTGCTGGGCTGACCATGTCTGAGCTGAAATACTGATACACTGGAATGACAACAGTGCTACTGAGTGTGGTACCAAAGGAACTGATGAGCTGCTGGATCAGAGTGACAGGGGGTACACTCGCAATGGTACACTGAACTGGAACTGATCTGGAAACGAACTAGGTACTCAAGGAAGCATATAACTGGATGGCTTCCGAATACAATCGCCAATGCAGCCCGGACATCCACGGGAACATATAACTGGGTGTTCCGAAGTGACTCACCAATGTGCTAGAGTCGGGGGAAATCCGGGGTCTTTGACAAATAATGGAAGGAATGTAAATCCTGTGTGATTCTCAACGATGCGATCAAGGTGTTGAAGTCGAGCATGTGAGAAACAACCATTCGGAGAGGCAATGATGACTCCTCTCAAAATGGTCCGTAGGCACTCACCACAGATGATGATGGGTCCAAGGCATAGGGGCCTCTGGGTCTATCCTCTAGAATAGAGGGGCTGTCGTCGACAGAGGGAGACCTGCAACTACCAAGGCAATGATGTTTCCTTGATAGGAGCGTGAGGTGGAGAACCGAAATGTGAGAGTACTGATGGTAGGACTGACAAACTGGGGGGGATAACTGGGCAAGTAGAGTGGGTGGACTCAAACTTCCTTTGTTCAGAGTATGATGGCATGGATGATCGGGCAGCATATGAAACTGACTGAGGGGACAAGGATCATAGCTGTACTGGGAAGTGACTGGGATGAGGGAGACTCAAGCTGGTGTAAAACGGCAGGAGACTGCAGAATACTCTGAACAAAGGCGACCTGATTGGGGGTGATGCCGAGATGATCGATCATAATGCCTAGAGGAATGGGATGACTTCTTCATGGGTTAAGGAACTAGAAGAAGTGAGTGTAAAAATGGTACTGTCGTGTGGATTTATACGAGCCCAGGACAGTTCATGCTCGTGATTGCTTTCAATTTTAAGGAGTCTGAAAGCGATAAGAAGACTCTGGAATGATGGAATGGTACTGTCGTGTGGATTTTACGAGCCCAGGACAGTTCATGCTCGTGGTTGCTTTCAATTTTAGAGAGTCTGAAAGTGATAAGAAGACTCCAGGGGGTTGTTTTTTCGTGTGTTAGTCTCCAAGGCCCAAAGAAGCATAAAAGGATGCAATGAAGAACTCTTCTAGCCGGTGTGACTAGAGTATTCCTTTTTCGTAATTAGTCTACCAGGTCCAGAAAATGGTTAAACTTATACCAGATAGACGCCCTTTCAGGTACTTTAACGAACATGAAAGGAAGCAAGATTGCTCGGCGATCTTTTCATTGTTTGAGGAGTCATAAAAGAGCTTAACAGAAACTCCCTAAGTGCCTTTTTCGTAAAGGACTTGTCCGGCCCCGAAAAAGGGATAAAATTATACCGAACAAAAGGAATGGCCAGGCAAGGAGGAAGTGTTCAATCAAGGAACATTTATGATGACCAAGAACGAGGGTGGGGCGGAACACTGGTGGGCCTCCTTGCGGGTTAAATGAAATGGTGGCAAAATAACGAAAAATTTGCAGTATGACAGGAGTGAATGGCTCATATAAAAGTGTGGAACAATCCGATGGCGGCCGATGTGGCATGCAAACCGAGGCAACAAGGTGTCGGGACATAATGTTGAAACTGTACCGAGTGAGAGCGAGAAATGATCTCAAGCATCATCACGAGCTCGAAAAAATGAATCCGGTGATATAAAGAGTGTCAAAAATGGATAACGGCCAATGTGGCACACAAACCGAGGTGACTGAGGGCGTTTTGGAAAAAAGACCCAAAAAATCTGGGGTGAGAGCGAGAAATGATCTTAAGCATCGTCACCGGCTCGGAAAAATGAATCTGATGATATAAGGTATATCAAAAATGGGCTACTGCCGATGTGGCACGCAAATCGGGGCCACAAGGTGTCAGGACACAATGTTGATATTGGTCCTGGTGAGAGCGAGAAATGATCTCAAGCATCATCACGAGCGCGGAAATATGAATCCGGCAGTGCAAATGGTGCGAAAAACGGAGGTCATAAGGACTCCGGAATGGTCAAAGGAAATAACTAGGTGTATAAAATCAAATATACAAGTGATATGTGACCTCAAAAATGGTTGAGATCACAAGTGTGAAAAAGTGAGCAGGGTTAATGACTTGCCCCCATGCTATGTGCATGGGGTTTGTGATTATGGATCACATATGTGTGGGTTTGAACAATGGGTTCATTGACGTGCTGAGATAGATGTGATGGGGAAGGTTCAAAATGATTGATCATGCCCCCTATCCCAGGTTTGAGGGAATCTATTATGCCCCTTGACTCAGAGGTGTCAAGGTGGTGCTCTATGATGGTGGGGTCAAGACCGGGCACTTTGGTATAGGACCAAGCAAAGACATCACGGAATTCCTGGAAGATTTTTTTGTACTCTTCAATCTCTTGTTCACTGCAGGAGGCTCCTAAGGCAATGCATTCATTGACGCCAGGTGGGTCAGAGATATCTATGTGGATGACGGGTGAAATATTGTCCATGTTACCTTCCTCAAAGGCATCCAGAGCAAGAATAGGGTCCTTAAACCAGTCGACCTTGGTAGGAAGGAAATCTTTGGATTCAACCGCAAATTGGGTAGCGGTGCTAGAGGAATATGCTTCTGGGAGGAAATACGAACGATGGTGCATGTCATCCCAGGGATACTCTGGGGAAATGAGTGCCTCAAGAATCTCCTCATCAGTATGGAAAGTTTGGGTCGTCAAACCGGTTGACGAGGGAATGGTAGTTGAAGAGATCATGTAAATGGTGTTGACCTCGCCTGATGGGGGTGAGATCGGGGGGTGAATCTCTTCAATGGTGGGTGGTGTCGTCTCAAGATCCAAATTGTTCATCTCATAGAGAGCTGCTCTGTAATTGGGGATATCGGGACAGTGATGTGAGTAATGCCCGTAAATACCGCATATGGCACAGGGGTGGTTAGTGCGCAGTGATTTGTCGCGAAGCTTAGGGGTGGGATCTAGTTTGACAACCGGGAAACTGGGGTCATCGTCAAGCATCTGCATGTGTTCCTGTAATGCCGGTAACTGTGGACATGGTGAGTCGCATGGCCTAACTCATCGCACAACGAGCATTTGGGAGGAGCACGAAACACAGGGGGGTTTTTTACTGTCTTGGGAGGTGGTACAGCAGTGTAAGGTTGAGGGCCTCTGCCCCCAGTGGATTTGGGAGGAGGAGGGGGATTTGTGGAGGACGAAGGGGTAGCGACACTGGGGGGTGGTTGAGTGGTAGTAGCCATGGGTTGCACCGGTTGGAGGACGACGCTTGGTGTTGGCGGGGGAACGGGAGGCGAAAGATACCAGACGGATAATTCCAAGGTTAGCCCAGGGAGGCTAAGGGTAGCCATAACCGGGGTGCTTACTACTCCCGAGGGAGGGACTAGAAAGGGGATTGTATGGATAGGTGTAACACCAATGTGGCTAGGTACCAGTGGTGGTTTAGGCAACAAGGGTGGCTGATTGGTAGTTGTTTGGTTATCGTGGGACAGGGTACATAAGTCAGACACTTCGGGCGTAGATGACGGAGGAGGAATGGAGTGGAAGGTGGATGTCATCGGCGGGTCTGAGTAAACGCCAGGTCCCAAGGAGGAAACAAACGAGGTAGCAGCACCATTAACAGGTTGTTCAACCATGGGGAGAACATTTTCAGGTGCAGCAGGGGCATTTGGATCATAGTAAGTAAGTTGGTCGATCTTAACCACACGTCCGTCATGGGGGAACATCATGGTACGAAAGACAGAGGAAGCTACCGCCCGCATAGCATACATGTAGCTGCGACCGAGTAAGAGGTTGTAATCAAGCTGGGCGTTGATGACCTCGATATCGATGAGAACGGTTTTACCACCTAATTGGACAGGGACATTGGCTAGGAGACCTTGGGGCTAAGCCAAACGACCGTCGTAGGCACGTAATGCAGTTGTGGACTGCTGGAGGGTAGGGGATCCCAACTTCTGCCATACAAATGTGGACATAACGCATGTGGAGGCACCTTCATCGATGATGCACCGATGGATGACAAGATTCCGAACGGAAACAGAAACTTGGAATGCTAAGGTGGAAGGCAGGCGGGGTTCGAACTGGTCCAAATCAAATGCCATCAAATTCTAATCATTTGGGTCAATAGCCCCAATGGCTGAGAGTAAAGTCTTGCGCTGGAAAGGGCAGCTCTTCAAGACTTCTAACGTAGACATGGCTGCGGGAGACTAGGCTAAGTCATCTACAATGTTGTAGTTTGACGCAGCGCGCGCATTGGGGTCATTGTTGATACGGCGAAGTGGGAAACGAGGTGCTTTGGAAGTGCCATCTATCAGAGGGGGAGGTATACGTAATGCTTGATCAGTGGGATGAGCGTTAGTGGTTTTATCAGCGGGAGGGGCTTCAGAGGTGGAGCCATATTGGTTCCAACGGGTTTGGAGGTTGACATCAGTGGATGACATCATCAACAATTGGTGGGTGCCTGAGTCGAACATGTGTTGATCAGGAGCGGCGTATGTGATTTGTTGGGGTGGCACATTGGCTTGGGGGGGGGCCAACGGCTGAGTGTTCACTATACCTTGGTTTGGTAAGGGGTTTTGTAGCACCAAAGGTGGCTTCTGAGGTTGCGGTGGGTTGGGTGGTGCTTGAGGAGTCGCATGCCCTTGGCGGTGGGCATCATCAATCCAAAGCTGTCGAGCTCGCTCTAAGTGTGGGAAAGCATGTGTGTAGTGGCCATAGACCCCGCAAATAGAACAAGGATGGTTTGTTCGCAAGTTGGGGTTTTTAGCCTGCTTGGGCGGGCGATCAGGGTTTTAGTTAGCGGGGGCCGCATTGTTGTTGTATGGGGGATTAGGTGGTTGACCACCTTGGTCTGTAGGTTGGTTGTTCCCACGATTACGGCCCTTGCCGCGGTTTTATTGGCCCTAGTTGCGCTGGTTGTTCTGGTTTTGCTGCTGATTTTGTTGGGCATACACTTGCCCTTGGGCAGCAGGTGGGTTTTGGGGTTGTGCAGGTGCGAGAGCAGGCTGCGGTGGATGATATGTAGGTGGAGGCTGCGCAGGTGTGGCACCTTGAGAAGGTTGTTGATATGTCTACGGAGCAGGTTGTGGGTTTGCCGCAGGGGCTGCCTGTGGCGGGTAATAACCGGGTTGGGCCTGGTAAGGCGCAGGAGTTGGTGCAGCCTGCTGGTGGTAATAGGCGGGTTGGGCCTGAGAAGGCACGAGAGCTGGTGCAGCCTGCTGGTGGTAATAGGGCTGAGGTGTGACCAGGGTGGGATAAGCGGGGGGCGCATGACCGAAGCACTGAGGTGGACAGGTGGGTCCATGGGAATGATGGTGATGTGTCATAGGAGCATACGAGTTGGTAGCCCCAGACTGTGAGGTAGCCCGCGAAAGGTCGGGGCCCAGGGTAGGATGTGCTATGGAAAAGGGTTGGGGATGCGAAGAAACACAGCCAATGATGCCGTCTGCAGCATGGGATGCCCTCGGCGCATCGTGCTGGGAGGATTCACCGCGAGGGGCATCAGGTATAATGGTATACAGGTAACCCGACTGGGCATAAATGAGGTCGAACTGCTGTGCCTTAAGGATGGCCTCTTCTTTAGACTGGGGTCTTTCGGAAGCTACATCCTTAGCAATGACAGGAAGAAGGGACTTGAGGAACCAATCTAGGAAGATACGGTCGTCTAATTTGATCTTGCATAAGCTACGACGTCTACGCCACTCATGAATGTGGTCCGTGATGTGGGTAGCCGTGTTTTGTCTGCAAGATAGGAGGATCTCAACGCCTGCGTCATAGCAGACAGGTAACTGGAAGAACTACAGGAAGGTCGAGGCAAGGGAAGCAAAGGTGGCATGGGTCCCGTGGGGTTGTTCGATATACCACTTGGCTGCAGAGCCAGTGAAGGTGCGTTGTAACAGACGGAGGCGAATAGAGTCATCCACTATGGAGTTGGAGGAACACCATAGATGGAAGGACATGATATGGTTTTGTGGGTCCTCACCTGCCTTGCCCTCGAACTTAGGGATGTCAGAGGGGAGCTTGGTAGGCATGTGAGGCCATGCAGGGTCGTGTCGGATACGATCGTTAGTCAGTCTGGCTAGGTCAGGCAGGTTGAGACTAGCCATGAATGGCAGACTGGAAGAAGGATGTGACACAGTAGTGGGCTGGACCAAGTTGGGGCCAATGCCCCCAAGTGGAGGGACAGGGTGTGATATGTTGCCCCCAAGTGGAGGGACAGGGTGTGATATGTTGCCCCCAAGTGGGGGAACTAAGGTGGTATAGGATGGTCCTGCACCACCATGGGTAGTGTGAGCCACTAATGGAGTGGGGATAGGTATTCCAGCTACGGGAATAGGTGTCGTGAGGGGAACGGTAGATGTGGGCCCCATTGAGGGTATACCCACAACGGGAGTGGTAACTGGTGTAGTGGTGGATGGGCCACCAATGGTCCCTACCAAGAAAGGAGTGGAAGTCACGCCAGCCATGGGGCTAGTAGGGGCAGTGTAAATGGGGTTCTCAGACTCTTCTTCAGAATCGGAGGTAAGTAAGGGGCGTCAATATCTGGTGACGGAGTCCTATGCCATTGACGAGTGGAGTCAAGTGACAAGGCTCGAGATCTGTGATAAGTGGTATCAAGTGATGATGATCGAAGTCTATGACGGGTGGTGTAAAGTGAACCGTGCTGTGGGGGATCGCCCCTGAGGCACCAAGAATGTCTCGGGGACTCAATGGTGACAGATGGTGTCAAATCTCTGTGGGTTGAGGTGAGTAAAAAATAGCTCAAAAACCCTAATGCAACCGAGTGTGTAGAAGGAGAGCTCAAAAAACAAGGCACTCAGGCCAACAACCAACTCAAAACACCTACTGTAACAGTTGTGCTACAATAAGTGGAGTACCAACAAAATGGTCAGAATACCAACAAGCAACAGGTTTCCTAAAAATAAAAAATGGTGGACTCACTAGACCAAAAGGAGGTAAGGGAGCATGCAAACACCTAACTAAAAGTATTCTGACTCAACTAGACATATCCTCTGCAAGGTGATGAAATCCAAGTCAGACAATATGAATAGGAAAGCCAAGTGGCTAAGATGTCCCCCTACCGGGAGGGACACCGGGTAGTCAATCCTAGAAGAATGGCAACTAAGATACCCCGTTCATGACACGTCCAGAAAGGTGAATCTGCCATTTGGTCATTTTACCGCAATACCCCTATACAGGGATATCCCGAGAACTGCGAAAGGTAGCCCTTCGATTACTGAATGGAGTGCGGTATTCCACTCAGGCCTCCGGAACCAGTCTCGTGACTTCAACCCTCCTAGGGGAGAGGCCCTCTGGTAAACTGGTTGTGACCATGCCAAAAAGTACTAGGGGATTTTGGTTCCCTAATTGGACAACAGCTATGTCGCAAGTGTAAGTAACCGAGGGGTGTTATTGGAAGCCTATCCCCCCGATCCTACCTAACTACAAAGATTCTTTTGTGTTCCCCAAGTGGGGTTAGAATATTGGTTGAGTTAGATAGTTTTTAAGGCTCACTTGAATTATGTGACAGAGTGTGTGCTCGTGAGATGATGATGAACCCAAGTAGAAAGTGCCACTAGGGAGGGCAACTTTCTATCTAGCAACAGCAATACAGAAATTAACTTGTAAAATGCACAATTTTCTTTTTCCAATTTAAAATGCTAAAAATGAAAAAATGGTTCTGTAAATGAAACAGAAAAAACTGCAGAAAAATGTTGTAAGGAAGGGTGGCTGCAGGTAGGACAGAGGGCTGTGCTGGTGCAGAAAATAGTGCAGCAAAGTTCTGGGTTCAAAACAGAGAAAAATGGAGAAAACAGACCGCGGGTTTTGGGCAAATCTGAGTGGTCGGACCGTGGAAAACAGCTGAACAGTCGCAGGCAGGTTGCGGGTTGCGGGCTGAAAAACGCAGTCGGGATGCAGGAAAAATGCCGAAAGGCGCCGGCGGGTTGCGGGAAACTGGCCGAAATCCGCAGGCAGGATGCAGGAAAGACGCCAAAAGGCGCCGGCGAGTTGCGGGAAACTGGCCGAAAGCCACAGGCGGGACGCAGGAAAGACGCCGAAAGGCGCCGGCGGGTTGCAGGAAACTGGCCGAAAGCCGCAGGTGGGACGCAGGAAAGACGCCGAAAGGCGCCGGTAGGTTGCGGGAGACTGGCTGAAAGCCGCAGGCGGGACGCAGAAAACAGAGTAATAGCCGCAGTTAGACCATTCCAAACAGGCTAATAGCCGCGGCCGGATCGCAGGTAACAGACTGAAAACGGCCGGCAGGTCACCAGAAACAGTCTGAGAGTCGCGGTCGGGTTGCAGGTAAGTTCCTGAAAGACGCGGTCGGAACGCGACTATGGGGGGTAAAAACGCAGTATACGGTGGCCGAAAGGGACAGCCGAACAGAAAAAATATTTAAAAATCGTAACCAGAAATTCAAATCTAGGGGAGTCGCCAAAACTGTAGCTAGGGTTTTACCCCTAGCTTGTGCAAATGAGCACCTACGAAGGAGAAAGGACTCCTTGTAGCAGTTCAGCAAATGTAAATTAAAATGCTAAAACATAAATGTAAATTACTCTAAACATGTGCATCAAACAGAAACAATAAGATGTAAAGAATGGCTTTTGTATTAATTTTTACCTCCAAGGTGAAGGTTGGTGAAGCTCTTGCAATGTCCAAGAGGGTGGCTCCAAGCTCCAATGTTCTCCTTCTCTTTCTCCAATGGTGGAAATGGGCCAAAAGGGGCTCTCAAGGTGAAAGTAGCTCAATGGTGAGCTAGGGTTTCGAGAGAGATTTTGGCAGAGTAAGGGTATACTTGATTGCGGATATGGAATAAGGGGTCTCCATCACCTATTTATAGTTTTCTAGTGGTGGAGTGTTGGCCCATGGTTTTGGGAACCATATGGTTTAGGGCAGCTGTATAGGGTTTTTTCCTCCATTTCCTCATTATTTTATATTTTTTATTCCCTTTTTAGAGGGATTTTGCTATTTTAGAGGAATTTTGGATATTTTTGGAGGAAAAAGGGGTTTTTTAGCCTTTTTGAGGCTTTTTTGATGGTTTTGTGGCCTTTTGGAGGCTTTTTAGTGGGATTTTTGGGGTTTTTAAGGGAAATATGGTAGGAAAATGGACAAATGAACCATGAAATGGGGTAGATGAGGTAGTGAACACTTTTTGGGTGTTAATAGATGGCCAGCCCAAAAACCCTGATGCGGCTGAAACCCCCGATCCCCCCCCTCATAATCCTAGATCTTCTAATATCCCCCCCCAGGAAGGCATCCCCTCTGCCCCGGATCCTTCTTCAATTGTTAGAACAGTAATCCAATACTTAGTACCTTGGTTCATAACCTTAGTCAATTTAATTGACTTGTATGCATTATTGCACTATAGTTTGGACTAGGTAACTATAATTGTTCAAATAACCACTTTTGAGAGTGTTCACACCTATTTTGAGTAACCTAGCTCATCCAAACTCTTGTTTTATCCACAAGTGCTCCCTCATTAAATGTTGGATCACTCTCCCTCCTTGAAATGGGGAATGTCTATTGACTTTGAGCGCTTGAGTGGATTTAGCCCATTTTTTGCTAGATTTGGAGCATTTAATGCCTCCTTGGACCTCCCACACACCTCTATTTGCTCACCCACGCATGCCTATGACTCATTTATGACCCATCATGCTTCATCCATGTTCACATCAAAATTTGTGATTGTTTGGGCTGATTAGGATTGAGTTGGACCCACCTAGGGGGGATTGAGGACAACTTGGCCTATTAGCATTGTACACTCATTTTGGGCTTCCTAAGCCTCTCGAATTTCTCCAATATGTAATATAAACCTATTCTAAACATATTTACATGTTAGATAGTATGATAATGCAAAGTTTCAGTTCAAATTGTGTGTAAATTTGTCTTATTTTCAAGCTTTTTGCTTGTTATTGCAAATTATTTGATTTTGTGAGGTTCTCTGAGGCTCCTAGATCTTACTATGGATCAAAATAATCACATGGTATCAGATCCTTGTGGATTTTAGTGATTTGCAGATCAATCTTGAGCATTTGAGCTGCATTCTTAAGAGAATTTCCAAATAAAAATTGAGTGTTTTTTGCAGGACTTTCAGTAGTTTTCTCACCATCAACGCAAGCAGAAATGGAAGCAAACCAAATGTCACTCACTCCCTTCAATTTCTTCAATTGGAATGCTGAAATGGTCATCAAACTGAGATCTAAGGGTCTCTATAGAGTAACCATGGGCACAGAAGTGGAACCAAACTCTGCTGTGGAGAAAGCAAAGTACTACAATCGACTTGATGAAGCATATGGATTGCTATGCCTGAGCATTTCAAGGGAACTCTTGTTTCATATAGATAGTTTGACAACCCCAAATGAAGTGTGGGTTAAGCTAGAATCACTCTTTGGGAAAACTAATGAACTGAGAGTCCACCAACTTGAAAACGAGCTCATTAGCTTGAGCCCAGCGCATTTTGAAACCATCCAGGAGTTCTTCACTAAGTTCAAGTCACTAGTGCTTCAGCTGCAACAATGTGGAATTGTTAAGAAGGAAGAACAATTGATACTGTCCATCCTTTCGAAGCTAGGGCCAGAATTCTCAGTGTTTGTAAGCACATTCCATTTTGCCAAAATGACCCTTCGAAATTGGCAAATGCCATCACTAGCAACCTTCATGAAGTGTCTTACTCAAGAGCAAGACAAGCTAGTTCAAATGGGCACCATCAAATCAAAATATCAAGCCTTGGCCATGGGTGTTTCGAATGCCTCCAAGGGAAAGCAGAAGGCAAAGAGTTCGAAGTAGCCAGAGAAGAGAAAGTTTAACAAAACCAAATCTGTTAATGGGGGTTTGAATCCTTCCAAGGAGAAGGACAAGAAGGGAAAAGAGAAAACCAAATGCACCTATTGCCACAAGGGATGGCATCCAGAGAGCTCATGCATGAAGAAAACCATTGACACTATGGCATAGTTGCTGGAGAAAAACAACATCCTTGTCCCTGATGGTGCAAAGAAGAAAGATGGCACCTCAAATCCTGACAACAAAGACAAATGTCATGCTTTGGTAGTAGGTACTTCTAATTCCTCATCCTTCATTATTGATTCAGGGCCTTCCAGGAACATGGTTTCATCTAGAGCGCTCTTCTCCTCTATGCATTCGAATAGTGGTCCAACAATTCAAATGGGAGATGACTCTAAGATGTAAACCAAAGGGATTGGTAGGATTGATTTGGAGCATGGTTATTTCAGTGATGAGCTCTATGTACCTTCATTGGCTGCAATTTTGTTATCAGTGTATCAAATGACCCATACAGGAGAAGCCAAGAGAGTAACATTTACTCCTGATTTGGTAGATATTTCATAAATTTCTTCAAACCAAGTTTTGGCAGTTGGGTATGCAGACCACCAAGAGAGGATGTACAAGTTCTCGAATTTCCTCCCTGGTTCTAGTGACCAAGCACTCCACTATCATGCCAATGAGACCTCCAAGCTATGGCATGAAATATTTGGCCACATGAACTACAAGTATCTCCAAACATTGCACAAAGATGAGATGGTGGAAGGGCTTCCTGAAATCAAATATTCAAATGGAGCTTGCATTGGTTGTGTGATTGGGAAACATCTAGAACGTAGCTATGAGAAGGGAATGGCAAGGAGAGCCACTCAACCACTTGGATTGGTACATTCAGACCTCATTGGTCCTCTACCAACTCTATCTTATGGTGGATCAAGGTATGTACTCACATTCATATATGACTACTCTCGATTCTGCTGGGTTTACTTCCTAAAATTAAAATCTGAAGTGTTTGAGCAATTGAATATTTGGAAGGCCTTAGTGGAGGATCATAGTTGTCATAAGATAAAAATACTTAGGACTGGTAATGGAAAGGAGTATGTGAACAAAAATATTCAGCACCTTTGTGAGGAATGCGGCATCCAAATGCAACATTCAATCCCCTACACACCACAGCAAAATGGTGTGGTAGAGAGGAAAAATAGGTCTCTCAAAGAGATGGCTACATGCATGATTGAAGCTAGGGATCTAAGCCCTAAGCTATGGGATGAAGCCATCAATTGTGCTACACATATTTAGAACAGATAATTTCACAAATCAGTCAAAGGTAAAACACCCTATGAGGCATGGTTTGGCCAAAAACCAAATGTCTCAAATTTCAGGATTTTTGGATCTAGAGCATGGGCTCGAATTCCATCATAAAAGAGGAAGGCTTTGCAGCCACAGAGCAGAGAATGCATCATGGTTGGTTATGGTGAAGACACAAAGGTTTATAAGCTCTTTGACACATCCACACTCAAAACTTTCATTGAGAGAAGTGTGCAATTCGAAGAAGAACCAATTCCTAATTTTGAGCTTGCACCGGGGGAATGCTCTTCTCCTCCACACCTTAATGAAGTAAGTGATGATTCAAGTTATGATTTTTCTGATATTTCTGATGATGACATGGCTGAAGATGAAATTGTTGTATATGAGTCACCATCAAGGCCCAAGTGGGCTGAAAAAATTATACAAGCTGCAAATGAATTGGCAGGCAATCCCCAAGAGCCTAGGAAGACTAAATCTCAAACAATCAATGCTTCTTTTGCAAATGAAAGTGCACTTGATGATCACTCTTATATGATGATTGGATCTGATCCAACATCATATCGGGAAGCTTACCATGATCCAAGGTGGAGATCATCAATGGAAGAAGAATTCCATTCACTTCAAGAAAACAAAACATGGGATTGGGTGCCTCTTCCTCCCAAGAGAAAACTTGTGCAATGTAAGTGGATTTTTTGAACCAAACCTTTTGCCAATGGTTCTGATCTGAAGTATAAGTCTAGGTTAGTGGTCAAGGGCTACTTACAAATCCATGGTGTGAATTATACCGAGACCTTTGCACCGGTTGCAAAGATGGACTCAATTAGACTAGCTCTAGCCATGGCAGCTAGTAAGGGTTGGCAAGTGCACCATATGGATGTTAAAAGTGCATTCTTACTGTTAAAATTCAATATGCTAAGACAGAAAATAGCAGCATTACATTCCATTTCACAATAATGGCATATACAGGATCACTGAAGAAACAACAAGCATAGCATAAACACAAGAGACACAGATTTATCCTGGGAAACCCTCATGGGGTAGAAAACCCAGTAAAGCTTCCTCAATGTAGATGACCAACAATATACAAAGATGCAAACCAAAGACATGATCTCCTCCTCCACCATAGCAAACCTCTCCTCCACAAGTGCGCCTCTCTTAAGTGAGTGAGTGTATCAAATGAGGAACATACCTCCTCTATTTATACACTACACTGACATGTATTTTACACAAGTACATGTAGGCTCGTATTTAACCATTAGGTTAAATACCCTATTATAACTAACTGGGCCGACCCCCACATGGTGGGTCTAATAACCCTAGTTACCACAACCAATTCGGAGGAATAAACATCTCCGGATTCATAGTATAATCACATCGGAGGTATGGAACATCTCCGGAATAAATAATATACAAATATAATATTCTTATAAGTTACAATATTCAACACTTACATGGTGAGATACAGGAAGATATCTATATGTAGAAACCTGAATGTTTCAAAGAGAATCTCTCACTTTTTTACAGGTTGAATAAATCACTCTATGGACTCAAGCAAGCCCCAAGGGATTGGTATGCTAAAATAGATGCTTTTTTGCTCTCAATTGGTTTCATTCAATGCAAGTCTGATCCAAATGTGTATTTTCAGCAATGTGATGATATTTTGCAGGTAATTGTACTCTATGTTGATGATATTTTAATTACAAGGAGCTGAAACAAACAAATTGGTTCAATTAAGGCATCTCTACAAAGTGAATTTACCATGAGCGACCTAGGATTGCTAAGGCAATTTTTGGGTTTGGAAATTGAGCAATCTGAAAGATGAATCATGTTGAGTCAACCAAAGTATGCTTCAGACCTATTATTGAAGTTTAAAATGGATGAATGTAAGTTAGCCAAGTGCCCATTCCTTTCAGGCATAAAACTAGGTGAATTTGCTGACTCTCCATTGGTGGATTGCACACTCTACAGGCAGCTAGTTGGTAGTTTGTTGTACCTTACACATACAAGACCTGATTTCTCTTATGATGTAAGTGCTATAGCAAGGTATATGCCACAACCACATGATATCCATTGGAAGGCAGCCAAAAATATCCTTCAGTATGTCCAAGGAACAAAGAATTTTGGGGTACATTATGCAGCTGGTTCTTCACTACAACTAGTTGGATTTTCTGATTCGGATTGGGATGGAGATCCCATTGATAGAAAGTCCACTTCAGGTTTTGTTTTCATGTTTTCTGAAGGTCCCATTTTTGGGTCAAGTAAGAAACAACACACTATTTCACTTTCATCGGCAGAGGCCGAGTACAGGGTAGTAGTGAATGCAGCCACAGAGTGTGTTTGGTTACAAGGTATTCTTCAGGAATTTGGTGTTGCTATTGATTCTCCAACCAACATTTGGATGGAAAATAAAAGTGCCATCAAGATATATATTGATCCAGTTCAGAGGCATAGAACAAAGCATATTAAAATCCATATGCACTACATTCGGGGCTTGGTGCATGACAGAGTGATTTCCTTGCAGTATTGCCCATCCAGCGAGCAAACTGCTAATATTTTCACCAAGTGTTTTACTGAGAAGACATTCACTCACTTGAGAGCTTTGCTTGGAGTGAGTGATGGATGGTGATAGCTGCAATTTTATTGCAGTTTCAGCCCCATGTCCATTTTAGAGGGAAGGTTTTATCCCATGAGTTTTTCCTTCTTGTCCTCAATTTACATGGACAAATAAAAATTTTGTTTTGTAATGAGGTGACTTGAGCCTTTGTTTCCAACGACTCCCACTTTAAATTCATGAGTTGTACTAAGTTCTAGTTAAGGGGGGGTGTTATAATAGTAATACAATACTTAGTACCTTGGTTCATAACCTTAGCCAATTTAATTGACTTGTATGCATTATTGCACTATAGTTTGGACTAGGTAACTATAATTGGTCAAATAACCACTTTTGAGAGTGTTCACACCTATTTTGAGTAACCCAGCTCATCCAAACTCTTGTTTTATCCACAAGTGAGCCCTCATTAAATGCTAGAGCGCTCTCCCTCCTTGAAATGGGGAATGTCTGTTGACTTTGAGCACTTGAGTGGATTTAGCCCATTTTTTGCTAGATTTGGAGCATTTAATGCCTCCTTGGACCTCCCACACACCTCTATTTGCTCATCCACGCATGCCTGTGACTCATTTATGACCCATCATGCTTCAGCCATGTTCACACCAAAATTCATGACTGTCTGGGCTGATTAGGATTGAGTTGGACCCACCTAGGGGGGATTGAGGCCAACTTGGCCAATTAGCATTGTACACTCATTTTGGGCTTCCTAATCCTCTCGAATTTCTCCAATATGTAATATAAACCTGTTCTAAACATATTTACATGTTAGACAGTTTGATAATGCCAAATTTCAGTTCACATTATGTGTAAATTTGTCTTCTTTTCAAGCTTTTTTGCTGGTTATTGCAAATTATTTGATTTTGTGAGGTTCTCTAAGGCTCCTAGATCTTACTGTGTATCAAAATACTCACATAAACCACCATATCTCCGTTATATTCTAGAAAGAAGAGCGATCTCTCAACCCCATATTTGCACCCCCCTCCCAAAACGGATGGATCAGGACCTGAAATCATCATGGACGAAGAAATGGGGGAATTGGATCTAGGTGAACTGCATCTTCTTGGCCTAGAAGATGCCTACTCTCGTAAAGCATTCATATCTATCCTGGCTCGTCAAATCTAGCTCTTTCAAGAAGCTCTAGCAAAAGCCAAAGCCCAAAAGAAACTTGGAGTTGCAAATACTCCCTAGAAGGACAAACAAAAAATACAGAGAGACAGCAAAAAGAGAGGGTGCAAATCATATTTACACCGCATCAACCTATTGGGTACCAGGCTAGTGGAGTCAGGGAAATATGCCCAGCTAACGGAGTTCTTCCCCTACTCCCAAAATTAGTTCCTTAATGAAGATTCTATCCTGGAACGTTCGAGGTATGAATGGTTCATCCAAACATCGAATGTTAAAAAGAAAAATTCTTCAAGAAAAGCCTGCCATCCTGTTTATACAGGAAACTAAATGTTCTTTTGAAACCCTTCTCTCTCTTATGGCCAAGATCTGGAAAGACAGTCTATGCACAGCTACTTATGCTAGAGGAGCTTTTGGAGGTATTGCGATGATCTGGAACCCTGGGTAATTTCTTTAAACAATCTTGCTACCACCCTGCATTCCATCTCGGCCTCCTTCCATATTTTGGGAACCAAAATCCATGGTCATCTCCTTAATGTCTACGCTCCTCAATCTGACCCTCAAAAGATGCAACTTTTGAACTACCTTTCCTGGTTCACTCACCATCACATGCACTCCCCCATCATCATCGGTGGATACTTTAACATGATCACCACCCTGGAGGATAAGAAAGGGGGCCTGCGAACTCTCTCTTCTGAAGACAAGGATTTCAAAGCCACTCTTGCCACAAATGGATTGGTAGACCTCCAACCCTCCATTGGCTTCTTCACCTGGAACAACAGAAGAGGTGGGGTGCACCAAATTGCTAAGCGAATGGACCACTACATTGTCTCAGACTCTATTCTTACTTCGTGAGGGATCCTCACTTCCTCTGTTCTTCATGTCGTTGTCTCAGATCACTGGCCAATCCTTCTCTCCTGGAACAGCCATGATGCTCAAATGCACAAACCCTTCTAGTTTGTAAAATTCTGGCTCTCCCATCCCTCTTTCATGGATTATGTAACCAACATGGAAGCGACGGGGAGATCTAAAATGGCCATCATGCAACAAAAATTAAAAATTCTCCATTCCAATCTCCACCACTAGAACCACACCACCTTTGGAAACATCTTCAAGGAGAAATGCGCCCTAGAAGAGGATCTGGAAAAGCTTCAATTATCTCTCATGGAGCAGGGCCACACTGAAAAAACCAAGCTCAAAGAAAAGGCTCTCCTAGAACAACTGGACAACCGTTGTGCGCAAGAGGAGATCCTCTGGAGGCAGAAGTCCAGAATCACCTAGTTGAAAGAAGGGGAGCACAACACAACCTTCTTTCATCGTTCTACTATTCAACATAGAATCCATAACAAAATCTCCATGCTTAATCTAGACAATGGAGATACTCGAGAGGATCACGAAGCCATCGGTCAAGAAATCACTCATCTTTTCCATGATATGCTTACGGAACCCAACCCGGATCACTCTACTTCCATTGAGCGCCTCACCCAGCATATCCCCACCATCCTCAATGCCGATCACAATGCCACTCTGATGCAACCCATCACCATGCAAGAGGTTGAAAGTGCAGTTAAGCAAATGGCAGATGACACAGCTCCTGGACCAGATGACTTCACTATCAATTTCTTCCATCACTGTTGGGACATGCTAAAAACGGAATTGTTGTAGATCATGGAGGAATCCAGACATAAGAAATGGGTTCTTCCATCCCTCAATGCCACCTTCCTCACTCTGATCCCCAAGAAGATCAGCGTGTCTCACCCTGGTAAGTTTCGACCCATCTCCCTCTACAATGTCATATACAAAATCATATCCAAACTGGTAGCCAACCGGCTCAAACCCCTTCTGCCTCTCCTCATTTCCCCTGAACAATCTGGCTATGTTGAAGGGAGACAAATATTATACGAGATCATCCTTGCTCACAAAATAACACACTCCTTGAAAGTCTCCAAAACCTCAGGCATGCTCATCAAACTTGATTTATCAAAAGCCTTCGACAAACTAAGATGGCAATTCATTGACAAAATGCTCCAAGACTTTGTCTTTAGCCATGAATAGACCCGCTGGATCCTCTCCCTCACCTCCTCCGTCTTATTTTCGATCCTGGTCAATGGCTCACCTTCGTCCACCTTTTCACCCTGTTGGTCCTAAAAACTGTCCTAGGCCAACTAACGGAAAGATAGTCCACACACTCGACTTAATGCAATCTTGTATGTGTTTAAGGTAACTATCTTTCACAGGATCAAGGCCCTGCTGCTTGTGTGATATTCTCTTCAAAGTAAAGAGTCTCTCTAAGGTGAGTGTGTGTCAAGTTCACTTAAATCAATTTGCTAATAAATCCAAGAAATTTAACCTAATGACTAACTAATTCTAAAGACTGTTTTATGCTAAATGCAGAAAATTAGTAGCTCCTAATTCTATTCTATGATAAACTAAAATGATGATTATCTATCTTGTCCAAGAGCATGAATTATAATGTTGATCTAAGGTTCAAAAGGGAAAAATAATCAATACTTCTCAATTGGCAGAAAAGTCTCCAGATTCAGAAGTAAATCTTTAATCGTTTCACAACAGATAAAAATCTACTGCAACATAATTATAAAAGAGTTTCAAACCTGAAATCAACGATGCTAAGTTGAATATACAATTCTGGAAACAATAGATATATGTAATCATGTATTAACTTGTAAATGAAACACAATCATCATACAAATTAACATGTAATGAAAACTGATTTATCAAAGATTAAAATAACAAAACAGTTTATAAATTTCAATTATGAGTAAATCATTCATGTTCCAGGTTAGCATATTAATTCGAAATCACCAAACATTAACTTCATATACCATAGCAAGATATACATATATGTAAGTGAACGAAAAACAAAAGAGAATGAAACAGTGAAAAGATACAGTATATTAATATAATGTTCAAAGACTTAACCAAAGCCTCCAAGGTTCTGCAATGACTTCGATCTTCATAAACAAGTTCAAGAAAGATCTAAATTACGCAGAATATGACAAGATATTGTATAAAATAAGTTTCTCTCCAATGTCCAGGAAATCGAAACCATAAACAATGTTTGAAATTTGTTTATATAAGAGACCACAGTGCATCTAATCATTTAACCACCCTATCTCTATGAAACCATGTGGATCTCTATCCGAATATACAACAGAAATTAAATATAACTTGACGCCAGTTCTGCCATAATTCTAGGTGTGTTGTTGGGTGACATCCAAGATAGAGTATTGTAGAAACAACCGACTTACTGGAAAAATCTAGCATCGTGACTCCTCTAAATGAAGTTGTTCTTTGCATCTGACATCCAATCAACTGTCAATGCCCAAAATAGAAAACAAGCTGCCAGTAGATCAGGAAATGATTGCATGTTTGTAGCATGAAGACATAGGTAAGCTCCAGCTGGTGAGTTCCAAAACTGTAAGCAACAGAATCGATCTTCCATCCATAAATCAAAACGCCGCCTGTAATTTTCAAAACATAATCAGTAACAAAGTGTTAATAAATAAAAATGAATGATAAATAGGATGCCTACGAAATTTTAATTCTACAGGTGTCCTTATAAAACACTTTGTATTAAAAACTGGGGCCAACTATGCGAATGATTTACCTGTATTTGCCGATTGTTTATAATCCATGTAAGTCAACAAAATTCAATTATCAAACAAAAATGGATATTGCTTTCTAAGAGAATCAGGATTTTGGGGATGATTCGACAGAAACTCAAACTGGAACGATCCTCCTTGCTTCGTTTAGTTTGGCTTTAAATCTCACGTCCCTTGTATTTGCAAATATGTTTTGTTTAACTAATTTCCGATTCTTTGACAAAAGGTTCTTTCCATAAGCTTTATATCTGCGTTTCTACTCTTTTAGACAATTCCATTTTTCGACCCAGTTCACCAATTCGCTTTTCAGGTTGGTAATTTCTTCCATAGCGAAAGTGTTAACGATTTGAGCTTTCTTAAGATCAGTCTCCAAGGATGATATCACCTGAGCTTGGGGTGTTGCAACAAGTACTTCTGCTAATTCCACATTCGGCTCACCAACCTTTTCTACCTCTGTACACGGCTTTTGGTCGACTTCTTGATCTATATGGGGAATAGGATTTGATTGCTGGGCATTTCTAGCCCGTGTCTTGGAGGTTGAATCGTACATGTATTTCAGATCAATATGATTCACGTGAGCTTCATCTTGCCGAGACTCTGAAGAGTCACTTAATTCAACGATAGGGTCATCCCCTACGACTAAATTCCTTTCTGCAAGGAGTGCGGATGTCATGCTACGAGTGGTTCGGTGAGTTTCCTGATCACTCAGCACTTTACTCATTTCATCTTCATTTGGTTTGTGACCAACACTTGTTTCTAGACAGGGAATACCATCGTTTAGATTTAGTGAAGCATCCAAAGGTTTATCTATTTCCATCTAAGGATCGTCACAGGCCATCTCAAGGTTTTCCCCATATTCAAACTCAGGTTCATTGTCACCTAGGTTTTCACCAAGGCTCGGTATCCCATTTTCAGGGTTAGTTTCAGAACTAGGTTCTCCTACCTCAGCCTCAACATGCCTTCATCTAGCTTTTGGCCTTCTTCAAGGCCATTCATCGTTAACCCCGAACTCATTCCTGGCAAGGAATGACTCCCAATTGTCACCCAATTCTCCCAATTGGTGTGAAACAAGGACTTTAATTAGCCCATGATGGAACAAACTATGTTCCTTATCACTCACATTGCTCTGGTATGCGCATACCATCTTCTGTAAACTATTCATGAAATAGTATGGCATATTTCTAGGGTGACCTTTGAAAACCATTAACATGCGAAGATGATAGAAATGGGTCTAAGAAAGTCGGCCCTCACATGTAACATACCTGATGATAATCCCAAGCAACGAATGCCACTTCATTTTCATCATTCGGGAAGGAAAACCAGATTTTGATTCTATTTGTTGATTAGCCGCAGTCAGAAACTCCCTCCAATCCTCCCTCTTCAGATGCTTCCCTTTGAAACAACGTTCCCCAACCAACGGTAGACCTATATCCTAGGAAACAAATTCATCTGTTAGCTGCAACTCAATATCCCCAATTTGTGCTTTTACACCATCGAATGAAGTTGCAAACGCCCGAGAAACCGCCATATTAAAACTAGAGAACTTCTGTAAAAACCCTAGCCATCCTGCCCTTTTAACCGATTATGTGCATTTTGGAGCTACGTCTAAATATTCGTCACCAAAAATATCGAAACGGGTTACAAGAGCCATGAGGGTAAGGGAGACGGCAGAGGTTACAGATAGGTGAAAAATCGAGACAGGAGAATCAAAAAGACCGGTATCTAAAGCCCTTCGAACCAGCAAAATGATAATCAACTTCATATTTCCTGAGTGGAATAGGTAATTGAAAATCGAATGGGGGTATGAAGTAATGATAGCCTTGAACCAGAGCCTGGCATTCGAATTAGCAGAACACATATAGTATAATAATGATTTTCAGGGTTTTGATGAGTATGCGATACCAAGAAGTGACATTTGTGTCATCATGACTCAACAGATGGCAACAACTCATAATGAAAATATCAACCCATAATCTTTGTCGTAAATTTCAATGCTAGAACCGACTTACCGCTTAGCTAATTTGGCCATAGAACGAAAACAGATAATTCGAGCTAACCCTAAATCATGAACTGAAGATTCCAGTTGTAAATTTTCTCCACCATATACGTTAATAATAACCAAATTTTAATGGGGAGTAATATTAATAATCAAACCTGAATCTTTGTTAACGTTGCATAATCATGGTTGTAATCATGCTACAAGGAATAGATCTCACTTCCAATCGCTTGACAAAAGAGTCATAGTTACATAGATCTTTCTTATCATAAAATGCAGAGTTTAGATATAAGAATAGAAATATGGAAATGACAAATCATAACAATGATTTAAAATGAGTTTTATCACCAAGCTTACCATAATGAGATCAGGTCTTTAAGATAAGCACATCCATTGAGATCAAGAAGATAGATCAAAATAATGATAGGTCATACAAGTGATTATTCCATAAGTCAAAACATTAAAATAATGAATGTAATAATTTTGCATGACTTCACTTTACATAAATGATCTAATCTGTAAAATTAGGAGCTGCTAATTTCTAAGGTTATGATATGCATAGATGATCAACCAAAAATGAGAAACCAAAATTAAAAGGTCAACTCAATTGGATACTGATAGCAAATCTTTCAATCTCTATGTATCATTCAATATGTCAACCTTATTGGGAGTATCTTCAGAATCAAAGATTCTAAAGGCACTCCTAAAATATTTATTAATGAGTGTTGATTAAGGTTGTGACATATAACATCGTTCATGATTAGAAGATTGATGTAGTGACAAATTCAAATTTAGTACTCAAATTGATCCAGAGGGTGTTGCTTACCAACACAGCCTCCTGGGGAATTCGTCAGGGAGACCCCCTTTCCCCTTCCTTTTTATCCTCATGGCGGAGGGGTTGGGACGAATGATTCAAGCGGCTGTCAACACCTACTCTCTCAGAGGGCTCTCTCCCCATGGAGGTCCCCCGATTTCTTATCAACAGTTCGTTGATGACAACTTGCTCCTTTGGCCACCCTTTGGTCCAGGAAGCATGCAGTCTCAAGAACATCCTTGATACCTTCTCTGAAGCCTCTGGAACCTATATCAACCTGGATAAGTCACAACTCTTCTTCTACAACACGGACAGAATCACGCAGCGTAACATTGCCCGCATCCTGGGATTTTCTATCTCCACCCTTCCTTCAAAATACTTGGGCACCCCCCTCTTTGACTCTGCCATCAAACACTCCTCTTGGAAAGAACTCTTGGACAAGCTAGAATTTCGCATCTCCTCCTAGACCTTCCGCTCCCTCAATCTACCCAGTAGACTCGTCCTTCTCAAAGTTGTTCTCCAGTCCATGCCACTCTACCTTTTTTCAGTGCTTGTTGCTCCTAAATGGGTACTCAAAGCTATTTAGAGTCTTCAGCAGTCCTTTCTCTGGGGAAGGGACAAGAACAAGAACATATGGGCCCTCGTAAAATCGCAGATGGTATGTCTCCCTCAGCGGGAAGGTGGCCTCAGCCCGCGGGATCCATAAATCAGCAACAAAGCCCTCTTGGCCAAAATCTGGTGGAAATGGATATCCATGAACAACTCCCCCTGGGCCTGGTTTTAGAACAAGAAATATGCTCAAAATTGGGACCCCCCCAATCTCATCTGCTTTGACCAAAATCCGAAAGGCTCCTCGATCTGGAATGCAGCGAACAGCCAAAAATACCTCATCCAACAGCACAGCTTCTGGGAAATCCGCGAAGGAGCCCAAGCTCTCTTTTGGAAAGACTCATGGCAACAATTTACCGGCCTCAACGGTCAATTTGATCAGGTGGCCATCCCCACGGCTAATTCCAATGTCAAGGATTTCTGGCTCATTAACGAAACCACCCCGTTTCAAACTTGGAAGAAGCCCGAGTCCTGGGGCCTTACAACTGGCCACGCTCACCTAGATCCTATTTGGCAGGAACTCAACCTAAGGAAAATTAGGATTCGTCATGGTCTAGACATCATTAAATGGGGGCACTCTGCAAAAGGAAGCTTCTTTGTAAAGGAAGCCTATGCCATCTTAGCAGGTAGACCGGAGGCCCATCCCTTTCCCCTATGGAAAACGATATGGAAATCCAATCTCTGGCCTACAATTTCCTGCTTTCTCTGACTCCTATCCCATCGGTGCATCCTCACCTGGGATAACCTCCTCAAAAAAGGATTCCAAGGTCCATCCTTATGTGTCCTGTGTCACAATCACATTGAGACCATTGATCATCTGTTGGACTCCTGCAAGACGGCCAATGAGCTCTGGGATTTAGTTTCCCTCACTTTCAGAAAAACGAACAGACTCAAAAGAAATGTCACGGACACTATGCTTCACTAGGAGAAGACCCTTCCAAAGTATGCTTCTTAACAGACTTTGGATCCTTACTCCTAGTTTCTTGGTCTGGAACATCTGGAAAGAGAGGAACCTTCGCACCTTTGAAGACAAAGGCAAAACCATAAAAGACATCTGGAAACTCACCTATAACAATCTGCGGGAAACTGTCCACTCTAGGAGTTGGAACAGCAAGGATCTCCCCACGTCTGAGGCGGAAAAGCAAATTCTACTCAACTTCCACTTTGAACCACCTCCGTCCCACGCTCCTTCGAGCATCCACTGCATGAACACCCCCAGTCTGGATTTCTGGGAATCCCCTCCGGAGGGTGTCTTCAAGCTCAACTTTGATGGTGCCTCAAAAGGAAACCCTGGGCCTGCAAGTTTTGGAGGAGCTCTTCGCAACTCCGACGGCACTATTCTCTGGATCTACTTTGGAAACCTAGGTTGTGACAATAACAACACAGCTAAGTTGGTTGGCATTGTGGAAGGTGTGATCATGGCCAACATTCAGGGATGTATTCTGCTCATTGTGGAGGGTGACTCTCAAATCATCCTCTCCCTTGCTACCAAACTCCAGAATGGCTCTCAAGTCTCCAAACTCACACCCAGCTGGAGACTTGATCATGGACTCCATCGTCTAAAAGATAGTTTGATACACTCCAGGGTAATCACTTTTCACCACATCCGTTGAAAAGCTAATTCTCTGGCTGACTTTCTTGCCAATGAAGGAGTAGCCAGCGACTTCTGTCTCTTCAAAGGTTTTTTTGGAGAAAATTGTCCTAACGCCCTGGCCCAGAAATGTAGAGACCTCGCCAGAAGGGACCTAGTCCCCCCAGATGCGGGTGCCAGCATGACTCACGGGGCCACGTGCAGACCACGAGGAGGGCACGTGGGGAAGGATCCTCGTCCCCTGCGCCCTTAATGCAACACGTGCACCCTTGCCCTCCCACCTACCTGCCCAAGCTCCTGCATGCCTTCACACCTGTCTGCCCACCCATCTGTCTTCTCTCCCACCTGTCCACCCTCACAGCTGGCTGCCCTCACACCTGTGGCTTTATGGCTCCCTCTCGCTCCTTTGCATGCAAGACCCCTCACAGCTCATCTGGATGCCACTCCGGTACTGCTCTACCTCACCTCGGCCCTCTGCGCATTCAAGATGGCCCTCACCTCGGCCCTCAGCTCCATCAATTCGTCTCCTTGCACTTAATTATGGCTCGTGCGAACCTGTATCAACGTTCTTTAAATAGGTCAATGGACACCCTTAACGGCATCCTGTCCGCTTCTCCTAGACTCTGGTTCGGCTTTGTGCACCCTCGTGCTTAGTTTTATTTATGGTTTTGGACTCTCACAACACTATCTGCCATGACCAAGCTGCATGGTCTTTCTCGTCGAGGTAGTGGGAGCCGCTGCAAATCCCAGAGTACTCTTGTCTCTGGCGATGGCTTCGACACTGGCATCTCCTTTGCTAGCCGCAACTTGATTGACGAGTGGGAAGGGCAACTGGTTGCGGATCACTTGGCCTCTGGCTCTAATGGAGGCAACATCAATCACTATTGGATCATAAAAAACATGTTGGGCAAGATTTTGGATGACATGCTAGAAAAGTGGGGTTTTGCTAGGAATCAGATATTGGCCACCAGGGCCAAGCTCATCGAGCTAGACGAAAGTCTGGCTAATCTTGACGCCACCGTCTCATGGATCCAGCATGTTATCGTGAGCCGTAGCCCGGTCATGGCCGAATCTAGTGGAAGGGGTGATGGTGGTACCGTCTCTGGAGTCCCGATTGCCAGCGGTTTTCCCTCTGAAGGGCCGGTAACTGCTACCACAACTGATACCATGGACCCCTTCCTGGTCGTTCCTGCTCCAGCTTCGTCAGTGGATCCTCCCATGCACCTTCCGGTCCCTTCCATGATGGGCTCCCTGCCTTGCAAAAGGATGTGCAGCCATGCAGATCCTAATCTCCTCGCTGCTCGAAAAACCGAGCCGCTTCCTGTGAAGCTGTCGGAGGAGGAATTTCCGGGGTGCTGCCCCATACTGGAAGATTTCCCTCCTGCTTAACTTGTTCCATGTCTGCTCGGGAGCTCAACGAGATGACTGGGTCTCTCCGCTCCACTCTAGTTTTTTGTATGCAATGTGTAATGTCGTCTCTGATAGTTTTTGCTCAAATAGTCTTTTGGTTTTTGGCCTTGCCTTTGGAGGCAACTTTCTGCATAACCTGCAAGTTGGCCTGTAATACTCTTGCTACTTCTGTTGTTTTTGCTATGCCGGTATTACCCCATTATGCCTGGCCACTATGTATTTTTACTCGACTTGGGTTAAGATGGATCTATGCTAGTAAAATAAAAAAAATAAAAACTAGCATAGATCCAAAATTACACCTCAGATCTGGGTTTAAGATGGATCTATGTTGATCAACATAGATCCATCTTAAACCCAGATCTATGGATCCAATTTCAACATAGATCCGGGTTTAAGATGGATCTATGTTGATCAACATAGATCCATCTTAAACCCAGATCTATGGATCCAATTTCAACATAGATCCATCTTAAACCGAGATCTATGGATCCAATTTCTTGAGGTGTAAATTTTTTTATCTTAAATTTGTAGACACCAATAAAAAATTTACACATCAAGATATTTGTTCTCATGCTTGATATATCTTAGTTTAAGATAAATCAATATAATTTAGTATTTTTGTTTTCAGCAGACATCATTTGCAATTTTATTTATCTTTTTATGGGAACGTCATGTTACATAAATTTGCAGAGTGTTATTTGTTTCCATTTAAGATGAATCTATGTTGATATAAATATAATTCAAATATGATGAATGTCCTTATTCATAATCTCTAAAGTGATTTGTTGATGAAATTTATTCACTTTTTTACATGGTTCATGTACAAGCGAGTTACTAAGTGATTAATTGGGAATTTATTCATTTTTTTAAATGACTATTGATAGAATTAGTATGTTGTCCCTTGTAATGTATCATAAAAACCATAATGTATGGATTCAAAATAACTTGGTGAACATGGATTGAAACCATAATATATGGATTCAAAATAACTTGGTGAACATGGATTGAGTGTAATGAATTACAAGTAAGAGGTAAACCACCTTTACAAATAATGTGGACTTTACTGAATGTCACAACTAAACATGATTGACATTTCATCCGAACAAAATTGACAATATATTTAAAATTATGAATGTTCTCAACAAGAAAGTGCTGTTCTTAACCATAAAGTGCTTGGTTGATGGAATTTATTCACTTATTTAAATGATTCGTTCATGAAGTTAGTTAAGAAAGTGATTAGTTTATGGAATTTATTCACTTTTTTAAATGGTTTTTTTAATGGAAAGCTCATTCGGTAATTGGTAAAGGGATTATTGTTCCACATTAACTGGAGTTTGCTCAAAAACATTTCTCAAAAAATGTAGTTTCTCTGTTAACATTTCTCAAAAAATGTAGTTTCTCTGTTAACATTTCTCAAAAAATGTAGTTTCTCTGTTAACATTTCTCAAAAAATGTAGTTTCTCTGTTTGTAAGCGTGAGAAAATAAAATACCGGGTCTATGGATTCATCATAGAATATGAAAGACGTGCAGCAACGTTATAAAAGATCGCTCCTACTTTCTATACTCATGGCTCTGATATGCGATACTTATCATAAACGCGCAACTGGGCAACAGCCATGGCCGAGAGAGCAGTTTTGATTGTTCTGCCTGTCTTGTTATTATCATTTATACATTCAGCCTTGTCCGCTAAACAGGCGAGGAGAAATAATTGACTTTCTATGCTGTGTGCAGAGTGTTTTTAATTGAATTTTCTATTCAATTGAGATCTTGGCTATGGGCATTAAGCCCTGTGATTTAATATGTAATCTTTTCAGTCTGGTATTCATAATTTTTATTCTACATGTGATGATGTTTGCTGGGATGGGAGAATTTGACATCTTCATTTGGTATTGTTAACTAAATTGTTATTCTTAATTGGAATTTATGGATTTATTGCTTTGACTGTTGCAGTCTTATGTGGTGTACTTGGGAGGACAGCATGATGGCAATCTGGGGCACCAACTGGTAGCTGATTCTCATCATGAACTTCTGGCATCAATATTAGGAAGGTAATTGAATTATTGAGATTTTTTTTAGCATTATATGTAAGTGCCTGTTTGATTCTGATTCCTCATCAGCCTATGAATTGGATTCTGATGTGTAGTTTTTCAATGAAAAATTACAGCAAGGAGGTAGCCAAGGATGCTATCTTTTACTCATACACGAGATGCATTAATGGTTTTGCTGCTATTCTTGACGACGAACAGGCTCTTGCTCTCTCAGGTGAATTACTTATCATTGTCTTTCTCTGTTTCATTGAATGAATGAATGGATATGCTTGCAGCTCCATAGAATTTCTGTTTTCTAACTGAATTGGTGGTCTTGATGTTGGGTGTTGTTAATCAGAACTCCCACAGGTATTGTCTGTTTTCGTTAACCGAGCAAGAAATCTGCAGACAACTCGTTCGTGGGGATTCCTGGGATTAGAAAATGAGAATGAAGAAGTTCCTCCGCAATCACTCTGGACAAAAGCAAATTTTGGGAAGGATGTTATCATTGCTAACCTGGATACAGGTATCCTCCTGCTTAATAAGATAGTTTTTGCTTAAGAAAACCTAGCCAGATTCCCCTCTTCCTCATAATCACCAGTCACAGCTGATAACTCAATGAGATTGAGTGAGATTGAGTTAGACTACAACAAAAACTCTCCTTGAACATTGTATTTAATTTTCTGGAATATCATTGGGTAGTGGTTTGTGAGGATCAACGCGTTTTGGGTGGACAGCTTCATACGAATTCAAAGATGGGTGGATTCTTCACCCATAACCCATAACGCGTTGATCATTATAAACCACTACACAGTGCGTTATCATCATAAACCACTACATGTCCACACGGGTGTGGCTTATTGGCGGTTCAGTTGATATGAAGTCATTTGTTGTAAATTGGAGGTCACGAGTTCAAATCATACCTGGCTTTACCTATGTCCCATACTTGCGGTGTGTGTGGGGCACCGTGTCAAGCGAGTACCAGCCCAGTCTCCAGTTACCAATTCCCCTAGCACAAAAAAAAATCATAAACCACTACACAACGAAATTCCAAAAAATTAAATACAATGGCTAAACACTGTATAAACATTGATGCTCAGATTCCCCTTCAAACAGTCCATTCTAACCAATTTAATGAGCCACTGGCTGTGTTTGATAAATTCTTATCAAACTTAATTCATTTGATTAATATTGTTGTTGTTGTTATGCCACACAGGGGTATGGCCTGAATCTGCAAGCTTCAGTGACACGGGTATGGAGCCTGTTCCTTTCAGATGGAGGGGGCTCTGCCAAACTGGTACAGAATTCGGTGCAGCTCAATGCAACAGGTGCGTTGATGAATATCCACTGCACAAATCAGTGTATTTTGAATTTTCCATAATGCATTGGTAATTCTCTTGTTGTGTGCATGTCCTATTTTCTGTGTTGATAGAAACTTGCTCTTTTTTTGTTGTCTATGTTTGTTTTTGGGGTAGCATGCATTAGAGCTCAACGTAACTGGTCTTATTAGACTGGGGAGGTATACAGCCCTACCTCCATGCTTATAGTGTACTTTACTAGCATTTTATTTGTGTTCAATGGGAAGATAACAAAGATTTTAATAAACTGAAGGATGAGATAAGAAACCAATCCCCACTGCTCTGAAATTCCAGAGTAGTCTTTATTTTCCCAATTAGATAACATTTGCAGGGTGGATAGGATTCTCCACCGCTGATCCTTCCCACATTTTTTACTAGGTTTTAACTTTTTGCCCAAGGCCAGGCCACTAACTTTATGTGTAAGCACACACTAGCAGATTTCAGGCCTGGCCGTTCACTAGTTAACAAAAGGCCACACGAAGCCTACACTTTACCAATTGTTTTAATAGCGTTGGCAGCTTCCAAAAGTGTTTCTGTACTGTTTTCTTGAGATTATGGAACCAATTAGGCCATAGTAATCCTGAGCATCTCTAACAAGTAACCTTTAACAGAAACTAAACTCGGGTAAATATTTGAACTCAATGCATTTTTTAAGAAAAAGAAAAAACTTTCACATGCAAACATACCGTGTAATTTCGAAATTCAAAGCATTCCAGCAATCAGAGTCTTCATAAGTCAAAGAATCAGCTGATGCTAATTAGAAAAAGAGGCTTCATTCTAGTGAATGGAACATTGAAATTTGTATTCAACTTTCCATTTAAATAATATAGAGCAAGCAAAGTGAGAATCCTAAGAGTTGTGCTTAATTATTTCAGTGGGAATAATTAGGATATTTATCAATAATAAAGTCACTTGTATTTAAAGGCAATCCTGAGACAAGATTGACAATGCGAGAACTATGATAATAGATGAGATCTTAAACTTTGTATCAGAATAAAGTTGTGGGGGCAAAGACAAATCAAACTTTTTTAAAAGAGAAGATAAAGTTTTATTTTGATATCATTAGTCAAAGATAAATTTATGATAGTCATCTCCATTGGATCCATATTGAATCATGAAAAACATTATTTGATTTGGATGTATCTGTTGAAAAGATGATGTATCTGTTGAAAAAATGAGAGCAGACTATCAAACATGTGGGTCTAAGGCAAATCTAACTTTTTTTAAAAAGAAGATAAAGATTTTTTTGCTATCATTACTAAGAGAGGTAGACTTATCATAGAGTCATTTCATTAGTTCTACATTGAATCATTAAACAACATTGTTTAATTTGGATGTATCTCTTAAACAAATAAGAGTACTGAAATTTGTTTTTCACAAAAAAAAAATTATTGTATTATAAATAATTGCGAGATATATAAACACATTTAACCATTTTTTGACTGAAGATAGATAGGTTGACTCTCAACCATTCAAATGAAATTTTGTTGGAGAAAATTTGTCATTGATTTAAGATCCAAAACCTCCCAAAACATAGAAGATGGCAACAATGAAAATAACAAATCATTTGATTATATGAGTCAATCCCAAAACATAGAAGATGGCAACTATGAAAATAGCAAATCATTTGATTATATGAGCCACTGCTAACATCACACACCCACACTAGCTCATAAAACAATAGGAACTATACCATATCTCAAAAGGATCTTCATCTGAGATAAGAACTATAAGTATCTCTCACACATATACACAAACTCACAAAACTACTAAGATTTATATCGCATTCCAACATGATCTTCAAAAGCAAGTAAGAATTATAACATATCCCTAAAAGATCTTCATGTAGATAAGAATTACAAGTATCACATACACACTAGCTGATAACTCATAAGACTAGTAAAAACTGTACCATATTCCAAGAGAATCTTCATCCAACATCTTAAAATTGTTCCAACCAAAAATATAATTTGCTTGATAACCTATTATGCTACCAAAGTAATCTCATAATCAGGGAGATGCTAAATATTTATATGCATCCCAAATGCTTCTTGTTAGCGTTTCATACAATTATAGCATAATAATTCAATTGCATAAATTCAATAGGATCACTATAAGAAAGACAAAGCACAGAAACAAAGAACACGAGAATTTATCATGGGAAACCCAATTGGGAGAAAACTCAACAACCTTCGTATAGAGATGAATAATTTCAAGAACATAGTACAGTGATGAGAGAGAAAAGATGGAAGTATTTTCCAAGTAGAAACCCCAAAATGTCTTCTCCTAGCTGCAAGTGTGAATCTCTCTCCAAGTGATGCGAACTTGTCTTGAGTGGGCCGACTTGTCTAACTTGATTGGGCCGACCTGACTTGGGGGAATATCAAAATGCATTTAATAATCAAGTTATTTACTTGATTTTCTCCTCAAGGTTCACATTGTTCTTTCTAGGGTTTACATGATTAATTACATCAAGTTCAACTCCCTTAGGAGGTACAATCAATTATAATAAAATACAATAAGAATAACTTCTGAAGTTGCACAAATTCCAACACTCCCTCTCAACAAGGAAGGTATTCTTCGATCATCATCAGCATCACGATCATCTGGGTTTCGTCTGTAAATCTATATTGTCTCAATCATCTCTATACATTCTGAAGGTTGTCAACACAATCTCAGTCCTTCGAGAAGTGTCATCATGCATCAACTCCACCTGTCCTTCGATGATTTCAAGAGTAGTCTCTCCATCCTACCTAGATGTCCGAGAGATAGGCTTTTACCATCTGCTACATGTCTGTCTCATCTACCAATGGAATCCTCCCATACATGGCTGAGAACCTGGATGAGCAATGGTGCACGACCATCTACTACCTATTCATCTCATCTTCTGATGGGATGCTCCCATACCTGGATGAGAACCTGAATGAGTAGCGGTACCTATGCAATCATCACACGACCATCTACTACCTATCTATCCCATCTGCCAATGGGATTACTCCCATACTTGGATGAGAACCTGGATGAGCAGAGGCCCATGTGTGTAACCCGACCATCTACTACATGTCTATCTCATCTGCCGATGGGATTTCTCCCATACCTGGATGAGAACCTGGACGAGTAGAGACACCTGGATGGAACCCAACCATCTACTGCCTGTCCGTCTCATAAGTCGATGGGATTTCTCCCATACCTGCATGAGAACCTAGACAAGTAGAGGCACCTGGGTGAAAGTAGGGTAAACATCTCTATGTCATATCTCCCTCTCAAGGAGGTACACGTTCTCTTCCATGAAAGTATTTAGACTTTATCATGGGAAGAGACTTGGTGAGAACATCTGCAGTCTGGTCATCTATCGGAACATACTGTAACTCGACCGCACCTATTTGCACCATATCACGAAAGAAGTGATACCGAATCTATATATGCTTTGACCTATCGTGGAATACAGGATTCACTACATCTGCACAAAGCTCTGGTTATCACAGTGAATCACAGTTGGCTTTGGAATCTAGCCAAACAATCCTGCAAGGAGTTTCCGAATCCATACTGCTTCTCGGGTTGTTGTACTAGCATCCATATTCTCGGCCTCTGCAGTACTGAGTGCTACTGAGATCTGCTTCCTGTTGCACTAGGAAATCACTGCAGAACCCAAACTGAAGCAACATCCGGAAGTGCTCTTCCTATCTACAGCACATCTGGCCCAATCTGAGTCTAAAACCCCTGCAATCTCAAGTCACACTCAGAAGCATATCTCAGGCCATATCCCATAGTTCCACGCAAGTATCTGAGCACATGTTTTGCAGCAATCCAGTGAATCTGCCTCGTCTCACACATGAACTGGCTGAGGGCATTCATAGCAAAACATATATCTGGTCTGGTGTTCGCCAGATACATCAAGGACCCAATCAATTGGTGATACATAGTGGGATCAATCAAATTTGAATCTGAAGCAGAATACCTCAGCTTCTTCAAATTTGCATCCATCGGAATGGCCATGGACTTGCAGTCCAACATCCCGAATCTATTCAGAATATCTATGGTGTATTTTCCTTGACCTAGGAAAATCTCCTTTTGCCTCTGCCATACTTCTAATCCCAAGAATTAATGCATCAATCCAAGATCCTTCATTTTGAACTCAAAGGCGAGTTTCTTCTTACACCATACGATAAGTTTCTCATTTCCATTGAGAAACAGGTCATCAACATAAAGGACCAAAATCAATGGCTCATCATCCACAACCTTGTAGTAAAGGTTGGGGTATGCATCACTCTTGTTGAATCCCAAAGTCACCAGCAATTCGTATATATGTCCATACCAAGCACGGGGTGCTTGCTTGAGTCCATACAGGGCCTTTTTCAGCCTACATACGTGCGACTCCTTCCCATGGACAACAAAACCTTCTGGTTGTGCTTCCTCAATAACACCATTGAGAAAGAGTGTCTTGACATCCATCTGATGCAACTTCCATCCCATAGCTAAAGCAATAGCAATGATCGATCTGATGGAAATATATCGAGCCACAGGAGCAAATGTCTTATCATAATCGACTCCCTCTTTCTGAGAGAACCCTCTGGCAACAAATCTAGCCTTGTGTTTTTCAACACTCCCATATGCTCTATGCTTGATTTTGTATAACCACTTGGAAGTCACTATTGAATTCCCCTCGGGTCTCGGCACAACCTCCCACACATCATTCTTCATGATGGATTGGTATTCTTCCACCATGACATCCTCCCAAACTTGGTGTTTGGATGCTTCTTCATAAGTGGTAGGTTCTGAGTCAATGATGTGACTCATCAATGCTAAATAACTGGAGAACCTCTGAGGTCTTTTACTTTCTCGGAAAGTACCATGTGGAGCTTTACCGACAATGAAAATAACTTATTGTAACTAAGTTGTCAACCGACCATGAAAATAACCATTATTAAATACTCTTCATAAATATACAAGTTGACTTCACCTTATTTTAAAAGAATGAAATATTCTTGTTAAACCTTGTTGTTAATTACACATAGTATTCTTGTTAAACCTTGTTGTTAGTACTTATTTGATGCAATATTATATTTCTAAAGAGAAAAAAACAATTGCAACCTGCATATTGGACAATGCTCTATCTCCATATTTGTTGTTATCTAAGTAAACTAAGTAAACTCATATTTGTTGTTACCTAAGTAAAGTCTACTTGTTACTATGTAAAACTCTACTGTACAATATACCTGATTGAAGAAGCAGGATCCTAATTACCTGGATGTATAGAATCAAGGTTTCATGGTCCAAAAAATCTTGTGCAACAGGAAATCCGAATTAGCCTAGAAAGCAAGCCCCTGAGCTTCATAGAATCAAAATTTCACCCTCCAAAGTGTTGTTTGGAACAGGAAATTGATTGGAGCCAGATACTTCGTCAAGGGATATGAAGCTGAACAAGGACCTTTGATTCCTTCTACAACTGGGGAAAATCTTTCCCCGCGAGACATGGATGGACATGGAACTCATACTTTGTCCATAGCTGGTGGGAATTTCGTGAAAAATGCAAGCATGTATGGGTATGCAGAAGGGATTGCAAAAGGAGGAGCTCCTCATGCCAGAGTTGCATCTTACAAAGTCTGCTGGAGTATCGATAGAGGCGGAACTCAATGCTATGACGCAGATATTATTGCAGCATTCGATCAAGGGATACAAGATGGTGTTGATGTTTTCTCTGTTTCTCTTGGAGAAGTCCCTTCTCCGTCGGATTATTTTCAAAGTGGAATTTCCATTGGATCATTCCATGCTGTCCAAAGAGGAAAGGTAGTTGTCTGTGCAGCTGGAAATGAAGGTCCAACTCCGGGGACAGTTGGAAATGTGGCACCATGGATCATAACTGTGGGAGCAAGCAGCATTGATAGACAATTCCCTTCGGTCGTTAGTCTTGGTAACAAGAAGACATATATTGTGAGTGTATTCTATTTGTTCATTTCATTTTTATCTGGGGAGTAAGCTTACGGTTAGAAGTTTTGTATTTTCTAGGCTATTTTTGTTGGAATTTGATAATGAATTATTGTTGAAATCTTGAGTTTTTATAATTGAAATTGCATTTTTTATTGTAAAAATAGATTCAATGTCCTCCAAAACCCCTGCCAATTTTGTTTTCAAAAAACCCATTATATTAGAGACTTCAACATCTCCATTCCCATAAAGTGCCTTAAAATTTAAGGATGTCTCGACACCTCCCCAAAATGCATTTCCCAACTCCCACATCCAAGAAACTTGGTAGAACATTACTGATAAACTTATAAAGTTATACCCATTTCCTTATCTTCACGTTGCATATCTTTTTAGTAAATCGTTATCAAATTTAATGGCTGAAAATATGAATTGTTATCAGATTAGTTTCTAATGCTGTCAAAAAAAATTCATATGGAAATTCATGAGGAAATCTATGCTTATCTATTTTTTCATTTTATGTCTTTCCATAACATTGAAAAATTGATGAATCATGTTTTCCACATTTCAAGGCATATGTTCATAGCCTATTATTTAAAGAATCTGTGAAGAGAATTGAAGTTTACAAATTTAATTTCTAGCAATGTGCTAAAAAAATTCATCATACACTTATGTGTTTGATGCTAGGGACAAAGTCTACTCCAGTTCCAATTACCGGAGAAGAAAATGTATCCTCTGGTAGCATCAGAGGATGCCTCTTTTGAACCTTTGCAGGGGTACGCTACATAACTAATTACCAATTTTCATGACTTTCATATTAACTAGAAGCCCACTTATTAATATCAGATTTCTTGTTCAAAGAAAAACACTTGGATTGGTATTAGTTCAAGCAATCAAAGGGTACATCTCCCTGTATTGATGATGATTTTAACTTTTGAAAGTATCAATGGCAATAATGTTGCAGACAATTTTGCCTTCCGAAAAGTCTAAACCCCAGCAAAGTGAAAGGGAAGATAGTTGCCTGCTCTAGTGGCGACATTTCAGGAGTCGAGCAAAGCGAAACAGTTCGTATGGCAGGGGGATTAGGCATGATTCTCTTTACTGGATTTCCCAACACTGCTGACATCATTGCAGATGCCTATGTTCTTCCTGCTACAAATTTGAATGCAGTTGATAAAGCACAAATCTTTGACTATATCAAATCTACAGTGTAAGTTTTGAAGGAACTCATTTTACTTATATCAAGACCGCATGAAAATGTTTTCAGTCTATACAAGTCCTTTTAGGGAACATCCTCATTTGTTATAAAATTGTGCTCAATCAGGTCCCCTATTGCTTACATTTCTCCTACAAGAACTGAATTGAATACAAAACCAGCCCCGGTGATGACATCTTTTTCTGCTCAGGGGCCAAATAGAGTTACTCCAGACATACTCAAGGTCATAATCCATTCCTAAAATCTCTTGCGTTTATATCATGATTCTATGATAGATGCATCCTAAGACATGTAAATTTTCACAAACAAAAAATTTGAATTTGTTTCTCCAATGCAGCCTGATATTACAGCTCCAGGGTTGAACATCTTAGCAGCATATTCACAAGCAAGAACTGCAACAGGTTCTCCATCAGATGACAAGCATGTACCTTTCAATATACTTTCTGGCACATCTATGTCCACCCCACATATTGCTGGTGTTGCGGCTTTATTAAAAGGAGCACATCCTGATTGGAGCCCGGCAGCCATCAAATCTGCCATTATGACTACAGGTACGTAGATTACCCATTATTTACACACACTGCCCATGCTTACTCGTACAAAATGGGCAAACGATGAATTGGGAGGTTTGAACAGTAAATAGTCCACCCATTCACAGTTCCAACCTGCCGATTCATGATCCTGCCCAGTTCTGAGTAAGCAATCTTTAGAATTCCACATAGTGGATAATGTGGGGAAGTCTATACAGTATGTTATCTCACATATTTTAATAATTGGAGCTGGAATATATATCAGCATTCTCAATAAGTATTTCACATTTTGGGATATCTGTGGAGACAACATGGTGCATATACTTAACCTACAAAATGAGCTAGATGCAGTCACCTCCTACTCATGGAAAGAATTACTGGTTTTCAGCTGGCCACTGTGGTACCTTCACTTGGGAGGAAGGAAAATCCTATATTGAATTAGATAGACAGACAAATAAACAGATAGAGTAGTTTCTGTTAAATAACCCTCCCTTGATTTTTTGGTTTTATTTTCTTGTGTAAAACACAGCTATAAGAGTGGACAACACCAAGGAACCAATTAAGGATGCACAACTCCAAAGAGCAGGTCCTTTCAGCTATGGTGCAGGTCATGTCAATCCAAATGTGGCTGGAAATCCTGGCCTGGTCTATGATCTATCAGTCAGTGACTACTACCAATTCTTTTGCAGTTTGAATTTCAATTCAACTCAGATCAAGGCCATAACAGGACAAGCATTCCCTTGTCCGGTGCCCCAGCCCAAGACACATAATCTCAACTATCCTTCCATCACTGTCTCAGAACTGAAAGGGTCTGTGATTGTGCAAAGAACTGTGACAAATATGGCAGAGGGGTCGGCAACTTACAAAGCAAAGGTGGAGTCTCCCGATGGAGTTTCAGTGACAGTTGAGCCTAAAGAGCTTCAGTTTTATAAGAGAGGAGAGAAGAAAGCATTCAGTGTGACACTGAGAGCCATGAAGAGTTCTGGGGGGCAGTATGTATTTGGGTCCCTTACATGGGAAAATGCTCAGACTGTGGTGGCAAGTAGCATTGTTGTGAATGCAGTAGCTGTTCAACACTCTTTAAAGTTTTTCAATAACTAGGTTACTAACATAACATTGATACGAAGTTTTTCAATAACTAGGTTATTAACATAACATTTATTGAGATTGAGGTTGTATATATTGGGAACAAGTGGAATGAGTAAAAAAGGTTGTATATATTGGGAACAAGTGGAATGAGTAAAAAAGGTTGTATATATTGGGAACAAGTGGAATGAGTAAAAAAGTTGTTTAGTGAATGCCGTTTAAAAAAATTTGCTCAAGAATAGTACATGAAAGTCATTTGACTTCCCATTAAGAGTATATTGTAATATGGAGTATATTGTAATATGGCTATTGCAAAATCCAATTAAAAATATATTGTTGTAATTTCACTATTATAATAGCAGTTTATTAAAATATATTGTTGTAATTTCATAATAGTAATTTATTAGTTGTTTTGATGTTTAGAATTGTGTTTTTTTTGTTATTATTTTATTATTTTCAAGTGGTGATTTTATATTCAAAATATGTTTGCTCTCAAAATGATCAACATGAAACATTATAAAGTCAGAAACATAAAATGTTATTTTGCAATAATAATAAGATGGAAAAAATCCTAAAATAAAAAAAAAAATATGAATTAATTTAAAATAATAATAATATGAAAGATCATGTGAACTATAGAATCAAGTCAAAATGCAAGCTTTAAAAAGTTGAAAAGATGGAAATGTATTTGATTATATAAGTAAAAAAATTAAATTAATTAATATATAAAAAAAAAAATTGTATATAAGTGCTACATTAAAATTATATCATGAGTGAGAATTTGATTTCTTATATAATATAATGTAAAATAGAAATAGTATAATATATATAAAGAAGCTTGGTGAGTTAGCTCAAGTAGTTGAGTGTTGTAATTGCAAGCAGTTCTTGGGGTCAAATCTCTGAGTGGCTATGGAATGAACTTATGCCATTATTAACAACCTAACAAAAAAAAGCTTAAAGTTATCTTGTATAATATTGTGATGGTAAGAATTACTCTATTTAATATACAATATTTATAAAACAATATAAAACATTTAAAAACTGTTGCAAAATAAAAATCAATTACAATTTCTAGGGTGGGAGAGAGGTATAAAAATAGGAAGAGGGTTGTTGTTTTGAAGCATTTTAATTGAAGATCATCCACTTTATGATTTAAGTTGTTTATAATTTTTACCAAATAATGTTGATAAGTTAATTTAATTTAATATGTGATAATTTGTTTTTAGTAGAGTCAATATATGAAAGATAATTAACTAATTATTTAACAAAGAACAAATAACTATCCATTAATGATGCATATCTATTTGTATGTCTACTAATTAAGAAAAAATAAAATATACTTATAATTTTTATTTTTATTTCCAAATAAGTAAATCTATTTATAATACATTTTTTATTAAAAAAATTAAAAAATATTTTAAAATTATCTAGATTGTCATAGCTTTATATCTATTTTTAACTACATCTTATTTTTAATACCTATTTTAACTACATCATATTTAAAAAAAATGTTTATCATCCATTCTTTTACAAATCTATGAAGAAGATTATGTAAAACAAAAGGCTTAAATGAGTTAGAGTCTTAGCAATTATGAGATCAATTACTTAAAAAAGCAAAAAAGCAAAGCATGTGTTTTCACTTGTGAAAGCTTAAGATAAGTTCATTGCATTTTTGGATAATCGTAGCATTGTAAAAATCCCTTTCCTTGCACTTAAAAATTTACTTTCCCAAATTTATTTTTCAAATAATTTATCTAACTAGAGAGAAAATATTCAAGAACATGACCCTGAAATTTTAATTGCAAAAACTATTCAAAGTTTACATTTAGCACTTCCTCTTTCTGAAAACCCTAATCATTCTTGACTCTAAAGATGAAGAGAACCTTATTTTTTTCTCTTTTCCATTTGCAATAAGGCATTTAAACTTTAATCGTCTAATCAAGCCACCCTTATTAACGTATCATGGATTCATTTTCACTACTATAGACCATTTTAGCAAGTGGAAAAAGGTTATTTCACTTACAAATTCAAAGGTAGAAGAGGTTAACATGTTTCTAGAAATATCATCTTTGCCTAATTTGATTTACGTATTGAAATCACAAGTGAGAATGGTTTTATCAAAAGTATAGCATTATTCCTTCCACTTCTTCAACACAGTATTTACAGGGCAGTGTATTAGTTGAGTTGCAAACAAAGACCTTGAGTTCATTATTCAACAATCATTGGAGAAAATTCTTGTGAATAACATCCTCAACTTACTTTCTCTTTATGGGTTCATCACACAATTGTTGAGTCAAGTAGATGTCTAGGGATTGCATGTACACATTACTAACTCTGTTATGTTATGTCTCTTCTTTGTAGTGGCTTGGCTATGTAACAAAAATTAATACAATATAAATGAAACCCACCTTTCTCTCGTTTGTTACTAAGGTTTTACCTTCCTCTCTTAGTTTTCGAGTCAAGGTTTCATCTCTCCTCCTTTTGACTATAGTTGGGGTTTTAGATCCTCTAAATATTCTTGAAAATCATATGTGGATAGCTCCACATGTGTGAGTAAAGATTGTTAACCTAGCTTCCACTTTATACTAGGTGGCCAAATAAATAATCAACCAACTGCAAGAAAAACTTTTTCATACGAACTTATGTTTTTAGTATTATTTAGCTCATTAGAAACCTCTTAATGAGCCCGTTTGATTTTCATACTATCATTGGATATTACACTGTTTCTATTACTAGCATGTAGGTAGCCCACGAAGCTCGGATAGATAAGGGCCATGCTTTTGCAAACAAATCACCATAAAATCCCTTGTATATCATTGTCAACAATAAAAAATGCACCATAAACTTAGCTAAATATGGTGTCTTGTGGTTCACTTTTGATGGAATCCCATCTTGAGCATGCTCACATCATTGAATGAAAAAAATTAAGTAGGCAATAGAAAGAAATGTTGAGCTTGTCAAGTCCTAAGGTTGTTTACCTCTGCGATATTATGGGCCTCACTCATTGTCCCCATCGGGTTAGGTTGTCAAAACTACAATTGATTGGTTTACCTTAGATACCATCCTCGAAATGATGGGAAGTGCCCAATGGATTTTCCCAAAATCAGTTTGTTGTATAGTTGAACATTAATGCAGGGAATTACGCTACACTTCTTATTATTTTAATATCATATACAGTGTTGAACTTATTCTTATACTAAGAGGGAAGGTGAATTAGTATAAGACTTATTTTTTCTTTAGACAAACATTTATCAATCATTCATTGACTATTAAAACAGTAAACACATCTAAACACAAATCATAGCACATAGAATTTAATGTGGAAATTTTTTCAAGAGAAAACCATAAAAACTTATCTTTATAAACTTAAGTAGGCACCAACCTACTGGAGACACCAATCCCCTCAACTGAACGCCAACTTAGCAAGATTTGTGTAGGCACCAACCCATAGCATATACCAATATCCTCAACTGAGCACCAACTCAGTAAAGATCTATGTAGGCACTATCCTATTTGTTGTCCTTGGAAGGTAGTATTGTTGCTACAATCAGGTTCAAAGATTGCTCCATAATCTTCCCTTAAACTATCATAGGATCACTTTGAAATATTCTCCATGATCAGCCCTTAAACTGTCATAAGATCACCTTCAAATCTTCTCCAAAATCAGCCCTTATAACATCTCCAAAATTGTCACAAGATCACCTTCAAATCTAATTCAAAACCAACCTTACATCGACTCTCTATACTCTCACTTAATCACCTTCAAATCTGCCCCAAAATCAGCCTTACATGAGCCCTCTATATTGTCACTTAATAACCTTCAAATCTACCCCAAAATCAACCTTACATCAACCCTTAAAAATAATAAGATATGCCTTAAACCTTTGTCTCCTCAGCCCTAACGCACCTTTTTCATTTTCAAACTAGATCTCTTCTTGTGTTCTTCAAAATGTGTCAAATTAGGTCTTATTTATAATTTTTTGCGTTACATTTTTATGGGTCGGTATGTAAATTCATGGCAAGGGCGGCCTTACAGGTTGGCATGGTCATTTTAACACTTCATATCTCCCCAGCCTCATGGAGTTAGGGGGAGTGACATATACCGTTGGAAAGTTATCGGAATAATATTTTCAACCATATATCATATGCTCCCATATGAGATAGGTATTTAAAGAAAAAAGGCGTCAAATATAGGGTACCCAGACTGGGCATCAAAATTTCAAAAATGTCCATGTGCAATTTCCTCATGTCTTTGACATCAATGACACAATATTTCCAACATTTTTCATCTTGCAATCTTCATCTTGAACATCTCCAATCACCCCTTGTCTTTGAAATCAATGACAACAATATTTCCAACAATATCCCCCTTTGTCATTGATGATAACCCTTTAGTCAAATATGCAACAATCTTGTAATTACTCCCCATGTCTGCAACTCTCCCTATGTCTGCAATTCTTTCCTATTTATAACTCTCCCCCTTTGGCATCAATGGAAAAGGACTGCTCTCCCTGAGCTTGTGCTTCTCCTCAAGCACTTAGAGATGAAAGAGATATTGCTCCCAAATTCTATATGAGATATTCAAATGTCTCTCTGGGAAGGGGTTTGTGAAAATATCTACAATTTGTCCTTTAGTAGCAATGTATTCCATCTTGACATTATGTTATGCTACTTTTTCTCTTAGGAAATGATACTTGATGGGAATATTCTTTGTCTTTGAATGGATAACAAGATTCTTTTAAATGTTTATTGAGCTTGTATTGTCACAAATGATTGAGATTGGATTATCATACTCTACCTCGATATCCTTCAATGTTTGTTTCATCCAAAGAGCTTGCGTGCAAAATATTGTTGCTGCAATATATTCAACTTATGTTGTGGGTAGAGAGATTGAAGTTTGTTTCTTATTCAACCATGTCATTAGACTATTACCAAGAAATAATGCTCCTCCACTTGTACTTTTCTTGTGATCAACATTGTCTGCCCAATCTGCATTTGTATATGCTATAAGAGTGAATTATTTACCTCTTGAGTAGCACCACAGTACCACAACCCAAAGTCCAATGTACCCTTTAGATATCTGAATATTATTTTTATTGCTTGCACATGTGTTTCATTTGGTGCATCTTGAAATCTTGCAACTAATCCTATTGATTGCATGATGTCTATCCTTGATGTTGTCACATACAATAAGTTGCCAATCATTGACCTGTACAATGTCTAATCTACTCCTGGAGATTCTTCATTTTTGCTCAATTTACAACATGTGATCATGGGTGTACTAATAGGTGCACAGTCTTCCATTATGAATTTCTTCAACATCTCTTTGATGTACTTGTTATGTGAAATGAATACGTCTTTGTTGGATTGAGTAATCTACAAACCCAAAAAGAATGATAATTCACCAAGCATGGACATCTCAAATTCCTTTTGTATTTCTTCTGCAAACTCTTGGCTCATTTTGTCACTGTCACTTCCAAAAATGATATCATCTACATAAACCACAATAATTAACAGATTTCCCTTTTATGTTTTGATGTAGAGATTTATGTCTACAGCTCCTCCTTTGAATCCTTTCTTTTGTAGGTAACTATCAAGTCTTGAATACCAGGCTCTAGGGGATTTCTTTAATCCATAAAGTGTTTTCTTCAATCTGCATACATGATCTTTGTTCTTTGACAATTGGAACCCTTCTAGTTCTTCAATATACATTTTTTCTTCTAGATTTCCATTCATAAAGGTTGAATTGAATTCCATTTGATAGACTTTGAAGTTCTTAAAACATGCAAATGCCAAAAACACTATGCCATTGCTTCTATTCTTGCAACTGGAGAAAAAATTTCTTCAAAATCAATGCCTTCAACTTGAGCATAGCCTTTACAAACCAACCTTGCTTTATTTCTTACTACTTACCCATCTTCATTCAACTTGTTTCTAAGACCCATTTAGTGCCAATCACATTCTTATCTTTTGGTCTAGAACAAGTTCCCATGTCACATTCTTTTCAATTTGATTTAGCTCTTCTTCCATAGCAGTAACCCAATGCTTATATTTACTTGCTTGTGTACAATTCTTAGGCTCTATTTTAGATAGCAAAACCAATTTTCTTCTTGTCTTAACTCCTATATATATATATCACCAAGAATTAGATTTTTTGGATGATGCTTTTGGACAAATCTAAATGGTGTCTTTATATCTCCTTCTTCTTCTTCTTCTTCTTCTTCTTCTCTGCAACTTGTTTCTTCTGTATCTTCATCCTTTTGAGGCATTGCTTCATCCACTCTTACATCTATACTCTCTACAATTTTGTGCACTTTTTTATTGTAATATCTATAAGCCTTGCTTCCATATGCATAGCCAAGAAAGATACGTCCATCTACATAATCAAATTTGCCCAAATCATCTTCATTTCTCTTTATATAGCAGTTGCTTCCAAATACATTGAAGTTTTTGACTATTGTTGGTCTACCTTTCCATAATTCATAAGGTGTCTTAATATTGTTCACTCTAATTTTCCCTCTAATAAAAATGTATATTGTTGTGCCTACTACTTCCCTCCAAAAAGTGTTTGGTAGCTTAGCTTCATTCAACATTGTTATAGCCATTTCCTATATAGTTATGTTCTTCCTTTCTACAACTATGTTTTGTTGTGGAGTCCTTGTTGCTAAAAACTCTCTCTGATTCTCACAGAATTCTTTAAATTCATTTGAAGTAAACTCACCTCCTATGTCCAATCTTAAGCACTTGATTTTTAAATCAATCTCATTTTCGACTAGGGATTTGAAAGCTTTAAACTTCTCAAATGCTTCATATTTTTCTTTAAGAAATGTAATCCATGTCATCCTTGTACATTCATCAATGAACAACATAAATAATTCTCGCCTTTTAGAGTTTGCGTTCTAGTTAGCCCATGAAGGTCTATGTGTAGAAGATCCAATGGCTTTGATGTTGAGTACTCCTTTGTTTTGAACCTTACTCTTGTCTGCTTCCCATGTCGACATGGCTTGCAAAGAGTGCTCATAGGTTTTGTGATGTTTGGCATGTCACTTGCTACTTATGTATGGCTGAGTTTTCCTAGATTGTCAAAGTTTATATGCCCCGTTCTTCTATGCATAACCAACTTTCATCTATTTATCCCATACAACATTTTTCTCCTTTGATGAGTATGTATACATTGCTCGAGGTTTTGTTTGCATTTTCCACTAATCTTCCTAGACCTGCTTTATGTATCTCACACCCTTTAGAATGAAATGTGAGATTGTAACCTTGATCAAACATTTGACTAACACCTAGAATATTATGTTTTAGTCCTTCAATGTATAAGACATCCTATGTTTTAGACTTTCCGTTATCAAGGCTAATGGTACCTTTTCTAGCTATCTTCGCAAAAGCATTATCCCCAAAAGTAAAATTGCCTATGTTTTCTTTCTTTAAGGTGAGAAACTTGGTATGGTCCCCTGTCATGTGTTTTGAGCATCCACTATCAAAGTACCATTGGTTTCCTTTATTTTGAGCATAGAGTGCAAATCTACATTCTTCCTTGTTATATATTGTTTTGCTTCCAAACCTTATAGTACTTGGAAAGAACATCTTCTTCCCTATTTTGTTTAGGAAATCTTACCATGGTGCTTTTATAGTCACATGCTATATGTCCATAATTACTACACTTATAACATTTAGTATTGTAATCAAGTAGGGGAGAAAATGAATTGTAGTTTTTTTCAGCAAACCCATAAGAACTTCTAGTTTTGTTGCTCACATAATCATCCCTTGAGGTCTTATGAAGACTTTATCACTTCTTGCATAAGCTCTACAATTTATTGCTTTATGACCAAAATTATTGCAAGAAAAACAGTGTCGAAAGAAGAGATTTTGGTATGATTTGTGAAAAGATTTCTTGGTGGAACAACTTTTATGTACTCATTCTTATTGCTTTTGTAAGAAGAATCAGGTTTCTACTAGGGAATAACAATTCAATGTGCCATATTAACTAGAACTTTTTGTTTAAGAAATTGTCCATGTCTAACTCATGCTTCATCAACACAGGTATGACTGGGATGAGAACTTCAAAGGCATTGAGTTGAGGAACTCCTACCTTCTATTCAATTTCGTCTTTCCATAAATTTGTTGGAAAACCAACAATTTATTTGTATTATACATGGAGATTGAATATCACAATATTTAATAACTTTGTATATTAAGAGATTGGGTTTTATGAACATCTCTCAAAACAATCAGATTGTTGTTGCACAAGAAGCGAAGCTAGTGCTTTGACAACTCAATGCAGCCTTGAATACCTTATCTATATTTAAATAATCACAACTTCCATGGTAGCAACTTCGATTGTTTTAAATAAAAAAATCTAAATTAATGTATGAAAAATAAAGATTGTTAAACTAAACTATCAATCATTACAATTATAAATTGTCATATGACATAAAATCTAAACAACCATATTACATAGAGACCCCCACACGGACATTGAACCATATGAAATAAAATCTAAACAACCAAACGAACACAAGATTGATTTTTCAAAGATAAAAGTACATAATCATATAATTTATATAATATTGGCAACTACTAATAATATATTTAATTAATAACAAACTAGTATTATAAAAGGTTATCTAAATCGAGCTAATATATTAATTTTATTATACTATAATATTATGAACTTTTTTTTCAACCGACTATTATGAGTATCATAATTTAATTATTATTTATATTATAATATTATTTATAAAGAATTAAAGAATCTATTACATGACATATCATATAATAAGATTTGATTTGAATTCAAGTAGTTAGTATATCATCATTTCCCTCAACTACCTAATTTACACTTAATTAATATATTATTCCAAATTTTAAAGATTAAAGATTCCATTACATTAACTAAATTAATTTTTTTACCATAAAAATGTGTAAAAAACTTCTTAATATTAAAATTAAAAATAACTTAAAATTTTACTGTATTTATTTTTATTATAAAATTGTTAAAAAAATATTTATTTAAAAAAACTAAACTATTTTCCAACCAAACGATGATACTTCATTTAGGTATCCCTACTCAATGTTATACTCAACTCAAAATGTTTTTATGTTGTTTCCAAGAAAAAATAATAAATAAAAATTATAAGTGATAACTCATAAAAACACCCTCCCAAAATAACATTTCAATTAAATTCTCTCAATACATTTTGTAATATAGACAGGATAGATTTATCTTAAATTGAGATTTATCAAATATTGAGGGAGATTCAATTTCTTGAGGTATAAATTATTTTTATCTTAATTTTTTTATGCCTCAAAATTTGATCTCTCTTGGTGCTTTATAGATCCGAGTTTAAGATGGATCTATGCTAGTTTTTATTCAATTTAATTTTATGAGCTGAAATGAACTTTTTAAAATTACTTTTTTTTATTTTTGGTAATGTTGAGTAACATTACGTAATGCTACAGTGTCTCCCCCACACTAGGTTGTAGAGCACCTCACTACTCTCTGTGCAAAAATTGTTTTTTTCACATACATTTGAAACTTAATATGATCTCACATGGAATGTATATAAAAATTGTTTTATGTCACATAAATTTAAAAGCTAATGTATTGTGCATGAATGCAAATCAACGCACTGTTACTTGAAAAATATAGATATAAATTTGATATGAATGAAATTAAAATACTATAAGGGAAAAACTTAAATATAAATATAAATTTTACATAATATAAATTTACAAATACATAAGGGTGGCAGGTGCGAAGGATCATCATCAATCCTTGAGGAACTCATCAAATCAATGTTGTATGGGATCTAGAAATGACAATGAACAATAAAGTGGAGGTCTATGCTCACCCACAAAGAATAATGGAGGCATACTCAATCAACAGTAGGAAATTGATGGTCTTTGGGGACTCCTTAATTATCATGCATCATATGAACAATAACTCAATTCCTAAGGATATCAAACTTGCTCAAATCATCACCAGAGTTCGAAAAGAAAGATGAGGTTTTGAAGAGGCCCAATGCCTCCAAATCCTCATATCATTAAACCATAATGAAAACCTCCTCACCAATCAAGCATCTATTAAAGTTACAGCATCATGAGTCATTCTCCAAGTCAATCTTGTGTGCCAGAATTGAGCCTCGTGTGTCGAGGTAGTGCCTCAGGGAGCCTGAGTTGGACTCATGAAACTTCGAGTAGATTCTTGAGTTTGACTCAAGAATGACTAAGCATTATGTTTAAAGGTTAAGCCTCATGTGTTGAGGTAAGTGCTTTGCATGTCAAAGTAATGATGTTGTACAGTCTTGCTTGTCAAGGCTAAGGTCTAGTAGGTCAGACAGATCATCGTGTGTTGAGGTGGTGCCTCATGTTTTGAGGTAATGCTTTGCATGTCAAAGCATGAATGGTGTGTGATGCACTACTAACTATGGTTGATCTATTAGGTCTCCTCTAGAGACTAGCCACGTCTAAAGTGAATTACTTTAGCAAATGACCACTTGGAACAATAGTAGAACGAGATGATCACATCATTGGAAAAATATCCTTAGTATATTTGATATGATAGATAAATTAAAGTTGGCACATCTGTACTATGCAGATAAGATAGGAGATAAAGGTAAGATGTGATAAGATGAGAGAGAAATTGATTTGCTTAGTAATGATAAAGACTTTAGTTAAATAAGAGAGAACTCAAGTTGTTAAACTTCAGTGATGTTAACAAGAAAGACTTCAGTTAATTAAAGGAGAATTCGAATTGTTCACTTCACTGATGTTATCAAGAAGGACTTCAGTTAAAAGATTTAACTAAGTGTTAATAAAGAAGATCTAGTTAACTAAAGTGTTTTGCATGTCGACACTTAAGTTGAACTAAAAGACAACGCTTGAGTTACGACACTTGAGTTACAACACTTAAGTTATGACACTTGCATGACGACACTTGAGTTAGCCTCCTAATTAAGTGACCTAGCATCCAAATGGAGGGCAAGTTCATCCTGAAGTCAGAAGATAAAAATAGAATCTGAAGCATGAGAAGAATATATATATGTGTGTGTTATATAGGATTGATGAATTTAATGTGAGAGCGAATTCTCTTCTCTCTTGAAGGAAATGCGCTTTCTTTGTGTAGGATATTATTACGAGTTCTTTTCTTCCATCTTCTCTCTTGCTTTGTGATTGCACCAGGGGTGCTTGCTATTTCCCTCTCATAATGCACCAGGGGTGCTTGATGTAATCCGCTCATTGTAAAGACATTCTTTGCTATCTATCAATATTCTAAGGAAGATTTTGCTAGGGTTTTCTCCCTCAAGTACTAGAGGGTTTCCCCGGGGTAAATACTATGTCTCATGCGAATGCTTATGCTTATTGATTATTCATTTTATTTCAAATACTACTATAATTCTGCATTAAGATAAAAAATAAAAAAAATTAACATGGTAGCAGAGCTAAGGGCGTGAATGAGCTAAGTTTTGCTGTCAAGCTTGAGCCTACGTTGATCCTGAGTGGCAAAAGTTGAGCATGGTACTTGAAGAGTAATGACTTCAATCTCAGTAGATCAGAAGACCAACTTGAAGGAACTTCGAACTTCAATACTTGGAAGGCCAGGTTTCTGAATATCCTGGAAGAGCGTGATTTGGATGGCTATGTATCCAGTGTTGTTGAAGCTCTTACTACTAATGCAGGGCGCACTAATTTCAAGAAGAATCAAGCCAAAGAAAAAAGAATCATTTATGATTTTTTGAAAGACAATTTGATGTCAGTGATTACTCCATTGAAGAATGCAAGGGAATGCTTCAACACTTTGACAAATATTTATGAGAAGAATGCCCCCAGTCAGAAGAGAGCATTGAAGAACAAAATTCAGAATCCATAGATGGAGAAGGATGAAGCAGTTGCTTCCTTCTTCACAAAGATCTCTCGAGTAAGAGATCAACTCATGAGCATCGGTGTAACGGTTGATGATGATGATCTCATACATACTGCTATTGATGGCCTTCCATCTTCATGGGAGACATTATTGGCTACAGGTAAATGGTCGATAAGTGCAACCAAACTTTGAAATATTGTGGCATGATTGCCTACAATAAGAAGGGCGAATCCAGAGCAAATATACTTCCTCCAAAGAAGAGAACCTCGATCTTGCGGCACAGATGACGAGAGGAAAGAAATCCTTTTCTCATAAGAAGTTTCTTCATCAAAAGGAAAATGATTGCATCAAGAACTTTGATAAATCTAAAGTTAAATGCTTCTATTGCAATTAGAAGGGTCACCTTGCAAGATACTATCGTGCAAAGCAAAGAGGAAATTTCAAGGGTGGGTTTCATGCTTCTACTACTACAAAATATGAACCTACAAGAAATCATTCTTCCAGTGATCACGAGACAAGGAAGGAGTACTATCTTGTCTCAAACCTATTTGGATACATTACCACTAGTGCTGAGACATTGTTGGTGGATAGTGGCGCATCCAAGCACATGACAATATTTAGGAGCACTATCTCAGATCTTAAGGAAAATAATTTCTTGTGTCGGGTGGAGGTTGGAGATAATACTGCCTATTTGATCCAAGGAGTTGGATCCACTTCCTTTCAATTGAATTCAAGTGATGTACTCCATGTTGATGATATTTTGTATGTTCTTGGTTTGAAGAAAAATCTCATGTCTGTTTCAGTTCTAGAAGATAAAGGTTTCAGAGTAATCTTTATGGAAAATAAGCACTCTTGTGGCCTAAGAATTCAAACTTGAATTTTACAGCCGTGATTGGAGTTAGGGAGGGAGGTCTCTACAAAGTTCCTGGAAAGTTCATTAAATCCATGATCCATGACACAATTAGTCCTTGTGAACCATGGCATAGGAGGCTTGGGCATCTTCATTTCAAAGCACTACCTGGCTTACAAAAGATGGTAAAAGGTATGCATGTATTTCAATCAGAGCATGATCTTATTTATAGAGGTTGTTCTATTGGTAAGAACATCAAGAAAATCTTTCCAAACAGTACTAAAAGATATAAATGGATACTGGACTTGATCCATTCAAATCTATGTTCCCCCGTGTCTACACCATCCTTGAGTGGTTATCTGTACTATGTGCTTTTCATTGATGACTTCTCTCGCAAGTCATGGATCTATTTTCTGAAGGCAAAGAGTGAAACTTTCAACAAGTTTCAAGAGTTTAAAGCACTGGTTGAGAACCAGAATGGAAATCACATTCGTGCTTTAAGATATGATAATGGAGGAGAGTTCAAGTCTCATGAATTTAATGACTTCTGCCGAGATGCAGGGATAAGAAGACAACTGACTGTACCTTATAACCCCCAACAGAATGGGGTTGCTTAAAGAAAGAACAAGACAATATGTGAGGTTACTAAAGCTATGATGTGTGATTAGGATCTTCCCACTTCCTTATGGGCATAAGCCTCCAGCACCGTTGTTTATATACAAAACATAAGTCCTCGTGCTATCCTGAGAGAAAAGACTCTTGAAGAAGTTTTCACTGGTGAAAAAACTGATGTTGGACACTTGAATATTTTCGGTTGTCATGTCTATATTCATGTTCCAAAAGAGAAGAGGACAAATATGGAGCCATTAAGAAAGAAAGGCACATTTGTTTGATATAGTGAATCCTCCAAAGCTTATAGAACCTATGTTCCAAGTCAAAGTCGCATTGACGTCAACATATATGTAATATTTCATGAAGAGGTTGCCCTCAAGCGCTCTAAAGAACCTCAGTGTGATTTAGATATGGAGGAGAATGAAACTCCCATGATGGAGGATCCAGGTTATGGTTCTCCTCTTTCATATATTGAGATGGAGAATCCAGAAGAATCCTTCGATCCGCTTGATCCTGAAAAGCTAGTAGAACTGATAGAAAGATCACTTGATGAACCTCCTGCTAAGAGGAGATCTGCCTAGTGTCAAGACATTTTGCAAGAGGTAGAAAATCATGGAGCACCATCAGGCACGTCCAGAGAGTGAAGGAGACCTGAAATCTATTCAGGATATGTATCACAGATGAGTCATATCAGTGATTCAGAACCCACTACCTATGAGGAATATACTAAGAAGCAAGTATGAAAAGATGCCATGGTGGAAGAATACAAATCCATCATGAAGAATGATGTGTGGGAAGTGGTTCCTAAACCTGGAGGGAATTCAATAGTAACTTCCAAGTAGCTTTATAAAATCAAACATGCATCTGATGGCAGTATTGAAAAATATAAAGCAAGATTTGTGGCTCGTGTTTCTCATAGAAAGAAGGAATAGACTGTGATGATACATTCACTCCTGTGGCCAGGTACACTACTATTCAAGCCATGATTTCACTTGCCTCAGTTATGGGGTGGAAGCTTCACTAGATGGATGTGATGACTGCATTTCTCAATGGTGAAGATGTGGAAGGGGTATACATACAAAAACCTGAGGGGTTTCTAGTTCATGGGAAGGAATCCCATTTATGCAAACTTAAGAAAGCCTTGTATGGTATTAAGTAGGTCTCGAGGGCTTGGTATTCAAGGATTGACAACTATCTTCAGAGCTTTGGGATGTTGAAATTTAGTTGAGATTTGACCTTTAATTCTTTTAGATATAGAGACTTAAAGCAATGAGATAGTTCCATCCATGAAATTCATACAACCATAACACAATATATACCCTGGGGAAAATCCTCAAAATTATGAGAACAAAAACGCCAGCAATTCTTCTCAGTATAATATAATGGATCGCAGAGAATGCTTTCTTTTACAACAAATTGCTTTCGGAAGATAAGAGATCACCAAACACTCTTGATGAAGATACAAAAACAATAGAGAAGAGAGGTCAATCGGATGTGTGCTCAACACAACAATAACAAGCACAAATAATACCCTGGACAAAGAGAAGTCCCTTGCCTTCAATGGAGGAGTTAATTCGCTTCACAATGGATTCATCAATACCATATAACATATTTATACATTCTTCTCTTATATTTTTAACTTCTAACTTCAGTATGAACTCTCCCTCAAACTAGATGTATTAATCTTGCATGCAGAGGTGCGCCCCACTTCTCATGTAGTGCTTTATCTCGTTGGGCCATCACTTAGGATGAACTCTCTTCTTAACTGAAAGCTTGCCCATTAAGTTAGGTGGCTAACTTAAGTGTCGACATGCAAGTGTCACAACTCACATGTCATCTTTTAGTTTAACATAAGTGTCATCAAGCAATAACACTTAGTTAATTAGATCTTCTTTGTTGTCACTTAGTTAACTCTCTTTAACTGAGTGTCATCTTTTAGTTTAACTAAAGTGAAAACACTTTAGTTAACTAGTCCTTCCTATTTAACACTTAGTTAATTGAAATCATGTTGAATGATTTACTTGAAGTGTTAATTGAAATCATGTTGAATGATTTACTTGAAGTGACCACTATGAGTTCTTTAGTTAACTAAGGCATATCTTTAACTAATGCTTTAAGTGAAGCATTGATACTTAACTGAAGCTTTATAATTGAAGCTTTAACAATTCGAGTTCTCTTTAATTAGTTGGAGTGTCTGCATGGGAAATTTCAAATTCTCTCGATCTCTATGCTTTATCATTTATTTCTTTATCTTTTACTGCATGGTCAATATGTGCTAACTTTAATTATCCATCACATTACATTATACTAAGAATAATTATCAGATGTCATGATCATATTGTATTATTTCAGACCAAATGATCATATGCTAATGTAATTCACTTTAGAGGTGATCAATCTCTAAAGGAGACTTAATAGCAATTTGGTGATCATGGTTAATAATACATCACACAACATTAAATGCTTTTAAAAGTAAAGCATGACCTTTATATGGAAGGTCCACCTCTATACGGGAGGTTCATCTCATGGATACCTTTATACCGAAGGTTTACATGAGAATCATGACTTGACACACAAGTCCGGATTCTTGTCCAACAAGACTTTACAACATCATTACTTTGATCAATTGCTTCTATATGGGAGGAATAACCTTTACACGGAAGGCAATCAAAGTGCTCACCTCTATACGAGAGGATCAATCTTGCTACACAAGATTGGTTTGGAGAATCTCTCTCGATGATGTATATTTAACACTCATTCTCAGCGAGGGAGGCATTCTCTGCCATACCAAGCTTGTCTCAGAAGTACCTGAAATTCGTCACTGATAGAGACTTTGTTAACACATCTGCAATCTGCTCATCAGTAGCAATGTATTGAATTTCCACTGTACCTTTCTGGACCATGTGTTGGATGAAGTGATACTTCATTTCAATGTGCTTTGACTTGTCATGAAACACTGGGTTTTCGGAAAGCTTGATGCAACTCTGACTGTCACACCTAATAACTGTAGGCTCAATATTGTCACTGAACAACCCTGCAAGTAGATTTTTGAACCACACTGCAGGAAACACTAGCAACTATGCATTATGCTTCGGTAGTGCTCTGGGACACGGATCCCTACTTCGTGCTGGACCAAGATATCATAGTTGTTTCTAGGCTATAACAGTAACCAGATGTACTTTTACGGTCCACAATTCTTCCTCCCCAGTCTAAGTCTGTATAACCAAGTAACATCACTCCTCCACTGGAGGCATATCTGATTCCATATGAAATTGTACCTTGGAGGTACCTAAGCACATGCTTAGAAGCTGTCCAGTGTCTATGTCTCAGATCAGACATAAATTAACTCAGAATGCTCACAGCATAACATATATCAGGCCTCGAATGTATCAAGTACATTAGCGAGCCTATAAGTTGTCTATACAAAGTGGGATCTACTGGATCTGATCCAGAACCTGACTCATGAAGTTTCCTCAAACTGGAAACCATCGGTGTCATAGATTTTCAATATATCATGCCAAACCTATGCAATATATACATAGTGTACTTCCCTCGAGATAGAAAAATTTCATCTTCTCTTTGCCATATCTCAAGGCCAATAAAGTAGTGCATTAGACCTAAGTCTTTCATCTTGAACTCTGATGTGAGCTCCCTCTTGCACCAAGCAATCAGATGTTCCTCTCCAGTGAGAAAAAAATCATCAACATACATAACCAATATCAATGGTTGGTTCTTCACCAGTTTGAAGTACAAATTTGGATCAGCTTCACTCTTACATGTTAAATTTTGAGCATTAATTCACAATACTCTAGGATCTTTACTGAGAGAACAACATGTACAGTATATCAATGCATATCAATCATAACAAGCATGTCAATCATCACAAGAAGCAAAAGCATGAGAGACAATAGACACACAGAGTTTCTGTGGGGAAAACCCTAAGGTGAAAAACCCCACAACTTCCTCAGAGATAGATAGAGCAATAGAGCAACCAAAGTACAACCAAAATACAAGATATAGACTCCTCTTAGCAGCTGATCCTCCTCCTCACAAGTGCGCCACTTTCTGAGTGAAGGAAGAATGAGTTTCTGAGTGATGCAAATAGAGATCTCCCGATCTCTATTTATACTTGTCCTGTTTTCCCAATAACCTTATGGGGCCGACTTGTCTAGCTAGGTACATCAACCATATATTACATAAATTAGGGCCGACCCCACACATGGTGGTCTAATAACCCATCGGCAAGTTAACACACTTGCGACACTTGTCAATACACATGACGACACTTCCGTATAGAGGAATGACACATCTATATAGGAGTACAATAATATATAAATGAAATACATGGATGAAATACATTCCAAAGTTACATATACATCAACATTACAGAAACCCAGTTTCTGAAGATAGCTATCAATTCTGGAGTACCAAGCTCTGGGGGCTTGCTTAAGCCCATATAAAGCTTTCTTTAGCTTGCAAGCATGGGATTCCTTCCCATGCACCACAAATCCTTCAAGTTGTTGAATATAAACCTCTTCCTCAACCTCGCCATTGAGGAAGGTTGTCTTCACATCCATCTGGTGAAGTTTCCATCCTAGAACAAATGCACGTGCAATCATTGCTCGGATTGTGGTGTACCTTGCCACAGGGGAAAAGGTCTCATCATAATCGATGCATTATTTCTAAGAGAAACCTCTAGCAACGAATCTGGCTTTATACTTCTCAATGCTACTATCTACAGCATGCTTTATCTTGTAAAGCCATCTAGAAGTCACAATGGACTTCCCATCAAGTTTGGGAACAACCTCCCAAACATTATTCTTCAATATAGAATTGCACTCTTATGTCATTGCATCGTTCCAAACTTGCTTCTTTGCATCTTCTTCGTATGATGATGGTTTTGAATCACTGATTCAACTCATCAGTGCAACATACCCTGAATATCAATCAAGTTACTTATGCTCTTTGGATGATCCTGTTAGTGCTCCATGTTTCTTTGCATTTTGTAAGATGTATCAACACCAAGAAAATCTTCTTTTAGCGAGAGGTTCATTAGGTGACCTCTCAACTAGTTCTACTGGTTCTTTAGGAGCTAGCGAATATGAGGCATCTTCTAGTTTCTCCCTCTCTAACTCTGAAGGGGGAGAATCAGACTCGATATCCTCCATCTCTAAATCACATTGAATCTCTTTCGATCTTTTGAAAGCAGCTTCCTCATGGAAGGTAACATCTCGGCTGACTTCAATGTGTCTCTCACTAGGTACATATATTCGGTATGCTTTGGATGACTCACTATAACCCACAAAGGTGCCTTTCTTTCTAGAAGGCTCCATCTTTGTTCTCTTTTCTTTCTATTAAATTTTGAGCATTAATTCACAATACTCTAGGATCTTCACTGAGAGAATAACATATACAGTATATCAATGCATAACAATCACAATAAGCATGACAAGCATCACAAGAATCAAAAGCATGAGAGACAAGAGACACAGAGTTTCCGTGGGGAAAACCCTAAGGTGAAAAACCCCACAACTTCCTTAGAGATAGAGAGAGCAATGGCTCAACCAAAGTACAACCAAAATACACCTGAGATAGTCTCCTAGTAGCAGATGATCCTCCTCCTCACTAGTGCGCCACTTTCTGAGTGAGAGAAGTGTGTCTTTTCGAATGATCCAAATAGAGATCTCCCGATCTCTATTTATACTTAACCTGTTTGCCCAGTGACCTTATGGGGCCGACTTGTCTATCTAGATACATCCATAATATAATATATATTTCAGGGCCGACCCCACACATGGTGGTCTAATAACCCATCGGCAAGTACACACACTTGCGACACTTGTCAATCCACATGACGACACTTCCTTATAGAGGAATAACACATCTCTAATAAGGGTACAATAAATATATATGAAATACATAGATGAAATACATTCCAAAATTACATATACATCAACACTCCCTCTTAACTAGGAAGGTATTTCTCGACACAGTTCTGTTAGACAAGTCTTCTTCTCGGGATCATCATCATCGATGCATCGTCATCATCATCATCACTGCTGCTGCTATCTTAACCAATCTCTGACTCTACTCGTCATAGGAAGTTCTATAGATCCAGTCCTTTTTCATACTGGATGTAGGCCCACCACCTTCAGGTCTTCATCATCACTGGCCATACTGTGGAAATCTCAGGACTTATTACGTGCGTCACAAAACCTTAAAAGAGTCTCTTGATTAGCAAGAACCCTAAAGAGCATCTGAGGCCTTTTTCATCTTGTCCAGATCTCCAAAACTTATTACATGTGACCCCACCAAAAAACCTCGAAAGAGAATCCCAGGACTGATTACGAGCACACATCTCAAGCTATTGGATCTCCTAGGGCACAAATTACATGTGGTCACCACAAAACCTCGAAAGAGCATCCCATGACTGATTATGAGCACAAGGCTCAACCTATCGGATCTCCCAGGGCACAAATTACATGTGGTCATGGAAAAACCTCCAAAGAGCATCCCAGGATTGATTACGAGCACACGGCTCAACCTATCGGATCTCCCAGGGCACAAATTACATGCCATAGGACAAAACCTCGAAAGAGCATCTGCTAGATATCCCAGGGCACAAATTACATGCCGTAGGAAAAACCTCGAAATACTATCTGCAGATCTCCCAAGGCACAAATTATATGTCCTCCCAAGCAAAACCTTGAAAGAGCATTTGCCAGATATCCCAGGGTACAATTACATGCCATAGGCAAAACCTCGAAAGACTATCTACAAATCTCCCAGGGCACAAATTACATGCTTATCTGCACAACCTATTCCACGGCCATAGAGTATCAACCTGATACTCACCATACATCATCCTGATGTACACATGATCATCCTGATCATCATCACTGCAACATCCTGCTGCATGTCATCTGGAGCAACATCCTGAAGATCATCATCCATGATCATCCTGATCATACAATGCATCTACCTGATGCATACCAAGTATCTACCTGATACATATCATCATACATGATCCACCTGATCACACAGTGTATCCACCTGATACAAATATAAATACATGATACATATCAACATACATGATCTACCTGATCATACAATGTATCCACCTGATACATATACAGATACATGGTCCAAGCATCCAACATGATGCATATACAAAATACATACATATGATCCAACCGATCATATCCAGCATCAACATGATGCATACATACATATAAATGATCCAACTGATCATATCCAGCATCCAACATGATGCAAACATACATATATAAATGATCCAACTGATCATACAAAGCAAAAACCAGAACATCATCCTAATGCTCATCATCCAGCGCTTACATCCATAGCCATGTGAAGGATCCTCCTTCCAACATGCTTGGAATGGCTTCAGCAAATGCGTCCATCACTTCTTCCTCGAAGTGTCATCAATCTGAAGAACACCAAGCTTCTCCCTGAAGTACTCGAACTTCACCCTGGCTAGTGGCTTCGTCGGCACATCTGCAATTTGCTCGTCCGTCGCAACGTACAGGAGCTTCACAACTCCTCTCTGCACCATATCCTTGATATAGTGATATTTGATCTCTATGTGTTTCGACCTGTCATGAAACACTGGGTTCTCGAACAGCTTCATACAACTCTGGTTATCACAAAAGATACCAGTAGCATCCAACGGGAGATCAAATAACTCAGACAGTAGCTTCCGTAGCCATACTGCCTCACAACTAGCTGAACAGGATGCAACATACTCTGCCTCAGGTGTACTCAGTACTACGCAGGACTGCTTCCTGCTAAACCAAGAGATCACACCTGATCCCATACTGAAGCAGCACCCAGATGTGCTCTTCCTATCTGTAGCACTGCCAGCCCAATCTAAATCAACATAACCCTGCAGGTTAAACTTTTGATTCGCTTCATACTTGAGCCCATAATCCACTGTACCCTTCAAGTACCTCAGAACATGCTTTATAGCAACCAGGTGAACACTCCTCGGATCCGTCAAAAACTGGCTCAATGTGTTCACCGCAAAGAAAATATCTGGTCTCGTGTTCGTCAGGTACATCAAGGACCCAATCATCTGACGATACATAGGGACATCAACCGGCTCAGATGAAGCATCACATATAAGATTCAGATTCGATGCCATAGGTGTGTCCATGGCCTTGCAATCCATCATCCCGAATCTCTTTAGGATATCTACTGTGTACTTCCCTTGACCAAGGAAGATCCCACCTGCACTCTGCCACACCTCCATACCTAGGAATAATGCATCATTCCCAAATCTTTCATATCGAACTTAGCAGCAAGCTTCCTCTTAGTATCTGCAATCAATCTGTCATCTCCTGTTACAAATAAGTCATCCACATATAGGAGTAGAATCACAGGATTCCCTTCCTCAACCTTGTAGTAAAAGTTGGAATCCACTTTACTCTTGGTAAAGCCCAAACTAGATAGGAAACTGTCCATCCTACCATACCGAGTTCTGGGAGCTTGCTTCAAGCCATACAAGGCTTTCTTCAATCTGCACACATATGACTGCCTGTGATGTATTTTGAAACCGAGTGGCTGCTCCACATATACTTCCTCTTCAACTACACCATTCAAGAAAGCAGTCTTGACATCCATCTGGTGTATTTTCCATTTCATTGCTACAGACAGGGCAAGTACTGTTCTGATGGAAGTATACCTGGCTACAGGTGCAAAAGTTTCTTCATAATCTATTCCCTCTTTCTGAGAGAAGCCACGAGCTACGAATCTTGCTTTGTATTTTTCTACACTGCCATCTGCAGCATGCTTGATTTTGTAGATCCATTTGGAAGTCACAGCAGACTTCTCTTTAGGTCTTGGGACAACATCCCAAACATCATTCTTCATTATTGATTGGTACTCCTCAACCATGGAATCCTTCCATTCTTTATTTTTCGCTGCTTCTTCATAACTGGAAGGTTCTTTGTTCATAATGTCACAGAGTAAAGCAACATAGCTGGTATGTGATTTGGTTCTCTTCTTTGCTCTGTGTTCTTCTTTTGTAATGCCAAATCTTTCTGCATCTTGAATGAGCTCTCTAGCCCATGCAGGTTTCCTCTTGTGAGAGTTATCCTCACGGGGTGGATCTACAGGTTCTTGCAGCTCTTCAAACTCACGAACAATTTCTGGAATTGCTTCAGTCATGGTAGTGTCTTGAAATCTAGTTTCCTTAGGTTCTTCATAAACTTTGATAGGTGCCTTCCTTGATTTGATGAATGCTGAGTTTTCATCAAAAGTTACATCCCTGCTGACATCAATCTTCTTGAACCCTAGAAAGTATATTCTGTAAGCCTTCGAGCTTTCACTGTAACCCACAAAGATACCCTTCTTTCCTGAAGGATCTAGTTTGGTCCTTTTTTCCTTTGGGACATGTGTGTATACCGGACAACCGAATATTCTGAGATGGCTGACTTCAGGTTTCTTACCAGAAAATACCTCTTCTGGTGTTTTGTTGTCCAATATCTTGTGGGGTGTTCTGTTCTGCACATATACAGCTGTTCTAGCTGCTTCTGCCCATAGATGCATAGGTAGATCCTGGCCATGCAGCATTACCCTTGCTACTTCCATGATTGTTCTGTTCTTCCTTTCTGCAACTCCATTTTGTTGAGGATTATAAGGAGCAGTTAACTCCCTCTTAATCCCTGAATCACTACAAAGCTTCTTGAAGTCACCTGAGGTGAATTCTCCACCATTGTCGGATCTGAATGTTTTGATCTTCTTGTCAGTTTGATTCTCCATCAAGGTTTTGAATTCCTTGAACTTATCAAACACCTCATCTTTGTTCTTCAAGAAGTGTACCCAAGTCTTCCTAGAGAAGTCATCAATACATGAGACATAGTAACCATACCCACTCAGAGAACTGGATGACATAGGACCACATACATCTAAGTGGATGATTTCCAGGATATCTTTTGCCTTGCTTTCACTGCTTTGGAAAGCCTTCTTAATGTTCTTACCTTTTTCACATCCTTTGCAAACACCTTCATGTTTGGTCTTGATTTCAAGAAGACCCTCTACAGCCTTGCTTGCAATTGGAAGTGCCCTATAGTGCATATGAGCAAGTCTTCTATGCCAAAGTTCACTTGGCTCCATGGATTCATGTACCATGGCATGTTCAGGTTGTCCCTTCAATTTATACAAACCTCCCTCTTGCTCTCCAATCACTACTGCATCATCTATGGTCTTTCCCTTTACCCACATTAGGACTTGGCCATCCACAAATGCAACCCTCATACCTTTTGCATCCAATGCAGAGATGGAGAGCAAGTTCTTCTTGAGCCCAGGTACATAAAGGACTTCTTTCATCTTCAAAGATTTTCCAAAATCTAGGTTGTAGGAGGCTTCACCACTTCCTTTGATTGGGTATTGATAATCATCCCCAAGTTTCACTTTATGGGGTGATTCATGTTTAGACAGATTTACAAAAGATTCTTTAAACCCAGTCATGTGTTTGGAAGCCCCACTGTCAATCAACCAATCATTACAACCATGGGAGACAGTACTTGTGAGAGCAGAAATTAGAACATGCTCTTCTTCACTTGATGAGTCATCATCACTATCACTTTCTGCCCTAGCCTTCTTCTTTGGGGGTTCATCATCTTCGGCAGCATGAGCATGATATCTTCTTTTGTTATTCTTCTTCTTCTTGTTGAAGTTGTTGTTGTCTTTCTTCTTCTTGGGACAATCTAAAGCAAAGTGTCCCTTCTCATTGCAATTGAAGCATCTGAGATCTTTCTAATCTTTATGATAATGGTGGTGTGAGAATTTCCTGTTATGAGATGATTCCTTCTTGGACTTGCCTTTCCTGGCATGTGCTGTGAGAGCTTGATCTTCATTTCCCATCTTTTCTTCTCAGGCCACAAGCCTAGCTTCTTCTTGAGAGCATTCTTCCTGCAATCTGTTGAAGGAGATCAACTTCTTCCTTGCACAAATTCCTTGAATAAAGGAATCCCATGACCTGGGTAGGCCATTTAGAGTGGTCATCACCACTTCACCATTCTCCACCATTTCATCCACTGCTTCTAGTTGTTCCTTGATCTGGGAGACCCTTGAAAAATAAGATTGAATGGTTTCTCCATTCTGAAACTTTACTCCTTTCAATTGGTTCCGCAGGGTCATCTTCCGATTTATGTTCTTCCCTTCAAATAGCTTGGTCAAGGAGTCAAACATCTCCTTGGGTGTCTTTAGAGAAGACACATGGGGTATGAGATGGTCTTTGATAGAATCAGCAATGATTCTCTTTGCCTTGACCAAGTTTTTCTTATGCAATACCTTAGCCTCTTCATCCTCTGGGATATGGATATCTTCTTTTACATATGAGTCCAACTCATTCTCTTCCAGGATTAACCCAATCCTATACTTCCAAGCTCGGAAGTTATCAACTCCTTCAAGCTTATCCTCAAGCTTGGTGTGGTGAGACATCTTAAAGAGTACTTCAAATGGAAATAGAAAAGATTTAGGTCTTACCACTTGAAATGCTGAAAACTGGATCTGGTCCCGGATCAGGGTTTGTCGAAAAAACCCTAAAAATTCAAAATGTGAATTTCAACTTTCTGAAAGGATAGAAAGATGCGCCTTGATGAGCTGATCAGCCTGGTGTATTCAGAATTTGAGATCAGCAAAGCTTTACCCTTCAGATTTTCCTTTTTGTCCTCCTAGGTTCACTGGGAGAGCCCTGAATTAGGGTTTGAGTTTTCTGGAGATCTACCCAACCAAAAATCTTGATCCAAAGCTCTAAACTTCGATTTTTGCAAGGAGCTTCCAGCTATGTCTTCATATTTCAGAAATTCCTATTTTTGTGGAAACCCTAATTTTTAGGGCCAAATCTAAAAATGCTCAGAATTGAATTATGATTGGACAGATAGATTCTCCTTGATGAGTAGAGTCAATCTACTATACTGCTTTTCCAAAATCTGTGGAGAGAAACCCAATAAACAAGAAACTCAAGTTTCTGTCACTGCAAAATGTCTTCTTCTCAGGTTAGCTCTGATACCATGTTAAATTTTGAGCATTAATTCACAATACTCTAGGATCTTCACTGAGAGAATAACATATATAGTATATCAATGCATAAAAATCACAATAAGCATGACAAGCATCACAAGAATCAAAAGCATGAGAGACAAGAGACACAGAGTTTCTGTGGGGAAAACCCTAAGGTGAAAAACCCCACAACTTCCTCAGAGATAGAGAGAGCAATGGCTCAACCAAAGTACAACCAAAATACACTTGAGATAGTCTCCTAGTAGCAGATCCTCCTCCTCCTCACCAGTGCGCCACTTTCTGAGTGAGAGAAGTGTGTCTTTCCGAATGATCCAAATAGACATCTCCCGATCTCTATTTATACTTACCATGTTTGCCCAGTGACCTTATGGGGCCGACTTGTCTATCTAGATACATCCATAATATAATATATATTTCAAGGCCGACCCCACACATGGTGGTCTAATAACCCATCGGCAAATACACACACTTGTGACACATGTCAATCCACATGACGACACTTCCTTATAGAGGAATAACACATCTCTAATAAGGGTACAATAAATATATATGAAATACATAGATGAAATACATTCCGAAGTTACATATACATCAACATTTTTTATACATGAATGTATATTGGGCTCCCAAAGATCCTCAAGTGGGAGATGTATGGCTTCTCACCGGTAAACACTTCTTCTAGTGTATTCTCATCTACAATGGCATGCATGCTTCTATTCTGGATGTACACAACTATACGGGTGGCTTCCACCCATAATGAGGTAAACATATCTTGATCATGCATCATGGCTTTTGCAACTCACATATGGTTCTATTATTCCTTTCGGCAACCCCATTTTGTTGAGGGTTGTATGGTACTATTAACTATCTAAATATTCATGCATCACTACATAGCTCATTAAATGCATGTGAATCAAATTCACCTCTATTATCATACCTTAATGCACGGATGTGCTTTTCTTTCTGATTTTCAACTAGGGATTTAAACTCTTTAAATTTGCTAAGAGTTTCACTTTTAGCCTTCATGAAATAGATCCATGACTTCCTAGAAAAAACATCTATGAACAATGCATAATAGAAGAAACCACTGAGGGAGGGGGATGACATGGGACCACATACATAACAATGTATTAAATCTAAAATCCCTTTAGATCTAGTAGAACTACTAGAAAAATGTTTCTTAACATTCTCCCCAAGTGCACAACCCTGACATACACTATCATGCTCAAAATAAAATACGAGCATATCTTTTACCATATTTTGAAGTCCTAGTAGTGCTTTGTAGTGTAGGTATCCAAGCCTTCAGTACCATAGCTCACATAGAATGACACTGTGGTGAATCATAGATTGAATGTACACCCCGGGTACCTTGTAGAGTATCTAGGCTTTACACCCCGGGTATCTAGGCTTTTGTTCTTCATCCATAAAAGTGATTTGTTATCCGTGAATATAACTCAGAAGCATTTGTCTTTAAGAACCGAAATTGAAAGCAGGTTCTTCTTCAAGCCTGGAACATATAGAATGTCCTCCACATGTAGAATATCACTGGTGCTCAGCTGGAATGAGGTGGATCCAACTCCTTGGATTGAATAAGTTGAGTTGTCCCCCAACTCTACCATGCATGTGAATTATTTCTCCTTTAGATTGGTGATGGAACTCTGGTAACCAGTCATATGTTTGGATGCACCACTATCAATCAACTACGTGTCTGCATTTGTGATGACGGATCCCGAAAGGGATGAGACAAGATAATACTCCCTTCTTGTCTCCTTTTCTTTGGATGCATTCTTGTGAGTGGTTTCATCTTCTATGGCGGTAGAAGCATGAAACTTTCCTTTCTGATTTGCTCTGCAATCTCTTGAGAAATGGCCTTTCTTGTTGCAATTGAAGCATCTAGCTTTTAACTTGTCAAATCCTTTGTTGAACTCTTTCTTCTTTGGATGAGAGTACTTCTTTTGGAAGAATGGTTTCTTTCCTTTCTTCATTCTTGTCATGAGGGAAATATTTTCTTCTTTGATGCACACTAACTTGCTATGGATTTTCCCATCCTCTTGGAGGCACTCATGCCACAACCTTTCAAAGTTAGGTTGTACATCTGGGCCATTTACCATAGCCAATAATGTCTCCCATGAGGATGGGAGACCATCAATAGCGGTTTGGATAAGATCATCTTCATCCACCACTATTCCAATACTAACAAATCGTCTCTTACCTAAGAGATATTGGAGAAGAAGGAGGCCATTGTCTCATCCATCTCCATCTTTAAGTTTCAAAGCTTATTCTTCAATGCCATCTTTTGACTCGGGGCCTTCTTCTCATATAGATTAGTCAATGTATCATAACATTCTTTCGCAGTCTTCAGCGGTGTGATCACGGGCATCAAGTTATCCTTTACCGAATCATAGATGATATGTTTGGACTTAGCTTGATTCTTCTTGAAGTTGATGTGCCATGCATTAGATGTAGGCTCCTCCACCATAGTGGATACGTAGCCATCCAAGTCATGTTCCTCTAGGATGTTGAGAATCCTATCCTTCCAAGTGTTGATGTTTGAGGTGCCCTCAAGATAGTCTTCCAGTCATACAGAGACTGATGCCATAGTCTTCAAATCTGTGCTCAAATTCTCAGGATCAACGTAGGCTCTAGTTAGCATGCAAAACTAAGCTCCTTCATGCCCTGAGCTTTGACACCATGTTGAAATCTGGTTGAGATTTGATCTTTAATTATTTGAGATGCAGAGACCTGAAGCAATCAGACAATTCAATCCATGAAATTCATACAACCATAACACAAGATATACCCTGGCGAAAATCCTCAAAATTATGAGAACAAAAACCCCAACAATTCTTCTCAGTATAATATAATGGATAGCAGAGAATGCTTTCTTTTAAAACATAGCAGATTGCTTTCAGAAGATAAGAGATCACCAAACACTCTTTATGAAGATACATAAGCAATAGAGAAGAGAGATCAATCGGATATGTGCCCAACACAACAATAACAAGCATGAATAATACCCTGCACAAAAAGAAGCGCCTTTCCTTCAATGGAGAAGAGAATTCGCTTCACATTGGATTCATCAATCTTGTATAACATATTATTGGTGCGCCCCACTTCTCATGTAGTGTTTTATCTCACTGCATTGTCACTTAGGATGAACTCGCCTCTTACTGAAAGCTTTCCCACTTAGTTAGGTGGCTAACTTAAGTGTCGACATGCAAGTGTCACAACTCACGTGCCATCTTTTAGTTTAACACAAGTGTCGTCATGCAATAACACTTAGTTAACTAGATCTTCTTTGTTGTCACTTAGTTAACTCTCTTTAATTGAAGTGCCATCTTTTAGTTTAACTAAAGTGAAAACACTTTAGTTAACTAGTCCTTCTTATTTAACACTTAGTTAATTGAAATCATGTTGAATGGTTTACTTGAAGTGACCACTGTGAGTTCTTTAGTTAACTAAGTCATATATTTAACTGAAGCATTGATACTCGACTGAAGCTTTATAATTGAAGCTTTAACAATTCGAGTTCTCTTTAATTAGATGAAGTGTCTGCATGGGCAATTTCAAATTCTCTTGATCTTTATGCTTTATCTTTTATTTCTTTATAATTTACTACATGGTCAATATGTGCTAACTTTAATTATCCATCACATTACATTATACTAAGAAGAATTATCAGATGTTGTGATCATATTATATTGTTTCGGACCAAATGATCATATGCTAAAGTAATTCACTTTAGAGGTGATCAATCTCTAAAGAAGACTTAATAGCAATCTGGTGATCATGGTTCATAATACATCACACAACATTAAATGTTTTTAACAAGTAAAACATGACCTTTATACGGAAGGTCCACCTCTATATAGGAGGTTCATCTCATGGATACCTTTATATAAAAGGTTTACATGAGAATCATGACTTGACACACAAGTTTGGAGTCTTGTCCAACAAGACTTTACAACATCATTACTTTGATCAATTACCTCTATACGGGAGGAATAACCTTTACACGAAAGGCAATCAAAGTGCTCACCTCTATACGAGAGGATCAATATTTGCTACACAAGATTGGCTTGGAAAATGTCTCCTGATGTTGTATATTTAACACGGGCTTCTCCAAAAGTGAAGTTGACCCCAACCTGTACTTCAAGGTTGTGAAGAACCAGCCACTGATCTTGGTTCTCTATGTTGATGACTTGTTCCTTACTAGAGAGGAACAACAGATAGCTCAGTGCAAGAGGGAGCTCACTTTTGATTTCAAAATGAAAGACTTGCGTCTTATGCACTACTTTTGTGGTATGGAAGTTTGGAAAAGGAAAGATGAGATATTTCTTTCACAAGGAAAGTACACAGTTGATGTGTTGTACGGGATTGGTATGATGGATTGTAAATCCATGTCCACACCAATGGTTTCTAATCTGAAGAAACTACATGAGTCAGATTCCGGATCAAATCTAGTGGATCCTACCATCTATAGACAACACATTGGTTCCTTGATGTATTTGATACATAATAGACTAGACATATGTTATGAAGTGAGTATCTTGAGTCAGTTCATGTCTGAGCCAAGACATAGACATTGAGTTGCTGCCAAGCATGTGCTTATATACCTTCGAAGTACTATTGCTTATGGAATATGATATGCTTCCAGTGGAGGAGTGATGTTACTTGGTTATGTTGACTTTGACTGGGGTGGTAGTATTGTGGACCGAAAGAGTACATCCAGATTTTGTTTTAGCTTGGGATCAACTATGATCTCTTGGTCCAGCAGGAAGCAGGGCTCTGTAGCCCAGATTACTACAAAAGAAAAGTATATTGCAGCTAGTACCACCTGCCGAGAAGCTATGTGGCTTAGGAAGCTACTTGTTGGGTTATTCGGTGAGAAGCTTGAGAATACTATCATTCACTCTGACGATCAGAGATGCATCAAGCACTCAGAAAACCCAGTGTTTCATGATAGATCGAAACACATTGAGCTGAAATACCACTACATCAGAGACATGGTCCAGAGAGGTGCCATAATACTTCAGTACATTGATATTGATGAGTAGATAACAGATATGTTGACTAAGCCTTTGTCCTTGACTAAGTATAGGTACTTCTGAGACAAGATTGGTATGGCAGAGAATACCTCCCTCGCTGAGAGGGAGTGTTAAAGTTACAGCATCACGAGTCATTCTCCAAGTCAATATTGTGCGCCATAATTGAGCCTCGTGTGTTGAGGTAGTGCCTTAGGGAGCCTAAGTTGGAATCAAGAAACTTGGAGTAGATTCTTGAGTTGGACTCAAGAATGACTAAGCCTTATGTGTAAAGGTTAAGCCCGATGTCTCGAGGTAAGTGCTGTGTATGCCAAAGTGATGATGTTGTACAATCTTGCTTGTCAAGGCTAAGGTATTGTATGCCAAAACAGATCCTCATGTGTTGAGGTAATGCTTTGCATGTCGAAGCATGGATGGTGTGTGATGTACTACTAACCATGGTTGAGCTATTAAGTCTCCTCTAGAGACTGGCCACCTCTAGAGTGAATTACTTTAGCATATGACCACTTGGAACGATAGTAGAACAAGATGATCACATCATTGGAAAAATCTCCTTAGTATATTTGATATGATAGATAAATTAAAGTTGGCACATGTGGACCATATATATAAGACTAGAGATAAAGATAAGATGTGATAATATAAGAGAGAACTCGATTTGCTCAGTAATGATAAAGACTTCAGTTAAATAAGAGAGAACTCGAATTGTTAAACTTGGTGATGTTAACAAGAAAGAATTCAGTTAATTAAAGGAGAATTCGAATTGTTCACTTCAATAATGTTATCAAGAAGGACTTCGGTTAAAAGAGTTGACTAAGTGCTCATAAATAATATCTAGTTAACTAAAGTGTTTTGCATGTCGATACTTAAGTTGAATTAAAAGACAACACTTGAGTTACGACACTTGAGTTACAACACTTAAGTTACGACACTTGCATGACGACACTTAAGTTAGCCTCCTAACTAAGTGACCTGGCATCCAGATGGAGGGTGAGTTCATCCTGAAGTCATAAGATAAAAATAGAATCTGAAGCATGAGAATAATTTATATATATGTTATACAAGATTGATGAATTCAACGTGAGAGCGAATTCTCTTCTCTCTTGAAGGCAATGCGCTTTCTTTGTGCAGGATATTATTATGAGTTCTATTCTTCCATCTTCTCTTTTTCTCTGTGATTGCACCAGGGGTGCTTGGTATTTCTCTCTGATAATGCACCAAGGGGGATTGATGTAATATTCTCATTGTAAAGACATTCTCTGCTATCTATCAATATTCTAAGGAATATTTTGCTGGGGTTTTCTCCCTCAAGTACTAGAGGATTTCCCCTGGGTAAATACTGTGTCTCATGTGAATGCTTATACTCACTGATTATTCATTTGATATCAAGTACTACTATAATTATGCATTAAGATAAAAAAAAAAATTAACAACATCAAGGTTAGAAGAAGGGAAACTATGCAAAAAAGGCGATTTTGTATCTCATCCCATCCCCTAAGCCTCATATGTTTTGTTGCTTGCCACCTTTTGTAATGGAGAATCCATGTCGAATCACATTTATGTCACTTGGGGGAGGAAGGGACGACATGTTAATATAATCCTTTCCCTCCAACATACTACTACCTAGGTATCAATCAAACTTTGAAGTTATGGATCACATCTTCACAAGTGCATTTGGGATTTTAGCATCCTTTAGGTGAGATAGACTAGCTGAGATGCTCATAGTAAGTTCCTTTTGATTCTTATGGTTTCTTTCTAGTATCAATTGCTATGGGTTATGTGGATTGGGACCTAGGCTCGCCTTCTACGTTACAACTTTGTTATGCCATGTATCTGGTCTGGGTCTAGGAGTATATTTATTGAAAACCTACAATAGTCTAGGTGTGGTTTTATGTCCCTTTGGAATCCAACCCTTAGGTATATCAATTGTGATTGTAGTGTGCATCTTAATGTTATGTTAATCTTGTCTTTATGTACCCAAGACCATGGGAAGAAAAAATCTTTATTATTGGTAAAGTGTTGAGTATGGTAAATGACACATGGAAATGATACATCATAAGGATCGATGTGTAGCATTGGCATAAGAGGCATACAAAATACGTGGATGAAGAAGTGATAGGCTCACTTAATTGGAAGCATTTTTTATGGATTTTGATTTAACTACAATGTAAATGGGAATACGACTGTAAGCCTTGTTTAGGCATGTGTACCTCTAGCTTATTGGGTACCTATGAAAAATCTAGACATAGATTTAGGTAGACTTAAGAGGGGGCATGTTGTATTCCAGAGACCTGGTTAAAACTTTGAGGGGAGTTGGTATTTACCCCAAGTCAAGTTTAAAAGGGGGGAATGTTCAGTTAACCTTGACTTAGTTAAAGAGTCAAAGATGGGTTTATCATTGATGGTTTACGGGACAATGTTTTTTTGGGTAACCCATGGTATTTTCCCATAGTATGTGATGAAGCCTACTTTAGGGCTTGAGTAACTCCATTGTAGGTTGTTTGAGAGTGGTTGATGATGGCCAGATTGACCATGTCTTGGTCGAAGTGGTCAAGGGTAATATATCTATTATTGTTGGTTTTCTTGGTTTGGGTTTCTAGGGCAAATCTTATTTTTATTGTGTGTGTGCTTGTTTTCTTGTGTTTTATTTCCTAGCACCTAGTTAGGAGATTTCTTAGTTTAATTCTCTAGTGTCGCGAGGCATTGAATTATGGAATTTCCACTAAGGTCTTGTTTTTCTTCTTTTGATTACCTTAACTTAGTTGAGACCAAGCCTTCCTAGGACATGGATCCCATTTTGTGTCCTAATTCTGTTCAAGGTTTTATAGCAAAGGCACCACCATTTCTTCTGCCAATAGAAATGGACAATAGGCATTCTGCTTGCAAAGGTGACATTTAGTTAATCAAAAGGTTCCTTCACCGACAAAAGGATCTCTTCAATGGAAGCATAACCTCAATTTTCTTGGTCACTACTAAAACCCATGAGTTAGAGCATCAACATGTTTCCCATATTAATGCAATAATCATGAACATTTTGGTCCAATGGAAAAAAACAAATTCAAGATTAGGCTTTGCTTCCTCGACATACAACTTGAATGCCTTGATGGGTTCCTTTCCCACGGAGTTCAAAGAAGAAGAAATTGTTCTCTAGTTGCAAGAAGATATGGATGATAATAAACATGGATCACTCCCCTCCAATCATGCCTAGGATGATGCTTTATGTAAATGTGTCTTTCCTTTATCATGTAATTTCTTATTACTGCAAATGTGATTTGATTTAGGTAGTCATTTTTAAGATTTACTCATTAGAATCCCTACTCCATGCTTAGTTTGTAAAGATAACGAGGCATATAACTTCTATTTTGCGGTCATGTTAGAGCAACCATTTTTTTAGACACGAGTGTGCTCTTTATTTTGTATTAACATGTTGTCTAAGTAAGCTACAACATCTTTTAATACAAATTTAATATGTTTCTATTTAATTTATATTTTTACAAAAACGTGGTTAAACTCCTATGAAAAAGCTAGGTAGGAACATCAAACTCCTCTTAGGAGTTTCCTACTTTTTCATTGACAAGTAGAAACTATTGATAACATGTCATGTGGAGGAAGATTGATGAAGCTAGTCACATAAACAATAAATTCATGCATGGAAAGGTTTATAATTCCATATACCCTATTCTAAGGAATGAGATGGAGCACTTGGATTCTTGCTCCTAATATCTCAATTCGAGGATATGGTTACCATAGTCCATACTAAATCTATCACAATATTTATTGGCCTAACTTGACTTGCAATTTGAATTGGCTTCTCTAGTTCTTAGCATATGAGATTGCCTTAGACACATTGTCTTGAACATCCACAATCACCTTGACACTATGCTTAATGCACCTCTAACTCATGAGGCTCTCCTAGTGTGGCACAATAATATTAATAATGATCCATGGAAACTATAGAGATCCCCTTGCTACCAATCACCCCAACCTCAAACCCTTAAATAAATAGAGGGAGAAGAAAGCAACGGTGAAATCTAGAGAATATGGAGAAAGTAAATGAGAGTGCCAACACACCTTAGCCCTTTTTTATTCCTTGCCAGAAATTCACAATTCTCTCAAGGTGATTGACAAGATAGTATGTGTCCTTTGTCAGATTTCCCATGCTTGAAGGGGGTCACATATCAGGCATTTAAGCCATGGTCATTTCATTAGGGATGAATATGGTGGGGGGTGGAGGGTGTTGACATTAAATGAAGTGAGCATTGACTTGCCTCTTCTTGAATATTTTTTATGATGTGATATAGTGGAGGCGGGGGTAGAGGCCCCTAAACCAAATAAATATATTTTATGTTGAGGGAATTAAGCTAACACCAGTTTGTTTGTCACCCTCCAACTTGAGTAACAAACTTAAGGCTCTGGCATTTACCATTTCATTGGCTTTGGAATTGTGATATGCTTCACCCGATAGAATGCAAATTTACAAAATCTCTAAATCAATTAAGCTATAGCTTAGGTAATTTGGACCGTCTTTGAACCACACTTTTATAGGATGAATCTCTTCCTCACATCAAGGCTCATATGATTATTTTTAAGCCACAAATGATCACCATTGAAACTTTAATTCCAATGATATTAAGTTTGATACTTTATAGGTTTTGAATGGTTTCACTTTATTATTCATAACATGCCCTAGATACCACTTTTAAGACCAAAAATAATCCCTCACACTTACCATGACTGATTTTATACAAAAATATTATTAGACTAAAATATTAATACATATAAATTTATTCACATTATAAAAAATATAATTTTACATGATAAATTAAAAAAAAAAAAACAATCCAACTTCTCAAACCACATTAACAATAACCACACTAATATCAAATATATATACACCAACTAAATAAAAATTAATTTATGTGGCATAATGTTTTTCATGCACATAAGTCGAATTTAATCATTGACGTGTCCCACTTTTAACCATGCACACATATCACATAACCCCATCCATAAAGAAGGGAGGAGGTATTAATGGTGCGGAAGTAGGTGACAAATCACTTCAACCCTAAAATGATAAATTCTAGGAGGTACCAACAGTCTCCGAATTTTACTCTACCATCTACCAATACGAGAGATTGGTAAAAAGACAGAAATCTCAACTTTGTTTCACGGTTAACTTAATTAGTGGAGGAAGATAAGGGGATCACTATTTTAAAAAAATTACATAACATTTTATTTATTTATTTTTTAAATATGTTGCTAGATATGCATTAACATATAAATATATTTATTCACTTATTTTTTAAATATGTTGGTAGATATGCATTAAAATATAAATACATATATGAATGCATGTAAAACGTCTTTTAATTGAGTGTGAGGTGTTAATAATTTAATATGTATGTTAATGGTGAGACAAAGATAATTTATAAGATTTTTGTTTGTTTTAAATTTTTTGTCAATTTAGAAGTTGGTTTGGAGGTGTAAATCTATAAGTTGATGTGATAATGTTCTCCTACCATATTTTTCATATCTATTGACATATTTAGTATCATGTTTTGTAGACCTTTTTTGATCCTCTCCTATTCCATTGTCACCACTTTGATTGCGTGTTTGATTTCCTCGACAATCCCTTGACTGGCCTTATGACTTTTGAGATTTAATTGCATCTACAACCATCAAAACGAATCGTATGATTGACTCTTAGAGTGAACCCCACCTCACTATCTCCAGTAGTTGTAAAACATACATCCTAGTCATTGTGGGCCTTCTTTGGCCTTTAATACTCTCTTCTTATCGCATTGTAACCACCTTGATCCTGCTATAGATTGCTCCAACTGGTCTCATCATTGTTGAGTTATGATCACACTCCACAACCATCAAACCTATCCACTTTCAACCTTGCAATCATCAAATCCGTGCACAATAAAGCCTAAAAGTATATGTTGGTTATGGGTGGTTGTTAGAGTTAATTACACCCTAGTATCTTGAGTCATAGTGAAAGACATATGCTAGTTATTATCGGCATTCATTGTAGACCATTAACACTCTCCTCTTTTCACTATGTGACCACCTTAATCACATCCTTGGTTGCCTCGAAAGCCCCTTTATTGGCCTCATGATTATTGAGTTTTGACCTCACCTTATAACCATCAAACTTGTGCATATCCAAACCCCACAACCATTAAGACTACTTGCAACCAAACCCAAATGCACACACTATTTATGGGTGGCTCTTAAAATCAACCCTAATTCACTATCTTGAACAATTACAAAACATACATGCTAGTCATTATGGGCCCTTTTTGGACTTAGGCCATTAATACTCTCTTTTTATTGCTTGAGGATCTCCTTGATTGAACCCTCAATTATCCCAACACCCCTTGAATGGTCTCATGGATATTCAATGTTAACCACATTTATATCGCTCACACCCAAACCCCACAACCATCAAACATGCTCATACCCAAACCTAAATGTATAAATTAGTAACTCTTAGAATCAATCCTACTTGTTGCAAGACACATAACTAATTATTACAAACCCTCTTTACAAAATATTAACACTTTCTTCATATTACCATAAAACCACCTTAACCCTCTTTACAAAATATTAACACTTTCTTCATATTACCATAAAACCACCTTATTTGCACTCTCAATTACCTCAACATCTCTTGATTGGCTTTACCACTATTAAGTTTTGACCACATTCAGCGTGCTCACACTCAAACCCTCCAAATATCAAAGCTACTCAAGCCCTAACCCTCCAACCATCAACCCTACTCAACCATGAACTAAGCATTATGTGTGACTTATATGCTACATTTATTTTTTTATTGCCTCACAACCACCTTAATTTCCCCCTAAATGTCTATTGGCTAAGGTGTTATTTTCAACTTGTGAAAGGATTTTTTTTAAGTTAGATATACTTTAATTTTGTAAATTTTTTTATTATATAAAATAATAAATAATGATTATTATTTTAAAGTTATTTTTAAGTAATTATACTAAAACCCTCCAACCATCAAACCTACTCAACCATGAACTAAGCACTTACAACTATGTGTGATTGACTTATATGTTATAATTATTTTTTTATTACCTCACCACCACTTTTTTCACCATAAATGTATATTAACTAAGGTGTTAGAAAAATTAGATATACTTTAATTTTGCAAAGTTTTTTTGTTATATAAAATAATAAATAATAATTATTATTTTAAGTAATTGTATGAAACCCTCCAACCATCAAACCTACTCAACCATGAACTAAGCATATGACTGACATATATGCTATAATAATTTTTTTATTGCCTCACGACCACCTTAATTTCACCCTAATTGTCTGTTAGCTAAGCTGTTATTTTCAACTTGTGAAAGGATTTTTTTAGTTAGATATATTTCAATTTTACTGAGTTTTTTATTATATAAAATAATAAATATTAATAATTATTTTAGTAATTGTATTGAGAGGAGTGAGGTGATTTAGAGACTAGAAACTAGGTAACATAACATTAAATTATTAAAATAAAAAAAGTAATTAAAAAAAAATATAGAATCATAAAATAAAATATTATGAAAAATAATTAAAAGAATCCACATCAACCTATAAAATAAAAAAAATAAAACTTTAACCCAAATTTACAGAGCAAGAGAGAGATCACATTTCTGAGAGATCGCATTTCTTCAGTTTAAGATGACTAGCAGCGATCCATCTTAAACTAGTTTTTATGAATTGACATGGATTTTTTAATTACTTTCATAATTTTTTTATTTTATGAGCTGACACTATGAGTTCTAGAGCACATAGACTCATAAAAAGATGAATCCCATTTAAAATAAAAAAATTTACACCTCAAAAAATTAGATCCTCTACATCTTTAATAAATCTAATTTACAATAAATATATACCAATAATTATTCTAATACATGTTTATTAAAACATCTCAACATGGCCTATCTCAATAACTTGGAAATACACAGACAAACGTGTATCTACATTGCACAAGGAAGGGTGGGAGGATGTCTGGAGAGATGATAATAACATTTCAGGTTATTTTTATTTAATATTTTCTTAAAATAGATATTGTCATGTTAAAAGGAGGAATCCTCCGGTGTAGCAAGACCCTATCCTAAATATTGGGTGAAGCTGCTGCTCCTCCCTCCATAAACCCTTCTCCTCCAAGCCAAGGCCGAACACAGGCCGTTATTGCTGAGACCCGGAAAAACCCTGTTGGATACCAGAACCCCCGTCTAAAATAATGGCATCCTCCATCACGGTTTCCAACTCCCTGTCCGTCATCGTTGGTCGACCTTCGGTTCCTTCGGCCCGTCACGATGTCTTCCCCGCGGCCATGACCCTCGCCTTCCCTTCCTCGCTCTGTCGCTCCCTCTCGCTCACCGTCTCGTCCTCGGCTTCATGGCCGCCGGCAGCCGCGGCTCCAATCAGAAAGAGGGGCGGCGTCAAGAGGGCCCCCGTCATGGCTAACGCCTCGGAGTGGGAGCAAGACGTAGTGGTCAAAACACAAGAGGAAGGAGCTACTGGGGATGGTGAAATAGATTTCGAGAATGAGTTTGTTGAACTCCCAGAGGGTACGAAGCTGTTTGTGGGGAATTTGCCCTTCAACCTGGATAACCAGCAGCTTGGCGAGCTCTTTGAAGGCGCTGGAGAAGTCTTGGATGTCAATGTGAGCATACTTCCATCCACCCTTTTAGTTAATTAACTAGCTTTTTATTTTATTTTATTTTTTGTGGGTTCGGATAAGATACTTCGGATTTCTAAGTCTGTCCTTCCCTCGTATCCATTTTGGGAGTATTACAATGGAATTTAGCGAGCTAATCTCTTTGGATTGGATTGGTTGAGATGCTGCAACGAAATGGAAATCTCACCATTGAATCAAGACACCATTGACTAAAAATATTCTAAAATGGTGCTAGTAGGGTTTTTCAACTTACAGGGAGGATTAAAAGTGCGCTGTTTTCTATATGCTTTAGTATCTATATTTGTATTCTTATTCAATTTTTTATATTTCTGTTCTAGTTCCTTGTTGCACAGAACATGAATTTGTGAATGGGTTTCATCTTAATTTTTTATTAAATTTGTTTTATTTATATATTTGTTTGAGCTGGCAAAGCTCATGCTCAAATATGATTTCGTGCTTATTAGGGACGTACATTCTCACTGTGGTTGGGAAGGTATGTCCCAGGTTCGCACTGGTGCACACAGGCGGCCAACAAATTTGTCTCTGATGTTCATGTAGGTTATGGGGTTGCTTTTTTCAATGGACATTTCTTTTCTTTTTTTCAACGTTGTCAAGCTTTTGTTAACTTTCTTTTTGATTTTTGCCCGCCCCTCCAATAATCCTAATAGACTGCCCAGTATAGAGTTGGTTTTCTCGGGCTTTAAGTGTTAGGTCTGAGGAGTAGTTACTCCTCGGCCCCTCTGTGTTAGGACTGATCTGAGAAACAGCTATTCTGTGAAAGTTGTCTAGGACTTGTACCTAGTTTATCCATTTGAAACTCAATGTCATTTGGATTCTGGTTTGACAAATAGTTATTCTATGGAAACTGCCTAGGACTTATAGCTGCTTTATCCATTTGACACTAATGTCATTTGGATCTTTTACCCATTTGAAACCATAGTTTTAAAAATCGGTCAACTCGGAACCAGAACCGGCCGTGTTGACTGGTTTAATCTTCAGCAGCATTGAACCGTTAGAAAACTCGGCCCAGAAGTCTGTTCGGTACCAAATAAAAACTGGCCGATTTGGTCTTTGTGCAGCCCTCGCCGCAGTGACATTGAAGTGAGTAATCTTAAATGGTAATGTTAAATTCTTAAAGTAAAATTACTTTTACTTAAATTGTTAACATTACCATTACCATTAATTGTCTCAGGATGTTTGAGAGTTGGTTCGAACTTCATCCGACTTCATATGCAAAAGGTAGAATTTTAAGATGCAATTTAGAATTCAATAGACTTAATAGTTTTCATGATTTCATGATTGCAACGTGTTCACTGGATTCTATCATGTATGAGGGGTAAAGGGATTGGAATTTAATCAAGTACATCAGCCTTTGTATGTACCTTGAGGGGGTAAGGTGACCAGTAGCTCAACCTGGAGAATAGCTTATGCCCCTGAGGCACAAGCTTCAGACAGTACACACCCCAGTTATCAACCTCACAAAAGTGTCTCTGTCACTTCTGAGGATGGAACTTGAAACTTGCATCAGAGGGAGTTCGTCGCTTTGTTATTATACCTGGAGCTTATGCCTGATAGTGATAATGTTGTGTATAATGCCACTATTGAATGCCTCTTGTAGATGCATGCTATTACTTCTCAAGAGAGTATGCTAGCGTTGAATGATTTTGCTATTGGAGATTGTGCTTAATGATTTTGGTATTGGATTCACATTAAGTATTTTGAACCAAGAAGACCCAATGGTGTTGCATTTGGATCTTTCAGATGCAATCAATGTTTCTATAATTTTCTAACCATGAATATGAATTGATGATCAGTGGTTGCAGAATGGCCTATATTAGGTACCCTATTTACGATCCATATCAATTTGTTCTTGGTTAGTTTTTGGAAGTGCTTCAAGAAACATGGACCGAGGGGTTTGCACCGCATAGAGTGGACTCCTTTTGGCATAGATAACTGGTTTGATGGGCATTTATACTTCTAAAATCACTCGGGGCTAAAATCACTCATGGGCATCTATACTTCTAAAATCACTCGGGGCTTGTGCTTGGCATTATCTGTTTGAAATTCATGCCTTGAAAATGGGGCAGACCACAGCAAGAGTATAACTGTAGTGGACGATATAACAATCCATCAATCTCATCAATGAACCATCTTGATGTTGGCTCAACTTGTGCTTTTTGCTTCTGATATTTATTGCAGTCAATCACTTGCTAGAAATCAACAATTGCATTAAATTATTTTTAAGACAAACAGTTTAATCTATAATCAATGATTGCATTAAATTATTTTTAGAAGAAGGCTAAAAATTGTACTTTAGACTCTTTCGGTTTGCCATCACCAGAATCCAGCCAATCAATCTCTGCCAAAATTACTTGGATTAATGAATTTGTTGTTATTAATGCAGAAAGAGATTCAGCACTCTTGAATATCCCCCCTATTACAACCTGATTGTGCAATGTTAAAATCTGATATCTGCAATTCCTTCAATCCAAAATGACTCTTGGCAGATTTAAGGCCAACAATGTTGGTTTCCCTTCCTGTTATTTTAGGTCGCTGGAAAAGACATTTAGACTAAGGCGTATTAAGTTATTTTTATACTTGATCACTCTGTTATTGAAAGTTTTGCTTGCTTTGTAATTTGATATTTATCTTAGTACAGAATTCTGTCTCTTATTTCTTCACCTGGTGCATTAAGGGCATGTTCTTTGAGAACTATTTTAGGACTTCATTTGAGAACTATTTTAGGACTTCATTTTAAGCACTATTTTTTCTATCTTTAATCTGTTATTTTCTTGATATCTCTCTTTTGTGTAATTTCTTGAACCTTTTTCTATTTATTTCTCCATTTACAGTACTCTTGTCTTCATAATCATTATGTTTTCTAGCTCCATACATTGCTATTTGTGTACTCTTTTTCTTCTACCTTTAACTCTTCTTACTTGGCATTTTACTGGGTTTCTGTGTGCTTCTGATATTTGGATATATACCATGATACCATCCTATCTGTAAATATCAAGCATTGATTTCTTTCTTAAGCTTCGAGGTCCTAACTGATTGTCATCTGATTACTGAAATTTTGTTTAAATTTTGAGCACCTTTTCATATAAAAATCACTTCTCATGTTATTGAGTGCTTTGTAACCTGTTTAAACTTTAAATTAATTACTTATTTTGTTTGAATGCTTGATGAGTCACCTCACTGTGCAAAATGGTGTGGGGAGAGGGAGGGGACTTTGACTTTGCCATGACTTGAGCACGCCCAAGGATCGTCCATTGTCTGATCTTTTGGACATTTAGTGGGCTGTGCTCTTTGCAGTGCAATAGTTCTAAAAAAATAGGTCAAAATATGCATTTATATGAAATGTAACAGAGATATACTTTTTTATACAAAACTGTCACTAGTACATGGATTTACTTGTTTGGCTGTTGCTTATCATGTACTTTCCTATTTCATGTAGTTTGCTTAATCGTACTTTCATGCAGATCATTACGGACAGAGAAACTGGAAACTCACGTGGCTTCGGTTTTGTGACCATGGGCACTCTCGAAGAGGCAGAAAAAGGCGTTGAGCTTTTCAACAGACATGTAAGTTTTGCTCTATAAACTGACCTTATTAGGTTTTGAAATTTCTTACTGTAGTTTTTATATAAGGTTTTGTTTAGGAGGGAAAGTTGGAGTGGGGGAAGTGATTGTGAAAAGGGAAGTTTTTTTTTTTTTAAATTATGAGAGTAATTGATGGTGGATTTCTAAAATGCATATGAGAGAGTAATTACTAATTGATGGTGGATTTCTAAAATGCAATAACTAAAATGCTGCTATTTGCAAATTTATTTTGGGGTTGCAAGTCTTTGTTAAGGGATATGCAATTATCACGTTCAAAGATTTTGTAATGTTTGTAAACATGAGTTTGGGAGTTTTCAAGTTTTGTCAATGGAGCTGCAATGAAAAGTTTCTGAAGTCTATGTATTTGTGAACAGAGCTTGGAGGGCAGACTCTTGACAGTCAATAAGGCTGCTCCTCGAGGAACCAAAGTTGAAAGACCATTTCAAGCTGGCCCTACCAATAAAATCTATGTTGGAAATTTGCCATGGCAGGCGGATGATAATAGCTTGTTGCAATTATTCAGCGAACATGGAAAGGTTTTGGAAGCAAGAGTTGTATATGATAGAGAAACTGGGCGATCACGAGGCTTTGGATTCGTTACATACTCGTCAGAGAGTGAAGTTAATGATGCCATTGCTGCCCTCGATGGAGCTGTAAGAACCAATCATGAACAAAATGTGTTTTACTTTTGGTTTGTTTGCTGTGGAAGGGCTATTTGATTTTTTCACTGCTTTTTTGTTGGGTTGTTTGAGAATGCTTCTGTCAAATGTGCAGGATATGGATGGGAGGCCCTTGAGAGTGAACATTGCTGAGGACAGATCTAGACGAGGATTCTGAGTCAGAGGAGTGGGCTTTTAGTTGTTTCTCATTCTTCTGCAGTGCCTTCCACCTTTGTATAGTGGACTGCTAGCTGCTTTTTTTTTTCTTTCTTTTTTTCTTTTCTAAGCCTCCATCTGTCTTGCAAATCTTGTACTCCTATTTTGCAGAGGTGTTGTTTTTGTGTTCTTCCGCACGGTTCTTAGGTTCTATTTATTACACAATATATTCAAGTTTTTTAATGGTAATATTGGCGAAGGCAATTCTCAGTTTTTGTAACAGTATTCAAGTGTTGTAATCTCACATGCATACAAACAAAATTGTAGAAAGCATGTAGTTTTCCTGGAAATATTCACCTGCTATTACCAAGTATTTTCTGCCCAGAAAGGGTGTGAATGCCTCCAAGATACCTATAGTTATTGGTTGTTTTGTTCTTTTGATCATCCAACTCTAACTTCGTTGGTGTTAGTATTGCATCCCTTGGATTTCACTCTTATTTTCAACTCCAGTTTATTCTCCCTGCTTTCCATTTGCAGGGAATTTGTCTTCAGACAGGCCTTTTTATTGCTATTTTATTGTACAATTAAGCCATTTAATATTTAATCTGAATGCTTATTAATTTTAAAATTATACTGTTTTAAATTGTATCGCAGTTTGAGAACACTAGAATTGAAAGAATAGGGACATGCTAATTTAAGCACTGCAATTTTTGAACTCGGCATCTGCGATCAGATCTTTACGCTGAGATTCTATATCAATTAGAGTCTACATTGGACTTTTCGTATATACTCGTTCGGGCATTCAAAAGCCTGATAATTTCTTTCCGATCTCTGATGAGTCATATACAAGTGTTTTTTGTATCCACAGTTCTCCAACACACAACCTTGGTGGCTGTTTATTGCCGAATTTTAAGTTTATTTTGTATACCTGTCTCACCTCTTCTGGTCAAGCTGGTTTAAAGTTTTATATTACCGTTAGTTATATTAATGATTTTTGCACGAAGAATGAGGATATTTGCCCGCGGTGATTGGTTTTGTTTTGTGGAAATGGGTAGTGAGGAATGTATAAAAGACGGAGGAGACATCTACAAATTAATCATTCGACTGTTACAATGAAATCCTGCGTCTAATTCTTAGCTTGTATTTGTATTTTTATTCCACAAACTTACTGTTTATGTAGCCATTTTGTGAAGATTTTTTTGCCCTCGTAATTTTACCAATGGAAAAATTCGGAATGGCTACATAATCAAGTTGAATTCTGAAGTTGCTTTAAAGGTGTCGAGCACCATAGAAAAAATATAGAAAGAGAGTTCCGACTTTACCTAAGTAGAAAGTTACGAGTAGTCTAGACTTGACCTATAGAAAGTTCGGAGCAGTTCAGACCTAGAAAAGCCTACAGAATAGTTACATAACAAACATCAAAATATGGCAGGCTTATGCCTGTGGCAAAACATTTGAAAGAAAATGGAGGATTGTAACCTCACATAAACTACCACAGCATGTGATGAAAAAGGACGAGTATCAGTTCAACATACCCTAGATATCCCAAGGGAACAACATCTGTGTCAGCAGCAGCAAGAGATCTTCACAGCATCTGTAGCAGAACAAGAGATCTTCAGAGAGTATTCTAGCTGAAGAAGAAAAGCAAAGTAGTAGTAAAGCTAAGCACAGGAGGATCCAAGCATGTATTCAAGCTGAATTTTGAAGTTACTTTTAAAGGTGTCAAGTACCACAAAAAATATAGAAAGAGAGCTGTCCAAACTTACTAGCAGAAAGTTATGAGCAGCAGTCCAGACTAGACCTAGCAAGGCCTACAGCATAGTCACATAATGACATGGAAATATCGCAGTCTTGTGGTCTGGTACAAAACATCTCAATGAAAATGGACTGTAACCTAACATAAACTACCAGCTTTTGATGAAAGAAGACACAGGCATCAGTCCTCAAAACTACAGAAATTCCAAGGGGTCATCACGTGTGTCAGTAGCAGCAAGAGATCTTCACAGAATATACTAGGAATCGACGTATGTGTCTTCACGGAGTATACTAACTGAAGAAGAAAAGCATAGTGGTACTAAAAGAGCTAAAGCACAGGAAAATCGCCATTCTCCCTAGAAAGTTGAAGAAGAAAAGCGTACTGGTACTAATGAATTAAAGCTCAGGAGTATCCCCCTTCTCCATATGTTCTTCCCTTTGAAGCAAACCCGGCTATCCTAAAACAGCTGTTAGAGATTATCAGCAACTTTGTTAAACTGTCTTTTTACACGAATGAAAAAGATTTCTTCGAACTGAGCAGCAATTGACAGCACCTGGATGTGAGAGAATTCTTCAAACTGAGCAGTAATTGACAGCACCTGATCCATTAGAAATATCATGTAGTGTCCCTTTTTAAGAAATTTGGATAAATTGGAAAAATGACAATTTTGGGCTATTCACACTGGTATCATCAACCACCTGAAGCATACCCCTTCCGAAAACCTCATAAAACTCATTATAGAATTCGATAGGAATTCCATCTGGGCTTGGACATTTTTCCTTTTTCCTTTTTTTAATTGCCTCCTCAACTTCTTTGTTTCTTTGTTGGAAACTTCCTCCATTAGAGATTTGTTATCTATATCATTTACAGATTTAGGGAAAAACTTGAGAGATTTTCATTACCTCTGAAATATATTGACCCTATCTGCTTTGAACAGAGTACCGAAATGATTAATCTCTATGTTGGCAATACCAATGAAACTATTGACCTCTTCCCCAACTCATTTGAGATTTTCCAGATAGAATTTTTATTCTTCCTATGATTAGCATAGTGATGGAAAAATTTCGTTTTTTCATCGCCTTTGCCAGCCACAAAGCCCTACTCTTTAATCTCTAGTCGACTTCTCTGAAATCAATAAGCTTCCACCTCAGTTGTTCCACCTCTAGTAGCCTTTTCTTCGAATCCTCAATGATAAATCCATATCCCGCCTTACGATTCCACTCCTCCAACCTAGCCTCAATGTCTTTAAGCCTTTTATTCTTTTGCAGCCTCATATTGATAAACCAACTAATAGATGCATATTTATTTTTTTTAGATTTTTTGCGAATTGAATCGAGGCCGAGTCACAAATATATTCATCATAAGGATTCCAAATAGATTTAGTAAACTCAACATAATCACTCTCTTTCAGCCATAGCGAGTTTAACTTGAAAGGGGCTACGGGTTTGGATCCTACCTTTTCCATTTCCAGGACAATCGACTAGTGGTCTGAATCACCTCCGGTAGACACCGATTTTCTGAATCTAACTAATAAACCCATCATATCTTGGCTAACCAAGAATTAGTCCAGGCACTTTGTAATCCATGCAGTCCCCACTTTCATGTTATACCAAATAGGTCTTATTTAATCTGGTTCTACATCTAGCAGCCCAGATTTTGCTCCAATCTCCTTAAAAAGAAATCCGATAGACAATCTTTCATTGCTGAAGATCCAAGTATCAGTAGCTACCCGTAAATTTAATTTCAAATAAAAGTTCATGGATATTCCAAGAGTATCACTGGCGACCGAGGCAAATATTTTTGAAGGTTAAGATGTGTAAACAATTTTGATGAAATTTTTAAGAAAGTCTATTATGTATTTCATAGAAATGTTTTATTTTAATGTAAAAAGTATAAATATATCTTTTCATTTTAGTGAAGAAATGAAAAAATTAAGGTATTTTATTTTATTTAATATTTTATAACATTGGCAAAAATTTTAAAAACATGGTTACAAATCATTCACCAAAGATAGATAAGGACTTTTAAACCTCCACTTAGTCCAGTTTCTTGTCATGACTTGATTTTCCACGTTTCTCATAATGAAGACTTCTAGAGTTTTCTCTAAAAGGTCTCCATGACTTGACTAGTGCATCAACCTCTCTTTTCAAAAATTGTCATGACTTGATTTTTCCACATTTCTCATAATGAAGACTTCTAGAGATTTCTCTAGAAGGGCCCCATGACTTGACTAGTGCATCAACCTCTCTTTTCAAAAATATAAATTAATGTTAATTAGAAGGGTTCTGACTTTATTAGTACATCAACCTCTCTTTTCAAAAAATATAAATTAATGTCAATTTGTTAGTGTAAACACTCTATTGATTTATTGATTAGCATTATCTCCCACCAATTCCATCGGCTCAACATCCTGACAACCATTTTGCCATAAATTGCTGCCACCTTTGGCTGCAACATCAACAAAATGCATAAATTGCTTTTGCCTTGTTGCAGCATCATCTTAATGCACAATTCCTTTACTAAGGCTCAATTAAAACCCTCATTTCGTTTGAAAAGTTGACGCTTATTCCATTGCATACATATCTTCTTGAGTAGAGAGTTCCCTACAAGAGGAGGGAGGCTAACACTATAGCTTTCCACATAGTAGAATGTGAAAAAATCGGTTCTTTGCCTAATCTACTTAATAGTGAGTGGCTCTATGTGTTTGGACATGTCTTTTTCGGAATTCAATAATTTTCATAGATTTCATGGTTGGGAGAGTTTTCCCAAAATAATGAATGTTTTTAGACTACAACTTCTTAAAGCCTTGGGTTTTTGGTAATCTTTATGGGACACCTCTTTGTATCTCCCTTTCTATAAACAACAAAGTATTTCCCTAAAACATATTATTTCATTCCCACTTGATGTAAGTGTTTATTTGTATAGATTACAAATGGAAATCAAGCATACCAATTTAGGCACAAATTATTTCATTCCCACATGAATGTAAGTGTTTATTTGTATAGATTACGAATGGAAATCAAGTATACCAATTAGGCAATTTGTTGTGACATTTTTCTTTTTCAATTTAGAGACGTTTGAAAAATAAGCAGTTTTTGTTTGCCCTTCAATCCATGTTATAATTTCTATGATATTATTCTATCTTAGGTTCCACTAGATTTAAAGAGATTTCTGGTTTTAATGGTTGTAAGTTTGCATTAAAAAAACTGTGACTGAACTTGGGTGTAGTCACCAAATATTCCAAAGAACAAAAAGATGTCATAATTGTCCCAAGGTCCATTTCATAGAAAACTAAAAGACTACCATAGGTATAAATTCGATAAAAGATGCCCAACACTTAAAAATATTTACATATCATGCTCGAGATTTAGTGAAAGTAGTCTTGGTTGTGGGCTTCTCTTGGATCTCCATTGGCTTGATCTAGTTCTAGATTCTCATGCTCCATGTCTTCAATTGTTTGTGACTATTTTTTCTTCTTTGGTGGTTGTTGGGTAGAATCTAGTGATTATTGATGATTTGAGGCCGCTGAGTAATTTCCTTCAAGGATAGCATCAATAGTGGATTAAGAGCCATACATTCTACCTCTATAGCTTGTATTTGTCCCTTCTGTTGGAAAACAATGCCCTTGAGCTTGGAATTGGTTGAATGCTCATTGCTATGGATTGTGTTGAAAATGGATAAAATTGAAGTCTTGTTTTCATTTAAGTCTGCATGGCTACACATAATCATCTGCATGTCAAGGACAACCCACTAACATTTACCATGGCAACTTGGGTAGCCCATGAAGCTTGGAATAACATAGGTATTTACAAAACACAAGAAGGGTGGAGGAAATGAAATTATGCCCCAGAGATTTAGGGGGTGCTCAACTAAGGAAACACAAATTCTACCCAAAGTAACCTTGCCTCTCCAAATTTTATCACCGAGTAAAAGTGACTAGAACTCACAAATATAACTAGAATCAATTGATGAAAGATCATAATCAACATATGTAGGATGCCTTATCCAATTGAATATGGATGACACTAACCAACATATATTGGGGGCATCATGCCTACCCAATTGATTATGTAAACATAAATTTTCAAGAAGATACCAACGGTCCATAGGGGGAGCGCTTCTATCCATTGAAATCACAAATGCCCTCGATAATGTGACTAGAGAGTGAAATACTAGAGGACCAAAATAAACCAAGGTTCAAACAACCACCCATGCCATTGAAGAAGGTAGGAATTGTTCTAGTTGAATATGGATGACACTAACCAACATACACTGGGGGTGCAAAGCTTATCCAAATGACTATTTTAACATAAAACCCCAATAAGATATTAGTAGGTCCATCAATGGAGCCCTTCTATCCATTAAAAGCACAAATGCCTCCCACTTTAAGAACAAAGAGTGAAATAAACCAAGGTTCAATCAATCACCCATGCCATTGAATAAGTTGGGCACTATTCCAACATACCTCAACGAGGTTAGGGATGTTGGAGCCAACTCCACGTGTTGTGCAATCTTCATGATCTAACATTCTCTAAGGTAAACTACCCCTGCACATTCAATTGACAAGATGTTGAGAGGGATGGCATGTGTGGTGCTATCTCATACCTATCATGGCCCTTACATTCACCATTGTTTGGATTTGCCTTCCACTTGTTGTGTGTACCCTGCATGGACTTTGATTAATGGTGGTTTAATGTGCTTCATGAACAATAGCATTAGGGTATTGCAAGAAGGCTTAAGTTCCCATTTTTTTGCATTGGCCCTCTCCCAACTGAGTAGCTAAGTTGGTCTAGAGGTTTTCTTTATCATTTAAGCCTTAGAAAACATGAAAAAATTAATCTCTTGAAAACGACAAGCTTATTGCTTAATCTAGAAGACAAGTTTTACTAGAGGGATGTTTGGTGTTTTATGGTCCTTGTTCATGAGCTTGATTATTATTGTCAAATCTTGATCACTATTATAGACTTGACTTTGGAGGAATCAATGATTTTGAGCCCTTATAAGATTATTATAGACTTGACTTTGGAGGAATCAATGTTTTTGAGCCCTTATAAGAACACATAGACCTCTGCTTAATTATTTGTCCGTGCACATAATTGATTTCATTAATTCCTCTTTATTAATGATCTCCTCATACTTGCCATCCCATAAAAATATTTTGATTTTCACAGTCAATAACACATCAATTTTACATATATTATTTTAATAAAGATTACCATCTTTTAAAAAAAATATTGCTAATCAACTATCTTTTAATCATGCATTTTAAAAATTTTAAAAGTTACTAACAAAATTTATTAGTCAAGTGCATCATTTAAGCAATTACATTTTAATAATTAAAAAAATATGGATAATATAACAAAATTTATTAGCCAAGTGCATCATTTAAGCCAATTAGATTTAAATAATTAAAAAAATATGGATAATAAGATAAAACTCCGATCACTTTCACAAACATATAAAGTGTTAGAGTTTGCAAACATAAAAAATATTATAATAAAATCACACGATCCTTATACACTCCAATAAAGAGACGAGGGCAAATCCAAATTCAGTTTTTAGAAAAGAATGAACTTTGAAAATTTGTAAAATCACAATTTAAAGAAGATGATAAATATTTTCTTTTAAAATATTTCAACTATGAACTTATAAAAAATAAACACATATATTATGAACTTTTTTATGGAAAACTTTGTAGAACTTTTGGAATATTTTCCTTGCGATGCATATATGGTAAATGAGGGTGGAGAACGTGACCTTCCCAACTTAGGAGAGATTTCAAATTTGATTCATGTCTTTTTGGGTTAACCTTTGGATTGCAAATTTTTTAATTTTATGATTAAAAATATGTATTTTCCTTGAAAAAAATATTTATATTCATTTAGAATATATATAGAATAGTTCCATGAACTATTCAAAAAGAAAAAAATTGGATGTTATTTGACCATCGATCAACATGGTATTTTTCTTATGCATTTGTGTTGATCGACCCATAAAGAAAAAACGGTCTTCATTTATGTTCTTATAGTAAAATCATAAACAATGTCAAAAAGAGGCTATCTCCACAAAAAAGAGATGATTGTACAAAGCACAAGCATAGAATGATCCAAATCATATCAATATCAATGAAAGTTCACGACATCAACCTCCTCTCCATCTACATATTCAGAAACACAGAAGGTACCCGACTACATTGTGAGAGCTTCTTTAGATAGATCATCCACCTTTTGATTTAGCCCGCGATACACGCGAACAAATTCAACCCACTGAAAGGCCTGAAGTGTTCTTTAGATTTCTTATAAAAGATGCCCAAGCCTAATATTCTCCATAGTAATATTTTTTTTGGCCCAGTCAATCACAACTTCGAGTCGTGCAAAACTTGCAATCAATTAATACCCTTTTTGTTAGTGAAGTGTAATAAAGTCCAAAGAGCCAGGAACTCATATTTCATGTTAGTACCTCTTCCAGGGGCATATCGTATATGAAAGGAGTGGGAGGGATTCAAATAGAGGACCACTCCAACACCATAGAAAGTCGGGAGGCCTTGATTGCCCGTGTCAATAAAACCCCATGGAATCATCAAATCCAAATGAGGCATGATTGGGACACGTGATTTTGGGGCTTTTGGATCAACTTTGAACTCGTTGGACAACTTTAGTATTAATCCCCCTATTGCTTCTAGGTCAACTTTAGTATTACGTGCCCACCATATGCCATAGACCAAGAAACTGGGAAATGCCTTGTAACTTTTTATTGAAGTATCTTGAGACCATACCCGAACATTTTCTTCTAAGCTTGGAGGAGCCAGTTTGCTTTTGGCTTTAAAACCTGGGCCACTATCGTTCACACCTGAATATATATATATATATATATATATATATATACATATTGGAAAACCATACAACCAAGAGTACATTGAGTTCAAAATTTAGACCGAAATACCTTGATGGAACAAAAGAAAAGATATAATCCTTTTCAAGCTTGTACCAAATGCAAGTAGAGACTATTTCAATCCTATTCAACTTGTAACTATATTGCTTAACATGCTGGCCTAAGAGGAAAATACATGTAAATAGCATAGACATCATGACCAAAGACATGCCCACAATGGGCTTCTTCCATAGATACATCATCTCAAACAAGACTAGGATCCCCAAATGCCAACTTCTTTCTTACCAAGGCTACCAACGTACATGTTGGACTATGTCCTCGTTTTCATCTTGTCCCTTCTTTGAGCCAATAGGGACCTCCGGTAATCCTACCAAGGAGTGGGGACTTCTTATGAAACCCAATATCATATTATACTAGATTTCTATCTCACTTGTCATTTTTCAAAATTGGTTCTTTGCTCGACAAGATGTGCTTCAACCCAACTTGTTTTGCTTCATGTTTCTCCATGTGCATACTCAGATACTAAATCACTTGACGCATACCTTCTAGTTGGCTAGCTAAATGTCTCAACATTTTTTCAACTTCAAAATTTTCATCATTCTTGTTACCTCCAAGCAAGGATGAACTCTCCATTAAAAAAGCTGGGCCTAGGTTCTTAAGGTGCCTGAAACTCCAAACAATAAATCTCATAGGACTAGTGTTTCTAGGTATATGTTTACATCAAATGATAAGACTAACCATAGTCCTATTGTAACATCCTGATAATTTCATAAAAATTAAAAAAATTTAAAGCAACATTAAATGTTAAAATTACAAATGCGAAAATAATAAATGCTTAAACAAAGCAACATTTAATACTGAAGTTATTAATGCTGAAACAAATTAATCACTAAATCTCTTAACTAAAAACAGTTTAACGACAACGACACATCATACTTCTTTGAAGACTATTACAGCATTAGCTTTGCTTATGTTAATGTAATTGAATTTATCTTGCGATAAAGTTTTCTTGACAAGGTTCTAACAGTTTGCTTTTGGATGATGATGAAAGGGGTCCTACAGAGTACCCTGAGGCTTACTTAGCTACGTTAGCTAAAGCATTTGAACTTGTTCTTATTGCGCAAATACGCAGGTAAGAGTAATACGACACTTCAAATGTTAAGAGTATTTATGTTTTCAGTTAGTCGCCAATGTTTGGTAAAAGTGCTAAGTACTTCTTGGCTTAAGGTAAGGAACTCTAAATTCTAAATGTATTAACATGACCAAAACATTTTACAGAAGTTGTAATGATTTAATATCTACTCTAAAATTTCATTAGCGAAATATCAAGGAGAATTACTTATGTTCATGAATTTCTAAGTTACGAAGTATAATGTTATTATGATCCTGTCGCAAACATTAATATTACCATGTGTAGGGACTCGTGAATGTTTCGATTTATATAACATTTCTATACTATAGAATCATGATCCAATTTCAATACTTGGATGTTACGAGAAAAATAACTATAGTAGCTCCTAAATTTCCATCTATAAATGCACATATGATTGTATTAATCTAGCATGTCTATTATGATGTTACCTTCGTATTTCTATTTTGAAATGTGCATTGTAATAATATGCGACTTTATGAAAGGATATGTTAAAATAAACAACATTACACTAGATCAAGTGATGCATTCTAAACTATGTCCTAAGTATCTAACCCTTATATGAATTGCGATCCTTATCAAAATAAATAAATAAAAAGATATATGTAACCGTGCATTTGAAAGGCTAAAACTTAGCAATGAAATGAACTATGCTTTGAAACCCTAACTACTTTCCTACGTATTAATGTCTATAAACATTGATATTATATGCTAATGCACTTTGCAAATGAGTTTATCGTAATGATAAGGAATTGACAGGTATTAAATTCACTGTTGTCATGAAATGGCAGGTTAAATGTGTCCCGTCCAGGTATTAATGCTTCTGGCTAAACTCCATGGTGGAATACACTGCTGTCAATCCACATAATCCACTTCACGTGGAAACTTGGTGGATAATACAACTAAAAATCCGAGCTATGCATAGTTGATATATCGATTCTCCTCCGAGCTAGATACAGTGTTGTCCTTTGGTATACTGTGTTGGCATCGTGATAATAACTATGGCATTAAACCTGGTTGTTTCCCGAACTTTGATGTATCGTGCTGGCTTCTCCTCCATCGTTGATCTTGTGTGTTCTTGGTTTTAGGGATAAAATCCTAATCTTTCGTTTTATCGTTGAAATGTTTTCTTTGGCTTTCATTTCACTTGGTATTGGTAGTGGGGAGAGGCCGACAGGCCGAGAGACTCTAGGGTTTTAATTGTTGGAGGTCTCCAGACTTGAAACCGTGACCTGAGAGTGTTTAACCTCTAACTGGTCGTTATGTTAAGAAGCCGAGCTTTGGTGAATGCTCACAGTGGATAAGAGGGTAATACTTAGGGTCTCCGATGAAGGGAAAATGATTCAGGGTTCGATTCTCAAACAAAGTAGACCGTGGTTCTCAGAGTCTGAAAAACTTCTTCGTTGTTTTTGGTGGGTGATTCTTACTGCGCTGGTTGTTGGCGTCTCAGTCCTGATTGCAACACCTCTTAGGTAAAGTTTGAACTACATTTAAATGCGTTACCATAAAAATATTTATTTGTAACTGGGTTTAACTTCTAGTAGGTTTGAATTGCAGGTGAAACTTTCGTCAAAGGGGGAGCTAGCTCGAGACTTGGCAGAAGAATGGCTACTCAACCACCGGTAAGCCTCGGTGGTTCTTCTAGCACGCAATGGCCGGTGTTAGATGATTGACGAGAGCTAGTTATGTTTCCTGGCAAAGTTTTGGCCAGTGTTTGTAATTTCTGAGAACTACTGAAAGTATACTGGGTTAGAAGCCTCGGCTTGTTTTGTTACACGCTCTGCAGCATTTCACTGTGTCTTTTATTAAAATAACTTGTTGGGGATGTATATGTCTAAGGAATGAACGTTTGGTTGACATTAATGGAAAATACAGTGTTTTAAATAATAGTTTTGTGCTTAAAGATGAAATCGTTTTAAAAGATAGACTTCTAGGTTAAAATGTTTGCTCCATTGTTTCGAATGGTAATAAGAAGCTGCGTTTAAAGTAAAACCAAACCTACTGTAGATTCGAATAGTTTCTAAATGCAAACAGTTAAAAAAAATAGATGTCTAGGAAATGCTATTTTGATTCAGGCCGAGAGTCGTAAATCTTCATTGAATTGCTAAAGAGTAGTCTTGTGCTCGTAATGTCTAAGTTTGAGTTTGGTAAATGTAATTTCTATTTTGGTTGTGAACCATCACTTGATTTATGAAATAATACTTCCGGCTGTGTTTATTTGAATGGTTAGATAACTAAAGTAATGAAAGTTTTTTAAGTATATGACTGTCGAACCAATTATAATCCTGTAACGATATTGTAAAAGGTTTGATTCCTTGCAAGGGTTTTGATTATGTGTCTATCGTAATGCAATGAAATACTAAATAATAAATGATATAGTTTTGGGGTTCTGTCTAAAATGAAAGTGGTGGATTTTAAAAAGAAACGAATATATAGATACTGAAATGAAATAGTATAATACAATGATACTATTGATTTCGAATGATAAGCATCTGTTTATGGTTTAAATGTAACAACTCTGTAATAAAGAATATTTGCAGCTGTTAAAACCCTAGAATTTAATAATTGCCTGAAATAGGTGGGAAAAGTATCACCTTAAGGTTTTGAAATAAATAGTAATAAATTGAAACCTAGCCTTATGCAGAAATAAAATGCTTTACTTTTGTTACTAAGTAAAGAAATGTAATTCTACTTTCTGATATGTTGTTCTGTACTTTGAGTTTGAATATAAGTAAATGGTTTATCAGCAGTTGAAAGAAACACTACAGTGTGAGTCCATCCATTCACTGGCATTTTTTCCCATCAATCATTTATATTAATCTTCCTTTTTTGTACTGGAGTACGATGCAGAAAACAACATGGGGAAAAATACAGAGAAGTTATTTAATCCATCATTTCATTCATTTATCTATCATGAAATCATATCTAAGTCAAAAATTGAAACAATTTCTTCTGTATAACTATAATTTCTAAATCTACAATTGTCAAAATCATTTTACCGTAAATAATAAGACAAAATAATAGAACCTGATTGACTGTAGGAGAAACAAACAACCCAGGGAGCCTGTTCCACCCATCCTACTCTTGAAGATAGCCAAATTACTTGCCTTAGGACCCCCGATCCTGTTTACTGAACCACCAAGAAGAAGAGTCTATAGAAGCTTTAGTTCATCAACTTGCAGTAGAAATATAAATCATCCAGTCATAAAGACTCAGTAGTCAAAGAGACCTGCACCAACACCTCTGGTTTCCTTCTCCAAATAATTAGCAGACTCACAATGCACTTCCACTTAGCCTCTCTATTCGAATCTCTTAGTGATCACCTGATACACTTGAGGAAATATTTCTACAGAAAAATATTATGGAGTTGCCTGCTGAATTCGAATTGCCTTATCTAGGATGCCTAGGCCTTTTAGTGGTTCACCTGGTCATTAATGAGCTAACATCTCTCTTCCACCCACCTGGGGGATAATGCCACAATTTTAGGGGTAGTTGTCCCATAACCAACAGCTAGTGGTGGAGTGCAAATGCTGCCATCTGTCCAATTCCTTCTAACAGCTTCCATTCCTCCTAGTGGGTCAGTGAACACTCATTTAACAGTTCCCTTGGGTGTTTGTCTCCAGTTTATTAAATAATAATAATAAGTCATTACAATCATCCTTGACCAGATTTGGTCATAATTACAAAACTTTGTAATTAAAATTTAACATAATGTATTTTGCAAATAAAATAAATAGTCTCAAAATTTGGGTAGGTGACACCTATCCAATGACCAAAGCATGAAATACTGAGCCGAAACAAAAGCAAGACATAAGAGACAAGTGCACTAGCACTTGCCAAAGATATTCCTAACTTCAAAACCACAATTAGACTATGATCTAGAACTCTTTCCAAGTAGGGATTTCCCCATGAAGAAGCAGAAAAAATACAAAGTCTCAACCAGAAGCAAACAAAGGTTCATAAAGCATCTCTCCTCATTGTCTATGTGTAGTGTAGATCTCCATAACCATCCATGTTTAACATTATCCCACCTCCCATTCTCATCTCCATAAAGACTAACATAAATTCTCCCTTGCGCAAGCTTGTAATCAAGTGTGCCAAGTTACAACAAGGACATGGAAGAGTTATAACCTCTCTCGCATGCCCTTCCCTTTTGACACTTGTGCAATGACAACCATAAGCCACCTTGCATGTGTATGTGATGGTTGGATTTCCTAAGTTTGATTTGTGAAGGGGGTGAATCCATGCACCATGGTGATTTGAGGTATCTAACACAACTTAGGGTGTACCCCATTTTTTACCAGGACCCCTTTATCCAAATATGCTCCTTGGTTTGCCATACTATCAACCTTAGAATTGTCCTTGGTTTGCCATACTATCAACCTTAGAACTGTTTACCCTTTAGATGTGAAGCAGACTAACATAATCCAAGGAGGCAATGAGACTATGTGTTATCTATGGCATTCTAGCCTTAATGCCATGCCTTCAATGTCCCTTTCCCTTTTTGCAAGACCAATGATTAGGGAAGAGTTGCCATCATCTAGATATAAACTTATCAACCTATCAAAATAATAACATTAACATTTGCAATTTATTTATTTTGATCTAGACCACAATCTATAAAATACTATCAACATTTTTGTAAGAGTATCCAACCTATAACCTTATAAAAAATAAGCACATAATGTTACTTATAAAAAACAAGCACATAAACATACAAATATAAAAAAAAGGAACATATATATTTGCAATTATTTTTCTTTAAATATATTTATTCCATGGGAACCAAATGAGCTACGGCTAAGGAAATTCTATAGCTAAGCATATCGATTAGCTGAAAGAGAAAATAAAATTTATTTTTTTAATTAAATATTAGATGAAATTTGGCTTAGTTCAATTTTGATGTTGGGAGAGTAGTGGGAAAGTTGTGGAAATATGGATCGATAAAGATGGATCACGTTAGAGTATAGAGATCAATGAAAGAGATGCGGGAACACGATAAAGGAATGTAGGGGAAGTTGGTTACAAATGGATACAATTTAAAAAGTACAATCAATGAGTTGATCAAGATAATGGATTGACATAATCATCGTTTTTTTATATGAAATATATATCCCTGGGAAACCCACTGGAATTCCCTTCATTTCAAGGATTGTATCCAGGGTAAACCATATTCTAAGGCTCAAGACCAATACAACAATATACTCATTAAGAGCTCAACATGTCATTTGCAATAATTGATCTTGGGTGGGGAGGGTAACAATCATTCCTCTCACACACCTAAGCTAGATCCAATTGACATGACATAATCATTATTATCCCTTTTGTAACTAAATTGTAACCATTCCAAATGTCTTTGAGTTACAATGAGTAGATCACTACATACTTGTGGTATGGATTTTTGGGTAGAGAATACTGTAGAATGGTATATTATAGAGTTTGTTGTGAAAAATTGCCAATCCTTTTTTTTTTTTAACATAGACGGTTGAGTAGCTTTTGATTGAAAATAAGGCCGAAAATTATAAAGTGTAGAGGAAGATTGCTCCTTTGACAAGGTAGCATCCATAATAACCAGTTCATCCTTTACATTCTTACAACCATGAAAAATCATTCCAGGTCCATGTATGCTATAACATTTGACAAACTGACCTAGTAGTCTAATGCAGAAAAAAACATAATTGAACTAGTATCTTCTAACTAAACTGTTGGTATATGGAGCCGTTCAAAAACAATGGATTTCCTGAGTTCTTCAATCCCAAAATTTTTGAGAAACATGGCCAAGGCCAAAATGCTGAGTTAGATGCATAAAAGGCAAAAAAGATGAGACCAACCATAAGCAACTAGGGGTTGTCGGTGTTCAGGATTGCGCCACTGGAGCCTGCAGTCCCATTCCTATCATGGCTGAGGTCGACGAAGTTCCTGGCTTGGGCCATGATTTTCTTCAGTTTCTCCATCTTCCTACGCAGACTGTCTAATTCATTACTGTCAACACCAGAATTGCGTTTTTTATGTGGATATCCAAGCCCCAACGTTTCCTCCAAGTGTTCCCCTTTCTCTGCCACCATTCTATTCTGGTGTTTTACCTCAATGTTTGCAGCTTCAGTCAAGGAATAGAGTCGAATCAGAACCTTCTTGAATTCCAAGTTTTCATTCCTAATCAGCCTGACTTGGCCTTCCAATTCCAACAGACGGCTCTTCGTTTCCAGCTCGAAGTTTGTATGGCCACGCCTCTCATCCAGGTTCTGAGTACTTCTATCCCTGTCCCGCCGACAACATAAACCATGCACAGGGTGCCTGTGCTCCTCCACAATTCCAATGTCCTCGTCAACCATCGATTGGACCTAATACAAGCTGCATTCGGGCCTCTAATGGCCTTACTGCACTTGAAACACCTCAGATATAGGCTATCACCATCCTGAGAGTGCGTATGCTCCATATTAAAAATCACCCACCAACGCAGAGACGGAAACAGTTTAGCACTCAGAGCAAACCAGAGCGAAAGAAAAACGACGAGAATGCAGAGAACATTCCCTCTTCCCTATCTTAACGCGGGCCTCTGCCTCCGCATGCTGGCCAACTGGTGGACCGACCAAACGCCATAAATGTTGGCATGCTTCAAACTTCTACGGGGAATGTGCAGACCGCCAAAGTGGGTAGTGGGGTGATCGAAATCCAAGGAGTTTGTAACTCTATAGTTTGAGTTCATGAGTTTAAGAAGTCTTCGTGAGGGGTGGATAGGGACCAACGTTCCACAATGGGGACAAGAATTAAGGAATCCAAGCATTTCTAGAGATGACGTTATCGCAATCAAGGTATCCATATGGGAGCCTGACTCCATATTTGGCCATAGCATCGGCTTGTTCATTGAGGTTTCTCAAAGCATGAAAAAAGGAGACCTCTTTAAATTCTTTGCTAATGCTGAAGAGAAAGTGGTGTAACTTGGAGGAGGGGGTCTTTTTATTATTGACAATTTTCCTTGCATCTCTAATGACTATGAGAGAATCTCCAATTACATTCTGGTTCTCAATTCCCAGATCTAAGGAAATCTCTAATCCTTTAATGAGTGCAAGCCACTCCGTGCCATTGTTTGTCTTCCTCCCTATACCCCAAGCACAAGTTTTCTTCTGATTTCCCTTGGAGTCAAAGATCACTCCCCCCCGCACCTGCCAACCCTGTAAAAATTTCCAATCCTTTTTCAATGGAAAAACAATATTTAAGAAAGCAGAATGGGGTAGACTCGTATGGGAGATCCCTCTTTAGGTAAATAGTTTTTTAGTAGAAGATGGATTGTTATCATCTATCCTTGTAGACATGGATGAGTAATTTCCTTATGCTGTGGGGGATTATGGGAGTTGTGGTGCTAGAATGGTACCGGAGAGCTGTTGAATGTAAAAAAATAGTAGAATGGGGGCACATGGGTGGGAGAGGGAAGGGGACTAGAGACTAGTGAGAGGAAGGGAGGGGTTTTGAGGAGGTCAACTACCACAAATCGATGGTGGATGACCCAAATGTACGTAGTAAGGAATTTAAGTGAGCAACAATAGAAGTATATTAGCAATGAAGGTAATGATGAGTGAATATTGAACAAGTTGTGGAAGTTGAGAATACAAGGAGAAATGACCAACTCATAGTTAAGGGAGAGATGAATAGTGATGGAATGAATCCTAGTTAAAGGTAGTTGGGTGAAGGAGTGTTGATAGAGCCCGAAGAGAGGGAAAGACAAGTGTTTAAGATATATATAGGCATTGAGGTTGAAAAAATGAAGATGATCTCAAAGGAAGCTGCAGAACAAGTTGAATCAAAAGATCTAGTGGGGGCTACGCACATTAATAAATTAGATGGCATTGTTTTGGATGTGCATTGATTATTTCAAGAGTAGGAACCCCCCCAACTTGAGGAAATCATACCCGAATTTGATGAAACTATACTAGATTTGATGCAGGTGAATTAGGTTCATACCATATGGGGGAGTGAAAATGTTTGAAGAATGGTTGATGAACCATGTACAAGAAAAGGTTTCCTAGAGAACCGGTGGATACATCGACTGGTGACCCATGTATTCCGATGGATGATAACTTTTTTATGGACTTCAACAATATTTATGTTCTGTAGGTACAAGATGAAATACAAGAATGAAGAATGAAGAAGAACAAAGATTGAAAAAGGCATATGATGTGCATAGAGATGAAGACAAATGCACCATTTCAAAGGATTAATGAAAAATAGAAACGGTTTAATCACAAGCATTTGTTAAGGATGACTATGAGAAATACTTCCTACTTGTAATGTTTAATGAATACTCCTAACTATGATGTATGAGAGATGAGGAGAAATGAGAGAAGTTAGGGATGAGGATCTCATGGATTAAGTTGAGAGATTTAAGGAGATATCATGGAGACATTTATGGAGATACTTATGCATTTAGTTTGAACTAATTATCTAATTATAGTATAGTTGTTATGTTCACCTATAGTTATATAGTTGTATAAAGGGACCATTTGTACAATAAAGAAATACACATGAATGGTTGAATAATATAATTTCTCCTTGGGAGTTTGTTGAGAATAATCTCTCGGTGCTCTTGGCTTTGTATATGTGTGTTTATTTGTTGCCGATTGGCCGTATTCATCAAGATCCAACCACTCCTCAAGCATCGCTACATCATAAGGTATCTTCAATATCTAATTATATTTTACATTTTCCATTCTCTAGTTGATCAAGTGCTAATAGTAGTTTGATTGGAACACTGGGATGTTGGGAAATTAGGCTCAACAAATACAAAACATTCATACACATACTAACACAAATATGTTGCAAACCTCACATTATATTGATCTAGATTTCTTTCTTAACAATAGAGTACAATGAGGTCCCTTTATATAAGAACATGTGGTCATAACAAACATGTCTTGATAGAATTATTGTTCAACCATATGCATAACTATCTCCCACAATCCATCTCCTTAAGTCTCTCAAGTGATCTTCATTAGATCCCCATCCCTAACTTGTCTCTTTGTCTTCATCCTTGAATCATACACTTGGTGCATTATATGCATTATTATATATTATAATGTTCCATTAAATATCACACGTATGCATTATTCCTTCTTATTCCCCATTAATGAATACTTGTGATTCAATCTAGATGTATGAGTTGTCTTCATATTCAATCTTTTGTACTCTGCATCATTTTCATTTTCATCTTTAGGTGTCACCGCCTTCTTGTATCGTGCTTGAGCTACACCATTCTTTGACAAGTCTGAATCTTGAGTCAATCATCTGAACTACTTCATCTTCATGTTAGAGGTTTCTTTGACTTACCATCAACCATCTCGGCATATCGATGGTTTTCCTAGGATCACCCTCAACCATTACATCATATCTAGGGTTTTCCTTGGCTAACTCGTAACCATTACAACATATCCAAGGTTTTGCTTGGCTTACATGTAACCATTACAAGAAAATGACCCATGATTTTATTTACTGAAAGAAATGACTCAAGTAAAATAAATTGACAACTCTTTCCTAAACATGAGAATGTGACTCTTTGGATTTAAAACTAACTCATGGATCTTTTATGTGAGAGATATTGTTGTACCTTGCAAGATTTCAATTTGTAGAATCCTTTCAACATAGAAGTAACTTTTTTCCATTCCTGCACATGTATCCAACCACATTGTACTTTTTATGAGGCTTTGGTATTTCTCTATTCCAACATCTGTGATGATGACTATTCCAACATGTGTGATGATGATGATGATTGGTAAAACCACAAATACTGCAAGGATGTAAGTTCTAGCATTTTGCTTGCACATGTCCTATTTTTCCATAGTGACTACTACAATATTTCTCCTGCTTCTACTCTTGGTTTGTTACACTGCTACCTATAGATAATTGCCTTTCTATTGATGTTTCTACTTTTACAAATTTGATGTCATGATTGCTTGTGTGACCTTCATAACCATGGCCTTCATTTCTTGGCCTTATAGATATCTCTATGGTATTTTGAATGCCTTGCCCATTCTTGTCTAAACCTTTTCCATAAAAAACCATTTTATTAGTGATTTTGGATCCAATTCCTTTTATATACCTTTCAAAATAACCAATTTCATAATTTTCAATATTAGGTTCACCTACATGAATATCACAAGAATTATCATCTTCAATATGAGTTTCACCTTTAGAGATATCACCATGATCATTATTCCGACTTTTGTAGCATGAGAGAGATACATGTACATCACCATTATTAACATCAACCAAATTATTGTTATCACATGAACTATCAAGCTTTTGAAGAAAATCACTCATGTCACAAATTGCATCACACATTGCTTTTTCCTTGTTCATTTGTGTCACTTCATTTTCCAATTCCAACAATACAATTTCTTTTGCCTATAATTCTTGCTGTAATGATTCTATCATTTCATCTTTCTTATCATGAAGTTTTAAGAGACCATTTACCCATTGATCTAGTGATGCCAATTTTTCTTCTGGTTCACTTATGCATTTTCTAGTGCAATCAACAAAGTCTTTAAAAAATTTGCCCCTTATTGAACAGTCTTGTTTATGAAATCTGTCAATTTCATGGAGAGCATCATCAAGATCTTCTTGAAGTAGTTCAATTTCATGGAGAACATCATCAAGATCTTCTTGAAGTAGTTCAATTTCCTGATTAACATGTTGTATCCTTTTCCATCTTTTAGCAATTTTAAAATGCAAAATGATCACACTTGCTTGTCAAAGAATCACACAGCAAATCCAGGCTGTCGGTTTCAACCAATCAAGCACCCATTTTTAAAAAATGCAATGATTGTCAGAGTTCATAGTTTGCAGTGAGTAAATCAATTCCAAGGAACCTGTGATTTGTTTTTATTCCAACGTTTCAGAATTTTTATGCAAAGTCCATCCTTAGGGACTACTTGCGGCCAAACGAGAAAGCTTTAGAGGAGGGAACATTTTCTACAAAGGATTAGGCAGTGTATGAATCTAATTTATGACTCCTTAATTCACATATGGTCAGCTTTGTAAAAATATCATTCATCTAAACTGGTGGACAAAGGAACATCGCTTTTCTTTTTGTTTTTCTCAATGACAGGATTCCAAGTGCTACTTAATTTCCATCTATCATCCCTATTTAGAGTATTCTCTATATTTTCGATTTCTATAGCTTCCCTTATGCATCGTTTAGTGAGATCATCAACACAAGCAATTATTTTTTTGTCTTCCATCCGAATCTAATGTGTTGTTTTTGTTGAATCACCTCTTCAAGCGATTATGGGTGACATCAAAACAATTTTCTTTCCACCTATATTTGCAGCTTGACTTCAAATTTGCATTCTTGCTTTTAACTTGACTTTTTTTTGTTAAAATCTAACAATAAAAATTCACATCATGGACTTTGACTGACTCTCTAGCTAATTGCAATGCAATACCAATTATTTTGACTTGACGACCTTTTTTTGGTAATGGAATGTTTGAAATCATATTTGACATGACTTGAACTTAACTTTCCTTTAAATTTTATTTGAGTCAGCGAGACTCCCAAATTGATTTCTTCAATTTGGTTCCTTAGATAAACAATTTTGGCTTTGTAGATATTATGTTTATGGAATGATCCCTATGGATTTACCGAATCCACAACTCTACTGGGCAATGAACAATTATTAATCTATGCTCTAGATTTGGACAAAGGTAGTTGTTGGTCTACATGTAGATGGAGTGATCCCCCAAGAGAGGCTAAGAGAGATCACGTACAAAATGTAAATAGTATAGATCTGAGAACTGCAATATGTGTGGGGAATTGAGCCATGATATTTTCCAAAAAAAAGCAATGGATCTAAGTATCTGCAATTATACAAAGGAAATTGGGTACACTCAGAGTGCATATTAGCAAATTAGTGGCTCTACTTCCTCTCAAACACCTAATTTCTAGCCCGGAAAACCCTTTCATTCATGTAAAACCACTGTTTTTAAAGAAAAAAACTGCTCACAATGTGAAGTGGAGTTGTTCAAACCCATGTTACAAGAAACGAGAATGGTACGAGAAACATAGTTTGCAGGTTTCATATACAAGAAACGAGGAGAGAGAAAAACAACAAAATTGAAGGTGAAGAAGAGCTGAGAGATTTCCATTTGGTGTGCCACTGTTTTATTTCTTTGACAAATTTAATTAAAACAAAACATTCATCACACAGGCTTGTAATGAACAAATTCAGTCATAGTGAATTGGTAAAGATAAAAAAACATATATTGTATTTACTGATACATTGAAAATAAGTATAATAGGAAAAAATTATGAGAATAACAATATTAATAATTACATATATTTTGTTGATTATAGGTATATCTCAAGAGTTTCTTCCAGTAAGGATAGTCCTATGCAAAATGAAAATAAACCTAATAATCTAAATGGTTAGGCTCACTTGCTAGAATGGTGGATGAGCTTAAGCCGATTACAAAGCCACTACTTTGGTCAACATGATGTATGGTGTCATCTAGCATGTCTTTAGGTTATTAACTTATTTGTTTCACAACGAAAGAGGTGAATTAATCTATGGACTCATCTAAGTTAACGGGTTATATGATAACGAAAGAGGTGAAATAATTTATGAACTCAACAAGCACATCAAAAACAATACAAACATAATGATCTTGCAAAAAAATTTAATTGGTTCGCCTCTGGCACCATGTTCTGACACTTCATAATCATGTCGATGTTCAGCATCAACACCTTTTTTCACTGGTTTATCTAATTTGAATTTGTAGTTTAGTAGTCTCACTTACAAACAATGGTATGGACAGTTACATAAATTCTACAAAGGAACTAGGCAACTAAATAAGTATAGGGACTAAGTTGCAAGTAAAGTAAATCACACAACAAAAATATAAATTGTAGAAAAATACATTTACACTAAGCTGGAAAGTAAAGACTAAAGACTCCTCTTGCCAAATGCAAGTCACTCTCTATAATTCAAAGTAGTAAATGAAATTATTGAATTGAGTATATTTGTTGAAGAACAATTATAACTTGTTGAAGCAATGCGATTCTCACAAATCCAAATATGAAACACAAATTTGTTAAGTGTAATAAAGTGTAGCAAATTTGACCGATAAAATGAATGCAAGTCGACTTGAAATGTGACGATATTGATGAAGGAAATGATAATTTTGATCTATAGGGGGATGTAGTTTTTCTTATTAAAGCATCTGTAATCTACAAGAAAGTAGAAATCATAAAACCACAAGTAATTCTAAATTCAATCAAAATTAAATGTAAAGTATCCACAACACAATCCTACAAAACTAAATACTACAACATTTGTCATGTTGGACTGGGCCCTACCTCCTCAGATAGAGTGCTGAAAATAAGTACAGTAGTGGCTAAATTAACTGAACGCAAACATGTAAAAGGTATCAACCAAGCTCAAGCAATTTTGATTAAAACAACAACTTGTTCATGGAAATAAGTTTCTTCAGCCTCTCCTCTGTTCTATCATTATCATTTACAGGCGCAGAGGTCTGATTTTATAGCAACCCCTAGATGTATAAAATGAAGAAAGCATTCTAGATATGCTTGAGCTCAAGTTTTCCTCACAGCAACTAGAAATAAATAGACATCAACTTGTTCTTCTCACAACTTTAGCATCAATGGTTTAAAACTTATCCTTAATCGCAGCTATTAATGGCTTGTTTCATCAATGGCTTGCTATAAATTACAAATTATTTTTGTATTTATTTACGACTGCATGACAATAAAAAATATGCACCATGTATGTATTACAAAATATTATAGCGATGGGTTCCTCCTCCAAGGATCTAGATTCTCATCCAACTACTTTGTTGCTAAGTTCCACGTCCTTAGCACAAAATTTGAGATTTGTTGTATTTTTGTAAAAACTGTATTGTATTAGCTTGTAGAGTTTTTGCAACATTCTGTAGAATTTCCAAAGTGCATAAGGTTCTGCAATATAGTAGGTTCTGCAATATCTTGTAGAACACAAAATCTACATCATTTTTGCAAGTGGCCACCATCATCCAAAGATGAAACAACTTCTTTTGAAGAAATAACTTTTGTTTACAAGGGACTTTGACTATTACAAATTCCCCAGCTTATCTCACAATTTCTTTGTGTTGTCTTCTCCATAAACATTTAATAGCTTTGAATGTAAGAGGTAGACTCAAATCATGCTTCTCACTTTTGTCTCTAGCTTTTCCCAATTTCTTTCAGTATACTAGTGGGGTGTGTACTTGGATCCACAAGAAGTCATTGATACGTGTCTACAAGAATATATTCCATCTTTAGCTTCCATAACTTGAAGCTCTGGTAATTAAACTTATCAATTTATATTATGGAGCTACTTTTCATTTTTGTTGCGCTTGATTCACTATGCAAAGCTCCCACTCCAACATGATCAGATCTTACAGACGGATTTACTCTCCGTTGCATAGTGATTATTTCAACATTTCTTAGGTATTTTATAGTTTTGTTCTTTTATGCGTGCATTTCTTTTACGAATTTTCAAAATAGCTTATGTTTGTTATTTTTGCAAAACAAGTTGCAGATACCATGGCTCACAGAACTAGGACAAAGGAAACCATAGAAGAACTCAAGATTAAAGGCCCAAATTTTGGCATATATTCAGATACTGATGGCCATAATACTACAATACAGGATGCATGGACTGGGACACCATTTACAACATATTTGACAACGATGACTTTTATCAGTTTGGGGAAGATGCTCTAGTCTATGAGAATATCATCAAGTCACGCATTCATGCCATTGCCGCGGGACCAACCATTGTATCGTATACATATCTTGTCCAGTGGATGATGGATTATGCAGACATCCCAACTACCACTTTCTGGGATTCGAACCAAGCTATATATGCTACTTTAAAACCTAACACTTTTGCAAGGAATTATGCTCTAAAGGCTCCTCAGCATATGTTGACACAATATTTCTTGAGGGCTTTCAAGCAACAATATCAAGCAAAGGAGTTGATTAAAAGTTGGTGGTTTGATTAAGAAAGCTTCATGCTGAGACCCAACAGAATGTACCCTATTCAGGATTTGAGGGAACCCTACAAGCTCCTTGCTTCTATGTTCTTTCAATTCTATGGTTTGGAGAATTGCGCCTATTTCAAGCTAGAATTGAATCTCGAGGTTCACCATATTGTCACTACATGACATGTGTTTAACTGGGCTAAGACTTTTTCTATTACTGTGAAAGAGGAAATTGCTCAGGTGCAAAAGAGACCAATTGTTAAGAAACCTAGGTTCTTCATGTCAACCTATCTAGTAGATATTATGTGCTCATCTTTTGCATTTCCTTCAATGAACTGAGATTGGACAATACAAAACCCTCCTGTCCATATCTATTGTGCATTTTTATGGGAGGAAAACTACAAGCCCCACACTTATGATATCTATGATCATTTTTTGAGTGTTGTTTATTTTATTATATTTAAAACAAATGCACCTAGGATTTCAAAAAATGCCAGGAATTTGTTATCCCCAATGGGAGATTGGTATTGTAGTGATATTTTCACCTACTTGAGGATTTGGGGTCATAATTCAGTCCATCTTCTCCCAAGGTTTTTTCCTAACATAATGGTTTTGGAAGAAGTGGCTTTTCAGACTGTAGTGGATGGAGTTCATGATTGATGCTTAAGATTTAAAAGCAGGGCTTGGCCTAAGTTTCCGTTGTATATCGGTCACCTAGTCATCCATAATGCTTCTCATGCCCATCTTTTGGCTACTAAGTTGAAAGAATTGAAATTGGGCTTAGGTGTCAAAATAATGCACGACCCTGAGAAGTTTATTGAACAACATTTTCTTTAGGCCCAATTGAAGAATACCTACATCCATGAAACTCAACGTAATGATTCCAGCTACCGGGGAGCTCTTAGTTTTGAAGAAGTGTTGGGGATATTTTTTGATCAAGCACAGAGAGATTTGATCCATGAATCACAAAAAAATCAAAATACATTAGTACCAAGAGAAATAAATAGAGCATTTGTTTCTAAGGAACAGGCCAAGAAAGCATAATTGGAAGCCAATAGAAAATCCCCGGTGGTCAGTACAAGTCATCCTAAACCTCTAGCATAGGAAAAGCTAGAGAAACAACAAGGAAAGCAACCAGTGGAAACCATCAAGTCTCAAAATTCTCTACAAAACCTGACCAATTTAATGCAACAAGAAGAAGATATTCAAGGTAAATTGTCTCAGCCTATTGATCCTATTACTGTTATTGTTACCTCTTCCGATGTGATTTCTAATTTGGCAGTTGAAGGTGCAAAGGTTTCATCCACCACAAATTCAAAACCTAAACCCCTTAATCCTAGTATCAAAATTATTGATTTATATCAAGAAAAACAAGAAGAGGCCTTCCATTCGGCTCAAATCATTAAGGATTCTCCTCAATTATCTCCCCTTGATGTGTCATCCCTTCCTGCTAATTCCTTACCAAGTTCTAACACTAAGCTACTTCATGATAATGGTACATCCAATACTACTAGTGTTATTGAACCTACCCATGATCTAGTTCATGATTCATCACCTCCTTCGTCACCCCATATTCAATATTCAGATCATGTTTCATAGCAAGTTCTTTCCTCTACTCTGCCACAGGTTGATGTTCCATCAAATACCCCACAAAATCCTTTACCTACACAACAAGATCAATCTTTCGAACCAGTTGCTCATTTGGTTGAAAAGAGTAATGTTATTGTATCTTTCCAACCTAAAATCACTCTCCCTCTTCCATGTTCAACTCAATCTCATATTGATAGCTCATCTACCCCTATATCTACCCTCGTTAAGCCCAATTCTGAAGTTTCTCAAAATTTCACCCAAGTTCCATCTACTTCCCTATCCCAACCAATACTCATAGCTTACTCTGTAGGATTGCTAGTATCATCATCGACGAACACAAATGACTTTGGAGAAGATGCAGTGGTTGTATTGGGAGATTATTACTTTAGTAGAAAACAAAAGGAAATAATATGTAAAGGTGTGAAGAGAACTAGGGAAGGAAAAGTGGTTGTAGGCCCAGTTGAAAATCAAGTTATTTGGAAACGGGTTACTACAGATCCCATGAGAGAAGCCATTGAGACAATAGCTGATATGGGAGCATTAGTGTTGGTGCTAGTTTTGACTTTGTCTCTACTTTGAATAAAATGTTAGATGATAAAAAAGCTAAGTTTGTTTCTCTAGAAGCAGAAAAGGTTTCTCTACAGGAAGATTTTGTTAAGAAGTTGGATGATCTTAAATCTCAACATCAAAGTGAGATACTGAATCTTCAGAAGCAACTTCAAGAACTTTCTGATCAAAAGAAAGTTGTAGATGATAATATCATGAGCCAAGCCATTGAGCTTAGGGATATCAAGGCAGAGCTTAAACAATTTAAGACACATTAAGTTTCCTCCTCATTCTTCAAGCTTATTGTACAAGAATTCCAAGTTGAAGCCATTTCTGTTCATGAAAGTTTTAGACAGACTCTGCAGTCATTCTTTGAAGGCTTGAATGAAATTCAAGATGATTATTGTCTTTTTGAGCATTTGTTGGACCAACTGGAAGAGCTCTCCAATAGAAATAATAAAGCTAATAAAACCTATGAACAACTTTATCAGTGGTAGACTCACTTGAAGAATGTCCCAGAAACTATTTCTCAGATGGAATCGCTCAAGCTTAAACGAGTTCGAATATCCTTGAAGTCCTCGGGATTTGTGTGTGAGGATGTTTCTAGTTTAATTGTTAAAGGGAAGAAGATCTACGCAAGGTTTTGGGATTTCCCAAATAATTTAATGGAGCTTCTTGGAATGCCAATATTTGCCGAATTGGTCGATGTTGGACTTGTGAGATTAAGGATCGTTGAAGTAGATCGAAAAAGAGACGAGTTAGCTGAGATGATTTATGCAACCATTCAGGTTGGTATGTTTTTGCTCCAATCATTTTTATCAGTTCTTGCATATCGGAAAGCGAAATTGGATAATTTCTCGAAAAATTGGTCTAAAATTAAAGGCAAAGAAATTCAATTATATTTATGCAGGGCTCAGCTTCAACTTGAACATTCCAGCTACAAAGATGTGTCCGAGATGTTGGATGTTTATGCGAAATGGAAGGATTATTTGACCAATACGGGTTAGAGTAGTTAGGCAGTCTTAAGTCTTAGGAAATCTCATATTGATTTTGTGGATTTGTTCTATCCACTTTATTGTATTTATATGCTATAATTTGTAATGTAAAGGGGGACACTTTGGTAAGACCAATGGTGAAATGTTTTGCACCATAAATGTTTGTTTTTTCTCAACTTTAATGTGTTTTTAATTACTTTCCCATATTCTTAATTTTATTAGTTAGATTTCATAATTTCGTTTTTCATTACAATGGTTATAGCTTGATTTTGGATTTATTCATTAATCAACTATGTTGTGAACATGACATGTTGGATGATTTCAATAGATTATTCTTATGGCATACTCTTGTAACTTTTAGGGCTTGATTAATTAATTAACTTATTAGTTTTTTGTTTAAAGGCTAAATAGGTTATCTTGCAATTGATTTTGATCCTTAAAGATGATCTATGTTATCTTAAATTCATGTTTTCTTTAATGATGTTTTTTTAAGGTTGCATAAGTAATTGGTTGTAATATAATTTAAGGATTTGTTCTTAATCATTTACAATACATTTTATTATCAGAGATTGTTTATTTTTATCATAGTTTCCTCTAGATTAATTCAATTTAACGTTTTTTTGTGTTGACCGATAACGCCTTAGGCTCTCTTTATCAGATTTGATAATAACTTAGTTTAGTTTAGGATTCATTAATTAAAGTATAGCTGAAATAAAACTCATCAAGTCTCTTTTCTAGGAGCATAAAACCAACTTGTGGCTAATGGGATGTTGAGATCCGTCGGAAGTAGTCATACGAAACGATTGAGGACTAGGAAGACTCTTGCACAAGGTTTCCTTACTCCCTTGGATCAGATTGCTATCCTTTGCGTTGATGAGTGGAGAAATTTATCCTGTCAACAAATGGTGTTAGAGGAGGGCCACGTAGGAATTAATGGCTTAAAAAAAACATAAGAAACCTCCAACCACTCGCTCCCTAATCATAACTCGGAATCGTTCGAACCCTACCATCACATCAGACATTTCTACCACATCACAATCAGAGATGATCTCCACACCTTTTCCATGTTATGAACACCATGTGACTAAACCTACACTTCCTACACCTTTGTCAATAAGTACCGAGTTTAAATAGTTGATCCAAAATTCCCAACATATTTTGGCCATAACTCAAGATTTTCAGGAGCAATTGGGTCATCTTTTTTACCAACACATTGAACATATCTCACAACTTGACGAGATCCCATAGATTGATATGCAACTTTAAAATTCTCCATTGGTCGACATGCCTAATTACTCGTTGCATAATATCCTGACTGGCCTAACTGATCCTAATCCCACAACTAAAGAATTTAATCCACCATCATATTCTTGGCCTCATTCCATATCGAGAAAACCAGCTCACCGAATCAAGGCTTGACCCATCTTTGGATCAGTTGGACCTGGTCACCCACATTCAACACCTAAATCTACCCCAGATTCCCTTGAGGAAATTCATCTGAAGAAGAATCCTCCGAACACCATTCTGATCGATCTTCTACTAGATGTTCTAGATCTCAGGGATCCAAACATATGGCTCATAACATAACAGAGCTTGGCTTGACCAAGATGCAATGGCTGTAGTAGGCCCACAACATCCATTACCTAAGAACCCATCAAAATTCCTTCCAAAATCTGATCCCAACACAAAAAAACTAACCGATGATCACATAAAGAAATTTATGTTAGAAATCAGGCTGAGAAATGTAGAACATGAAGATGTAGTCTGTAGGTTGTTTCCCTATAACTTTGAGGGTAGGGCCTGTACATGGTACTTTGGTCAAAAAATTCAGACAATTGTGTCTTGGGACCAATTTGAAATCGCTTTCCTTGAAAAATTCAACGATGACAAAACCCCTAAGGTTTTGGTCATGGAATTATCTAAGATGAAAATGGACAATACAAAAAGAATCAAAGACTTTAACCAGAGGTTCTTAACATTAAAAAATAAAATTCCTGCTACATTTATGACACCTGGTAATCTTATTGTAGCATATTATGTAAATGCCTTGCCTCTTACCACATCCATGTGGGTAAAGAGAGCCCAAAAATCCACCCTCTAGGAATCCTTTGATGAGGTTGTTTTGATTGAAAAGGATATGTTCAAATTAAAGGACAACCTTGATACTGAGGGAAATCAACCTTCTACCTCTCAAAGGAAACCATAACCATTTCTGAAACCACTTGCGGATAAGAAGGATCAAGGTACACTTGATCTAGAAAGTTTAAAGAAGGTTCTTCAAAAGGTCTATAATGAGATAGTAGGCATGAGAAAAAACTCGAGTGAAAGCTCATCTAATTGAGGTTAATATAGACCCGCTTTTACAAGGCCATACTATCCTCCTCCCAATTAGTAGAGGCCCCCCTTATAGGGGGTGAATGCATATGATCTTTCTAATGTTTTCAAAGGTCTGATAGCTGTCCCCCAGCCTCCTTCTAATAGGAATGAAGAAAAATTTAATGAATATATGGAGGATGATGAACAACCACCTGAAAATGATGAAGAACAACATCCTCACACTGTTAATCATTTTTTAGAACTGCCTGGGATTTATGAAAAAGAAAATCCTGAGATAATGTATGCTATACAACATCCCTACAACACTCGTGGTAAGGGACAAATACCTCGGGATTCTCCTGCTACATCAAATCCTAAAAGAAATACTCCTCCAAACACTATACCTAATGCTCAAACAGAGGTAGCTATGCCTGAGTTAGAATATGATACAGTAGAAGACCCAACGAAGGTTAAAGCTAGCATTTCCTTATTTGAACTTATGAAGTTCTTGGTGATTCAAGATAAAGTTCTTCCAAATTTCACTTCCAACAAAGGTAATATTGTTGAAAATAAAAACTTGGAAACCCTATGAGAAGAAACGATGATTAACTTGCTTCTCTACCCCCTACTGATAAGAAAAATAACACACCATTGTTCCTTCTTTCCTTTGAGATTTTCAACATAAATGTACACACTTGCATGGTGTATTCTGGTGCATCTTCCAACGTGATTCCTCTTTCTGTATGTAGGAAGATTAATGTTGATATGAAGCCGTCTCCTACACAAATAGTTCAGTTGGACAGATCTAGGGTTAAGGTTGTAGGAGAACTGAGGAATGTCTTTATAAGACTCTCCTCTGACCCTCGTATTCACCAGATAATAGATATAATAATGGTTGATGTCTTGAAAGGTTATGGGATATGGTTGAGTAGGGACTGGTATGAAAAGCTGAGAGGATACTTTTCTACTGACTGGTCACACCTATGGCTGCCATATAATGGGAAATAGAATAACGTCAGGTTTAATATGGAGCCTTAATTGAAACAAACTGTTATTGATCTTGATGACCCTAGTGAACCTACTATTTTCATCAACTCACGCATGGGGAATTTTGGTGTGAATACCTTCTTTGGGAACTTCCCGACAGAAATTTCACCTTTTGCTGAATATGACAGACAATCTAAAATAATGCAATTCTCTTGAATTGATTCGTCGACATCTACATTGCAGAATGTATATAATGTAAATACAAACTTTAGGTTAGATAACACATGTTGGACTTTGTTTTTCGATGGCTCTAGGTCCAAAGAAGAGGCTAGAGCTAGTTGTGTTTTGATTAACCTAGCTGGAAATAAAATTGTGATAGGTTGTAGGTTAGAATTTGAATGCACTAATAACGCAGCCGAGTATGAGGCACTCATACAAGGCCTAAGAAAACCTATTGAATTAAAAGTTCATTTTCTCAAACTTTATGGTGATTATGAAATAATTGTCAGATAGGTTAGGAACTCAATCCATTGCATTTCTAGTCGTTTGAAGAAATATCAGAAAGGAGTATGGAGTTTAATTAATCATTTCCAAGCTTTCAACATAAATTATGTACACCCACATTCGATCGCAATTTACTAATATTTGCTACAACTCTAATCTCCATGATATTCTAACTTCTCAAAACTATGGGTTCCTCGGAACGCTTCTTTCTCAAATTTTCCATCATAGGAATCAAATTTTACAAAAATCCAAGTAATTCCTTTCGCTTTTCTTAAGGTTCGATAGACCAATGGGTCTCAGGGGACGTTAATCATCATCATCATCATCATCATCATGTACCTCAATCCCAAAACTTCAATGCCAATTTTCTCACCAATGTCGCATCAAAGTTACTTCCTCCTGATGGTTTTGCACCCGATGCGTTTTCTGTTGAATTAATGCATAGGCCTTCAATCCCTGATAATGTGGCTAATTGGAAGGTCTTTGACGATGATCAACATATTTTAGAATTCCTCACTACACAAGATACTTTTAAATATTTTTCTATTGATGAGCATGTTCATGATGAGTCCCTTCCTAATTCACATGATTATGGTTCTCCCACATTAGATCCCCATGATCCTGCTACTCTCATTCCAAATAAGTTGTTAGACTTGAAAAAATTTATGATCTACAAGACAAATTTAAGAAATTTACGAATTGTAATACGAACAACACTTGTACGAATTATCAAGTCATCAATTTACACACTGATAAAAATCCACAAAACATCATTCTAGGAATAGAATGTACACCCGCTAAAAAAACAGCCTTCATTAAAATGTTTAGAGAGTATAAATATGTGTTTGCTTGGATGTACGATGATCTCAATACATCCGATACGAATTCTATGCAACATAACATCCTCATGAAACCCCAGGCTAAACCATATCAACAGAAGCTCAGGAAAATGCATCCTATCCTTGATTCCTTGATCAAGAAAGAACTAGAAAAACTCTCGGCTACTCGAATTATTTTTTCGGTATGCCATACCCAATGGATAGATAATCTGGTCCCTATTTGGAATAAGAATGGAGATATTCGTCTCTCTATCGACTTCAACAATTTAAATAAAGCATCTGAAAATGGAAACTATTCGATACCACCTATGGAGCAAATCCTCCAGAAGGTGTCGGTATCATAAATGTTCTCTTTGCTAGATGGTTTTTCTAGGTATAACCAATTTTTACTCTCTCACCCAGATCAATTGAAAAATACTTTTAGAACTCCTTGGGTAACCTTTTCCTATAGGAAAATTACCTTTGGACTGATAAATGTAGATGCTATGTTCCAAATAGCGATGGACATTGCATTCTAAGGTCTGATTCACACTTGTGTTGTTGTATATCTAGAGGATGTCATAATTTTTTCAAAGAAAAGGCATGATCACCTCTTTCATTTAAGACAAGTTTTTGAATGCTACAGGAAGTACATTATATCACTAAACCCGAAGAAATCTATTTTTTCCATAACTGAAGGTAGATTGCTTGGTTTCATGGTTTCTAAATGTGGAATGATGATTGACCCAGATAGGAATCAAGTAATATCAAAATTTAATCTTCCTAACTCAAAGAAATCCATGCAATCCTTCCTCGGAAAAATAAATTTAATTTGAAGGTTTATTCCCAGCTTTGCTCAAATCGTTAAACCCTTGCAAGATATGATAAAAAATGATGCAGTCTTTAAATGGAATAATATACATAAGGATTCTTTTGAAAAAATCCATGAGGCTCTATTGCAGAAGCCCATGCATTAATGTCTCTCGATTTACAAAACTTTTCATTTTGTTTACTTTTGCTTCTGATGCGTCTTATGCTGCAGTTTTGACCCAACAAAATTACGAAGGAGATACGATACCTATATATTTTATGAGCTCTGGACTAAAAGGTGTTGATATTAATTACCCTGAGTTGGATAAAAAATCCTATGCTGTCTATAAGGTTGTTAAACACTTCAGACGTTATCTCCTCAAGTCCATAACTAAAGTAATAGTCCCCTATTTCGCAGTTTGGAACTTGTTAATTCAGAATGAACTTGGGGAGAAACGCACCCACTAGATGATAGCATTACAAGAGTATGATTTGGAAATAAAGCCAACTAAAATTATGAGAGGACAAGGGTTATGCAAGTTAGAAACGTAGTCTATTGAGGCACATAAATCAAAATCAGATGGGAAAATGAAGAGTCTTGTGTTGAAAATCAAATTTATTTTATTCCCGCAGTTCCTCATTCTTGTTATAATGATATAAAGTTTTTTCTAACACATGGATATGCCCCTGAAAATTTGGAACCTAGGAAGAGGAGAGCTCTTATACTAAAAGTTTCTCTGTATCAACTTATTGATAATGTTATTTTCAGAAGAAATTATGATGTTTTTTTTTTGCGTTGTGTTGAAAGGAAAACGCAAACAAGATACTAGTGGAATTGCATGTAGGACCCGTTGGTGGCCATTTTGGTGGAGAGACCACGACTCACAAAATTTTAAGGGCTAGTTATTATTGGACGACTCTGTTTAAGGATGCTTAGTCCTTCGCTCGCAAATGTGAAGTATGCCAGAAAACTTCTAGAAGAATAAAAAAAGGCTACATACCCCCTCCAAGCAGTCATTGTGGATACCCCTTTTCAGTAGTGAGGTTTGGACATTGTCAGACTAATTAATCCTCCCTCTTTTATACAACATAAATATATTCTTATTGTTACATACTACTTTACAAGATGGGTGGAAGCAGTTCCACTTCGAGTGGTGAACACAAACCAAGTGATTGCATTCCTTGAAACCAATAACATAACCAAGTATGGTGTTCTAGAGTTCTTAGTATTTGACAATGCATAATATTTTTCCTTCGTAGACCTTACTGAATTTACATTGGATAAGGGAATTAAAATAAAATATTTAGTGAGTTATTATTTGCAAGGAAATGGTTTAGCTGAATCCACTAATAAGAACTTACTCAAAATATTAAAAAGAAATGTATCAAGTCATCAAAGGAATTGGCACATCCAACTCTTAAATGCTCTGTGGGCAGATAGGGTAACCCCCAAAGCTTCCATCAATAATTCACCTTCTTATCTTTTGTATGGAAAATAAGCAATCATGCCTCCTAATATTTCTTTGCCTTCGTTACAATTATGACAATATGTACAGGAGGATGATTGCCCTGCGTTAACCCATAGGATAAATACCCTACTTAAATTAGAAGAAGAAAGGGAGAAGTCAAAAGAAATTTTTTATCAACATCAACAACTCGTCAAAAGTTGGTTTGATGAGAGGTCTTCTTCTAAAAGAAATTTTCAAGTGGGATATTTAGTCCTGAAATGGGATAAGCCTAATGAAGTCCTGAAATGGGATAAGCCTAATGAAGATAATGGTGAACACACTTAATTCCATCATTTGTGGTTAGGACCATTTACTATTACAAAAAAACTTGGTCCTAGCACTTTTCGTTTGCAGACACTAGAAGGTCGACCTGAAATATTTGCAGTGAATGTGCAGATCTTTAAAATATACTTCTCCTATTCAAATTTGACTAGAATTGTAAATAGTTTGGTTTGCTTTATTTTTCTTTTGGTGTGAGGTTAAGATTTCATAGTTATGGTTTATTTTCGGTTTGTTTGTTTAATAAAATGGCCACTATTAATTTTCACTAAGATTTTATCTTTATCTCTTGTTGGTATGTTTCTGTTAGAATCTTTTGAAAGATAACTTGAGGCAAATGCGGTTCTGTGGTTTATCCCACAACTGATTTATACATGCACCTTTGAAATATTGCTAATAGGTTATCTATCTCCAGCTGAAAGAAGGGTTGGATTATTGTTCCAAATATTTCAAACACTCTAATTTTTGGGATTAAGTGATAAAGATAGAATTACTTTTGAAAGGAACACTCTTGATGTAGGATGGATAAAGGTGGCAATGACCAGTGATCCTTTAAACTCTTTACATCATCCCTTAATCTTAAGGAGTTTATTTATGCTTCCCAATCCACAAGATAATCTCTTAGGATATTAACAATAGCCATAGTATGATATTTTTGTATCTGCAAAAAAAAACTAAGGTGTTAACTAAAGGATAGGAAGTCTTATAATGAGCCGACCTATTCATGATCATGGATTCTTGAAGACTGGCATTACCATTACCTACTTAACAAGCCAGGGTAGTGGCTCTCAGCTGTAATGCTGATGTATGGGAGGTCTCATCACGAGCTGACCTGTTTACTTATGTGAGTCTGTGTGAATGATGCTACCATCATCTGGTTACCAAGCCAGGGTATTTCCTTGTAGTTAATTCCTATAAATTTTTATCTGATACTGAGAAAGGTCTTAAAGCTATGCATCTATACCAAATGGATGGGAACAAAGCAACTATATTGGGGTTAAAATGAAACCTTACCGAGGCAATAGACGCCTGTTGGCAACAGTGGCAATGCCTGTGATATTGGAGTTTAATATTATATTTGCTAGATGGGCCTATGTTTACTTTTTTTTCATGTGGTTCACACTCCTGGAAAATAGAGGGTTGTTATGTCCACAGTAATAATTCTCAGGGGGACCACCCGAAGGGACCTCACACTGTTGGCTACAGGTTCGAGAGCCTAACCTTGAAGGACCCAGATAATTGAACCTCCGACCTCAACTACTATGGTCTTGGACTTGGAATCTCCAACCAACTAAGCTAGCCCTTGGGGTAGGCCTATGTTTACTTATTCTATTATCTATATTATTCCGAGCAAAGCTAGTTCTCTGGCATTTTAATTCTTATATTTTATTTTGGATCTTGGGATATTGGCTCAAATCTTCTAATAAAATTGATTATTTTGATAAGAACTTGACAATTTTAAATAAAGGGTACATGCATTAAATCAATGATGAAGAATGATCCAACTGCATTGTAAGTTTTCCTCACCTTAGACTTTCAAAGGTTTTAAATTCTTTCCTCACTAAACAAAGATAATTGTTTCTTCCTAATGATCCACCACTTGTTGTAGCCACAACAAATCCCACAATTTTTCTATAAAAATGATGGGGCCCGCCTTTTAAAATTCTTCTTCTTTTTGAATATAAGCAATTTTGATTTGATTCCTTGTGTGAATTATAGAATTTTTCATTTTTACTACCTTGGAGTGAATTATGATCAATTATCTTTCAAAACTATCCTTTTTCCGACGTTTTTGATGCTTAATTTTTCAAGTTTTAATCTGAAAAAATCGGATCTCATATTTCAGGATTTTCAAGTTCTTAAACTTAAATTTCCGACATCCCGATCCCGACTTTATCTAGTAATCATCGGATGTCAAAACTCAGAAAAATTCTTTACTTTAAGTCTTTATTTTCGACATTCCAACTCCGATATTTCCATCTTGCACGTCGGGAATCTGAAAGTTTCATAATTAGTTTGTTCTTTCGATGTTTCGACCCAAATATCTCGATCTCGATACTAATCTCATATGTCATAAATCGGAAGTTATTATTTTAAAATGTAATTTTTTCTCTTGGCGTTTTGATATCGACATCTCATTTCATTGGTTGTTAGAAGTCGGCAATGTGATGTATAAATTATTCAACAACAATCCTGAGGCCCGAGACCCGATAATCTTAGACAACCACACATTGGAATAGCATCTCTGACATCGAAAACTCATGTACCTGACGCACGTGTGAAGTAGCCGACCCTAAGAACCAATCAAATCTAAAAATCAGTTTGTAATTATGATTTAACTACCATTTTTGTACGTCACATTTATGGTTGATGGCAAGTTGATTTTATCACAGGTATATTTATACTTGGTTGATTTTCGAACCAATTGTATCACTCTACTCTATTTTTATCCTTGGCTACGAGTCACAGAGTGATCAGAGCTTATAGATGGATTTACTTTCCGTTGCATAGTGATCATTTCAATCTTTCTTAGGTATTTTACAATTTTGTTCTTTTCTACATGCATTGGTTTAAAAAATTTCAAATTAGCTTATGTTTGTTATTTTTGTAGAATAGGTTGAAGATACCATGGCTCGTAGAACTAGGGCAAAGGAAGCCACAAAAGAACTGAATATTAAAGACCCAAATTTCAACATATATTCAAATACTGATGGCCAGAATAGTGATACCAAATGCATGGATTGGGCCACCATTTACATCATATTTTACAACAACGACTTCCCTCAATTTGGGGAAGATGCTCAAGTCTATCAGAATATTAGCAAGTCACACATTCATGCCATTGCCAAACGACCAACCATTATGTCGTATATAGACCTTGTCAAGTGGATGATAGATTATGTAGACATCCCGAATACCACTTTCCAAGATTCAAACCAGGTCGTATATGCTACTTTCAAACCTGACACTTTTGCAAGGATTTATGCTCTTAAGACTCCTTAGCAGCTGTTGAAACAATATTTCTTGAGGGATTTCAAGCAAAATTATGAAGCAAAGGAGGTTATTAAGAGTTAGCGGTTCGATTAAGAAAGCTTCAAGTTGAGACCCAACAGAATGTACCCTATTCAACATTTGAGGGAACCCTACAAGCTCCTTGCTTCTATGTTTTATCAATTCTATGGTTTGGGTAATTGTGTCTATTTCAAGCTGGAATGCACTCTCGTGGTTCACCATATTCTCACTACATGAAAGGTGTTTAACTAGGCTCAAATTTTTTCTGTTATTGTGAAAGACACAATTGCTCAGACGTAGAAGACACTAGTAGTTAGGAAACCCAAGTTCTTCATGTCAACCTATATGGTAGATATTATGTGCTGATCTTTTGCATTTCCTTCAATGAAATGACATTGGACGATACAAAACCCTCTGTCCATATCTATTGTGCAATTTTATTTGAGGAAAACTACAAGCCCCACATTTATGATATCCATGATAATTTTTTCAGTGTTGTTTATCTCATTATATTTAATACAAATGCACCTACGATTTCAGAAAATGCTAAGAATTTGGTATCCCCAATGGGAGATTGGTATTGTGGTGAGTTTTTCACCTACTTGAGGATTTAGGGTCATAATTTAGTCGATCTTCTCCCAAGGTTTTTTCTTAACCTAATGGTTTTGGAAGAAGTGGCTTTTCATACTGTAGTGGATGGAGTTTATGATCGACACTCGGTATTGAAAAGAAGGGCTTGGCCTCAGTTTTCGTTGTATATTGGTCACCTATTCATCCACAATGCTTCTCATTCCCATCTTTTGGTTGCTAAAATGAAAGAATTGAAATTGGGATTAGGTGTCAAAAGAATGCACGACCCTAAAAAGTTTTTTGAATAGTATTTTCTTCAAGCCCAATTGAAGAATACCTACATCCATGAAACTCAACCTGATGATTCCATCTACCATGGAGCTCTCAATTTTGAAGAAGTGTTGGGGAAAATTCTTGATCAAGCACAGAGAGCTTTGATCCATGAGTCATAGAAACATCAGAAGAAATTAGTACTGGGAGAAAGAAATAGAGCATTTCCTGCTAAGGAACAGGCTAAGAAAGCAATATTGGAATCTAGTAGCAAAGCCCTAGTGGTCAGTACAACTCAGCCTAAACCTCCAACACAGGAAAATCTAGAGAAACAATTAGCCAATGGAAACCATCAAGTATCAAAACCCTCTACAGGACATAACCAATTTAATGAAACAAGTAGAGGATATTCAAGGTAAATTGTCTTAGCCTATTGATCCTCTTACTGTTATTGGTACCTCTTTTGATGTGATTTCTAATTTGGTAGTTGAAGGTCCAAAGGTTTCATCCACCACAACTGCAAAACCTAAACCCCCTAATCCTAGTATCAAAATTATTGATTTAGATCAAGAAAAACCGGAAGAGGCCTTCCATTCGACTCAAATTATTAAGGAGTCTCCTCAATTACCTCCCCTTGATGCGACATCCCTTGCTACTAATTCCATACCAAGTTCTAGCCTTGAGCTCCCTCACGATAATGGTACATCCAATACTAGTAGTGTTATTGAACCTACCCACGATCTAGTTCATGATTCATCACTTCCTTCGTCACTTCATATTCAATCATCCAATCATGTTTCAAAGAAATATCTTTCCTCTACTCTCCCACAGGTTGATGTTCCATCAAATACCCCAAAAAATCCTTTAGTTGCACAACAAGATCAATCTTTAGAACCAGTTGCTCATTTAGTTGAAAAGAGTGATATTGTTGTATCTTCCTAGTCTGAAATCACTATCCCTCTTCCATGTTCAACTCAATCTCATATCGATAGCTCGTCTACCCCTATCTCTACCCTTATCCAGACCAATTTTGAAGTTTCTCAAGATTTCACCCAAGTTCCATCTACTTCCCTAGCCCAACCAATACCCGTAGCTATTTATGTAGGATTGCTAGTATCATCATTGGAGGACACATTTGACTTTGGAGAAGATGCAGTGGTTGTATTGGGAGATCATTGGTTTAGCAGAAAACAAAAGGTAGTAATAAGAAAAGGTGTGAAGAGAACTAGCGAAGGAGAAGTAGTTGTAGGCCCAGTTGATAATCATGTTATTTGGAAAGAGGTTACTATATAGATCCCAAGAGAGAAGCCATTGAGACAACAACTGTTATGGGATAATTTGTTGGTGCTAATTTTGACTCGTCTCTACTCTGAATAAAATGTTAGATGATGAAAAAGCTAAGTTTGTTCCTCTAGAAGCAAAAAAGGTTTCTCTACAAGAAGATTTTGTTAAGAAGTTGGATGATCTTAAATCTCAACATCAAAGTGAGATACAAAATATTCAGAAGCAGCTTCAGGAACTTTCTTATCAAAAGAAAGTTGCAGATGATAATGTCATGAGCTGGACCATTGAGCTTAGGGATATCAAGGCAAAGCTTAAACAATTTAAGACAACATGTTTCATCCTCATTCTTCAAGCTCACTTTACATAGATTCAAAGCTTAAGCCATTTCTGTTAATGAAAGTTTTAGACATACTTAGAAGTCATTTTTTGAAGGCTTAAATGAAATTCAAGATGATTATTGTCTTTTTGAGCATTTGTCGAACCAGCTGAAAGAGCACTCTAATAGAAAGAATAAAGCTAATAAAGCCTATGAAAAAATTTGTGAGTGGCAAACTCACTTGAAGAATGTCCCAGAAATTATTCTTCAAATGGACTCGCTCAAGCTTAAACGAGTTCGAGTATCCTTGAACTCTTGGGGATTTGTGTGTGAGGATGTTTCCGGTTTAATTGTTAAAGGGCAGAAGATCTAGGTTTTTGGCTTTGACAAATAATTTAATGGATCTTCTTGGAATGCCGATATTTTCCAAATTGGTCGATGTTGTACCGACAAGATTAAGGATCGTTGAAGTAGATCAACAAAGAGATGAATCAACCGAGTTGACTCATGCTACCATTTAGGTTGATTTTTTTTGCTTCGATCATTTATCTCAGTTCCTGCCTATTAGAAAGCGACTTTGGAGAATTTCTCGGAAAATTGGTGTAAAATTAGAAGAAAAGAAATTCAATCATATTTATGCAGGGCTCAACTTCAACTTGAACCTGCCAGCTACAAAGATGTATCCGAAATGCTAGATGTTTATGCCAAATGGAAGGATTATGTAACCAATCCGAAACGGAGTAGTTAGGAAATCCTAAATCTTAGGAATCTAATACTGATTTTGTGGATTTGTACTATCCACTTTATTGTATTTATATGCTATAATCTATAATGTAAAGGGGGACACCTTGGTCGGACGCCCGGTGAAATGTTTTGCATCAAATCTTGTCGAACTCTCTTTGTTCCTTGATGAAATTTGTAATATTTTGCAAACCCGTTAACGGAAAGTGGAGGATATTCTGCATATTGGTCCCGGCTTGAGTAAAAGATTGATTTTTTCTGAAATTTAATGTGTTTATGAATTACTTTTCCCATCTTCTTAATTTTATTCGTTAAATTTCATAATTTTGTTTTGCATTACAATGTCTATAGCTTGATTTTGGATGTATTCATTAATCAGCTAAGTTGTGAACATGATATGTTGGATGATTTCAACAGAATCTACTTATGACATGCTTTTATAACTTTTAAGGCTTGATTAATTAATTAACTTATTAGTTTTTTGGTTTAAAGGCTAAATAGCTTTATCCTACAATTGATTTTGATGCTTAAAGATGATCTTTGTTATCTTAAACTCATGCTTTCTTTAATGATGTTTTGTTAAGGTTGCATAAGTAATTGGTTAATAGGTTAATTATCAAAGATTTTTTATTATCATAGTTTCCTCTAGATTAATTCAAGTTAATAGGTTTTTCTGTTGACTGATAGCGCCTTAGGCTCTCTTTATCATATTTGATAATAACTTAGTTTAGGTTAAGATTCATTAATTAGATTTTAGCTGAAATAAAACTCACCAAGTCTCCTTTCCATGAGCATAAAACCAACTTGTGTCTAACGGGGCCCTGATATCTGTTGGAAGTAGTCATACCAAACGATTGACTAGGAAGACTCTTGCAGATGGTTTTCTGACACCCTTGGATCGAATTGTTATAATTTGCGTTAATGAGTGGAGCAATTTCGCCCATCAACAAGGGGTCATCATTGTCCTTAAGGTTGCATCCCTATCTATAATTGACTACTCATAATCAACTACTATGGTTCCCATCCATCATTGGCTTGATCAACCTTTGTTGGCTTATAATTCTCATAAACATTGAGAACTTGCCATTTTGGGGTTTTGGTGGAGAACCTTTTGTCCCATCACTCTTGATTCTCCCAAACAATGTAATTTGCCCCATGTATCAACCTACTAAGAAATTTGAGATTGCCTTAAATGTGTTGAAGGAATACGAGATGTGACAAGAATCCTTGCTGATGGCAAGAGATCAATCCAATGCTCTAGCAATTAGTACAAATATACTCCTATGATTCAAAATCTTGAAGAGAAATACATTAAAATAAGCTCATAATAAATGTATACTAAAAACTAACCATTTTTTTAAATAGTACCCCAAAAAATACTTTATCCAAAGTTAACTTTTTTCAAACACTCAACCAAATTTAAAAAAAAAACTTTATCCCAAATTAAATGGAATTAATAATAAAATCTTTTACCATTAAATTTTATTAACATCTATCTTAATTATATTGTTTTTTAAAATGCTTTACCTCAAAAAAATATAATTTTAGATAGTTAATTGTGGCTCATAATGAGCAAAACAAACTGTTATTGTTATCAAAATAATTATTCTTATTAAACTAGATTATTAAAAGAACAAAGAATAAGCATTGATAGTGGGTTTGGTTGAGGCGATATTGGTTGACGCGGTATTCCTTGTTTATTCCCTTGAAGCGCTATTCAGTTAAATCCAAGCTATAATTAATACACGTCCTACTTCCTTCCTTTCCATAGGCGTATAATGGGTAGAGTCGCAAGTGAACGGAACACACCTAAAATCTTTGGCTACCAACCTCGGGCAGTGTGGGGTCAGGTCTAGAAGATAATGACCATGGATGAGTATACAAATAAATTCTTGGAGCTGCTAAAGTATGTCAAGTACATCAACGATGAAAGAGTGAAGATTTAGTGTGTCCTAAGTGGATTACCTCAATCTTACAAAGATAGAATTGAGTTTTATAAGCCTTGAACTCTTGATGAAGTCATTCAAAAGGCTAAGTATTGCTATGAACAGAGTAAAACTAGACCAGAAGTCAGGCATGGAAAAAAAAACAATATTCATTATGAAAACTATATTAATTAGTGAAACTTGGATGGAACACATTAAACCTCGATAAGAAAATATCATCTTGCCAATGACATCTTGATACAATGGTAAGGAAGGGTTATCAACAATTGATTTCAGAATGCATTTGTTTATTAATTAAAGGTTGTTTATATTTTGGTTAATTTTAATGGATAAATATTTTAATACTCTTCTTGTGTCATTTTAATTACATGTAGCTTTCATGTTATTTGAAAATACAGAATTTGGTTTTTATATATCAATTACAAAAAATACTAATAAATTTAATTGCGCTATAACTCATAACAATTTATTTAAATAAGAGATACTTACCCAAGATTGATAAGTAACTCAACCATCAAATTACTAGAAAAATAATAATACAAAATGATAAAATATCTTTTGCAATATGAACCTTTAAAATATAATGAAATGATTAAAACTGTTTTGAGAACCACTTGCATCTTAAATGTGAATACATTATATAAGTGTGTGTGTGTGCGCACACACAGACATATTAATTGGGTATAGCTACCCTTCCCACTCAGATTCAAATCTCACTTTGTAACGTGTTTATTCTTATTAAGTCATATATGATCCATTCATGAGTTGTTAACCTAACCTTAAACCCTGAAGAATCTACTATTTACACCAAGATATATCACATTAATATATATATATATAAGAGCTGATTGTTAATGAGTAATATATGATCCATTCATGACTTGTTAACCTAACCTTAAATCCCGAAGAATCTACTATTTACACCGATATATATATATATGAACTTTAGTTATAGTTACATCAATAATATCTATATTCACCGTGATATCTAATACAATAGTAACACCAATGATATTATTATGAAACTCATTGTGAGTGTTGTTGGCATTATGCTTCAGTTGTCATTGATGGCTGGCAAGCAGTTAATGAGGGCATATAAGGGCATCACTACAGGCATTCATGAGGGCATTAGTTGAATATTGCGAGCATATATGAGGGCCAAGTATAAGGCCCCTACGGGCATCCTTGTAACCTCTTGCGGGCATCCCGCGGGCATATGATGATCCCCTGCGGGCATAAGATGAGCCCCTGTGGGCATAGGATGAGCCCCTGCGGGCATCCTTGTAAGCACATGGTGAGCCCCTGCGGGCATAGGGTGAGCCCCTGCGAGCATTCTTGTGGGCACATGGTGAACCCCTGCGGGCATATGAAGGCCGCGGGAATTCTTGTGGGCTAAAGGAGGAGTCCCTGCGGGCCTATAAGGGCTAAGTATGAGCCACTACGGGCATATGTGGGCATCATTAAGATTTATAAAACATCTTGCGGGCATCTTAAGAAGTCTAACATAGTCTACTCATCAATAAAATAAAATGAGTTTTTAATGGATATCAAAAGAATTGTTTTGATAAAGCTGAAGTGGCAAAAAACGCATCTAAACACTTGTATATTTTTTAAATAGACAGTTACAGCGTGTGTTGATTGATCTTCCAACAGTTATAAAGACAAGAAGTTTTTTTTGGTCAGTTATCGAATTGGGAGGTTTGGAAATTAAAGAGACTGAGGCATATATTTTCAGTATCTATATAAACCAATTGATCAGAACTTAAAATGTGTGAGAGGATGGAGATGAGTGGTAGCTTTCTGAAGTAAAAGCTACGATTCTTAACCTAAGAAGACAATACAGAGGAAAAATAAAATGTGGCTCGAATTTGTGAAGAAGAGAATGCTCAGAAATTCCAAGATGACCAGATAAGAATGGAAGCTGAATGCTAAGGAACTAAAGCTCAATTAACGCAGATAATGAGCTGTAAAAAAACAAAGCATAGATAGAAAGGGTGAGCGTCGACATATTTGAACAAGTGATTTGTAATTAACTGATTGAATTTTTTATAAAGGGGTGGCAGGGTGGTGCTAGGGTTTTGTGTACAAGTGGAAGTGGTTGCTTCCATCCTGTTGTAGCAGGAGAATTCAGAGAGTTGGTGATCTCCATAAGTAGTTGCTTATAAACTGAGGTTGCAGCGTCATTTGAGTAGGTTCTCAAAGAAAAATGATGTAGAGAAGTTGATGCTTCCTTGACATCTTAAGAAGAAGAGGTTTTTTCCCTTTATGGGTTTCCTCATGAATAACCTTCTCTGTCTCTATCATGTTTATGATTGATGATTATCATTTATGTTTTTGCATTTGTTGCATTAACATCTGTGAACAGTAATAAATATTGTAATAGTATCAATTTGTTTAAGCACAAGAAAATAAAATTAAAATAACTGATTCACCCCCCCTCTCAGTTATTTGGATAATTACAACAACTGGTATCAGAGTTGGTTCCTTTTATTTAAAGGTAGATCTGTAAGCTTAAACATGAATAGTCATGAAGGTAATTCAACCAATAAGGCTCCTCTATTTGATGGAACAAATTTTGCTTTCTGGAAGGTTAGAATGAGAACATATCTAATGTCCTTAGGGGCTGATGTATGGGATGTAGTTGAAACTGGGTATGTAAAGCCCATTGTACTAGCCACCAAATATGACAAACTGGAGTTTACCTTTAATGCAAAAGCAATGAATGCTATTCTCAGTGGTCTTGCAGAGGCTGAATTTGTAAAAGTCACGCACCTTGAATCTGCCAAAAGAATGTGGGACAAACTTATAAGCAGTTATGAAGGGAATGAGAAAGTAAAAGATGCCAAACTGCATACATATAGGTTTAAATTTGAACAACTAAAGATGAATGAGGATGAGACTGTTAGTAAATATTTCCTAACGGTTGAAGAACTTGTAAATGCTATGAAGGGCCTTGGTGAAACGATTGAAGAAGCATCCTTAGTTTAGTAAATATTTCCTGATAAATTTAATCCCAAAGTTTCAACGATAGAAGAGTTAAATGATCTTAAATCTCTGGGTATTGACCAACTCCTAGGAACTCTAACTGCTTATGAAATGAGGATTAGTACAAATAAACCCATCACTAGAGAAGCATCTTTTAAAGCATATAAGAACATTGATTATGGAGCAGATGAGATTGAGGCAAAATTTGTAAGAAGATTGAAGAAAGGATCAGGTAAATATAGAGATAAGTTGCCATTTAAATGTTTCAACTGTGGTAAGATAGGCCATTTTGCCTCTAAGTGCCCTCACAAGAAAAAAGAGCAGAATTCTGATGATGAAGAGAAATACAAACTTAAGAAATACAGTAAAAAGAAAAGTTTGTGTGCAAATGATGATGACTCCTCAGAGGATATAGTTAGCAATTCATCTTGTGAAGATAAAGTGAATGATTTTATGCTTATGGATATAGAAGATCTTATTGATGAAGAAGCTATGATTGATATGGAAAGTGAACTAATCAGTGCTTTAGAAGAGATTGACAGACTCAGATTTAAGAAGAGATAACAAAAACAATTGTTGATGCAGCTTGAAAAGAATGGTAAAGAACCAAGTGAATATTTTGTGTTGTTAAAATTAGAATTAGAAGAAGCAAAGAAAATAGAAGATACTCTAAAACAACAATTAGTAGAGAAAAAAGTGAGATGTGAAGCTCTGGAAGAAGAAGTAGTGAAAGCTAAAAAATATTTGGAGAAATTTCAAGCTTTGTACCACCAAAATTTGTCAAGTATCAAAGCCTCAGAAGAACTGAATAGCATCCTGAGTAAGCAAAGATCTCCATTGATAAAGACTGGACTAGGTTATGAAAGTGGTTCAAGTAGCAGATAGTCAGATGATGATCATACTCTGCAAACAAAAGTTAATGAAGATAAGTTGAAATCTAACCAGGAACATAGGCAACAAGAGATAAAGCAATCAAGTCCAAGAAGAAGACCAATATCCAGGTACCAAAAATTTTTCTATGGTTACTGCTATTATTGTTCTAACTTTGGTCATAAAATTGCAAATTGTGGAAGTAAGCAACTACGAAGGTCAAAGAGTAATCCACTGCTACAAAATGGAGTTGGACAACCAATGAGAAAACAAGGATATCATGCAACTCAGTTCACAATTAGAAGAAGAATTCATGATAAATATATCAATACTTTTGATTTATTAAACAATGAGAGAGAATGCTATGTTTGTCACAATTTTGGACACAAGGCTTCAGACTGTCATCTGAAGAAGTACAAAACAGATCTAAGAATGAATTATACAGTTGAAAAGGCCAAGGTTTGGAAGAAGAAAGAAAGTAACAAGTGTGGATTAGTACTTTCTGCTCAAAGGAAAAAGGATCCCTAGTATATTGACAGTGGTTGTTCTAAGCACATAACAGGTGATAAAAATAAATTTATGTCTCTAAATGAAAGTAAATCAGGAAATGTGACCTTTGGAAATGATGCTCCAGGAAAAATCGAAGGAAAATAGGTGGTAAGTTTGAGTAATGGCAGAGGAAAAGCCCAGGATGTGTTGTTTGTACATGGTTTGAAACATAATATTCTTAGTGTCAGTCAAGTCTGCGACAGAGGGTGTGGAGTTGTCTTTAATTCTAAAGGTTGCAAGATAAAATATGTACCCTAAGGACAATTGATTGCAAAAGGCATAAGGACATAAAATAATGTTTATGTTTCGAATGAAGAAAAGGAAGAATGTCATCTTAGCAAGTATGATGAGAGTTGGTTGTGGCATAAGAGACTTGGAGATTTGAATTTTGATCACATAATCAAACTTAGCAACAATAGGGCAGTAAAAAATCTTCCAAAGATATCAAAGCCATATGATTATGTTTGTAAATCATGTCAAATGGGAAAGCTGACCTGCACTCAGTTTAAATCAAAAGGTTTTACATCAACAAATGAACCTCTTCAGTTAGTACATATAGATTTGTGTGGACCATCAAGAAAGGAAGACACAGGAAAACAAAGATATTTTATGCTAGTCATTGATGACTATTCTAGACTCACGTGGGTGGCTTTTCTAAAAGAGAAATCTGAAGCATTTGAAAAGTTCAAAGTTTTCAAGGCTCCGACTGAGAATCAAACAGGAAAAAGACTTAAGGCAACAAGGTTAGATAGAGGAGGAGAGTTTAGTTCAGGAGATTTTAAAGAATTTTGTGAACATCATGGAATAAAAAGAGAATATACCATTCCAGGCACTCCACAGCAAAATGGAGTAGTGGAAAGACAGAATAGATCAGTACAGCAAATGGAAAGATCAATGATGAATGAAAAAAATATTTCTCAGACTTATTGAGTAGAAGCAATCCATGCAATTGTCCATATTCTTAATAAAGCTCACCTAAGACCAAACAGTGATAAGACTCCTTATGAACTTTGGTTTGGGAAACCTGCTACTATTAAGCATTTCAAAATCTTTGGAAGTAAATGCTATATTAAAAACAATGATGAGCACCTTGACAAAATTGATGACAGAGCTGATGAAGGTATCTTTTTGGGATATGCAACTAATAGCAAAGAATATAGATGCTACAATAAGAGACTGCATAAATTAGTTGATTGTATTGATATTAAAATTGATGAAGGAATCTCTGTTAAAAATAATCAGATAAGCAGTATTGAATCAAATGCAAAGAATACAGTTGAAAGTGAAGAAGAACAGGTTCAAAAATCAGAAAAAGAAAATTCAGATTTAGATGATGAGCATGCAAACATTCAAGAAGATTCAAAACTTCAAACAGAAACAAAGCCACCTTCCAGAATTATTCAACAGAACCATCTTGAAGATCAGATAATTGGTGACAAGAATAAAGGAGTTCAGACAAGAAGGAATTTGATTAAAGCTTCAGAGAAATATCAGATTGTTTTTCTATCTATGATTGAACCCAAGAACTTTGATGAAGCCAGTAAAGATGAAGATTGGATTAGAGCCATGAATGAAGAGCTTGATCAAATTGAAAGGAATAATACTTGGAAACTTGTTCCCAGACCTACATATAAGAATGTAACAGGCTCTAAATGGGTGTTTAAAAATAAGATGAATGAACAAGGACATGTTGTGAGGAATAAAGCCAAATTAGTCTGTAAAGGGTATGCACAAGTTGAGGGTCGGGATTTTGATGAAACCTTTGCACCAGTGGCAAGATTAGAAGCCATCAGAATGTTTCTTGCCTATGCCAGCCACAAGAAATTCAAAGTTTATCAGATGGATATTAAGTGAGCATTTCTTAATGGAGACCTAAAAGAAGAAGTCTATATGGAGCAACCTGAAGGATTCCAACTGGCAGACAATTCTGACTTTGTTTGCAAGCTAAATAAGGCATTGTATGGACTGAAACAAGCACCACGAGCCTGGTATTATAGATTGGATAAGTATCTACGGGCCTAAGGGTTCAAAAAGGGTATTGATAGTAACTTGTACATCAAATCTGAAGGTGATGATTTATTAATTGTTTTGGTTTATGTGGATGACATTATTTTTGGAAGTATTAATGACTCTTATGTTCAATGGTTTGCTAATGCCATGAAATCTGAATTTGAGATGTCAATGATAGGAGAACTATCATACTTCCTTGGTCTTCAAATTACTCATAGTTCTGCAGGTCTATTTCTCTCTCAAGAAAAGTATTTGAAGGAAATGTTGAAGAGATTTCATATGGAAGATGCTTCACCTGTCAGCACACCCATGGTTGTTGGATGCAAGCTCAACAAGGATGATGCCTCACCAGATGTTGATCAAAGAACATATCGGTCAATGATAGGAAGCCTGGTGTACATCACAGCATCTCGTCCTGATACAATGCAAGTTGTTGGAATGGTTGGTAGATTTCAGTCTGCTCCTAAGCAAAGTCATTTGGTAGTTGTTAAGAGGATATTTAAATATTTGAAGGGCACAATGACTTATGGTCTTTGGTATCCTAGAAATCAGAATTTTTAGTTAACTGCATATTCAGATGCTGACTAGGAAAACTGTTTGGATGAGAGAAAGAGCACGAGTGGAGGTGCATCTTCTTAAGTGATTCACTAGTAGCATGGCTAAGTAAGAAGCAAGGCTCTATATCTTTGTCTACCACAGAAGTTGAGTACATTGTTGCTACTACATGTACATAGGTACTATGGATGATTCAATCTCTGGCAGATTTGAAAGTAACATATGATGAATCTATTCCTATTCATTGTGATAACACAAGTGCCATTATTGTCTCCAAGAATCATGTCCTTCATTCCAAGAGTAAACACATTCCAATCAAGTATCATTTCTTAAGGGAGCAGGTTACAAACAGAGTTGTTCAGTTGCATTTCATTTCTTCTAAAGAACAGATTGTTGATATTTTTACTAAACCCTTATCCAAAATCCAGTTTGAATATCTACACCAAAAGTTGGGTGTCTATCTTCTTCCAACTAACCTGCTCACTTTGGCAGGGGGAGTTTATGTCTCTTGCACATTTGATGTATTTTTGAGAAAGTTGTCATTGCTCTAGTTTCTCTTTGAGTTTAACTTGAAAGGGGGAGTTTATTACCATGTTTTCTTTGACATTGATGTCAAAGGGGGAGAAGTTAAGGTAGTTACAACATCAAAGATATGAAGTTTCCATCAATGCCAAAGGGGGAGATTGTTGGCATTATGCTTCAGTTGTCATTGATGGTTGACAAGCAGTTAATGAGGGCATCACTGTGGGCATTCATGAGGGCATTAGTTGAAGACTGCGAGCATATATGAGGGCCAAGTATAAGGCCCCTGTGGGCATCCTTGTAACCTCCTGCAGGCATAGGATGAGCCCCTGCGGCCATATGAATGTTGCGGGTATCCTTGTGGGCACATGGTGAGCCCCTACAGGCATCCCATGGGCATATGATGAGCCCTTGCGAGCATAGGGTGAGCACCTGCAGGCATATGAATGTTGTGGGCATTCTTGTGGGCACATGGTGAGCCCCTGCGGGCATATGAAGGCTGTGGGCATTCTTGTGGGCTAAAGGAGGAGTCCCTGCGGGCATATGAGGGCTAAGTATGAGCCACTGTGGGCATCATTAAGATTTATAAAACATCTTGCGGGCATCTTAAGAAGTCTAACATAGTCTACTCATCAATAAAATAAAAGGAGTTTTTAACGGATATCGAAAGAATTGTTTTGATAAAGCTGAAGTGGCAGAAAACTCATCTAAACACTTGTATATTTTTTAAATAGACAGTTACAGCATGTGCTGATTGATCTTCCAACAGTTATAAAGACAAGAAGTTTTTTTTGGTCAGTTATCGAATTGGGAGGTTTGGAAGTTAAAGAGACCGAGGCATATATTTTCATATCTATATAAACCAATTGATTAGAACTTAAAATGTGTGAGAGGATGGAGATGAGTGGTAGTTGTCTGAAGTAAAAGCTACGATTCTTAACCTAAGAAGACAATACAGAGGAAAAATAAAATGTGGCTCGAATTTGTGAAGAAGAGAATGCTCGGAAATTCGAAGATGACCAGATAAGAATGGAAGTTGACTGCTGAGGAACTGAAGCTCAATTAACACAGATAATGAGCTGTAACAAAACAAAGCATAGATAGAAAGGGTGAGCATCGACATATTTGAACAAGTGATTTGTAATTAACTGATTGAATTTTTTATAAAGGGGGTGGCAGGGTGGTGCTAGGGTTTTGTGTACAAGTGGAAGTGGCTGCTTCCATCCTATTGTAGCAGGAGAATTCATAGAGTTGGTGCTCTCCACAAGTAGTTGCTTATAAACTGAGGTTGCAGCCTCATTTGAGTAGGTGCTCAAAGAAAAATGATGTAGAGAAGTTGATGCTTGCCTGACATCTTAAGAAGAAGAAGTTTTTTCCCTTTATGGGTTTCCTGATGAATAACCTTCTATGTCTCTATCATGTTTATGATTGATGATTATCATTTATGTTTTACATTTGCTGCATTAACATCTGTGAACAGTAATAAAGATTGTAAAAGTCTCAAGTTGTTTAAGCACAAGAAAATAAAATTAAAATAATTGATTCACCCCCCTCAGTTATTTGGATAATTACAACAAGTGCAACAAATCTAACATGGCCCCAAAGGTATTTAGTACAGCAGTTACACCAATAATATATAGTATGGCATATATATATATATGGGTGCGTGTTAGTTGGGTGTAGCTACCCTCCCCACTAAAATTCAAATATCATTTTTTGACATGTTTAGTGAATTGATTGTTGATGAGTTATATATGATCTATTCATAAATTGTTGACCTAGCAGTAAGATAGATTTGAAGAATCTACTATTTATCCCCGATATAATATAAATTATATTTCAAATAGTAACTTTAGTTATAGTTACAAGTGATATTTATTCATATTTTGTTAGTACAGGAAATCTGGCAGAACCCAAATGGTGTCTAATACAGCAGTTACATCAATAACATCTACCTATGGTATCTAATACAGCATCTAATACAGCAGTTACACCAATAATATCTATTACAACATTCAGTGTGATATCCAATAGAGAGCAGTTACACCAATAATATCTATTACAACACTCATTGTGAGTGCAACAAATCTAACACAACCCGAAAGGTATTTATTACAGCAGTTACACCAATAATTTATAGTACCACATGGATGAGCACAATTACACTTCTATTATATGAATACAATTCCTACATTGTAGGATCATCCACAAGTTTATCTTCTGTATTATGCTGTACTGTCAATCGATTACATTTATTTTAGGTGAATGCACGCACTGCTCCATGCAAGAGAAAATGTTAAATTATATGTTCAATCTACAACGAATGCCTAGGATTATCCACGAGCAATTCCTACATTGTAGGACCATCCACAAGTTTTTCTTCTGCATTATGCTTTATTGTCCATAGCTTTATTTTAGAGAACCAAAAATCACTGGTTTTTATAAGAGATGTCTTCGTTATACAAAATCTTTTGGTATCGTATCAATAGAGAAGACAATTATACTCCTTTATAAATCAAAAGCTCAGAACATAAACAAACCAGTGAGTAATAAAATTCTTATGCAAGTAAATATTTACAAAAAAATTTGGACTGATTACAATGAGGAATCATGCTTGATATTATAAGCATTGTATATACATTTCACTATGAATGTGATGCCCAATAATTCCTTGGAAACTAGTATAATACAATGTGCGTGCACAATTTTATGCATATAATACCTAACTTGTTTCATCAATAGCCCTTCCAAACATTTAGGATCTCCTGAAAAATTTCAACCACTAAATCCCTATCTGCACACTGGAGAAACGTATTCAAATCTTCACGTAGATCATACACTTTACCAAATTCTAAAAGATACTTCATACAGCCCTTCTTAAGACTTGGCAAGTGATACAGTGATGCATCCTGTAACCTTTCAAGCACATTTTTACAGTTGATATCGCTGAGTAGGCTTTCTTCACATGAATCCTTCAAATCACTCATGTCATATTTATCTGCAGCTCGAAGCAAAGCCAACCTGTGTGTTTGAAACTCGTTAGGAGTAAGGCATCCATATATATAGCTCAAAACAGCTTTGCATGCATCAATGGTTATGTCGTCAATATTAATTGTCGACGATTCCTTTTCCTTCAAGTTATGAGCAAACATACTTTCAAAGACAGGTGATCTAGCAGCTAGAATAGCACGGTGAGCACCAATGCTCCCATCCGAAGCATTTATAATCACATCTGCATGCAACCCATCACCTAACATGCGGTCTAGACACTTCAAAGCACCTTGTTCTTGTTGATTCTGGATTAATTCCTCACCAGACCAAATCGATCGCGTCCCACCACCCTTTACATTAAAAAAACTTGAGTTTGAGTAATATGCGGTCATTATTCACAAATAGAACTAATGGTTTCGAAAGTAGAGAGGTCAAAATTCTCAAAAGGATGAGGGTAACTGTGTGCGAAAATGGTATATAGTCCACCTTTCTAGCAAACATAAATTCATTTGCATAGAATTATTATGGATGGTGAAAAGAGCTAGGTGATGAGAGCTTTTAATTAGTGTGAGTTAGGTCACTGACAATTGGGAAAAAAAATCTTAAGAGTTGTAAAAGTTGGGCTCTTACATTTGGACATGCAACTTTCAAATCCAGAAACTCCACATCAATGATCATTTTTCCATGGAATGGCAATTCCACTTGCCAAACAAAATCCTCGCTGCTCTTGACCACCTTGTCAATGACTTCTGTTTCAGAAACATAGTAACCTGTTAAATTTCTAAATAGCTACACAAAACAGGTATAGACAGTATCATTAAAAAGACAAATAAGATCAAAACAAGTAAAATGGTGTTAAATTGTTCACGTGTTTCTAGTGAATATGATATGATGAAACACGTGGTGAAGAAAACAGAGTCCAAAAATTCATCTCTCGCTAGGTAAATTTATCATAAAAAATACCTAGCAAGTCGTACTCTATGATGTTATTTTATCATCCACCCTTTTCGCTGTACCCCAGTCAAATGCAAAGGAAAATAAAAATATCGTTGTCCAGTGAATCATTTAATTCTACTTCACTGGCAGTACATACATATGAAAAATACAAGGAGATAAATAGAAAAGACATATTTTGTTTTCTTCGTGGATAGAATAACCTCAGCTTTTAACATCAGTCTTGCCAGTTCTGGCATTAGTGTGTCCTAATTATTCTAGAGATTTCAAACATCAGAATGCCTTCAACGGCATTCAGAATGCTGATACAAAAAGAATCCAAAACAAATCAGTATTGCAGGTAAATTATGTCCGTACTCTTTTTGGTTGCCTTTGCTGATAATGCTTTGTCAAAAGACTTAAAATCCACTAATCCTTTTAGACGTCATCTTAAATGGACTTGGATAAAAAAGCCCTAAGGGCATTAGTGACAGGACCTAATCTCTGTACTATCTCACTCCCATTATGTGGTTGCAAGGTGAAACAACTTTAAAGGCTATAAAATTTAGGTAGGCCATGAAAATTAAGAATATTATCATCTCTAGCTATGAAATTATTAATAATAATCTATTTTTAAGGTCACAACCAAGCCAGACACCAAACTGATGTATGAGATCCCTTGTTTGTGGGACAAGAGACCCCCTCTGTGCAGTTATTTGACTGCTTTAGTCTAGGTGGTGTAAATACCCTAACCCCCTCTGGATTTGAACTTGTGATCTCCAAGGAGGAAACACATGTTCTTAACCTTTGGGCCCACTCAAGTTGTACTTATCAAGAGTGTTTGTATAACTCAAATCTTTTGAAGTAGGGGAGATGACAGATTGTTGGCATAGTTATCTATAGGCCATGACTGCGTGAGAAACAATCATAAGCATGGGACACTCGAAGCTTCTTTAATCAACTAAGGCAGAAAATCTAGATATGTAATCAGAGAAAACTTTTAGGGATCGACTGCATTGATCATTGCTAGCTTTATACTTTTACCAGTACTTAGGATTGGATCACACATTTGAGAAGGTTGAAAATGATCTATCATAATTTTGGGAGATAACCTACATTCAAACAATTAATGGAAAGGACCCACCACAAAAACAAAATCAACTTGTTCCCAAACAATTTCTTGTTGTCACAACATCGTTCCTTGCCTTAAAACAGTTGAAACCAGTACAGAAGATCTACCCTGACTCTCTCATAAGTTGTCCAAGAATACCCTTATCAAGAAGCCCATGTATAGGGTCTTCATCAATTATGAATTTATGCTGCTTCAAACACTGTATGAGATCATCATATATGCCTTTGTAATACTTCAGCTGAAAAATAGTGACCATAGTCACAGACTAGTTGGTCAAATGTGTTTGAAAGATTAGTCATAAGAACTTACATAATGCCAACATTTTTTACTTGAAAAGTGTACTATCAACTATGAGTCCCTAGACTTGAAAAGTGTTCAACATGCATGCAGTGTTGAAATATTGTAACTTCTAAGAATATTATATTTGTACTTTATTATTCCGGAGATGTTCCATCCCTCCGAGGTGACTCTATTGTATATCCGGAGATGTTTATTCCTCCAATGGATTGTGGTAACTAGGGTTATTAGATCTCCCATGTGGGGGTTGGCCCTAAGTTAATTTATTAGGGGTTATTAGACCCTCTTAGGAGAGGTTGGCCCCACAGGGTAAAAAGTCAGTCAAGAAACAAGTATAAGTAGAGGAGGATGTTCCTCACTTATCTCATTCATTCATCACTCGGAAAGTAGCACACAAGTGAGCATTAGAGAGATTTTGAGGTCAAAAAATGGCCTCCTAAGAGATGTACTACAAAAATATGAGATATATTAAAATATTATGAATTTGGGGTTTTATGGGGTAGGTATATATGACAAGTCACCTCCCACACTATTTTCTATGCACAATATAAATAACCATGGTTGAGTTACTTTTCAAAATTCACTAGAAATAAAATTAATAAAATAAGTCTACATTGATGTGACTAAGATTCATTGTAAATTCCCAAAAATTTATTGTCCTTTAGCATTTATTTGTCTTGAACTTGCAAATGAAATTAAAGAATAAAAAACATTTTTAAGAGCTATTTTTTAAATTTTATGTTGACTTTTTATATTTAGTACTTTTCTCATGAATTTAATATAATGTAATTTAATTGAGAATTTATTTACATGTAAAATGTTAATAATATTATTATAATCCACATTGTATTATTATTATTATTTATTAAATCTATTATTATTCTTTATTAGTTTGACATTATGTTATTAAATAGAATGGAGTGAATATATAATTTAACATTAAAAACATAAAAATGATAATATATTATTTTATAAAAAAATGTGAAAGGACTTTCTTTATGAATCAAGAGTACTTCACTTGAAAATGACAATAATATTATTTTATGAGAAAGTGTGAAAAGACATTCATTATGAGTACTTTACTTGAAAATGACAATAATATTATTTTATGAGAAAGTGTAAAAAGACATTCATTATGAGTACTTTATTTTATGACTTAAAAGTACTTACACCATTACCTTGGTTAACTATGTGTTTTCATCCACCATAGAAAATTTGACAAATAAGCATTCTTAACTCATGCAATGCCACCTCAACCAAGGGGGATGATGTCATCTATTAGAATGTGATTGGTTGTTTTTTATAGTACATTTTCTTTGTTTTGAGGCCATTTTTTGACCTCAAAATTTCTCTAATGAGAGAGGTCTGCATAGGAAGAGGAGGAGGAGCTCTTGTTTGGTTTCTACATCTTGTATTGGTTGATCATCTATATTGAGGAAAGCTTTGCTGGGTTTTCTACTCCATGAGAGTTTCCCAGGGTAAATCTTTGTCTATCTTGTGATTGTGTTTCTTTCAATGATCTTGCTAGTCAAATTAGTATAAAATTAACATGGTATCAGAGCTAACCTGAATAGGACATCTTTCACAAGGTGAAAATATCTCTCTCTCTTCCTCCGGTGAAAATTAGGGTTTCTGTAAAAGTTGGAAATTTTGGATTCTGATTACATGGTTGGATAGCCCTCCTCAAAATCAAACTTTTGAGCCCTAGATCGAACTTTTTGGTTGGGTAGAACTCTGGGAAAGTCAAACCCTAGTTTGACAAAAAGTGCGGAAAACCAGAAAACCAGAAAACCAGAACCAGATTTCTACAGCAGGTCCGAAGTTCGCTGGTCAAGTTTGCAGGCTGAAAAATTGAAGATTCTAGAAAGTTAGTACATCAGTCACCTCGCCTCAGTCAACCCAATCTCCTGGTAAGGTCAGTTTTTCATTTTTGGAATTTTCAATTTTTGGTAATCCCCTGGGCAAGATGGCCCCAAGCATTAAGCTCGAGGACAAGCTAGAAGGTATAGAGAATTTCTGGGCATGGAAATATAGAATTGGTCTCATTCTTGAAGAGAATGATCTTGCCCAATATATCAAGGATGAAGTTGCAGAACCTGCGAAAGATGAAGCCAAAGAAAAGTATAGGAAGGATCTGATTAGGGCAAAGAGAATCATTGTTGATTCTATCAAGGACCACTTGATTCCCCAAGTGGCATCCAAAAAGACTCCAAAGGAAATGTATGATGCCCTAGGAAGAATGTATGAAGGGAGGAACATCAACAGGAAGATGAACCTAAGATCTCAGTTGAAGAGTACCAAAATGAACAAAGGAGATTCTATTCAAGACTATTTCTCAAGGGTTTCCCAAATCAAGGAACAACTAGATGCCATTGGAGATACCCTTGATGAAGATGAACTAGTCATGACTGCTCTAAATGGCATTGGAGATACCCTTGATGAAGATGAACTAGTCATGACTGCTCTAAATGGTCTCACTAGACCTTGGGAGTCATTCATCCAAACTATGTGTGCCAAGAAAGTTTGATGTGGTATGGGAGGACTGTATTCAAGAAGAAGCTAGGGTAGCCAATAGAGAAGCCCTTCTCTAGGAGGATGACCAAGCTTTGGCTACTCACACCAAAAGAAGAAGAAAGGGTCACTTCAAGAAAGATGACCACAAGGAGTCTCTACCTTCCCATAGATTTAAAAGGAGAAGAGGAACAAACTCAGAAAGAGATCTCTCCACAGTTCAATGTTACAATTGTCTTAAACTAGGACACCTTGCTAGAAATTGTACTTCACAAACAAAGAAGAAGAAGTTTGTTCACAAAAGGCATCATGCACATATGGCAGAAGATGATAGTGAAGAAGAAGAAGAAGAAGAAATGCCTCAAAAGAAAAGAACTAAAGTAGAGAAAGAAGATGCGAAAGAATATGTTCTATTCTTTGCACTCTCTGGGTCTGTGACACCTGGAAAAGATACATGGCTCATTGATAGTGGTGCTTCAAAGCACATGACAAGTCAAAAGAAAACTCTCTCAAGACTTGAAGAAAAGACCTCTCCACAAAAGGTATCTCTAGGAGATGATTATCAATATCCCATCAAGGGAATTGGTGAAGCAAGCTACAAGCTTGATTCTAGAACACCATTGAAAATGAAAGAAATTTTATATGTACCAGGTTTGAAGAAGAACCTACTTTCTATTTCAGCATTAGATAAGAAAGGCTTTAGAGTTGCATTCATAGATGGCCAAGTACTTATGTGGCCTAAAGGAAAATCAATTGAGGATGCAATTGTTATTGGTGAAGAGAAAGGAGGTCTATACAAACTCAAGGGCCATTCAGAAGCTGCCCTTGTTCATGAAGCCACTAGCCCAAGTGAGCTATGGCATAGAAGGCTTGCTCACATTAACTACAAAGCCCTATCTCATGTGAGCAAGGTAGTTATAGGACTACCAAACTTAAAAGTTGATCATGATGGCACATGCAAAGGATGTGCAAAAGGGAAGAATATCAAGAACTCATTTCCAAAGAGTGAAATAAAGACTAAGAGTACCTTGGAGTTAATACATTCAGATGTATGTGGACCAATTCCCTCCACATCTTTGAGTGGATATGAATACTATCTCACATTCATTGATGACTATTCAAGGAAGACTTGGATATACTTTCTAAAAGGAAAGAATGAAGTCTTTGGAAAGTTCAAAGAATTCAAAGCATTGATAGAGAATCATTCAGAAAAGAAAATCAAAATACTCAAAACAGATAATGGCGGAGAATATACTTCAAAGGATTTTGAAGATTTTTGTAAGGAAGTTGGAATCAAGAGGGAGCTAACCACTCCCTACAATCCCCAACAAAATGGGGTTGAGGAAAGAAAGAATAGAACCATCATGGAAGTTGTAAAGACAATGATACATGATCAAGACCTACCCATGTATCTATGGGCTGAAGCAGCTAAAACAACAGTCTATGTACAAAATAGACTATCCCACAGTGCTCTTAATTTCAAGACTCCAGAAGAAGTGTTCACAGGAAAGAAGCCTGAGGTAAGTCATCTCAAGATATTTGGATGTCCAGTGTACATTCACATTCCAAAAGAGAAGAGGACCAAGTTAGATCCTTCTAGGAAGAAGGGAATATTTGTTGGATATTGTGAATCATCCAAAGCATTCAGAATTTACATCCCAGGTTTTCATCATATGGAAATAAGTAGGGACGTGACATTTGATGAAGAAGCAGCTCTCAAGAGATCGAGGAAGTGCCAACATGAAGAGATATATGAAGAAGATGCACCTCCCAGAACTACAGAAGTTGTACCCATCCCCGAAGACATAACACCTGAAGACCATGTCATACTAGAACCTCAAGAACCCCCCATTTCAAACATTTCAAGGAAAAGAAGGCCAGCATGGGCCAGAGACATTATATTAAGAGCTGAAAAGTATGAGGCTCCTGAAGGCTCCACTAGAGTGAGCAAGAAACCAAAGCTATTATCCAACTATGTGGCTTTGATGTGTAATCTAGTGGATCAAGAACCTACTAGCTATGAAGAGGCAGTTAAGAAGAAAGAGTGGATAGAAGCAATAACGAAAGAATACCAGTCAATAATGAAGAATGATGTTTGGGATATAGTTCCCAAACCAAAGGACAAGAGGGTAGTATCCTCCAAATGGATATACAAGATAAAGCACGCTGCAGATGGTAGCATTGAAAAATATAAGGCAAGATTTGTAGCCAGAGGATTCTCTCAGAAAGAGGGAATTGACTATGAAGAAACATTTGCACCAGTTGCAAGGTACACTTCAATTAGAACTATCATGGCACTTGCATCTATGATGAAGTGGAAATTACACCAGATGGATGTTAAGACAATTTTCCTGAATGGTGTGATTGAGGAAGAAGTGTACATAGAACAACCACAAGGATTTGAGGTTGAAGATGGAAGAACACATGTATGCAAACTGAAGAAGGCTTTGTATGGATTGAAGCAAGCTCCCAGAGCTTGGTACGAAAGAATTGACAGTTTCTTGACAAGCATGGGCTTTACCAAGAGTAAAGCTGATCCTAATCTTTATCTCAAAGTTATGGGTGATGAACCTATCATATTATTGTTGTATGTAGATGATCTATTTCTGACTGGAAATGAGAAACAAATTATCGAGTGCAAGGAGAAGCTCTCTTCAGAATTTGAGATGAAAGATCTCGGATTGATGCACTACTTTCTAGGTCTGGAAGTATGGAAAGACCCAAAAGGAATCTTTCTAAATCAAGGTAAGTATGCTGTGGGGATTTTGAAAAGATTTGATATGTTGGAGTGCAAAGCCATGGCCACCCCCATGGACTCCAACTTGAAGTTATTAGTTGATGACTCATCAGAGTTAGTGGATGTGACTCTATACAGACAAATTATTGGGTCATTGATGTATTTGACAAATACTAGACCAGACATATGCTTTGCCGTAAATACCTTGAGTCAGTATCTAGTGGAACCTAGAAGAGTTCACTTAATAGCTACAAAACATGTGATGAGGTATCTAAAGGGTACGATAGATTTTGGTCTATATTATCTTAAAGATCATGACTTCAGACTACATGGCTACACAGATGTTGATTGGGCAGGAAGTATCTCAGATAGGAAGAGTACATCAGGTGGATGTTATTGTCTTGGATCTGCCATGATCTTGTGGTTTAGCAGGAAGCAGTCTAGTGTGGCTCTCAGTACAGCTGAAGTGGAATATATAGTTGCTTGCTCTGCTAGTTGTGAAGCAGTATGGCTTCAGAAACTATTATCAGGACTATTTGACTTAGAGATGGATCCCATTGTGATCATGTGTGACAACCAGAGTTGTATCAAGATGACGAAAAATCCAGTGCTCCATGATAAGCCAAAGCACATAGAGATCCGATATTTCTATATACGGGATATGGTGCAGAAAGGAGCTATCAAGCTCGAGTATGTGAGCACTGACGAACAAGTTGCTGATATATTGACCAAACCTCTGTCTCGAGTAAAGTTTGAGTATTTTCGAGACAAGCTTGGTGTAGTTCAGAAGGACCCTCCTCGAAAGGGGGAGCGATGTGGTCACTCATGATGAGATTGCCGGCATCGACAGTGAGGTCGATGATGTGGATACCTATATTTGTGATGCCGACAGAAAGGTCGATGTATGGTCCTTAGTGGATAGGTGGGGATTGTATCTTCCCCGGACTTCGGTCCCAAAATTGATCCGTAGACAGATGTCTTCAAGAATGAAGTCCTTAGTGGACAGGTGGGGATTGTATCTTCCCCGAACTTCGGTCCTAGAATTGATCCGTAGACAGATGTCTTCGAGAATGAAGTCCTTAGTGGACAGGTGGGGATTGTATCTTCCCCGGACTTCGGTACCAGAATTGATCCGTAGATAGATGTCTTCGAGAATGAAGTCCTTAGTGGATAGGTGGGGATTGTATCTTCCCCGAACTTCGGTCCCAGAATTGATCCGTAGACATCTGTCTCCGAGAATTGATGATAGGACTGCATCATCCCTGGACTCTTAGTTCAAAATGTACGTGATAGGATTGCATCGTCCCTGGACCCTTGGTTCAAAATGTACGTGATGGGATTGAATTGTCCCTAGACATGAGACTTGTCTTAAAGTGATAAGGAATGATCCTCCTGGAAGTTGATCTGGATTGCATCATCCATAGACATGAGACTTGTCTTAAAGTGAAAGGAATGATCCTCCTGGAAGTTGATCTGGATTGCATCGTCCATAGACATGAGACTTGTCTTAAAGTGATAAGGAATGATCCTCCTGGAAGTTGATCTAGATTGCATCGTCCATAGACATGAGACTTGTCTTGAAGTGATAAGGAATGATCCTCCTAGATGTTGATCTGGATTGCATCGTCCATAGACATAAGACTTGTCTTAAAGTGATAAGGATTGATCATCCTAGAACTTGATCTGGATTGTATCATCCATGGACCTATGTCCTAAAGAGAGCGGGATTGATCATCCTGTAATTGGATCGTGTGTATTGCAGAGTATGCTACTATGATGATGTTGTAGATCGAGATGATCCAGATACTGATCGTATGATGATGATGCCGATGATCGTGTGATGACGATGATGCTGATCGTATGATGACGATGCTGATGATCGTGTGATGACGATGCTGCTTATCGTGATCGAGAGATCCAGATGATGTTGAGGATCCGATAATGATGATGCTGTAGCTATTCGAGTGCTGCAGAAGATGAAGACTCGGTATTGAAGATGTTGATGTTCTAGTATTGAAGATCTTGAAGATGTTCCAGTATTGAAGATCTTGAAGATGTTCCAGTAACTGCTTGAGTTACTGATGATGATGTATAAAGAAAGCTTCCAATGATTTATAGATGTATCATGTATGATGTAGTCGATGACTCCTTGCTCCTGCAAATGTTGTTATCATATCCTTCTCGTTAAGGGGGAGTGTTGAAATATTGTAACTTCTAAGAATATTATATTAGATCTCCCATGTGGGGGTCGGCCCTGAGTTAATTTATTAGGGGTTATTAGACCCTCTTAGGAGAGGTCGGCCCCATAGGGTAAAAAGTCAGTCGGGAAACAAGTATAAGTAGAGGAGGATGTTCCTCACTTATCTCATTCATTCATCACTCGGAAAGTAGCGCACAAGTGAGAGAGAGGTCTGCATAGGAAGAGGAGGAGGAGCCCTTGTTTGGTTTCTACATCTTGTATTGGTTGATCATCTATATTGAGGAAAGCTTTGCTGGGTTTTCTACCCCATGAGGGTTTCCCAGGGTAAATCTTTGTATATCTTGTGATTGTGTTTCTTTCAGTGATCTTGCTAGTCAAATTAGTATAAACTTAACATGCAGGAACCCTTATGCATCTTCAGTCCGTGTATCAACAAGCAACTGTTTTATTCCTCTAGGCTCCATAATTTCTTTTGCCATCATCAGATCTGTGTCTGAATAAAAGATCAGAATCCCACACTTATGTCCTCGATAACTTATTCGCCATGTATAAACAGATGAAACAAGTGTTGAATACCTACATCCAAAGTAATTGTATCTCCCTAGCCATTAACATTGGCTACCCCTTGCACCTATCTTTGGAGATCTCTAAGAGTTATGATGATATGGTTCGATCATCCATCCTTCAACCCTGCTCATACAGTGATATAACTACCAGAAATCCGCATCCTCCAGATTGCTCTATGGTATCCGTTTTCTGCTAAGCACCAGCTTAGTGATTTGCAATTGAGATATAGACAAAGTCAGTCGTTGAAGTCTTGGAAGACTGTGAGGTGCCAAGAAGAGGTAAAGACGCAACCCTCTACATAGCAATCTCTTCAACAATATCTACAAAGAAATCATAGATTGAGGAACCATTTGGTGGGAAATCACCTGCATTCATCCTAGGTATAAAATCTGTCTTTGTTATAAAATCTTGTACAGAATTTTTTGTGGACATGACTCTATGATCCGTCGCTCCAAAGACTAGGAAAACCAGCGATCTATCACAGAAACAAAGGCTGAGAGCCACGAGTAGATTGGAGGGCATTTTCTGATGGTGGAGCATCCACAAGCAGAGCAACCACTGCCAATACCGATCTACAGGGCCATGATCTACCAAGCACCATGATTATTGTTCGAGGAAGCCGTGATTAGTAGCCTGAGAGAGAAGGAGCTCTCATTGACCAAGTTCTTCTCCTATAACTGGATGGTACTTGCAAAAAAAATAGAGGGGGTTAGAAGGTTTAAAGTTTTTCTCAAAAGTTGAAGTTGGCCATGGAATGTTGGGACCAATGTTATCAGAACCGGACCGAAACCAGCAAAACCAACCAGTCCAACTGGTTTTGGGGCCATACCAGTCCGGTTCAAGGTTTCAGATCGGAAAAGATTGGTTCCGTACAATGTGGCTAAAGACCACCAAAACTCAAATTTTAAAAAAGATACAAAAAATTACTTAAAAACTACAAGCACAATACCTAATCCCAGGGCCCTACTAAAGCTATTTAAAGAGGTGCCCCCCACCTCCAGTTCACTCACACAATTCATTTGAGTTATTTGGAATTCTTGAGCTAAGTTTCTTGAGCAGTTTTGGAGCATTGTTTGTAGGGTTGTTTTGAAGAATTTTTTAGGCAGATTTGTAGAGCTGGTTGAAGGGCTGAGTTGGAGTGTTTTTTGGGCTGAATCCCATTGTAAAGTCTAGTCATGTTGAGGATGAAGAGAATTGAGGATTCTAATGATTCTACCATATGATCATATTGTATCATTGTAGAGTCTAGACTCTAGACTCTAGAATATAGTTATTCATTAGTACTATGCTTATTTTTGGACTCTGGAGGCCATTTAGAGCCTCTTTGTTGATGTATTTTGGTTCAAAGATGTATTGCACTCGGTGCTATTTTGGTTATAAACTTATATGCACCCTTACTTGCTATATACATGAGAAATTTTGCATGATCTTATTTTGCATATATGCATATCTTTTTTTGCACATATACATGAGAAATTTTGCATATATATGCACCCTTGCTAAAGACATTTGTATGTGTATGAGGAAATTGAGATCATGGTTGATGCATTTTATGACACCAATGACCTCAAACAAATGATGGATGTTACTTGTGAGTTGTGACACCAATGACTTAATGCAAAAAGTTAATGCTACTTGTCATACAACTAACCTAGTACAATTGGGTGATACAGATACAACAAATGAGATTGTTGATGATTCCTTACCAAGTTATGATGTGGAGTTGATGAACACAAGTTATGAATATGAGTCGCACAAAGAAGCATGTTGTGATGCCAAATGCAATATTAGTGAATTTAAACTTAAAGTTACAAAAGAAAATTGTCATGGGTATGTGGAAGAACATCAAGTACAAAATGATCTTTCCAAGCCTGTCATTAAATCTTGGGAAATAATCCATGACAACAAATACAAAACAAGACTTCGGTATGATAAGGAAGCTATCTTTCCTATTCCTGATTATTCCAAACCAATCCAATTCCACAGTGCAGGATTCCCTCAAGGAGATTCCATTTCACCTGTTTTTGTGCATCATCAAAATGATAAGTGCCAACATTGTAATCAAGTTGGTCACATGGACAATCATTGTTTTGATCTCCATCCTTTTCTTCATTATGGGAAGACAAATCATATTTCAGATAAATGTCAAAAGAAAAAGAAGATTCATAATAGAATAGTTCATTATGCCTGGATAAGTTCTTGGCAATGGAACCAACAAGTCAAGAAGCTGCATAATCTTATTGTCGAGTCTATACATAGGTAAAGACATTTGTATGAAGAAGTTACAAAAACAAACAACTTTCAATCAATTAATCCAAATGATAATTTTGGGCATGATTGACCCATTCTAAATCAGTACCCCCTTGTATCTTAAGGGGAAGAAGTACACAAATGAAACAAAATTTAACTCTCATTCACCTTAAAGGGGGGAAGCATATTATGAAAATGGTTAGTGGTCAACCAAAACCACGACATTGATAAAAAAATTAGTGATCAACTGAAAGCACCAGATACATGGTATCAAATTTTAGTTCAGTGATTGAAGAAGAATCCAAAGCTCAAGCTTGGATCCCTTCCACATTCTTCTCAAGTTGCACCTAATAGGGGGAATATCAATGATGATAATCAGGCTTCAAGTTTTGAAGTCCCGTCACTCAAAATTCAATCAACATTTGGAATTTCCAGCATGGCAACTGGTCTCCTCAATAGGCTATCTACAATCAAATCAAGAATTCATTTGGACATTGTTCGACACCTAATTGCGTCTAAATTTAAAGAGCACTTTGGTGATCTGATATGTTCATTGATAGTAAAATGGTGATCATATTCATTCACCAATAATCAATTAGGAGAGGAATGTTCAAACATGGCAGTTGTTCACTTCCAAAACTTTTGCTCTCTTTCAAGGTTCATTCTAACTGAACCATCCTACATTGATAGGTTTTCAAGCATATCTTCATTGAAGTTCAATTCAAAAGTTTCAAATGGAAGATGATACCAATCTATGCACTAGTTCATGCTGTCTTATTGGTAAAATTATTCAAACTTGTGATTGTTAGACTATGTCCCAAGACAACCACAAAGTCTGAGATCACCTTCTTTATGAGTTGTAATCCTTATCTCCTAATGACGTGTCATCCCTATGCACTGATGAGTTGTCAATGAGATCTAGATCTAGCGGTGATTAAATCCATGTACTATAAATTGATATCATCGTATGAATACATGAAGTTGAATATGGCATAAAACTTTTTCCGCCAATTCCTATGCAGCGTTATTGAAACCGGACTGGAATCGGCAAAGTCGATTGGCTTGACTGGTTTTTGGGCATTTTTGGGTCTATTTCACTGTTTTGCATTGGAGATTGCCGGTTTTGTACCTGAACTGACCCTAAATGCCCGAACCAATTGATTTTGTATGCAACCTATCGTTTTTGTACAAGTCCGTACATCATGAATTTGAAGATGAAATTTCTAAAAGAAAAAAGGTAAGCCCTAATAATCATCAATAGTATTAAATGGCAATATTAAATTCTTAAAAGTAAAATTATCATTTTCTATCCTTATCTTTCATTTTCTATCCTTTTACTTGAAATTTTAGCATTACCATTAATTGTTTCAAGATGTTTAAGAGTGGTTCCAACCTCATTGGACTTCATATGCAAAAAGTAGAATTTTAGATCCCATTCAGAATTTAATAGACTAAACAGTTTTTAGGATTTCAGGATTGCAATGTTTCCACTGGATTCTATCATGTATGAGGGTATGGTATTGGCATTTAATCAAGCACATCAACCCTTCTATGTACCTTGATGTTGGTGGTGTTGATTGTTGAACTCCTCTGCCATGGCCTTAATAAAAAAGTACCCTTCACTCAAGCAAAATAGCTTACTAAGCATGGGAAGCTTTTTCTACCTTATTTTAACAATTGGATTAGGAAGCTCCATCAAAATTGTAAGGTGTTGACATGTCCTTGGAGGATCAACTTTGAGATTTGAGGTAGAGGCAAGGGCTAGAGCCTAAAGGAGGGGGGCACAGGGTGCTACTGATGAATAGGATCCCTATATAGATGATGATTTTGATGATATGTAGTTATTTGTTGTAGCATGAAATTTTTTGGACTCTAGATGCCATTTAAAATTTTAGAGCATCTTTGTTTATGTATTTTGGGTCAGATTAAGATATGGATTGCACACGATGCTATGTTAGTTATATGCACCCTTACTTGCTATATACATGAGAAACTTTGCATATTTGTGTATAATAGTTTGGATTCATATGGATGCACATGAATATATATGGTTTTTTTATAATTTGAATATTTTATGTATTTTTTGGTCTGGTTTTTTTCCAGTTCCAGTCCAGGTCAGATTTTTGGGCTTGACCAGTTTGATGACCAGTCCAGTTATGAACTCACCAGTTGCTGGCTACATGACATTTAACTAAAGTTTTGTTCATACCTATGCCTCCAATCAATAAATGTTTCTACAGCCTTCTCTTAAGATCCTCTTCCAAAAGACTCTGTAATTCACTATAGTAGTTATGAATCAATATCTGATGCCAAACACAATCATATGTCTTGTTGGATTGCAGACATCCAATCATCTTTCATGTGATATACTTCTTTCTCTGCATAAACATTAGATCTTTCTTCACCCCAAATATACAAGGACGGCATAATTTCAAAATCAAGAACCCTATGATAGCGCTATCTTTAATGCTTTGGGTAGCTTAAATCTATCGGCATGACATGGAAAGACAGTCTGTCATACAGAGTAGCATTTTATTGGCGTGTTTGACTAAAAAAATCATTAAGTCAGGAGTCCAGGTACAGAAGAACAGATAATAGCCTTAAGAAGAAGCTCTACAACAAAGTAGAAATGTAAAGTATCCAACATTAGTGTCCCTTAAAGATGCTTTTCTATCACAACAAGCTTTTCATAAATGATGTAAACTACCATAAGTTGGTAAGGGTCTGATCTGCAACAGAAGTGGGAAGAAATATGACGAGCCTTTTATTGAGTGAACATAACTTCTTGATGCAAGTACAAGATGGTAGCCAGCAGATGACTGAAGTATAACAATAAAATCTTCTAAACATATACTGCAGTGGGTATAATAACAGAATTAACCATATGTCTCAGTGTTATTAACTGTCAGTAACGTTACACGAACCATGGGTGTGATCGGAATCAGCTGAAGAATCCAATACGGATGCAGCACTCATCCCAAAATTAGAAATCGGGGATTCGAAACCCTAACCCTAATTAACCCTAACTATCCTACATTTATCCTACGTAAACAGCTTTAGATTAGTCAAAATGAGGTGGAAGAATCCGAGAATCCAATTCGGGTGTGGTTAGGCCTAGGGCCAAATCCAGTAACTGTCTGTCACAATTATACATGGAAAACTACAAATATATAATTAAGGAAAGACACTGTTGCAATACAATGAGCGGCAGCCATGTGTATAGCATCAAATGCCTTTTGATATAATATCATGACCCTTATAATATATTCATTATCATATCATGCTAAGGAGAGTTCACAAGGAGATGGATGGCATGAGACAAGTCATCGGTTATTTGACCAATCAGTTAGAATTTGAAGAGAAAAAATTGGGAGAGTTTGAAACCAAATTGCAAGAGAACAGCCCTTGGATGGACAAAATGGCAGAGGAAATGGATATGCACTATGACATGATCCCTGGATTTGCTCAAGGAATCCAATCAGCAGCAGGACAGCCAATGTTTTCAGAAGGCTCAGAAATGGAGAATGCAAAGGAAAAGGCCACAGTGCAGCAGACAGGCATAGCAATAATTGGGCAAGCTCAGTACCAGAAAGATGGCAAGCAAGAGCAGCAGGATGTTCAGGAGGAGGAAGCCCACAGTGGGCATCAATTTGCTTAATTTTATCATATGGTCTTTTTGTATTTTGATTTTGAGCGCCTTTGTATGTCAATAAAGCTATAGAAATAATAGGCAAGCTTACAGTTTTTGGCTCTTTTAAAAGATTAGTAATGGAATGCAGCTCATAGTTTCAACTCAACAGAGCCTTGTTGTACAAACTTTTGGACTCTTATGTATATTCTGGCTAATTTGGTTTACCACAGCCCATTTATAATATATAAAAAAATACCCGTTCTTGTAAAAAAATTATATAAAATCATTATCATATATAATTATTATTTTTATCTCCATTACATACACATATAGCATGTTTTGTTGACGTCAAAGCATAACTGAGCAATGGCTTCCTCATGCAAGCAGAATGTCAGTCACGGTCTAGAATGCAATAACATCTTCTGGATATTACTTGAAAGAATCTCAACTTGAAGTTATGTCTTCTTGCAATAACTGAAATGCGAGATAGTAAACGTTAATTAGGATGACAGCTACTTGATTATGCCTTTACCAACCATGGAATTCTCCACTAGAACTTGTCGACCAATTGATGCAACAGGATGTTTACAATGAGAAAAATCGATTCACAAATATGGTGAGTAATTGTCATGGAATTCCCTTGGTGAAAAATTCTAAGGGAATTTCCTATATGAATGGAGGATTAAGTACACAGTCCAAACCTGTTGAATGCTTGAACAGGAGAATGTTATCAACTGGTTGTGGTGATTATAAGGCCAATCCTGGGACCGGTAAGCTGTAACTATTAGTTTATAACTTTATTGTCTTCAATACCTTTGTAAATATAATTGGCCAGGAAGCTAGAATCTATCATCGGCTCTGAAATCATCATGCCTTGACACGATCCCATATGTTCAATGGCAAAGGCCTTTTATCCTTATCGTTGTCAGAATTGTATTGTAAAACTGTTTTCCCTGTTTTTGTCTTCATTTGGAAATGTTCCGTCACTGTTTTCATCATCTAATCCATGCTGAGCTAAGTAATATATTATCTGTTCTTAAATCTGAAAAGCTTCTGACATATCTTTAGTTTGTTAAGTTAAAATTGATTTTACCAATGAGATAATTGGGACTTACAATATTAATCTCCCTAAAACCATGGTCTAAATTATACAACCAGCCTAGATCCATCTTAACCCCGGATCTATCCAGCACTGAGAGGGATGAAATACCTTGAGCTGCTTGTTTGATTGGAAGTGGTGCTTAACTGGTAGAACTCTGAACTGTGAACTTATGAAGCTATAGTTATGTAAAAATAAAATTTTGATGACTGTTAAGATATTTCTATTTTTATAACATAATGTGTTGCAGTTTTGTTCATAGGAAGTTTTAGCTTGAGTCGGCCATTCCTCATATTCCCCGACTTTGCATGTTGGCCTTCCCTATCATAATTTTTTCTTATTATTATCTCACCCAATATTTGGACTCATGTAAAGTTTTTTTAGGCGATTGGATGAGAAACCAGGGAGGGAAACCAGTTTTTGAACTTTGCTCGATATCAAAGATTCATCTGCTACAACAATACGACAGTTGATCGAGAAAGAAGAGCTCCTCGGCCAAGATTGAACCCCGATCCGTGGAGGTCGTGTAGCTGAGACTGCGTGAGAATTAGGGCCTCTTCAGCGTGAGTGTGGCTGAGATCTGGCAGCTTAGGGCATGGGCTCGCCCTTTGATCGTCTGAGCACCTGAATCCCGGGCATTCTTCTGGTCTTGCCCCAGTTCCAATGGCGTCGGGAGCTGGCAGCCCCGATTCTGATCTTTCTAACTTTCTGAATTTGTTATCCAAACAGGGCAAGAAGCACCCATTCTCTGCTCAGCAGAAATTTGTGAAGAAACTTAAGGAGATCCCGATGGTAGCATTACCGGTTGATCTTCCGTGCAGGACAGCCCTCAATCTGGCAGATCGTGGATTGATCGGCCAGTTCACGGGACTATGGCCCTCTCCGAAGGCCACCGAATATTGGGTGCAAAAGAACTGGAGACCTTTAATCACTGAAGATGTGAAATCCTATTTTCTGGGCAAAGGATACTTTGCATTTGTCTTTGAAAGTAAGTAGGACCTCAAGCTCATATTCAGAAATGGACCGTACTTCATGGGTCCACAGGGACTCTACATAAACAAATGGACCCCGAATTTCGATCCTCAAGCTGCTCCTCTAGGCCTAGAAGATTTGAATATCCCCATTCCTCAGAATATTCCAAGCCCTAATAGATCTACTTCGAGAAAAGATGGCCCCTCCTACGCTGAAATTACTAAAGTGAAAATTCCCATCTCACCCTCGTCCTCGGAAGAGTTCATAGATAAATCTGTCAAAAAACCTGGACGAAAATCGATCAAAGAATTGAGAGAAGAAGAAGCTGAGCGCGAGAAAGTTCAAGGTTCCCAAGCCACTATTGACATGGTCTTCAGCAGAAATACCAGAACTAGACAAGCAGGAAAGAAAAGCGGAGACCTAGCAAGAGGAACTCCCTCCTCCATCTATAATTCTAAATGATGAAGATGGTCTCTTGGAATTGCAGAGGCCTTGGCAGCCCTAGCAAGCTCGAAGCAGTAAAAGATCTCCAAAGGATAGATATGCCAGACCTTTTATTACTCCAAGAGACCAAGCTCGAAGACAAGGTGGACTTAAATATAGGAAAAGATCTTTGGAAGAAAAATACAGGGAATGCTGTTAGTGCCAGGGGAGCTTCGAGCGGACTGGCAACATTATGGGCTCCTAAAAAATTCCATCTGCACAATTCATTTGCTACGCAACATTGGATTTATACGGATCTCACTCATATTCAAAGCAACATGCAATTTGCCTTATTCAATATGTATGTGCCTAATCTTTATTCAGAGAAAAAAAAGTGCTGGAACCAACTTGAAGTTTTTTTGCAGGCATATGATCCTCAGAATATCATTCTGGCCGGAGATATGAACATCACTCTTTCAAATTCAGAAAAAAAGGGGGGCAGCAGCGGGCAGGATTCCTTCAAATCCCAGGTTGAATCGCTCCTCCAAACTTGGGATTTAATTGATATCAAGCCCAACAAAGGCAAGTACACTTGGTCCAACAAGCATTTGGGTAAAGGAAATATAATGGCTAGACTGGACAGGTTCATTGTTCATAGCAATTTAATGTCTGAAAATCATATCATCTCTTCCAATATAATAGCCAATCTAGCCTCAGACCACAAGCCCATCCAGCTTATCTTTAAAGAAAAAGAGGAGCTAGGGCCAATTCCCTTCAGATTTAGCCCACAATGGCTTACGCATGACAGCTTTTGGAGCACTCTGGATAAGGCATGGAAAATCCCGGTCACTGGATCCCCATGCTATGTATGGGAAAAGAAGCTCAACATCACCAAAAAAGCTCTTAAGAATTGGTCCAAAACTAACTGCCCAGCACCTGCAAGGCCCAGGAAAGACGCAGTAAGCGCTCTTGAGGACATACAATTTGAGATGGATGAACAACCAATAGATGTTTTCATGCTACAGGAAGAAGTAAATCGACAAACTAAGGCTTTCTAGACATTTCGAATAGAAGAGGAATACTGGAGGCTCAAGTCGAGAAGCACGTGGCTCAAGTCAGGGGATAAAAATACAACATTTTTTCATAAGCAATTTAAAATCAGACAGTCTATAAACTACATTGCTGAGATTAAAATTGATAATGGAACGACTGTCAAAGGGAATTCGAATGTTAAAAACCCAGCATATACCCATTTCTCCAAATTGTTAATGGATGACATCGCTGGTTGTGATGACGGTGGAGAGGATGAGAATAAATTTCTTGAACACATTCCCAGGAGGATCACAACCGAGGAGAATCTCGCCATGCATAATACGTTCACTGGGCAAGAGGTGTTCAAAGCTATCAATTCCCTTGAATCAGACAAAGCGCCGGGCCCAGATGGTTATTCGATCCATTTTTACAAAGCTTGCTGGAAATACATCAAAAAGGACTTTATGAGAATGATAAGGAATTTCTGTTCAAAGGCTAAAATTGGTGGATGCACCAATTCAACGTTCCTGTTTCTCATCCCCAAAGATACAAACCCCAGCACCTTCAGCAGATTCAGGCCAATATCGTTATGTAACTCCTCTTACAAAATTATTTCCAAAATGATAGCAACTAGACTGAAGCCCCTACTTAACAAAATAATATCGGATAACCAATGTGGATTTCTAAAAGGAAGGCAAATTCTAGACAATGTGATTCTTGTGCAAGAAGCAATCCACTCCAGCAAGGTCCGAAAGGAAAAAGGTATGTTAATCAAGTTAGATATGGCGAACGCCTTTGATCGTGTTAAGCACTCTTTTCTCTTTAAAATTCTGAAAAGCTATGGATTTGAAGACACCCTCATCAGTTGGATCTCAGCCTGTATAAACAAACCTTGGATCACTCCACTTATCAATGGCCGCCCTACTGAATTTTTCCAAGCCAGGCGTGGTATCAGACAAGGATGCCCTTTATCCCCATTCTTGTCTATCATCCTTGCTGACTCTCTCAGTCGAAAGCTTAACCATGAGATGCATATAGGAGCCCTTCCTGGCTTACATTTAACCGTTGATTCCCATCATCTAAACCATACCCTTTTCGCTGATGATTCTCTTCTAATGGGTGGTGCTTCTTCAATCATAGTTCGGAAATTCAATCGAATTCTGAAATGGTACTGCAAAGCAACAGGAGGCAAGATCAATTTGCATAAAAGTGTTGTTTATTGTTGGAACCTTAGAAAAATGTGGCATCCAAAATCAACAGAATTTTAGGCATCAAAGTCCACAATCAGTGGGACAACTTTACATACCTCGGCCTTCCAATCACACAAGGACTCTCAAAATCTGGTAACTGGGATGGAACGTTAAACAAAATAAAAAGCAAAGTCAGAAGATTGGGAGGATATTGGCTCAGCAAGGCCGGAAAAATGACCCTTATAAAATATGTTCTCTCCGTGCTTCCTATTTACCAATTCTCTATTCTCCTCGCTCCAAAAAGAGTGTCAGAGAAGATAAGTAAATTTTTGAGAGATTTCCTTTGGTCCGGTGGGAAAAACAATGGGAACAAATTACATTTAGTGAAGTGGGAGGTCTTAAAGCAACCCAAGCTCGCTGGAGGTCTCCAAATTCGAGACCCATTACATGCTAATTTAGCTTTAGGTGGCAAAATCTTATGGCAAATCATCCATAACAAAAGCCATCTAGTCAGCATTGTGCTCAGAAAGAAATACTTACAGGGCAATAGGTTAAGTTGTCTAGATCTCAAACCAACAACGAAAGGCACCAGCATATGGACGTTATGCAAGGCTGCTTGGAACTTCTTTTCAAAGGATCTATACTGGGTTCCCGGTAATGGTAGTAAAATCGACATTTTCATGGACGGGATCATGAATAAGGATGCACTTCATAGCATGCATGAATTAAATAATATTGCAGCATGGCTCAAGCACAATGGGATCACTACTTTGAAAGAATTCAGTATCTGGGACAGGAATGGAAATTGGCAAAGCTGGAGCGTTACAGAAATCCCCACTCAATTTGAGTCTGCCAAAAATATCCTTATTGACAACTTGAAAGACTGCTCCCCCATGCACCTGCTGTCAAAAGATGACCGAGGATGGGGCCCCACTGGTACCTACTCCTCTATTCTCGGTTATAAAGCCTTGAATTCAAAAGAAACTGAAAGAAATGATGTATGGAAGACTGTTTGGGACCCTCTAGGACTCCCCAAAATCAACTTTTTCACATGGACGTTAGTACATTGCAAAGTTCTCACCGGAGATAATCTAATTAAGAGAGGTTTCAATGGGCCATTTTGGTGCCCTCTATGCAGAAATAGTGAAGAATCTATCCAGCATCTCTTTATTGACTATGAGTATATCAAGAAGGTTTGGAAACTTATGCTTCATGGCCTTAATTTCCCCATGCCGCACTTCTCATCCATCAATCAACTTTTTAAAGAATGGAAATCCATTTACCCTACTGCCCTCTCCACCAAGAAAACTTGGAAACACATCTGGATTTCCATACCCAAATACATTTGTTGGGAAACTTGGATTGCTCGAAATAATACCATCTTTCAGGATAGACAATACACCCCTCTTCAAATCGCCGGAAAAGCCAAAAGCCTGTTGATGGAAGCTCTTATGAACATCAGCTACAAGGAAGAAGATGGACTCAGCAGAGAAGAAAAGAATTGCATTGGATTTACTACCCCTAGCCCAAGCAAGACTATCCATCATCAACAGCACCCTGATTGGCAAATCAGATTATCTAGCAATGATTTTTTGGGTTGGAGAAACAAGCAAGTAACAGAAAGCCTGCACTTCGATGGAGCATCCAAAGGAAATCCAGGTGAAGCAGGAGCTGGAGGGGTTATGTGGTTAAGTGGTGGAACAGTAAGATTGAAGTATAGATGGGGCTTAGGCAGATGCACGAATAACACAGCGGAAGCATTAGCCTTGTGGAAAGGATGCCAGATAGCTAAAGAGCAAAGATTGACAAATTGCAAGTATTTGGGGATTCGATGATCATTGTCAGAGCCATCAATTCTGGCAACAATCTCAATAATCTCAAGTTAAATAGAATTATCCAGCGAATTCAGGTCATAGCAAGAACATTCGTTGAGTTCGGGGCATACCACGTATTAAGAATCTTAAACAAGGATGCAGATATGGAAGCTGATGCTGGTTCTTAGCTCGGCCAGGGTATTCTAAAAATAAATAATAAGAGTAGAACCCATCAAATCCCCTGATAGTAAGCCAGGGCACTCTGAAAAATAAGATGAGTAATGCAGAATCCGATGAAGTTTAGAATTCCTCTATGGGCACTCTGATTTTCTAGAAATCCAATGATTAAGCAGAATTATGGAACCCTCTATGGAGTAGCTCTACGCCTGACAGAACCAGTTTCACATCTGTCACCAATGAAATATATGTAAATGGATATGAAAATTAAAATTGCTAGAGGCATGATCATCATTGCAAAATTCTCTGAGAAACTGGCCACTGCAAGAAATATCATTCATTTCCTGAGCCAAAAAGGAACTCAGATCCTCATTTTTGATGAATATGAGACCTCAACGCAGCGTATGAAGACCTCAACGCAGAAATATAAAAGCTATTTAAAAATCATGACTTATTGATGAAGTATGGATACTCTCTATGGGTGCTCTGATCTTTTGTAAAGTTTTAGCAGAATCACAGAACCTCTATATGGAGTAGCTATACGCTAGACAGTTTCAACTCTTATGAATTCAACGAGATCTATCTGAAGGATTATGATAAATTAATTCGAGGGAGGCAAGATTATCATTGCAAGAATCCACAGAGATGCTGGTCTCTATTGTAAATGCAGCTGGGAAGAACGAAAGTAATATAATACAGAATTCATAAGGTTCACAGGACTTCAAACTATCAAGTGAAGTAAAGTTAGCAGTTTTTAAAAAAAAACAGGTAATGACTTTCTCTCAGTTGAAGCCAAACAGCCTCAAAGGAGTTAGTGGAATTTAGCAAACAGGATTCCAGAAGCCAAATCAGAAACCTTAATTTTTGTAATAGCCATTGTAACAGACAGTAGAGTCATTTTATTGATCTTTGTAACCAGCTGAATATGGCAAAGCCATAACTCTATTCTTTCATTTTTTTTTAATATAAAATATCCGTTTCTGTTAAAAAAAAAGATATTTCTATTTGCATTGTAACAATATTTATATTTAAAGATCATATATATAGTATCTATCTTTCTTAGTAACATTTCTATTTATGTATAAATTCAGTATCTCTCATTTATCTCTCTATATAGCAGTGTTTAAACTTTATATGATAGTCACTGGACTTCGAATCAGCAAAAACTTGGCGAGGCAAGAAAGTGAAGAGTTTAAATCGATTTGGGAATAAATCAGGAAAAATTCGGTCGGTTTGTCTGGAATTGTGTATGGGTGCCCGCGGACTAAAAAAAACAATGCAATATCCCCATGGTGCAGTAGTACTTGGTGATATTAATGCAATATCCCCATGGTGCAGTAAAAGTGACATTCTCCTTATCTTTTATTTTCCATCCTTTTACTTAAATTTTGAACATTACCATTAATTGTTTCATGATGTTTGAGAGTGGTTCCAACCTCATCGGACTTCATATGCAAAAAGTAGAATTTTAGATTCCATTCAAAATTCAGCAGACTTAATAGTTTTCAGGATTTTAGGATTGCAAGGTTTCCACCAGATTCTATCATGTATGAGGGTATGGAATTGGCATTTAATCAAGCACATCAACCCCTATATGCACCTTGATGTTGGTGGTGTTGATTGTTGAATTCCTCTGTCATGACCTTAATAAAAATGTACTCTTCACTCATGCAAAATCACTTATCAAGCATGGGAAGCTTTTTCTACGTTATTTTAGCGATTGGATTAGGAAGTTTCATCAAAATTGTAGTGTGTTGAGTTGTTGACTAATGTCCTTGGAGGATCAACATTGAAATTCAAGTTAGAGGCAAGGGCTAGAGCCTAGAGGAGGGAGGCATAGGGTGCTATTGATGAATAGGATCCCAATATAGGCAATGATTCGTTGACATGTATGATTGATGATTTATATTTCACATTCATTTTTGTAAATGTCTTTGCTAATTTATTAATTTAATATATATATATATATATTGCATTTCCTCATTTCCAAAATTTTGGGGGGTCACGTTTCCCTTGTTTCAAAGTTTCCCCGTTTCGTCCTCGTTTCCCCATTTCATGCAACTTAGGTTGAAGCTGTTCAAACCCTTATACAACAATTTTGAAGCAAACATGTGCCTGTTATGACCTTTGCAGCAGTAAAAAGTCATGAAAATCACCTTAAAGGCTAAAAATAAATTGTGGGCAGTACTGTGGATGAAAGCAGCCCTAAACAACAAGTATAGGTGCTCTTTGGCCTTCAAACAACAGGTCTGGGTCATAACAACAGTCTTAAAATCTTGAAAATGTTGTTTTTCTTTCAAATTTAAATATTTTATGTATTTTTGAGTAAACCAATTCATTAAATTCAAATCGGCCGATTTATGACCGATTCATTACCGATTCCGATTCCGATTCCAAGTTGACCCTCGGCCGATTCCGAGTCCGATTTCAATTTTTCAAACATTGGTTTTAAAGGCATCCTGAGGACTAGGACGAGTCAAACTCGGTCAATGCCAAGTTTGACTCATCCGAGTCAGAAAGAATCATCTGCTCACCGATTCGATCATAACTCGCGATCTAGAGATTTAAATCATGATTCCTGTGACACCAGTTTATATTATGTTTAAATTTCATAACTCTCTCTTTGACATATATATAGAGAGATTTTCATTTATATTTGAATCTATATTTGCCCAACATATAGTATTATTACTATTTTTCGTGATAAGTACTATATATTTTTTCAAGCAGACATAGTGATGTCAGTATTACCCATGTAACATCTCCTCCATACTGGGCTGTCAAGCCAGACATATAGTGATGCAAGTATTACCCATGTTACAACATCTCCTCCAGACTGGGCTGTAGAAGCACCTCTCAGCACAATAAATACAAAATCAACAACAACCAAGGTCCTAGCAAGACTGCAATATATTCAAACCAAAAATTAATCTGTGGAAAAGATGACCATGGTCAAGCAAACATAAACAAAGCTAGGGGGCATCAAATACTATAATAATGGTGCATATGTGGAAGCTACTGTTGGACAATGGAGATTGTAATTGAAAATCATGAAGCGCTAATCCAAAAATTAGACTTTGTGAAAAAATGGCCATGGTCAAGGGAACATAAAGGAGGGGGCATCAAATACTATAATAATGTTGCAAATGCAGTAGTTAATGCTGGAAACTGTAATGGAAAATCCTGAAGCACTGAATGTAATTTTGCAGCACCACAGATTGAAATACAACAGACACAGAATTAGCACGTGCATGCAGGAGTGCTGTCTCTAGCGCAGTTCAATTCAGACACTGCTGAAAAATCTAGTGCAGATGTATTATTGTGCAAGACTGCTTTGGCACAAGAGCTGACTTTGTCACAATGAAGATGACATGGCATGATAGAAGCGACATAGCACAAATCAATGACATCGAAGCAGCCATTGGGCAACGTTTCCCTTGGTCAACTTTGCTCCCTGGCCCAGTCAGCTTTGATCAATAGGTTGTTGGGTCCATTGCAGATTTTATGGAGAATGCACGGGACACTTGGTCAACTTTGATCACTCACTTAGATCTATAAATATATTATCGACTCACTCATTTGAAGCTAATGATAGCAAGTGATCAAGCAAGATAGTGAATTAAATTGTCAACCAGAGTGCTGTAAAACTGTTTGTGAGCCATAAGCTGTAAACTTTTATATGTGACCCATAGGAGCTGTAAATCATCTTGTGTGAGCTAGAGAGTCGTACAACAGAATTGAAAGCCATTTATGGCAACTCGCATTGTATGTACATTGCTGTAATATTTACAGTTTTTCAGTTAACAAAGTTAGTTTTTCTGCAACCCTTTGTGCAGCAACTTCTTTCATGGTGTATGCTTTCATTTAAGTTTCATAAATTGTTTATTTTAAAAAACGTGTACATATTAGCTCAGAACTGCTATAGTGATTCTCAGTGCAGTTCTGTTCTGGTAGATTGGTGTAAGTGACTTCTGCAGATCGTCTGCAATGCTAATACGTAGAAAATCATATTGTGTTGCAGAACTTTGTACAGGTTAAAATACTGCACCAGTATTAGCAGGGCACTAAGTGCGCTGTTAATCCTTTCCCCAGAAAATTTAAGGGCGCTGTTAGTCTTTTGCCCAGAAAATTTAAATGTCCAACCAGATTTCCAGAACCCCAGATTTTCCACCAGCTAAAACAGCAACCCTAAGCCTCTTTAATGGATATGATTCATGAATGATTACAAACAGCCAGTACCGCCCTAAAAATATAAGCTATAGCAGCAAATGTGATAAGATGTTTTACTGTCAAAAAACTATCACATCTTTACTTTTAGACTGGAAATCTAACAGTAGCACAGTGGGAAGATCTTGTAGTGCTACCGAACACACCAGAAATACCTTCAGAGAAATTCTGGAACCAGTAGGGATCCTTGGGCAGGAAGTGCAACTCACGTGTTCTGCTCTATATAGGGATAAGAAATCATAAGAGCAATTAAAGAAGGCAAGGCACTAATCAAATCTGTAATCCCTCAAAAACAAAAGGTACTACTACTAATCAAATCCAAAGGCCTTATTCCCTACTATAAATTCAGAACTAGAAAAACAGAGCTGCTAAATGAATGCTAGTTGACCAATCAATTTAAAAACTTATACCTGGATGTGTTAAAGTCTGATGATTTCCTCCCAAGGTCTGAATTCGAACTGTAAATGATGCTATTGGAGGTTGCTCCTTTAACAGCTTTGAAGGTTCTGGGAAACATCGTACATATGATAATTTACTCTTTTCTATTGAAATGTGCCTACAAAATAAAAACCAGTGTTATGAGTCAGGACATTTAAGTCAGGTCTAAGCAACTCATTCCCTCATCTGTAAAAAGATTGTATAGTTAAGTTAGTATATTATCAATACTTATAGGGGGCAGGGAGAAAAAATATTTGAAATATATGCAATCACAAACATTAAATCAGCACTCCCTGGCACATTCTGAGAAAAGAGATTGGACGGGTATAAATATAATGACAAAAAAAGTAGAAAATAAAGCAAACCCAATATCTTAATAAGTTAATTGATTAAAAAAAACATTCGTATTGTTTAATGCTTATAATATTGATGTTGTTGCTTGAGTTGGTGGTTTCACAGGTTATACGTGGCATGGAAAACAAGGGAAAGTCGATGCAATAGTAGATAATAAATCCCTTATTAGAAAGCAAATGGCCTGTCATAAAACAGCTAGAGATATTCTACCCAACTAATAAAAGGAAGATCATAATTCTCCACTTGTAATGAAAATACATTTGTATAAACATGTTTCTCCTGCAAGTCCTATCTATAAAATTAATTCAAGGGATCCTTACGTTGATTTTTCAAATAAACAGCTTTGTTGAGGAACACCCTTCTTATTGAAGGTCGAGGTTGCTCATCAAGTTCAATGAGGGGAGAAAACGAGCCATGTATGTTACTAGCCCCAAAACTTTCAAATAGAAGACCTCTGTAAAATATATATGTCGCATTCCTTTCAAGCAATAGCCATGACACAAAAATAAGAATCGCTCATTTTGTAGATCTTCAAATCAAGTGGCAGTGAAGCAGAGTTAGGCTGAAGAACAATGGCCAAATAGGAGTATAGTGGCCAAATAAAAGTAGTTTGCAAACACAATGATGCAGGCAATTGACATTGGCAATGGGAGATAACCATGGTTACATCATAAATCAAACACATTGACCACTAAGAAAATATGATTAAAACCCAGGAAGGAAGAGATAAATCCACCTAAAACTCCAGAATAAAATGCCCAAAGATAGCAAGTGGGAAGCCAGTGAAACAGGATATTCATTTGGCACTGAGGAAACAGACATTGTGAAGCCAAAATCAACCTTCAGAGACATCCAGAGCTCTAAAAGTCAAAACCAATGAATCGAGAATAAATGTAGAAAACTATAAGACTTGATGACTGAACCCAGATTCTTAGAACTCATGATTTGATTCTTAAAAACAGAAAAGCAAAGCCAACTTAAGACACAAATCCTGCAACGTATAAAATAGATAAAATCCACCCATACTCATCGCAGAAATTGTTACTCTTTACTATAGCAAATAAATTCTTGACAAAATAAAAATCACCAAGGTTTCACAAGTCTCACACAATAAATTTCACCAACTTGGAAGTTGCACATAACTTCTTGGCATCTTATCTAGCTGGGACAGTACATACTTAAACATGCATACATGTAAGTGTCCAACATGAATTTAACAACATAGGATTCAAGAAAAAATAGATTGAACAAAAGAATGAAGATGCTTACCAATTCCACATCCCTATCTTGAAAGGATCAGACTTCCTGTAGGATGTATAAGAAGCCAAATTTTCGATTCTCCATTGGGCAAGCCTGGCTGTAGTGTCAACTCTGAAGCCAGCCTCACCAATCCGTGTAAAAGCCAGTGCTGCAGCCATCTCCGTAATGCAGTCAAAGAAACTGTCAACAAGAATGCCTGGCTTCCCCAGCTTGACAAATTAGAATTTACTCCAATTATAAAATCCCCAAATGCAAACATAAATTCATATCCCCAGTGTGGCAGAAGGGAATATCCAGAAAAAATCAAATTCGCAAATACACACATAGAATCATATCCCCTGTATTGCAGGATAGAATATACTCTGATAATCAAATTATCCAGGCCTAAAATGTAGAAGAATCAGATTAAAATCCCCAAAAACAAAAATAGACTTGCAGAATAGAAGATACTCTGATAATCAAATTATCCAGACATAAAGTTTAGAAGAATCCGATTAAAATCCCCCAAAACAAAAAGACTTACATCCCCAGTGTGGCAGAAGGGAAACGCAGTAATAATAAAAATCACAAATAGAAACATGAAGTCATATCCCTTGTTTTGCAGAATGAAATATATTCAGATAACCAAAGATCGGAACATAAAATTTAGAGGAATTGAATTGATAATACCAAAATACAAGCAGAAAATGTTATTTATCCCCCATGAAGCAGAATGTGATATTCTCAAATAATGAAATGATCAGACAAAATTTTAGAGGATTTGGATTGTTTAAGGATCCTTTCAACCATAAGAACTGTAAAAACATAGAATGTGACGCCTCAAAGTGATTGGGATCTTGACTTATACGATTAGCAGGCCTTCCCTTGTAAAAACATAGAATGTGAGGCCTGAATTGAGCAACTAGGGATCTTGACTTATAAGACTACCAGGCCTTCCCTTGTACCCGACATCAGCAAATCGTGATATTATTTCCCACACGCCATTAGAAAGAAAATACGTTATTGCAAGAAAATGCATTACTTCCTTTCATTGTATGTCCTGTTACAGCATTTAACAAATCCATCTATTTCCATAATGCTTTTTGGTTTTATTGCCTTTATGGCAGCTGGGATATTCTTTTTTGGCTTACACTGCACTTCAGCCTTATATGCTTCTTTACAGGGGCCAGGCCGTTAGTTGTTGTGACCACGGTCCCCTTTTTGGAGGAAGAGGAGAAGTAGACGCCATCACCATTCCTCCCTTGCCTTAAAGCTCATAGCAGTCATACAAAAAGTACTAGTGTATCAAGGACCCGTGTGGCCAAAACTTAACAGAATAGGATCTTATTAAAACCCAAATACATATCTCGGCAACTTTCAGCAGCCAATCTGGACAAAAGTTGCAACAGAAATTTCAGATTTGCTATGGATGTCAATCAGATTAGACAGAAGTTGTTCGGCTATACATGCCTGTTGATTACGTATTTGCTACGGGTGTCAATCAGTCCAGACAGAAGTTGATCTTTGCGTTTCCTATCTGGCCAAAATTAGCAGAGGCTTGAAATTTAGCGCACACACAACCCACTTTAACAAGAATGAAAATTATTGGGGTCCATCTTGAAAAATGCATTAAAGCAATTGACTACTGGTTAGGGTTGTCAAAGATTGAGATTCCTATGACTCTGTCTGGCCAAATTTAGCAGAAGACAAGCTAGCTCATGTAGAAATATTTAGTAGACCTGGAAATTTTTAGCCTATCAAAGTACCAAGGCTTGGAAAAACAGGCAAACGCATGATCATCGACACATTAATATTTGAAGTGTCAGGGTAAATTAAGTAGGTCTTTTCAATGCTGTTTCCACAAAAATTAGTTTTACAGAACCTATCAGGAGATTTTTGGCAGGATAAATTTTGACCCACCTGGCCAGTTCTTAGCAGAAGGAAAGTTCTCTTGGCAGGTATATTGACGCTTGTAAAGAGCCAACTGGTCAAAAGTTTGGCAGCCAATCAGTTTGACACATGTAAAGAGCTAACTGGTCAAAAGTATGGCTGCCAATCAGTTTGGTGTAAAGTTCAGCCTGAAGAACCCATCCGGCCAAATTCAGCAGAGCAAAAAACTGACCCATCTCGCAATATTTAGTAAGCCTAAAATTTCACCCATGACTCTGAACATATTGAGACTTGAGGGAACTCTATGAATTGAGTTTTACAGCAATTAAATGAGCAGAAACGTATCCACATTTGGAGAACCATATGGCTGACGTTAGTTGGCACAGGATTCGGGACACATTCAAGAAGCAAAACAGCTTATCAGAAGACCCACCTGCACTGATAAGTTACCCGCCAAATGTAGCAGAGAAAATTTGGGGTTCCTTTTGAGACTGTTATCTCCTGGCGCCCACAAACCGACATGGATAAAAACTTGAAGAACCCAGTTCACCAAAGGTAGCAAAGGTGATAGCTTTCACTATAATTTTTCCCCTTTTGTTTGATAGGGCAATTCAAACTGAAACCGATATATTTGGAAAAGCCAAACGCCAATTATTTTTACTAATGCTATTTTAGGTGTAGACAAGATGCGAGGCGACCCTACGTGTAGGTAAAAAGAATATATGTTGGAAGGAAAAAAATCATAAATGATTGAAAAATATGTAGCATCTTTTTTAAATTTTTAAATATGAATATTTATCTAATTATTTTGAGAAATTAAATTTTGGTTATATTAAATTAGATACTAATATAAGAGTTTCTATTTTCGACTGTGTGAAAAAGTTTCCAAATTATGATAATATAATTGTAAGTTTTGATTTTAATATGATATCAACAAAATGGATAATTATGAAAGCACCCCGAGGCTCCAACTCGAAAGGTGCCTATTATCTATGTTTTTGGTAATGATTTTGATAAAAAAGTTCTAAGACTTTTCTTTTTTTTTTAAACGAAAAAAGAATTTTTTTAGCTATTCATGAGTGTGAATTGATTCACAAATTTACAGTATAACCTATCTCATGAATAGTAAACCATCAAACAAATGTCTGAGAAGCATAGTTACATCAAGTCCTTCCAAAATACTTATATAAAACAATGTTGACAATAGTTCATCAAAATATTCTTAATGCTAAACATTATCCTTTCGCAATATATTAATCCAAAAAAACCAAAAAAAAAGTGCATATATAAACTAAAGTAGTTAACAACATTAGTATATACGAATAGTCACACTCTCCGGGGGCCTTAGCTCATGATAGTGTGTAACCACAAGTGTTCCTTCATCCAAATCAAGACCTTTCTTGGAAAGACCGTCCGCCCTCATATTATAAACTCTGGAGATGTGTTTTAAATTGTAATTACCATGCTGATCCAATAGTAACCTGACCTTCTTCCTCCAATTGTCAAGAGAGGCCACATTGAGTGCCTGGCCATCCATAGCCCACCCAATAATGATGGATGAATCTCCAAAGATCTGTGCATTGTAAATCTGCAAATAGTTCAAATAATAAAGGAGACACCATAGTGATAATAATTCAGCACGAGTATTACTCCCCATGCCACAGCCCAATATAAGCTCGTAGAATTCAGAGGAAGAGATAATGATGATGCCGCCCGCCCCACACCTACCAAACTACCCAGCACCATCAAAAAAACCATATGGGCCCAACTCATCAATGAAAGTTTCAGTCAAGGTCTTAACCATACTAACAGTCTTCTTCACACCAACTTCAGAGATAATCTTTACCATAAAATTTAGTGCACTGCTGAATTAAAATTGTAATCCCCAAATAGGACCCGATTCTGGAGTTTCCAAATGCCCCAGATGAAAAGTATGGGGTATGAAATGGATTCCCTGCACTCCAAATGCCATTTATATAAAATTCCCTCGATGGAATCCTATCCCCAATGTGGATCGTAGCCCCAATACTTTGTGCCGATGGCCCAAAGTTGCAAAGTAATCAGACAGGTGACAAATAAATGGCCAACCGACTCGGCAGCCTGTAAACAGAGATAGCATATATTGGGTCCATAACCGCCTCGACGGATATAATTGTCCACAGTTAATAATTTGTTATTAAGTATGAGCCAAAGGAAACAGTGGAGCTTCAGTGGGACATTCCACTGCCACAGTGCTTTAAACCACCAGAGTCTATGGCCAGAATGGTGTTGTTGGGTGATCGCAAGATAAGCATTAGTTGTCGTAGGTTCCCCAACTTCTTCCCTCCAGCACTAGTTCAATGTATCCATCTCATTGGTTAATTCAATACCAGCATGAGCAATAAGTTGAATATACTCCATCCATTCCAATCCAACCTCCCCTGAAATACCAATATCCCCGGTTGTTTTCCAGTAATCGACACATCCATTACCCACTCGATTACGTGCATGATTTAAATAATACATGGCATGTTGGTGTAGCATGGACACCATATCTAGTGATAGCAATCTAGTGCATCCTATCACATCTTCCACACCCAACCTAACTTGGAAACCACTTCCCACCCGCCAGCCCAGTTGATTAATAAGTGCAGGAAGGACAGCAAATAATCCGCTCCATATGTTTGATGCACCCACCGGCTTCTTGGGTCGGCTCCTGATCCAGTCAAAAAAAAATTATCCTTTAAATATTTATCCCGCATAAGAATACCCCAGTCCAATATGAGTCAGTGCCCTCCACAATCTTTTCAAGTGTAAAGCACTATATAACCAAGTTCTTAGACTTCTCAGGGCTTTAGAGTAATCTTAGTTATGTTCTTGTTAGTTTTTATCAAGTTGTTATTATTATTTCTACAAACTTGGATAAACTACAGTTTAATAAGTGGTTTAGTTTTCCTCTAGGCAAGTTCATTTGAACTTTATTGACTAATAATATAATTTCTAAGCATTACAATAAATAAATATATAAATATATATATATATATATATAATCTATCTTAAAGTAAAATATGCTTGAAGATTGTTTATTTGAAGATTGTTTATAGGTTTTTATGAAATGTGATTGTAATGTTCTAACTTTGTAGCTTTAAACTAAATTATTCCTAGTAATTTATAAAATTAATTATTAATTTTATTTTTAGTAAAATGTTTTTAAATATTTGATATCATATAATTTTGTATTGGTTACATGACAAAATAATTCTAGTTGGAGTGATAATTAATAACAACAATAATAAATCCTAAAATTGTAATTATTAGGCATAAAATAATAAATCCTTAAATTGTAATTATTAGGTGGAATGTTACTATATTCAATAAATAATAATAGATTTAAATAAAATCTTAAAATTACCACATGATTTTGGTTGAATGTTTTGCATTAAATAATTTATTCAATTTTAATATATTGCTTAAATATACATATAATTCTTGTTGTTTGGAGGGTAGAAGGACATATTTGAAACAGATAAGGCCAGCAAAGGAATGACCACGAACTTAATGGTGATATCCATGGCATTCAACACCCAAAGAAGGCATGAGTTAGCCCATCATATGCACCATCCATGGTACAAAGCTAGAGAAAAGATGTTAATTGCATGCAAAGTAAATATTGGAGACCGTTTTGGCATTGTGATATATGTTTTCCCTGTGCTTCACTTGCCTCAAAATGTCGACCAACTCCTTTGATCTTTGCTTGTTATCCACCTAGTATTACCTACCAGGAACAATGTAACGATGCTCATGTCAACAATTATATTCATTATATTAATTTATTTACTATATTCATTATAGCGAAAGAAACCTTTGTCTACACATATGTTTTTGTCACCAAGCAAGGCTTTGTCGGCCACACTTGCTACACAACCAATGGAGGCACCAACTCCTCCAAAACCCAAAAATTCCACAGAAACACCATTTCCATGACCACCAACATCCCAACATAAAATGCATGAAGGGACTCTTGGTCCACCACCCTCCAAGGTCAAAGAGGCTATTAGAAACCACAATGTAGCAAAAGTCTCGACACCACTAGTCAAAGAGGCTCCAACTCTGGAAAAAACAAAAACATCCAAAGAATAGTAGTCAAAAGCAACGTCCTCAAGATCCTGCCATGGACCCTGTTTTGAGCCCATCCACACATCCCATTTCTTCCAAGGATTTCCTCACTCCCACCCCTACAGTACACAATCCATAAATGGGTAATATGCTCGACCTCCCTCCCTCTATCTCACCAATTAACCATTTTATAGTCATGATAAACTAATGAATGCTTCATCTTGTGATTGCAAAATGACACAATAAAGAGCTTCAAAGTTGGCATTTGGATGGCATTTGTGCTTGCTTCTACAACATCCATCATTGTTTTCATGGCATAGATCAATTTCCTTTTACTGCCACTTGCAATGATACGTGATTCACCATTTCTCAAGGGATTAGTATTGAAGAGTGAAAGACAAGGAACATATGCACACACATATAATCAAGATCTATCATATCTAAACTATTATGGAAAGCATCAAACCAATAAAACATATCTAATAAATAAGAGAGATAAGACAAAAAAATCGTGGTAAAACCCTAAGGTGAGGAAACATTCACAAAAGCAAGGCCTTCTTATTCTCTAGCAAAATACTCCCAATTATAACTACCAGAGCATGCACATGTATGGAGTTCAAATGGGATCCATACAACCCTCAAACACATGGATGATCTAGCTTAAGGACCCATCGAGTCCAGGGTAACAATCAATACCATAAGCCACCCTCCACACTTCTCGATTCAATGCCAATTACATCAATTTACAGTAACCAAGAGAAACCTAGAACATTGATCATAAGGCACAATCAAGAGTGGAGATCAACCAATTATGATCCTCCCTAGTGGTGTAAATGGAGGGGGCGAAGAGCCCATTAGAGTAATGAGAGTGTTGGCCATTTAATGTAAGGTGGACTAGGTCCACTATGTTTGTTAATCAGAAATAAGGCCCACTATGGTAGTCAATACTCAATAAATGTAGAGGGGCATCATTAAAGAAGGTCCACTAGTTTTTTTTTTTTGACATTAACATTGGGGAAGATTGTATTAGTGCCGGTATAGAGCAACCGAATGCTTAGTACATAGAGTTCTCAGTTACAATACTCATCCATAGATGTGCAGCGAGCTTCCAGAGTTCGCCCAAAACTAGGCAGGAAATTAAAAAACAGTGGCAAACCATTGGGTTCATTACATCGAAAGAGAGTTTCTATAACTCATTGATCCAAATAACCTAGCAAACTTGCTTCAATATAAAAAGCTACTTGGAGATAGCTATTTCAGCGAGCCTGTTCGGCTGCGTGTCATTACATCTGTCCGGGGCTGGGTAGATTTTTTTTTCCTTTTGGTAACGGTCTGCCATTCGCTACTTTGGTCTTGATCGTGGGTTTCCTGCTGACCTCGAGCTTCATCATCATCGGCCATATCCGCCCAGCTTGAGGCTCGCTGGGTTGTCTTTGGCGATGGTCTTTCTGCTGGTTCTTTTTCTTGAATAAGTTCTTTGGAGACAGAGTCGGCATCCTCTTCCGGGACTGATGCCGGGGTCTTCCCTTCAGCTTGCTTCTCCGGAGGTGCATCCTTCCACCAGGTGGGCCTTTGGCTTCGGTGCGATCTTCTTTTTTCGGCTGATTTCTCGCAATTCCGAGCAATATGTCCTGTTTCATAGCATATCCTGCATCTGAAGCAGAGATTCTCATAGTCGATCCTCTGGGTCCAAGAGTAGCCTTTGCCGCAGAGAGAGATTTCTGCAGGGAACCCCTTTTTGAAGTCCATTTCTACACAGATCCTCGCAAACGTGGTTCGTTCTAAGCTCTGATCTATGCTGAGATATTTCCCGAGACCATTACCTATAGCTTCCAGAGATTTGGCCCCCCAGAAATGCAGAGGGAGAGACGGGAGCCTTACCCAGACCGGAGCGGAGGAGATGGAAGCCGTGGATGGGTCAAAGTCAGGGGTCCATGGGTTCATGGACAGCCCTGCTCTGCCCCAGAACCACGGCTCTGAGCTAGAGATCTTGATTCGGTCTTCAGAGGATTCAAAAATAGCCACGAAGAAACCCTTGGCACAAGGGCAAGCTACAACCTCACCATCAAGCAGAGGGGACCAAGCCGAGGAGATCCAGGAGCGGAGATCTGCCAGGGTAGGCCAGAGGCCATTGAATCTGCACACCAATGCGGAATTGCTTAACACAACAGCAGACTCCAGGACGTCCTCCGGCATCTGGATGGAGATCGCTGGGGCTTCCGGGATCGCAGCAGGCAGGGCAGAGGGCTCCTCCCGTCGAGAGGCCACATCTTTGAAAGAAGGGCTTTCCCTCCGAAGAGAGGCCGCGACCTTGGAGAAGGAAGGCGGAGGGGCGGCGCTGGAAGAAATCCCAGGAGGAGGTCGAGCTGGGGAAGCCTGCGCAGGATCAGAGCTGCAGCCAATCTCGGCCGCCATGGCACCTCCAACCGAACGGACGCCGTCTGAAGGGACCGAAGGGGAACCAATCGGAGCAGTGGATGCAAGGACGCCTGTATCTGGAGGAGCGAGAGATGCAGCACAAGGGCCGTCACCCAAAACGGACCACGCAGGGATCGCCATCAGGGGGACGCAAGGTCTTGGACGCCGGGAGGGAGCCAGAAGGCCGAGCAGCAGCGGGAGGCCGCGAGGCAAACGGGCCAAAGCCCTAGCCGCGCAGGAGCAGGAACCCTAGCTTTCAAAAACTTGTTACTAAGATGTTATTTCTTCGTGTGAGTGTCCTAATCAAAAATAGCAGCATTGTTACAATCTACAATTCAGGTCCACTAGTTAGTTAGGATGTTTTCCCTTGTTATCTATAAGTAAAGATGGACTTATCCTTGTGGATGGGTGGGAGAATATTGTAATTGGAGATTAGCTCCTTTAGAGGTTTCCCAACCTTAAGAGGCAAGTGAACAGGAGTTGATTCCTTCCATGAAAGGATCAATTGTAAGGTGGTGCCCTACCTTAAGGGTTTTGATATTAATAAAGTGTGGTTCCTGATATTTTGTGTGTGGTTGCATATTTAAATCTAAGTTACTTAACATTTGGTATTAGAGCTCTTTCTTGGGCCCAACATTATTTTTTTTCTTCTATTTTGAAAGTTTTCAAACGAAAAAAGAGGCTTGCAGCACTTAGATCATTTTCTAAGTATTTTTAGGTAGAATTTCCAAACATTGATTATATATATGTAATCTTCTCACAAAAATACCCAATTTCAAGAAAACAAACATCCAAATTAGAGTCCAAACGAAGGAGATAATGTAGTTTGAAATCTTATATTTTGTAGGGATTCCTGTGACGATTGTAATTCTTACAAAGGAGATAAATTTTGACAGAGAGCTTATATTGTTGTCAAAGCAATGCCATTGGATAGAGAATTTATGGGGCTTTGGCATGACATATCATATGTTATATTCCAAGCAATATTGAGTGTGTTATAGTTGTTATAAATTTCCACCATCAATACCCTAGTTATCATACTTACAGTGGCTTGTGGCATTTTACAGGGATATATTAGCCCCCCTCATTGAACAATATCTAGTGATATATGAAGAATACATGGAAAATGTAAATTATATGGAAGAAGATATGACTATAAGTTTTCTTGGAGAGCATATAGATTATGAAGAGCATATCAAACAATGGTTACTCCGTGTAGAAGATTCAGCCCCCTTAAGGAGTTTGTATAGTGTGACTTTGTATGGAGCAAAAAATACAAAAAATATAGGAAACCTGTGAAGCAATCCAAAGAATGTAAATTTGGATTGATATCGATGATCAATACACAAACGACATATGTTATGGTTGGTATGATTTAATGAATGATTTTGAGGAATGGTATATGGACAATTGTAATTACTGGGAAAACAACTACTTCCATCTTCTTCTTTTTATGACTCTTCTCCACCACATGAAGAGAATTCGATGGAGGAAAGACAACAACAAGTGGTTCCTACTAGTTTCTAGTGATGCTTCTTCTATAGTAGTATTCCTTTTAGACCCAAAATTATGTTGAGAATTTGTTTGCTTCGATATGGTTATACTTATTTGGATCCACATGATCATGTGGGACATTTAAAGCACAATAATCAATGATTCATGGATCTTAGGTGTCATCTTGAGCACTTGGACATGGAACCCATGTTTATGGATGAGTGTCCCTTGGATTACTTCAGAATTCTAGTTAGTCCTTGCACATGGGACATTGGCTACTTTAGCATGGCGATCGACACTCATACATGGGACCCATGCATATTATGGAGTTTGATGGAATACTTCAACATGGTGGGTAACACTTGTACATAGGACCTTATTTCCTTGGCCTACTTCAACATTGAGGTCAACACTCATCCATGGGACCCTTGTTTATGGTTGAACCTCCTCACATCAAGTGTTGAGGGCAATGCTTTTCTAAGGGGTGGACTATTATGGTCCACCCTAATGGTGTACTGGGGGTGTTTAAGGGCCCACTAGAGTAATAATAGTGGATTCCATTTATTGTAAGGTGGACTAGTTCCACTATCTTGTTATTTTTAAATAAGGCTAACTATGTAGTTAGTATTGAATAAATGTAGTGGGACCTCATTAAAGAAGGTCTGACACTAGGCAGTTAGGAGGTTGTTATGGTTATGATTCTCTTGTTATTTATAAGGATGGAGTCCTCTATGAAATTCTGGAACACAACAGATCATTGAGCTTGGGAATACCCCATAGTGACAGAATTAGCAAAGGAGAACAATTACAGTGAAAATTAGCAGGAATTGAGCAGTAAATTCATGCATGCAAAGAAACTCAAATGTGCACAAGAATGCATGTCATATTCCATTAATATGTATACTAAAAGAATATAGTACAATTGAGGAAATTTGATTATCCAGAAGGAATTTGAATCCATCACAGTCTAGCATTGGAATTATCCCTACTACAGTGCTCTGATAGTTGCAAACTCAACTAAATGTCAGTTCACTGAAGCTATTGTCAGTTAGTTGAGCATGCAAGGTGCATCAATGATTTTTTCATGCAAAATAGGCTAGAGAGGGCGCATTAGTTGACTGTCAGTAGCAATCGGAGCTCAAACCCTCCATTACAGTCATGAACTCAGGTGGATTGAACCAGATCATTGAGTTAGCTCCTAAAATCTAGGGAATTGAATCTGCATGGCCAAAATTCATGCATGAGGGTGCATCAAGTGGCTAATGAGTCCTAGACGACAACTGCACACCCTTAAGGGGTCAACAACATCATCCAATACTAGGAAAAATGAAAAAATACTAAGGTGGACAAAAGTTGGATTATTAATTATCCTAGCATCCTCCTTATGGATGGGTGGAAGAATATTGTAATTGGATCTTAACTCTAGAGAGGTCGCCCAACCTTAAGATACAAGTGAACAAGAATTTATTCCTTCCATAAAATGATCAATTGTAAGGTGTTTACCTACCTAAAGGGTTTTGACATTAATAAAGTTTGGAGCATTCCTAATATTTTGTGTGATTGCATATTCAAATCTAAGATACTTCACACAACCAAACCATAAAGATTCATGATAATTTCATCAAGAGATAGGGAGAAATGGTGGATAAGAATGACATAGTAGTGTAGGCCAATGTTACATGGGCCACCACTAAATAACTGCCAAAACTATCTCCATGTGCACATTTGCAATATTACAAAAGTCTAGTGAGGCCAAGTTACATGTATAAGTGCTCCATAAATGATGTTATAATGGTCATCATTATGACACCAAGTACAAGATTACGTCAAGCCACTAGAAAATATTAAAACACATTCTAACATTCCCCCTTAGTGTTGACTAGAAGGATGAGCACCTAAGCTAAGGAAAGAGTCGTGTTACATAAGAATAATAGGCCAATAATGTGAGATATGTGAGATCTCACAAGTCTAATTATGTCTCATTGTGTGTACAAATGCCTTAGAATGATATCTTCATAGCCATCAAAATGACAATTTATACAACAATAAATGTAGCCACTAGCCAATCATTATATCATGGGTTGTAATGAACACATTTTGAAGAAGATGACATTTATTACATTCCCCCTTAATGACAAATTCAAACATCCTAGATAAGTGGCAAAAAGAGCTTCAAAATTTGTTGTCATCAATTATAGGTTTTTGAGTGGAACAATGTATGAAACCATCAATAGTTGCAACAAGATCGTCGATGAGGTGTAAGGAGAAGATACCTGCTACCATCAAGAATCAATGCAGAATGACCAGTAATGACAACATCAATATGCTCATGATGAAGTGTTAAACAACTCAAGATATTAGAGTAATAATCCACATAATCAATGTGTTTCCAAACTCTTCACACACACTGCTTAGGAGTAGGTGAAGCAAACATAGTGCTAACTACAAGAAAGATCCTCCAAGATCAAAGGCATGAATCATCATGGAAGTCCACAAATTGTCAAAAACTCTCCCCAACAAGGCATGTATGATAGCAGAAGATGAAGTTGAATGTGATCCAACAGGCTAAAAGTGTTGACAATCAACTGGAGTGCTTAAATCAAGAACTTGAACATGATATCGCAACAATCATCAAGTTCAACAAGTGCTCAAATATGCACTACATGCAAGTAATATGTTCTCCCCCTCATAAATACATTATGCCAAGTAAAGCACCAAATTTATGCCATCAAGAAACTGTCTCAAACATATTGTTGTCTAGTTAGGCAAATGAGATTTGTGGCTATTACCATCCTCAATAATCACATGGCCAAATCACATAAACCAATATCACCCTTGCATAGAGTACATAATTTATGCACTTAAAAAATCACTAAAATTGTTATATGTATTAGCAAGTTATAACCATTTTAGGTTCTAAAATTGAGGTCTAGTCGTATGGTTTTGGAAACAAATGGAAATCATCAACATTAAATGAACAATTCATTAAAGTCATCTCTATCATTGTCAAGGGAACTCATAAATACATAGTCTAGGAAAAACCACACTCAAAACAAATGTCATATGCAAAAGAAAAAAATATATCTACTTATATTTGATGCCAAATGAAAAAATCAATACAAATAAATTTATCCAAAGAGTTAGATTTTGATATAATGAAAGATCAAGAACACATGCATACACATATAACCAAGAGTTTGATGTGGGTTATTCCCAAGACGCTAGTGTTTTGAGAGGTGAATTTTAAAAATTCTCTCATTATTCTTTTCATTGTAGGCATAAATTCTCTAATATTTCTTGAACATGACCATTAATGCTCATACCTGTTGTAACAATTTGTTTATTTAATGAGGGTGTAACCTTAGAAAGGTTCACATTCAAATTATTCTACATTTACCAACATTTTCTACAATTCCCCAATTCACTTGTCATGTTTTCAATTATACTTGTCCACTTACCATATGACCCTCGTTAACTCAAAGCAAGTAATCAGGAAGTATGTTCAAGAGCTCTTGAGAAATTTCTCTCCCCATGAATATTGAAGCAAACCTATTTGATCGGACCTTCACTCTTCTCAAACATGGTAGGATTACATTCTTTGAGATTAAGGCTTTAGTTGTAAGTGTTATTCTTGCAACTGGATTCATACATGTTGTTACTGATGCCTTTAAATCTCCTACCAATATTGAATGCTCAAAGGAGAAACCATGGTACAAGTTTACAATTATTGGGTTTATAGCCATGATCAAGAGTGTATAACATTATCGTGGATTCTTTGGACATTGGTTATTATTAGTGTACTCACTTGAAAAATAAATACAAACCAACTAATAAAAACACATAGCCTTGTAATGGCAATGGGTCACAACACTAGATACATTATCATGCATACTCAAACGCTATACACAATAATGGCCATGAATCCAATATCATAGATGAATAATGTTATGTTTGAAATATAGACTTGGGATTCAAAATTTTAAAATTAATAAAAACAGTAAAGATTTAATTGTAAAGTATTTTATATTATTTTATTGTAATAAATATTGATTATTACTTCTTATAAAGTATTTTATATTCTTTCATTATAATACACATTGATTTTTTTTAATAAAAAGGATGGAGAAATTTTATTAAGGAGCGGTCCTTTATTAAGGATAATACTTGTACTTCATTAACCGATATATTATCATACTTTAAGTCCCCTTATCCATAGTTTAAGCCTTGTACTTCATTACTTTTTATATGGTAATCGGTATAATTTTTATATTAAGTAGGGTTTTGGAACACCAAATGGCCAAAATATATATATATTCCATGCCGGTAACAAAATTGCTCTTGTAAATAGAGAAGTGATGCAAAATTCTTCCATATATTGTTCTAATAATGCTAGATATACTACTTTCTTACAATGCTAAAAACTATAAACCCTTACAAACTACCCAAGAAAAAAATACAAGTGAAATATATATAAAAGAGATGGATTTAGTTGAAATGATGGTCATTGCGGCCTTCCTCCATAAAGTGATCACCATGAATAGGTCCTTGAATGCCTCGAGACTCCCCAATCAAGGTCATAGTTGTTTGTTGCAATGTATCTTCCTCAAAGTAATTAGAACTATTATAAATCATTGGCTAACCTGTGACAAAACGTGAACCATGTGCAAATCCGAGGATAATATTGTAGTGCATCTTAGTGTCGGAAGATAATTTGTCTAATTTCTTGCCCTACTCCTTGAGGTTGTTTTCCATAATTTCATGCTTCTCAAGATGAATACTCAAGTATTCAATGGCATTATGCATGCCCTCATGTTACGGAGAAAAACTTCCTATGGTATGGGGCAGACCACAACAGACAGATGATTTCTAGAAATCAACTCAATTCTCAAAACAATGTGATATAAATGAAAATGCTAAGATATGAAGAATAAGACCAACCTTCAACCGAATGTTCAAAGTAGATCCCCGTTGAGCTTTCAATCTCTACACTTGACCTTGCAGAATAGTCTCAACAACAAATACAAGCAAGTGCATATAATATATGAAAGACATTAGCATAATCAATAACATGGTCCATGATATAACAAGTAAATGTAACCCAAGGTAATTTAAACAACATTCACAACATCAATTGGACGAGAAAATGAGTATTTCCATTAATGATAACAAGAAGTACAAGATACAACCTCTTGCAGGCAATCCATCTGAACCAAGAACTAGGTCCCTCCACTTGTGCCTCCAACACTTCAATCCCCCATGCAATGACAAACTCAAACTATGAAAGGAGTTTGGTAGGCGAACATAAGGAGTTCACAACAACAAGGATCAATGGATGTAGACTCAAGTCACGACAAAAATCCAATAGAGTTATGGTGCTCTCTCTTTCTCCTTCCTTCCATACACCATAAGAGTTGAATATATAACCCTCCAAAGGTAGGTGAAAGGTCGAATCGAGTCGTTTCGGGATGCATGGAGGGCCAAAGATCACCCTAAGACAGCTTTTGGGGAGTAAAAATAGAGTTTTTACTGTTTTTTACCATATAACTTGATGTACGCGGGCTATATTGGTGCAGCCTGCGTATACGTTGGCTATAGTGGAACAACTAGTGTACAGGAACAAAAATAGGGAATAGTGGTTCCTGAAGGGAAAATAATGGATCTGAGTCAATACAATGGATACCGAAGGCCAAAAAGTGTTGATGCTCACAAGGTGGAAAAATACGCTGTAACACCTCAAGTTAGCTATTCGTGTGTCTTAAAATTTTCTTCTTTCCCTCGTTCCTTCTCCTTCAACCAATCTAGGTGATGGGTCATTGACCATATTTAGTAGAAAAGTGATGAAGTGAAAACCAAAGCATATACCTTTAACAGAGTGAACCTCAGACAAATACATGTGCACAAATTCAATATCAGATGTAAGGGAAGGCCATAACCATAACACACAACTACCACACCCTCTAAGGACTCCAGATATTCCCATAGTTTCCATTTTTGGACTAGTAAGCCAATTTCCAACTGCATAACCAAACAAAGTTGTGGCAAATGATTTGCCTCTATTAAAAACTAAAATGCAAAGGAAGTCCCTGACCCACAGTTGCAAATGGTTGAACCAAATCACTACAACCTCCCCACCAACAGAAAAACCCTCATTGACCTCCAAAAGCCAAACATTAATCCCACCTCTGCGACTATTATTGTGAACTAATTTTATAAAGGAGGAAGCTTCTTGACCTACAAACAAAGAGTAGAGGGAGCTTAAGGTACGGGGAATATTTACAACTCCCTCATGTGGTCTTCAGTTGAAGTGACCCGCATGCCTTGAAATGATCATCTCCCTCCCTTTCCCAAGTGGATTACATATGCATTAATAAACTTCTTAGCATTGTAATTCCTCATTAGTAACATTAGGGGAGCCATCTTTGCTCAGGGTGGTCCCCATTTTTTACTAGGACCCCCTTGTCTAGATATATTGTTGCATTGGCTTGCCAATCAATGAAGGAATAGTTGGCCCTCTTTACATGGAAAAATTGAACCTCGTCTAGGCTGTCGAGATTCCAGGCAATCCTTTCAAATTTTCTACTTTGGATAGTCCCTTCTTTGAAGCATTTCTTCTGCACTTGCTTAATGACTAAGAGCAAGTCACCAAATATCATTATTTTACTTATGCGAAGCAATTGGAGTATCTTTGAACCAATATACAATGCATAGATTTATGTTTGATTATTCATGGTGATCCCAACACCCCATGACTAAGAAAATTCTATTTGTCCCTCTAGGTCAATAAGATCCCCCCTCCCAGCTCATGCTACCCTTGTAAACCTTGTACTTCATTAACTAATAAACTATAATAGTTTATGTTCCCATCTTCAACCTATGATTGTATAGTCACACAAGGCACATTAGATTTGGAATTATTATTTTAGCTTTTTTTAAAGAATAATATGTGTCTGCCATCTTTTAGTCGTGCAATAAACTTAATTTTTGCAAGTTTGGAGAAGGATTTGAATTGATAAAATTCCCTTAATTTACATATAGACAAAAGCAAGTTAGCTTGGTGGGATAGCTTGAGTGGTTGAGTGATGTGAGTTGCAAGTAGGAGGTCACAAGGTCAAGTTCTGAGGCTGGTTATTTATGGCTATCTATGTGAATGTTGAGGGCTTCACTCGATGTCCTTGTCGGGTTAGGTTCTGTAATCAATGCCAACGGTTTACCTTGTTTACCATACATAAATCATGGGGAAGTACTTAGAGTAATCCTTAATTTTCTAAACATCATGTTAATATTAATGATTTGATTTAGGAAAAATAAATATAAGAAATTCAAAATAAAAAAATTAAATTAATTTTGACAAAATAACTATAACAAATCCATATATTATATAATAAACACAAACATTTTTTTTTAGTTAGGGGAATCAACAACTGGATATGGTTGGTATTTGCGCGACACAAGGTCCAGGGGTCTAATCCTATCCACTACCACTATACCTCTAGGTGTACTACAAGACCCAACACATAGCACAGAAGTAAGATTGGGGGATATGAACTTGTGACCTTCCATATGCAACCATTTACAACTTCTCAACAATAACACTTGCTCTTCCCCCACGAGCTATAATAAACACAAACATATATAATATAACAAACATTTAAAAAAAAATTATGTATTCATTTTCTAAAAAAGTTATTAATTTTCAATATAATCTTCAAATTTTTAAATTTTTTCATGTATTCTTTTTCTAAAAACGTTGTTAATTTTCAATATAATCTTCAAATAAGATTTAGTTTTTTTCATGTATTAATTTTCTAAAAAAGTGGTTAATTTTCAATATAATCTTCAAATAAGATTTAGTATTTTGAGAAACATTTTCAACAATTTAATGTATTCATTTTCTTTAATGGTGTTAATTTTCAATATGATCTTCAGATAAGAATTAGTATTTTGTAGTTATTATATTTATTTGATTATAATATAATGATTTTAATATGTAATATAATAATTTAAAAAGATAAATATGGTTGAAAATTATTTTTATTATTTGTTGATATAATTATTTTTATATTTTTATTAAATAGAGAAAAAAATAATTTTTATAAAGTATGTAGCCTAAACGTTCGATGATTTCGCCCTTTCTCAATAGCATTTTTTGGCACAACTTCGAAGGAATTTGATAGAAAATTTGAAAGAAATTATAAATCTCAAAAAGCAATGTTTAAACTTGCATAATATGGAGTCCTGGAGGCAGGGTTGAAATTTGACGGGTAAATAGCCGTCATTTGCCATTTTACACATAAAAATACCGCCACTTCATAAAATTAAACGTCATTAATGAAGTGTGAATTTTAATTTCACTCGTCATTTTGAAGTGCATTTTTAGTTTTACACGTCATTAATATCTATATCCCAACCCCGGATGTTGGTGGTATTGATGGCGCAAGTGCAAGTGTGGGAGTTGGATGGAGGGATCCAACTCCCCTCCACGTGGATCTCCCTCCTCCACCTAGCCATGCATATTAATCTCCCACTCCCATCAAGGTTGAGGCCATTCTATTCACTGGCCTTTTGACCTCTGCATAGGGTTATTTGTTGTGTGATGGTAATCATGCCATTTCAGAGCAAACTACGGGGTTATTTCAACGATGGAAACAATCATTCCATTAGATGAAGTCTCTAGTTCAGGAGGCATGATGTTTGGATTCGTTGCAGTGCTCATTCACGGTGCATTGGCAAGGTATTTTTCCACGAGAGGTCTCTGTCTCCAAGCTATGTTTTCTAGTTTTTTCTTGGTTCTAGCACAATTCGTAGTGGGTTCAATCTCCAGGAACGACTTTTCATCAGCATTTAGGGCATTAAGCGTCCACCTTCTGTAGCAATGATGCCTAGAAGATTATGTGCTACCCCCCATCGAGGTAGTGGCGATCGTGGCCACTCTGGCTACAGAGGCGCAATTACTGATGATTATGATAATTCAATCCCTTAACATCTAAGAGACATGTTGGATGACTGGAAGGAAGAGGTCAAGATCCAACAATTAGCTGGCCAAAGAGCTCAAACACATCGGAAGCATTATTGGACAGTAAAGATCAAGTTGGATCAAGTCTTATTGCACTCTCCAGGTTTTCCTCAGGAGGGTAAATCTTCTCCCTCCTCTTCCCACTCAATGCACTCCTCCTCTTCAGCAGATCCTTCTCAGGAGCCTGAGCCCCACAAGCAGCAAAAATCGTCGTATGGAAAAGTGCCCCAGGCCACCCAGGACAAGATGGAAATTGGGACCTCTAATGTATACCAATGGAAGCAGGTATAATGTTGAGGCTTAGATAGTCTGCCATCCTTCTGCAAGCTTGTTGGTCTACCGACTAAAGAATGCAAAGAGAGCTCCTCCTTTTATGGGGCATACCATTGTCAATTTCTCGAGGAGAAACCTGAAGACGTAGTTTCCAGCCGCCTGTTCAAGTAATCTCATGGTTTTTTGTTTCAGTTATTTTGCAATAGTTGGTCTAGCTAGCTTTCTTGTTTACATTAGAGTTCAAGCACTCATTCTCAAAAGTCTTTTGAATTCGCTATGCCCGGTTTCCCACTTATGGGCAGGCCCTTCTAGGTAGTTTTGTATGCTTGCTTTCCCTTGCATGGGCATGCTCACAGTTGACATTGGCACCCTGATTTGGTTTTGCATGGAACCTCTAGACTATCTGAGACCATGTAACTCTTATGCTTGCACTTTTATTTTTATATAGTAATAGATTTCCTCTCTGGAGCTTACGAAAAAAATATCTATATCCCAAGCACACACACACACACACTTAATTACTAATAACTAATTAGTAACTTGACATGGTCATGGTTTTTTGGGCCCATGGTAATGGGCCATTGTATTGCTTGTGAAGAAGCCTATTTAAAGGTTTCTGAGATAAACCTTCTTTGTCATCTTGTGTGTGCTTGGCTTAATCATTATGTTTATTATGTTTTTTTTTGTTTATTATATTTTGTAAACTTTTTATTTTTGTATTATATGAGGTAAGACCTGAGAATTCAATGTTTCATATAGTTATTATAAATGTTATTTCAAAAAATAATCAACTACTATTATGACTGGTAAAATTAAGATTTAAATGTCAAATGAAAGGCAATGTTAAATTAAAATGCCATATACAAATTTATTAACCTGCAAGGTTGGACATCAAATTTCAACCTTACCTGGAGATATTCGAGGGCGTTGAATCCATTTATGCATTCAAAAGCACGATTTGAACAACATAAAATTCAGATTTATTATAAAAAATTACTAAATTCGATAAAAACACTCACCAGACACAAGATCATCTAATTTTTAGAGTTGTCTTTTATTAAGTAGGAAGAAATATAATTATTATTTTAAATTATTTTTATTATAAATTATAATATAATAAATAGACATAATGAACATGTTTGAGTTTTTATACAAATCGGTATAACATGTGATTTTTTTGGATAGTGAAGTTTAGAAAACAAATGTCTTTAGAGAAAAAGACATCCCACTTTCTAAGAGCACGGTTCTCACAAATCTAACGAGGCAAACATTAACTCATGTTCAAAAGTCAAGAAAGAAATTGAATGGCGAAATTGAAGTTAACGAAAACACATAGATAAAAAAATAAATAAACACCAATTTACAAATTCAGTGATATCATAAAATAGTCTTGTTAAATGATATTTTCTCATAATTTATAGAAAAATAATCCCCATTTGAACCATGTGTGATTGTTGCTAGTCAAGGTAACCTTGAAGTTGAAGTAGGTGTGATTATGGTTAGTCAAGGTGTCATATTGTCAACAAATGTCTATTGTGTGATTGTTGCTAGTCAAGGTAACCTTGAAGTTGAAGTAGGTGTGATTATGGTTAGTCAAGGTGTCATATTGTCAACAAATGTCTATTGATTTTAGTTATTAAGATAAAATCTTGAAAATGGATTGTTTTATGGATATGTTTATTTATAAATTATATTTGATAGGAGTATTTAGGATTATTTAATGTCTTAGATATGTTTATCTATAAATTATATTTGATGTTTTTGAGTCAAAAAATACTAGACCAACATTCCACTCTCTAGCTTATATTAGTTTAATTACTAATATGAATGCACCTCGTCCTCAACTTCAGAGGCGAAGTTCACATATATGAGAGGAGGATTAGTATCTACAAGAGCTTATATGCATGGTGACTAGTTCTCTCACAGGATCTTGACCAATGCCTCATACTTCTTGTCTAGGTAGTCCAATTTATCTAATGTAGCTTTGTGTTGCATGTTCAAAGTGTCCAGGATAACCTTCTATTGAATGTGTTTCTCTTCTATCACTAGGGTAATGATTGATTTAGTGTGCCATTGGATATCAATATGCTTGAAGTATTTGGTATCCCTATTGTGAATGAATCCAATATCCAGTATCCAATCCATCAATTCAACATGAATAACCTTCGATGATGTGTTGGCTCGTTTCTCCCTAAACCTTCTACATAATTATTTCAACCTTGGCCTTGATTTCTAAAGGGGATCTTTGGTGGTATAGAATTGCAACCTCTCTAGCTTACTTATCTACCTTGGTTGTATGCTTGAAGGAGGAACCTTTGCTAGAATTTTTGCAGTATCAAGGCCTACCTCTCCTCACTCTCCTAGTTGTATTATCTACCTTGGCTTCCTTCCTACCTATACTTAAAAAATGGTTTTGATCCCTCTTCACAGATAAAGTAAAGAAATGGGAAAAGCCAAAAATCTCACCTTCAGAACCTACAACTTGCTAATTTCCCAATAGTTGACGTGAACCTCAAGCTTGGTGGTAAGGGGTTCGAGTCCTTTTGCTAGCAAATCCATTGAACTCGCCTCATCTATTTGCACCCCTAATATTGGGAGAAAATTTCCCACATTTTCTTGTTCTTGCTTAGAGTCTCGACCACCTTGGAGTGAGGTTTTTAAGGTCCTAGGAACTAAGCCACTCAAGCCTAAACCACATAAGTCATTATCTATGCTAGCAATCAAAAGAAAAAATAACCACAAGCCCTAAAGCTCCAAAGCACCCCTTTCATGTAAAGTATTCATCATTGAACCAACAAAAATGAAGCTAACAATCACCTTCAACTGGTGACACGAAGCTATCATGACGAGGAGGAGGAGAATAAATGTGATACTTATCGATGGACTATGGGAGGAGACATGGGTCATTCCCATAAATCTCACATGTGTTGTCATCATGCACTAAACCTTGCCACCTGGGAGGTGAAGGGACATGCCTCCTGCCTACCCTCAATTTTCATCCTTGACACCCTTGCAATGTGGTTTGTGTGTCCAATTTAATGTACTAGTTGATTTTCATTTAGTGAAGTTTTAAGGCTTGAAATTAACTTCATATTAATTAGACACTTATGTTGCCACTATGGTTGAGGAGGTTTCTACTAACTACGTATGATTTTCCCTCATCATAGTTTAGTCATTTATAATTTTGTTAGTGATGATTTAAATAAGGAGTAAGTTAATAAGTAGACAAACTCAACCATTTTTCCACTAAAATTCTTTCTTAAATTTCATAGGATTTTTTCTAGAAGTTATCGTTCCACCTAATTGATAGAAACTTTGACCGTGGAATTTTGCCCTTAACAATGTTATCTCATTTTAAAAAGACACGAATTGTTAGAATTTATAAATGGATCAAAGTGCAACTTTATCTTGTTACAAAAAAATTAACACCTTTTAACTCACTTCTTTCAATAATCCAAAACATTCCATATTATTCTTCCTAATATTATCCAAAAGATACATTAATGAAATAAAAAGTTCAATAATCCACCTCTATGTGCATGCCTTACCCACATTAACATAAAAACCATTTATATAAAAGATCATATAAATGCCACCTCATAAAAGAATCTATAATCCATAGTGTTTTTTTTGTAATTTAGAGGACTATTTCCTATTATTATACACAAAAATTACAACAGTTCTTACATTATTAATCATTTGAGATTGATATGCAAGCATAGAGGTTATGTAGCTTGTGAGAATCCAAGTCATATAATTACATACCGATGATAAGCCAAAACATCCATAGCTTATAACCTTGGTATTGTGCCTATTGGACCAAGGATTAAGAGGTAAATCTTAAAAAAATTGAAGTTAACTCCTTGCCCTTGACTAATAGTGCTAGAGTGGTAGGGTAGGCCTAAAAACATAGTGACTGGTAAAAAAGAACTTGACTTGCCTTTTTCTTTAGGAACCAAAAAATCAAAAACATAGTAGCACCTAAAGATATGAAGGAGATGGGTAAATTTCAATTTTTGAATTGATGTCCAATACAATGTAGTCATGCTAGGGGGTCTGTTGTATGTCCTTATCTATCTGCCTCAAGATGTCCTTCTCTTGAGGCTCTATATTTTCCTCTACAACTCTATCCTTGAGGCCCCAACAAACCCTAATCAAGGCATTGTATTTGGCCTCCATGGTATCTAGCTTCCTCAGAATGGTAGAATGTGTTAGAATTTTGATACTTCCAATATGTTTATGTTATATCTTCAAACAATTTATATTATTATCACAGTAACCATATCCAATAGGATCACTGAAAGATAGACAAGCACGACATAACAAGAGAACACAAAGATTTACCCTAGGAAAACACTCTCACGGGAAAAACCCAGCAAAACTTCTTCAGTATAGACTCATAAAAAAGTACAAAGTCAATCTTGTACAATAACCCGAGAACAAGATACAATAGAAACCTCAAGAAAAGATGTCTTCAATGCAACTACTCTTTCTCCCAAGCGAACTTGTCTTTCTGCTACTACTCATGCGAAATTGCTTGAGTGAGTGATGCTCCAAATGAGCTAGGTGCCACCCTATTTATATTGGTCACAAAAATGGCCTTTTTACATAACTAGGATGACCTGAATTTCCCTAACTGTAGCAGTTCTGCCCATTGTTTGGTGTAAATTACCCACTAGGTCGACTTGTCTATTTTACAGGATTTCTTTTAGGGTTTTTACATAATCAAATACAATATGAATATTTCTCGAAGGAAGTACAATAGAAATACAATAAGTATATATTCTGAAGTTAAATTCTTCAACACTCCCCCTTAACAAGGAAGGTATTCTTCTAGCGCTATCATCATCATCATTGTTGCTGCAACTATGTACTCACTATGTACTCTGATCATTGACTTCTAACATCTCTCAAATCTATACATCACTAGAAGTTTTGAACCATCAAATCATCTGGTGGTCCAGCCCAGGAGCATACATTATGTCACACACAACGATCACCTACGTTACCTCACCCTATATCATGAACCGAGCAAGCCATCAGGTGGGTCCATCCCAGGAGCATACATTACGTTTCATACCGCAACCACCCGCATTACCTCACCACGTGTCCAGATCATCTCGTGAGTGTAGCCTAGGAGACTCAATTACGTCACATAACCCGTGACTACCTGCTACCACATCACATATCAACATTGAGACAACACAACCTTGTGAGTGTAGCATAGGAGACTCAATTACGTCACATAACCAGTGACTACCTGCTACCACATCACCCCATGTGGAGAACATCCCAGGTCCGAAACCTGCGTCTTCGCACATGTGTGTTATCCAACATAGCACTGTAGTCATGAGACTCAATTACATCACACACAATGACTATCTACTGCATCGTCAGGGGTGTAGTCCAGGAGACTCAATTACGTCACATAACCCGTGAATACCCACTACAACCCCGTGAGTGTAGCCCAGGAGACTCAATTACATCACATAATCTGTGACTACTCGCTACAACCTCACATTTCAAGTGGATACAAACCCAAGAGCTCAATTACGTCACATAACCCATGACTACTTACGTATCACGTGTGCTATGTTCCTCATCACTCCCTCTTGATCTAGACCACCCCAAGCTTGTCCCCGAATTACTCAAACTTCACTCTCGACAGAGGCTTGGCCAAGACATTGGATATTTGATCCTTTGTCGCTATATACTAGAGCCTCACTGCTCTTCTCTGCACCATATCCCACAGATAGTGATACCTGATCTCAATGTGCTTCGACTTGTCATGAAACATTGGGTTCTCAGACAACTTCACACGGCTCTGGTTGTCACAAAAGACACAAGTCGCCTCTAACTCAATATCGAAGAAACCTGCTAGCAACTTCCGAAGCCACACTACCTCACAGCTTATCAAACAAGCTACCATATACTCTACTTTGGCTATACTGAGTGCCACACTCGTCTGCTTCCTACCGAACCATGAGATCATACAAGATCCCAAACTGAAGTAGCACCCTGATGTGCTCTTTTTATCGTGACACTGCCGGTTGAATCCGCATCCACATAACCCTCCAAGTTAATCTTATGATCTGATGCATAGTTGAGTCCATAATCAACCGTATCCCTTATGTACCTCAACATATGCTTTGTCGCAACTAGGTGAAACATCTCAACTCTACAATGTACTGACTCAGTGTGTTCATTGCAAAGCATAAATACGACCTCGTGTTCATTAAGTACATCAATGATCCAATCATCTACCTGTATATCGTGGCATCCACCATCTCTGAAGAAGTATCACACATCAACTTCAGATTCGATGCCATAGGTGTGGCCATGGTTTTGCAATCCATCATCTTGAATCTCTTCAGGATCTCTACCGCATATTTTCCCTAACTTAGGAAAAGTTCCTCTGGATTCTTCCACGCCACATCCCGGGTCTCATTTCAAACCGTACAAGGCCTTCTTCAATTTCCACACATGAGTATGCCTGACATGTGTGTCAAATCCTAGTGGTTTCTCCACATACACTTCTTCTTCTACCACACCATTCAAGAAAGGAGTCTTCACGTCCATCTGGTGTACCTTCCACTTCATCACTACAACTATCGCAAGTATATCTCTAATTGAAGTGTATCTTGCTGCAGGAGCAACAACGTTTCGTCACAATCGACTCGCTCTTTCTGAGAGAAACCATGAACCTTGCCTTGTACTTCTGTAGTATGCTTGAGTTTATAAATTTGCTTTAACCTTCATCACTTGTTCTTTGGAACAAGTCTTAACACACGATCTTTCCTACAAGTCCAATTTGGTCATATGATTAGTAACATTCCATGTAATGACAACTTCTTATGCATAATGCACATAGTCATGTAACCAATGCATCTTAGCCAATGCTTCAGAACAAAAATTGTCCATATCCTTTATACACACGGTAACTATCTAGATGCCTTCCATCTCTACCATAACATATTATTAAGAGCATGCATTGCTCTCAACATGTTAGCAAAGGGTTTCATCCTAGACTAGCTCCATATAGGGCTCATGAGATGTTGTGCAACACTATAGGCCACTTATCCATAACATGCACTACATGATCCTACTGCTAGTCAATCTTAGTCATATATAAATGCATAAAAGACAATTGTATCCCATATCTACATGTAACTGTTATGAGAAATATCCTAGCCATATCAATGCATTTACTATAACATGCATAATACACTTCTTGATCCTAGGAATACAAATATGCATGAACAATATCATTTAGACACTTAAAGGATAACTCAAATGACAATTTAAATACTTATATTTCATGTGTTTTGTAGGCTCCCTCTTGGTTTTTGCCTCCTTACAGAAGTCATTGGAGTTTCTAGAAGCGTACTCTCCTTCATCATCTAATTTTGAAGTCCTTGATCTTCTTCTTCATTTAGTCTGGAATTTTATGAAGTCTTCATCCTTGGTCCTCATGTACTGGATTCAAGAGCTCCTTCTCTTTGTTATCACTTCTTTAAAACTAACTCTTCACATTCTTGCCTTGAGCACATCCTTTGCATATGCTTTCATGTTTTGACTAGTTCTCAGGTAGACCTATCGGTAAATCCTTGTAGTGTATATGTGCAAGCCTTTTGTGCCATAGTTCACTTGGTTCCATAGTGCCATGAACCAATGCTTGATCTGGTTAGCCTTTTAATTCGTACAAGCCTCCCTCTTGCTATCCAATTACTATTTCATCATCAAAAGTTCAAGATGCCTCTTCCCTTTCTGCAGCATGAGCAATCTTCCCTTTCTGCAGCATGAGCATGATGCCTCTTCTTATTTCCTTTCTTATTGTTTCCTTTCTTCTTGGGGCAATTTCTTGCAATGTGTCCCATTTCATCGCAATTGTAACATTTGAAGTTTGAGTAGTCTCTGGGAGGTTTTTTATTTTGTGGAATATTTTAGACTTGTGAGAATGATCTTCTTTCGTGTTCCTCTTTGTATGAGCTGCAAGAGCTTGGTTATCTTCTTCACCTAACTTCTCTTCTCTGTCTTCAATCCTTGCTTCTTCCTGAGTGCAAGTTTCCCAAAGTGCATTGAATCTGATAAGTTTCTTTATGGAACCCATTCCTTGAATGAATGGTTCCCATGATCTTTGGAGACCATTCAAGGTGGTCATTACTAGTTTTGCATTTTCAACATGATCTTCAATAGCTTCCAGTTGTTCTTTGATCTAGGATACCCTTGTGAAATAAGATTGAATGCTTTCGGAGATTTGCATCTTCACACCCTTGAGTTGAGTTCTCAAGGTCATCTTTCTATTAATGTTATTCCCTTCAAACAATCTCTATAGTGCATCAAACATCTATTTCGGAGTTTGCAGAGATGAGATGTGGGGGGTCAAGTGATCCTTGATGGAATCAACAATGATCCTCTTGGCCTTAATCAATTTCTTCTCGTGCTTGGCTTTGTCTTCATCTCCCTCCAGCTCCACAACTTCTTCTTTGATATAATTGTCCAACTCATTCATTCTCTTCTAGAATGAGCATCACTATATACTTCCAGCCACATAAGTTATCTGCTTCTTCAAGTTTATCCTCAAACTTGGTATGGTTTGTCATCTTGATAAAATGAGAACCTCAAATGGAAATAGAGATAGTAGGACTTACCAATCGAGATGCTTCAATCAAGTGCTTGCTTCAATGTCTTCTAAGATCTGACTTCAGGATGACCTAGGGTTTGTCAGAGAAACCCTAACTTTTCAACTTCGGGATCTTGAAAAAACTGAATTGAGGAAAAGATGTGCCTCTCTAAGGCGAGTTGATCAAAGATACTTTTCTTCCAAAACTGTGGACAGATCTGCCAAAAACCTGATGCCCTAGTTTTCCCGAGCAGTAGTGGTAGGGCCAAAAATGAAATTTCTTCGATCTGAATTCCGTCTCGATAGAAAAATGCGCCCTCCTAGAGCGAGTTTCCTTGACCTCCTTTTTTAGCCAATCTATGGTGAAAAACCTCCAGAAAGATAAACCCTGGTTTTCATTTCTGGCAGTTTCAATTGCACAATGTCTTCTTTTAGGCTAGCTCTGAAACCACTTTAGAATTTTGATACTTCCAGTATGTTTATGTTAGACCTTCGAACAATTTATATTATTATCACAATAACCATATGCAATAGGATCACTAAAAGATAGGAAAGCACAACATAACAAGAGAACACATAGATTTACCCTGGGAAAACCCTCAAGCGGGAAAAACCCAACAAAACTTCTTCATTATAGATTCGTTATAAAGTACAATGTCAATCTCGTACAATAACCCGAGAACAAGATACAATAGAAACCCCACGAAAAGATGTCTTCAATGCAACTACTCTTTCTCCTATGCAAACGTGTCCTTCTGCTACTACTCATGCGAACTTGCTTGAGTGAGTGATGCTCCAAATGAGCTAGGTGCCACCCTATTTATACTGGTGACAAAACTGGCCTTTTTACATAACTGGGGCGACCTGAATTTCCCTAACTGGGCCGACTTGACTGGGGCAGTTCTTCCCATTGTTTGGGGCAGACTTCTCATTGTCTGGGGTAGATTACCCACTGGGCCAACTTGTCTATTTTACATGATTTCTTTTAGGGTTTTTACATAATCAAATACAATATGAATATTTCCCGAAGGAAGTACAATAGAAATACAATAAGAATATCTTCTGAAGTTACATTCTTGAACATAATGAGCACGAGTTTCATTCTCTTCCTAGCCCAGGTGATCAAGGACTTGATTAATCAATAAATTTCAAACATTTTTGAGACCTTAGTGTCTCTAGTTCTAGAAAAACTTGCATCTATATTCTATTGAAGAGACTCACTGTCAACCTTGTTCTACAGAAGTGAAGCCACATCTGACAGTTCCTTTCTACTCCAGATAGTTGATCTCCTCTATGGCAGAAACTAAATGTGATTGGTAGAAGCACTTTGCAATGGCCATGGCCTCTTGTTGTGCACAGAGAGTCTTCCTTGCGACCTTCTTGGGTGGGATACTAACCTTGCAAGGTATTCCTCTATGGAGATGATTGATCAATCCCTTGTCTTCCTTATTAACCTATGCCTTCCCCTTTTTGTCTAGATGTGGGTCATTCCCAATCATTGTACCCTTGGAGTTTGATAGAAGAGTTGTGGAGGGAACTTGAAATAGTGTGGTGAAGACCAAGTCCGTTTAATTGTTAGTGGATCCTTGAATAACATTTCTGTTCAAGTCACTTTTCCTCTTCTAAACATTATTGTTGTTAGAAGTCAAATTATCCCCCACTCCAATCCTACAACACAGTTTGGCCAAACAAATCCTTTGGTCCAACACAGTGGGGATTCTAGTCAATCAAGTCATAGGTGCTAGCTCTTGGTTGGAATCATGAAACAAAAAGCTTGCAAAGCTTAGAAGACACCAAGAGCTTCATTTAGTTGGACTAACCAACCAAACTCCAACCATAATTGTTTTCAAGACACGAGGGCTAAAAAAGGCATCGAATTTAAGCTAATTAGACAAGTTCCTATAATAATTCCTCTTTGGATTACCTTAAAACTCTATTTGTTCCTCATATCATTGTGAGCCATGTGAAAATGGAGATTCCGCATAATTTCAATTAATATCACCATACCATCCAGCTTGGTGCCTTCATTTCCACTCTTGTTAACTTGCATAATATGCTTGATTATACGAAACTAAATTATGAATAGCTTGTATGGTATCACTTATGCCTTCTACATCGACATGGAGTTGACCCATGTCTTAACAAATACCCTTCCTAAACACCCCATCCAGATAAAAATTCCATAGATTTTCAAGTTGTGTTTTTGTTAAGTCCCATCTTCAAACCAACCTACGTGATAATAAATGATTGAGGTTTTTATTAGGAAGATTAATTTTATATTATGTAAAATAATCAAGTATATTTTCTTATATAATTTTGCATACATAATAATAAGATAGAGATGATTTATAATATGGTGAGATGAAAATAATTTATAAAATATTTTTCATGAATTATTAGTTTTAATGTTAAAAATTTTAAATTGTTTTTATTTCTAAATATTATTTATATATTATTGTATTATTTTATATTAATTTTTAAATTATTTTAAAATAAATTTAATAAAATAAATACTAATATAATAATAACACTTAAAATTATTATAAACAACCAATAAATTATTTCAAATATATCCCATAAATAATAATAAAAAATTAACTTAAACAAGTGTTCTAAAGCATCTATAAAAGTGTTTATGGATCATTTAAAATAATGCCATATTACATATAAGTAATTGTTTGCACTTCATTTAAAATAATGCCATGTCAAATCTACATCATTGTCTTAAAGATATAGTCACCAACTTAAGGGATTTAGTTTTACAGCGAAATCATATGAAATACCGTGTGTAACCAATTAAAGAGATTTAGTTTTACAAGGAAAGTATTTGAAATACCATTGGTCGCCATCAAAGAGATTTAGTTTTACAAGGAATGTACAAGGCATGCCATTTCAAAAAAATGTTCAAAGTGTATGAGCAAGTAGATGTTGATTGATGGATTACTATGTTATCATATAGCAACTAGGTATTCATTGATTGATTAATATTTTATAGGATTTATTGAGTTATAAATTTCTAATGATTTCCTATATGTTTTTTATTTCATTTTACTAGATTAATGAGTTACAAATTTTCAATGATTTCCTACATGTAGTATATAATGATGGTGGCTATGTATTAGGTTAAGTTCATTTATTTTATTTTTAAATTGTGGAATCTCTAGCATTATTTGACATTACATCACAAGTAATATGTATTAGGTTAAGTTTATTTATTTTATTTTTAAATTGTGGAATCTCTAGCATTATATGACATTATTTCACAAGTAATGTTTAATAGTAGAGTAGTAGAATGAATTTTGAGTTAGGTTTCATTTTAGTTTGGATGTGAGAATAATCTATTTAATACAAGGTTTTAAAAGATTATGGGAGATCCCACAATAAATATTGCAACCCTTTAAAAATAATGGACCTCAAATCTTCATTAAATCAACCAAAAACCACACCACTGACTCACAACCTCAAACCCTTAAGTTAACTTCACAATAGGTACTTCAAATCCATGTAACGTGGAACAAAAGTTGAAATATTTTTAGGCTTATAACCACACCACTGACTCACAACCTCAAACCCTTAAGTTAACTTCACAATAGGTACTTCAAATCCATGTAACGTGGAACAAAAGTTGAAATATTTTCAGGCTTATAGCCATGGTCATGAATATGTATTATTATCGTGGATTATTTGGCCATGGTCACTATCAATGAGCTCACTTTAAAAATAAAAAAAAGCCATCTAATAGGATCACAAAGTTTTTTGATGGCCAATAATGACAACATGATATTGCCATGCACATGTCCCAAGCTTCCCCATTTTTCAGGTAAAATAATCTTATAATTGAAATGCATGCCTTCACATCTTAAAAATGTAATAAAAACTAAATATTTAAGTTTAAATCATTTTAAAACAATTATTTTTTTATAATAGGCATTAATATTAGTTCTATGTTATGGCAATGACTATTGTTTTCAGTTTTTCAATCTCTTATATAGATCTATTGTTTTCAGTTTTTCAATAAGTTATATAGATTGTAAAAAAAATCTAAATTTTAGATTGTTTCTAAATAATTTATTATAAAATGTGTTTTCTTTTAAATCCAAAATATTATTTAATTACTTTTTAATGTGTGAAAAGAAGTTGATATGGTGGTTTTATTTTTATTTTAACTAAAAATGGGTAGTGATTTAATATTAAAGTGTCAATAAAATAACCAAAAAGTTACAGTTTTTTTTAAAAAAACAAAACAACTCATTATCCATTAGAGCATTGCCCTGCAGTCTATTATCTGCATGCATCCTCGAGGCTATCACATCAAGTATAAGTATAACCTAGCAGGTATAAACTTTTACATACTGACCCCACAAGAAAACGCAAAACTAAACCATAAACCAGAGAAATTAGGGAGAGTTATGACCACTCTGAATTTCCTGGTCATCCTTGTTATATACCCGTTCAAGCGAGCTGGAGGTATCCACGACAACATTGGAAAAATATTGAATTGAGTCTTCATCCACAGGCCTAGAGGCTACTTGCCAAGTGTGCCTTGACTGACCGCCATCAAACATGTCATGGTGAAGATAAATAGTGATGGATAGCCTCTCGAGCTGAGCACCCTACACTCTCACTTGCCCCTCTAAATCATCAAAACGATTATCTAGATGAGAAACGTGGGAGGTGACTTGCTCAATGGCAACCACTACCCCTTTGAGCTATAAGTTCACCTGACATATAATCACCTTTAGGACTCAGATATCAGTTTTAACCTCCCCCAAGCTTGCAGCCCAGGTTGGTTCCTCCGTTCTCAATACTCTAAGTTCTTCATCGTCAAAACAAGACTGGTGCTCCAAAACACCTCCCAACCTAAACCACAATCTAGACTCCTCAAGAGGATGCAAATGGGAGGATACCCAGTGCTAAACAAATCCCCTTCCCACCTTCTAGGACTAGGTGCCAACACCCATCCAAGCATGGACCTGGAGCTTCACAAAGTATCCCTCGAAAAACAATCACATAGAGGCCTCGTCGACCGTTAGGACAAAGCACCACATCTAGAGAAATCACATAGTTATTTGGCTGAAAACAGTGCCATATAACTTGAACACAGAGCGATACTTGCTAAAGAGAAGGACCATCTCGAGGCTGCTCTAATGTGTGTGATTAAATGCAGAGTAACTCCATTGCCTTAGTTTGTGAAACATCGATGGGTGGCATCCATGCACATTGTAATCAGAACGAACCGTTGATCGAATTATCATACAAAACAAAACAAAACTAGGGGAGCCATTTGTGGTGTTGGTGGCCCCCATTTTGAACTAATACTCCCCCCCGCCAAGATGCTAGCTTGATTTGCAAGCCAATTAACCACATAATTGTTGTGCCTTCGAATATGCATGACCTTTGGTTCTTTGATCCATCGTAGGAGGTCCACACTACGATATTGCAGCCTATCGACGATCATATATTATTTACATTCCCTTTTCCTTGTTTGTGAAATTACAAGAAGGAAGTCACCCTTGATTATAACGTTATGAATGACAAGAGAAATAATGAACTCGAGTACCATGAAGATGGCATATCGTTCTCCCTAATAATTGGTAGCCCATCTCATACCCCATTCAAAAGTTACAACTATGTTTTTATCAGACTCAAGGAGGATCCATCGTGCTTGCCGCCCCATATATGGTGCTTTTTTATTACCAAACCATAACAGCTACATTTTTCATTTTAAAATTTCAAAAACCACAATGCACAATTTTTGCAATCTTCCATAAATTTGATACGAAGGCAAGTACAATTTTGTAATAAGTTTTTTAATATATGATTTTACAATATGAAAATGAAGTACACATGTTATGGAATTTAACTTGTAAAACACTTAACTACAATTAAATATTATATAATTGACATAGTCACATTAAATGTTATGGAATTGATATGGTCAAAATAACAATTCAATATGAATAAATATCATTTTATGATATAGAAAAATTTCCAACTTCAAAATAATATTTTATTAAAAATTCACTGATAATTTAAGATTTATGCTACGATTTTTTTTAAAGGTAACTAATTATATTAACATATGAAAATTATAGAATATTTAAAGAGTTGGTTGGCCACAAGGAAAACCCGAGCAATGAAAAAACATGAGGTTATAATTGAGAACTCTCAATGTTTTGTAGCAAGGGTTTTGAAAAACTTGTTTTCAATCAAGCTAGGCCTAGCTTGAACATTATAACAATAGATAAAAGATGTTATGGAAGTAAAACTATGATAATTGGAAATAGAAAAATAAATAGGGGCTTTACTGAGAGTAGGGAGAATGATCATGATCATATGAAATGGAGATGAGAGGCACCTCTTGGGCCAAGGTAGGAGGATGATCTTCATCTTTAGTTGCTTTCTTGGCGAACTTGAATCCCATGGTGGCCTTTTCTATCAAGCTGATATTGGCATTCATTCTCATCGTCTCGACTTGAAGTTCATGAATCTATAGGACAATTTCCTTCTTTTCGGTCCAATAGATCCTTACCAAGCATTGATTTTTGTGTACCAATATAATAAGACTATTTGGAAGTATTTAGTATCCCTTGTGCAGGAGTTACCAACATCCAGAACCCATCACAACATTTCCTTTTGAATTTCATCTTTGTCCATTTCCTCATGGCGTTCCTGTTTCACCCATTTTTTTCCCTTGTTGATTTCCCTTTGAATGCTTGCATGGGTGTGTCTACAATAGCGAGAGGTAGAGACCTTAGCCTCCTACATAATCTTCAGTCAATGGTTTAACCCTCTTCCTTTGCGATCTCCATGAGCTCTGGAACCCCACGTTTTACCCATTATGATGGTGTCAAGCCATTGGTTACTGGTATTACAAAAGGATAAAAGTAGGGATCCCCTATTTTGTTATTGTGGATGAGCATATAAAAGATACCAACGAGGAGGGCATCTCGAAGGAGATTGCCGAACCCACAACAATTTGTGAATAACTCTTATGGTATTTTTAACGAGTCATCTCTTGATGATTGCCCATGTCTTTTTGATTATCATGAGTTCGAGCTCATTAAACATCTCCAGTCCTTTGCCGATGCAACTAGGAGGAGGCTCATCATGTCATAGTGTAGAGTGATAATGATCAAGCACTGGATAAGATTGTGAGCCATCTATGTTTGCATGCACATAATATCAAGATGGAGGATCAATGATTGGGTGTCCTAGATATATGTTGGATATTGTATTCTCATAAATAACAATTGTGGCTGCAAGAGGTGACTCCATGTCTCCGAATTAGGGCCCTCTCGTATCCCCTCCTTCTAACACCCGAATTGGGGAAATTTATGCTACAACTTCAAATTGAATACTTGTCCAATTTTTTTTTGTTTATAACATTGTAAAGTACTTAGTGCAATGATTAAATTCATATTAATCCATTGTTAAGTTTATTTTGTATTTGATAATGGATTTGTTTTTACGAATTAATTTAGTTCTTTTTTTTTTGTAAGTGCCAACTATATTACTTTAAACAGATAAATACATAGAAATAAAATATGGTCTTCCCCATGGGAAACCAGACCAAAGATAAAAAAGATTGTTTGTCATCAGAGGTTTTGAGAGTCTTAGCATTCTAACAATAGAAAAAGAAATTCCTAAGAGTACTAGACCATATCTAACCCTATGACTATATATAACTATTGAACATGAGCTATTCATGAGATAACTAGTAATCTAACCCTATGACTGTATATAACTATTGAACATGAGCTATTCATGAGATAATTAGTAATCAAAAGCTGAAATTTTAGACAACAACAACTATTCAATAGGTTCATCATAAAAAATAGGTATATAAGGCACCTCATTTTCATGATTAAAGTCAGGAGTAGTGGCAGGGTCTACAACATAAAAAGAGGGAGAACAAGGAGTTGGCAAGTCCACCCCTATAGTGGCTTTGTAAATCAAATTTTGTGTTTCCATGACTTATTTGATCTTAGCCCAGATGTCATCCCGTTTCCCCAACATTTCATTTCTCTCGTCTTGTCCTTGAATTAATATTTTTCCTAACAGTGATTTAACCTTCCACTAAAGAGTGAAGGTTTTTAAGTATTTTGTATCCTCGGTCCTTGTATTTCCAATGTCCCTAGCCCAAGGTTGCATTTCTTCTATGATTTGGTTCGCATTGCTGGCGTCCTTCTCAATGTTGACCCATCGCTCTACTCGAGAGAGCCTAACATTGTCTTCTCTAGTGATATGTTCCATATAAATTGTGCGTGCCCCCTCCACATCCCGTTGATCATGAGTTTGAGAGGCTACTCTTTGACCACCATGATCTCTACACCCTCGTCCTCTACCCATCGTATCCTTTGAACAATTCCCCCCATGAACAATCTTTGCAACCTAGAACTCTTTATGTAGGAAAGTCCATATGTCGACGTGGAATGTCGCTGCCACTACCACAAGACGACCCGTGAGAGGATGATTCCAATGGAATCCTCTGTAAACAAAAGCCCTGATATTGTTTGCTGAGAACATAGCAATGAACCAAGGTGAGAAACTCGAGTGACATGCCAAGCAAAAGGGCAATTGTGACAAGGTCAAACAAGAAATTATCGGCCTACCATAATGAATTGAAACCACAATTGCGAGCTTTCCTAACTGAATTGACTGTCTCTTCCAACTTACCTCCAATTTGTGAATAGTCCAAGACCCCCTTCGACCCTCAATGTCCTTATCTCCCAACATTATGATGATTTTATGCGTGAGACTTTGTTCCTTTCGATATACCAACCACCTCCAAAACATCCCATCGATCTTGCTCCCTCATTTGCACCTGCGACTGGTCATTATTGCATGCATGGTGGAGGGGTGCATTATTGCATGTCCCAGAGCTATAGGGATGCCAAATGGATGGCATGCCTGAGTTCCATGTTGTGCCCCTACCACCCCATACGTGAATGAACTAATTTAATACTTATTTATAATCTTTATTTCTTTTTTTTCTTCTAAATATTTTTTTTTGTAAACTATATTTATAGTATATTAACCATTCAAAAAGAGAAAATACATCTGTCAACCATGCAACAAGAAAATAACAAGTGTTTTAGACAGAGGTATCCCAGTGGGAAACACGACATGCCAAGCAGTCTAAATCGAAAACTAAACATAACCAGCCTCAAAATGAGGCGAGACAGAGACCAAAATATGTATTCCTCAGTCGCTATTAGTTGCTATCAGCCTATGTCAAAAATAAAAACATAGGAGAAAATGAAACCCAAACACTAAACATCACCGAAGATGGTTACCATAAATGGAGCTACAGCCAGGTTCAAATCATGAGACAACCCCTTCTATGGCTTGGGACCAAACATCTTGCCCATAGTTACCTGAGCCAACATATTGATCCTCCTCATGAGCTCCTTGATGGAATTCACAATGTTATTGAGAGTAGGATTAATCCTCAAAATTTGGTTCTTGGTCCAAGCAGACTCCTCCATAGCCTGGTCATGATACTTCTTTTCTCTATCTCGAGTGTCCATCAGAGCCATGTCGAGCAACATCTTCATTTTCCAATACAATAGGGAAACTTTCCTGTGCTTCATCTCTCGCGAGCGAGACGAGATTGCATCCAAAATCTTCATGACCCATTCCATTTGGGCTTTATCATCCTCTGGCTCATCCTGTGCCTTCTCAATATATTGCTCCAACCATTCCAGATACTGCTATGCATCCCCATATACTTCTCTGAAAAAATCCTAATACGCTTCCGCTAGCTTTCTCTCAATGCGGGGCATGTGGGAACCATGCTTTCCAATCCTCCTTCCCTACGTGGGCCTAGCCATGTTGTGTGCAAGAGCTTGCACTGAACACCCTCTATCCCATATCCAAATTTCCATCCACCCACCCGATTAGCCATTCCTTCCTAGCAATTAACGTAGTTTCCTTCATGAGCCACATTGAACACTAGACATTTGCTCATAACCACCCAACCTCCAAGCCAGTGACTATGGATAGACCACCTTGGATCATCATGCTCGGTCCTTCGAGCTCCCATCGCTAGACAAGGAGTAATCACCATGATAGTCTCCATGAACACCCTCCCCTTCGAGCCATGATAACTCTAATGCCAACCATTGTTTCAAATCTGTGGATAACCTAGAAACGAGCACGTATAGAGCCTCCACACGCTATAATCCTCCTTCGACGTACCCTCCATCCTCCACGCTTGCCAGCGATGCATCATATTGAATGCAAGGGAGAGGTGGCAACATGTAGGACATGAGTCCCATCACCCTATTCCCTTGACATGTTCATCTCTGACACCCATATCTACGTTTTCTTCCAAATAATATGGAATACATAGATTTTAATATTAACACTAACTTTTACTATTAATAACAATACAAATTACACTGTGTGCTCCACTTCGGACTTTGCTAGGGTTTGCTGTTCTCTGCGTTTTGGGCTCGCCGATGATGAGCCCCTCTGGAGGAGGATCGTCACCTCCTCCCTCTCTGTCCGCTGATGAAGCCGCCTTTGCAAGGCTGATTAACGGAAATGGGAAGAAGGTTGGTCCTGCGCCGCCGCCGAAATTTGTCAAAAAACTGGAAGCCATCCCGGAGATCGAACTTCCACCTGAGAAGCCCATTCACCTTGCCGTCTCGCTCGCAGAAAGGGCCCTCATTGGGCAGTTCACGGGCCTGTGGCCATCTCCTCGCTCCACCGAAAACTGGATTCAGAACAACTGGCGACCTTTGATCTCTCAGGAAGTGACAAGTTATGCAATCGGACGAGGGTATTTCCTCTTTGATTTTGTATCTAAAGATGATAGGCACCTGATATTCAGAAGCGGTCCCTATTTTATGGGTCCCCAGGGGCTATATTTGAACCGTTGGACCCCTAACTTCGATCCTGCTATGGATGTCCCAAAAGCAGTCCCAGTCTGGGTGCGCCTTCCCAATCTTCCCATGCATTGTTGGGGCGAAGAGTCCCTCTGCTTCATTGGTAATGGTCTTAGTAAATATATCGATAAAGTTGACCCAAAGGGTCAATACTCCTTTGCTCGTATCTGTGTAGAAGTTGATCTAGCGGCGGGACTACCAGAAGCTGTTAAACTCACTATCAAAGGATGGCAGCATTATCAGCAACTCGATTACGAACAACTGCCCTTCAAGTGCAGGCATTGCCATGAATATGGGCATTTTCAAAGGAACTGTCCGAAACTCCAAAAGGCAGAAGCTGAGAAGGAAACCGAAGAAGGATGGCAGCAAACCAAGAAACAAAAATCAAACCCCAGAAGAAAGGGACCCAAAGGAGTCCCGCCGGAGGGTCTTCTGAAACCTTCTGAGGCCCTGGAATCTTCGAAAGGCCAAAAAAGCACACAAAAATCTGGATCTGATAACAGCTTCGCTATCCTTGGCGAACAGGAACCAATGGAAAATTTAAATGAAGAAGGGGAAATTTCTCCTGCGACCTCCCCTACCAAGGCAAAAAGAAACGAAGTCAGAACAACAGAAAATCAGTCTGCAGACCCAGAAGCCACCTTTCCAAAGGAGGATCTGCAGCAAGACCCAATTATTGAAGGATGCACAGAGGAAGAGGGATCAGAGGAGGATGACCCAGACCTCACGATACCGATGAAAAAAGATCGCCGAGGAAGGAAAACGGAAAAGGAAAAAAGGGAAGTCGCCACCTATCGAGATCGGCTATCCGGAATCCAATCTACTCTGGAAAAACATCTAATACCAAGAAATACCAGACAACAAGGAAATGCCTCAAAAGGGGCAACCACTACCTCTAAAGGTAAGTAATGTTGATAGTCTCCTGGAACTGTAGGGGGTTAGGAAGCAAATCGAAAATGTTATCAATGAAAGATTTAATCAAAATCTCGAAACCCTGCATCCTTCTGGTCCAGGAGACGAAAATGGAAGAACATGCCGTTCTTCAGACTGTTCCCTCGTTTTGGTTCCATGCAAAATGTATAGCGGTTAGCTCTAGAGGAGCTTCTGGAGGCATTGCAACACTCTGGGATCCCTCAAAGGTTGAACTGGTAAGTCATTCCATCTCCCTTCATTGGATCTTCACTGAAATGCTCTTTAAAGAATCAAATCTCCGTATAAGTCTTTTTAATGTCTATGCCCCCATAGCTGTTACTGAAAAGCAAATGTGCTGGTCTACCTTGAATGACCATATGATATCCACCCAGCTGGAGAATTTTATCATAGCAGGAGACCTAAATCTCACCCTCTCCTCTGAAGAAAAACGAGGGGGTAATATTGTCCGAGACCCGGCCAGAGAATGGGTGGATGATATCATCTCGGACTGGGATCTGGAAGATATAAAACCTGTAAAAGGAAGGTATACTTGGACTAATAAAAGGTTGGGACCGGGCCACATTGCTGCAAGGCTGGACAGGTTCCTTGTTCAACAGTCTCTTCATGTCCATGGGTATGATCCAACCTCTTCCATTCTACCGTTTAGCGCCTCAGATCATAAGCCGATCTCACTCTCCCTCGCCAAAGATCAGAACTTGGGACCTATTCCCTTCAGGTTCAACCCAGCTTGGATCCAAATGGATGGTTTCTTGGACATAGTGGATGCAGCCTGGAAAACTAAAATTAGAGGATCTGCTTTCTACGTGTGGGAAGAAAAGCTCAGGAAGGTTAAAAAGGATCTTAAAGATTGGGCGAAACTTATCAAGTCTCCCAAGAAGCAAAGGATGGAAGCAGAAAAAGCACTAGAGGAACACCTTCTTAGCAATGAAGGGAGACTTTCCCAAGTCACTCTGGATAAAGAAGTTACTCTTCACAACAAGCTCCATGAAGCCTGTAGGTTGGAAGAAAATTACTGGAAGATCAAATCCAGGAATACTTGGCTTCAAGAGGGGGATAAAAATACTAAGTTTTTTCATAAACAAGCAGAGATCAGAAAACATTTTAAGAATGTCTCTCAAATTGATCATCTGGGGAAACAAATATCCGACTTTGATGAAATTAAAAAAGCAGCTCATGACCACTTTCTGGAGATCTACACTGAAACTTCTCCTGGGATGGATTTTACTCATTCGGACCTGATGGAAAATATCCCCCACCTTGTTCCCGAGCATTTGAACTTATCGCTCCTTCGACCGGTCTCCCTTGAAGAACTTAAATCTGCTGTGGATTGCATGAGCCCAGATAAGGCCCCAGGACCGGATGGCTTCACTGCCAGATTCCTCACTGCTTGCTGGTCCATAATCCAGTCTGACCTGTTTAGGATGGTCCAGAAATCCCAGACCTATCTCAAACTCAGCAGAGGGACCAATTCCTCCTTCCTTGCCCTCATTCCCAAAGAAAAAGGAGCCACCTCATATTCCCGCTTTCGACCTATCTCCCTCTGCAATATTGGCTATAAGGTTATTACCAAAATTCTTGCTAACCGACTGAAAGCTGTTCTTCCTCTCATTATTCCTGAAAACCAAGGAGGGTTCATTAAAGGCAGACAAATCTCTGATAACATCATCTTAGTCCAAGAAGCCATCCACTCCAGTGTGGCGAGAAAAGAAAAAGGTATGGCTATTAAATTGGATTTAACTAACGCCTTTGATAGAGTTCGTCATGATTTCCTGTTTCAGGTTATGTCCAGATTTGGTTTTGCCCCAGGGCTGATCTCTTGGATCAAAGCCTGTATCTGCTTTTCGTGGATCGCCCCCCTGGTTAATGGGAGAGCTGTTGACTTCTTTCAAGCGCCGAGGGGACTTCGTCAGGGTTGCCCTCTCTCCCCCTTGCTTTATGCCATCCAAGCGGCCTCCCTAAGTTTTCTGCTTGAACACTTTCGTGTTCATGAAGATCTACTTGGGCTAAGGATTGTGAGGGGGGTTAAAGAAGTTAACCATACTCAATTTGCTGATGATACTCTCCTTCTGAGTGGAGCGAGTCCTTCCAATGCTAGAAAGTTCAAAGAGGTGCTTGATAGTTACCAGTACATTTCAGGAAGCAAGATCAACTACTCTAAAAGCCAGATCTTTGGTTGGAACTATTCTCCATTGGAGCTGCAAGCCATATCCCGTATCTTGGAAATAGAAGCGAAGTACCACTGGACGGAATTTAAATACCTAGGAGTGCCAATTTTTAAGGACAAACCTAAAGTCTCCAGCTGGGATCCACTGATTGAAAAACTGAGTTCGAAAATCAAGGCTTGGGGAGCCTCTTGGCTCAATCTTGCTGGGAAAGCAGTGCTTATCAAAGCAGTCCTCGCAAGCATGCCGGTCTTCCAATGTGCTCTGCTTTTGGCTCCTGTCTCTGTTCTTAAGAAAATTGAAGCCCTTCTCCGAAAATTTCTCTGGAAAGGCGGGATGCATAATGAAAACAGGCTCCACCTGGTCAAATGGGAGAAAGTCACCGCTCCTTATCATGAAGGGGGATTGCATCTTCGGGATCTTCGAACCCAAAATCTAGCATTGGGGGCTAAGCTTCTTTGGAGTCTGGTTTCAGGGAAATCCTCCTGGAGCAAACAAGTGTTATGGAAAAAATACTTCTCAGGGACTAGGCTCAGGTGCGTGGACAATGGTCCGAAGGTGGCCAAAGGTTCCCCCATATTCGCGCTCTGTTCCAAAGCTCTGCCATTTTTTTCTGAAGGCCTATCGTGGACCCCCGAAAATGGGAAAAAAATCAGAATTTGGGAAGATTCCATATCTGGCAGCCCCCCAATTGGTCATATGGAAGGACTGGACGGTATCAGGAGACATCTTTCAAACCTAGGGATCTCCAAGCTTTCGGACATATCAAAATGGCACCCGGAAGGACACCACTGTTGGATAGGATGGGACATTCCGGACTGCCCTCCACACCTGAAAAATGAAAAGGAGCTTCTCCTTCTCTGTTTGAATGGGAAATCACCGGTGGCCAAACACCTCAAAGATGTCAGGGGATGGGGTTCAAGATCCGGTCATTATTCTGTGGCGGAAGGTTATAGATGTATCAAAGCCATCCCTAATGTCCCTAGAAACCCAGCAATTTGGAAATACATCTGGTCAACCAAATCTCTCCCCAAAATCGATCACTTTGTCTGGACTCTCGCTCATAACAGTGTTCTCACTTCGGAAGTCCTCCGGAGAAAAGGATGGGAAGGGCCGTCACGCTGTCCTCTCTGTTTAGAGCAGGAAGAATCGTCCCCTCATCTTTTCATCTCCTGCCCCTTTGCCTCCTTTGTTTGGAATTTAATGACCCTCCCCTGGCTCGTCCCCCTGAATTTTGATGGGATCTCTCCCCTCCTCTGTAACTGGGCTAATTCCTCTCCTGTAAGAATTCATGTGAAGGACCCTCTAGCCATTGCTTGGTTGTCCCTCCCTAAGTTTATCTGCTGGATGATATGGCTAGAACGCAACAACAGGATCTTCAGAGGAATTCAATCCTCCCCTATTCAGGTCGTGACCAAAATAAAAGCCCTGCTCGGGGATTTTATTCGATCTCGCTCCCCCCTCAGCCATCACTCTCCAATGACTCATGAGGAAGCCAACTGGTTTCAAAGCTTGAACCCAGGCTCTTTTGCTAACCCTCCCCACAAACCTCCCGTGTTGCAGAGCTGGGATATCAGGAAGGATGGGACGGATTACGACCTCTGGTGTAAAGAGTTGGGGAATAATCTCTTGTGTTTTGACGGAGCTTCAAAAGGCAATCCAGGGGAGGCAGGAGGGGGAGGGGTGCTTATTGACCCCGCTGGAGACTTGGTTTTCACGTACTCCTGGAATTTGGGTATTGAATCCAACAATATAGCTGAAGCTTTGGCTCTTTGGCAAGGATTAAACCAAGCCCTTCTTCATGGAGTCCAGGACCTCACTGTTGTTGGGGACTCAAGGATGATCATCCAGTGCATCAACTCTAAGAACTTCCCTGCATCCAATCGCCTTCGTCAAGTTCTCAGAAGAATTTCCCTGCTCATTCCTCTCTTCCGGAATATCGAGTTCTATCATGTCCTGAGAGAGCATAATGGCCAAGCGGATAAAGCGGCAAACGAGGCTATATCCCTGGGCAAAGGGGCTCTTAAGATCAATAATGTACTCAGCTGGACTCCCATCCCTTAATTTTCAGAGGGTGGATTCGCATGCAAGCGTAGGGGACACTTGGAGAGCGGATCATAGGCCAGTTGTCAAGCCCTCCCGTCCCAAGCGAGACGTGGCTCCTATTGTCCTGGTTTTTAACACCTCTCAACTCGTACGTTCCCCCCATCTCCAAAATGATGCCGTTTCCGCTCATGCTGATGAGGGAGCGTACCTACATCTGTACTTCCGAGCATGGGAAATTAACGGGAAAGATTTCTTATAAGACGAGGAGCTCTCGCAATCAAAGAAGGTCCCTTCACTGGGCTGATTCACCTGAGGTCAATCCCCTCGCTGCCATCATTTTTGGGACAGATGGTACATTATCTGGCACTGGTGACGATTACTCTCCGGCTTCGCATAAGGTTTCATTAATAAGAAACATGAACTGGTATGTAAAGGGCAGTACGGGTCTGGTAATCGACGACCCTCGCATTATGATGATGGGCTTTGAAGCATGCCCCATGCTTAAGACATTTCTGCTCCATATTTATCAGGTGGAAGGCCAGCAAGACAACATACGAAATCTTCATTGTGCTGCTTCTAAAATCTTAACCCATTCTTCTGGGTGGCGAAGGTCCTGGGCTCCTTGCCTCGATTTTCTTGCTGTTTATCCCATCGTCTCAGTGCAAACGGCAGGAATGGCGGACTCAGGGGAGTCGGCAACCTCCTCCCCAGATCCAATGCAGGAACTGGAGGCTGAAGTCCGTGTCCTGCGACGAAGAGTACGTCGCCATGGGAATTTCATGCAGTAGCTGGACCATCAGGGAGGTAGGCGTCTGGACAGAATTGAGGACGAGTTAGCTCTGATTCGCTCGGACTTCAAGGCAGCCTTCGAGGCTTTGGAAGAAAAAGTCATGGTGGCAACTGATAATCTGGACCTCAGACTGCAACGCGCGGAGGCCGCCCTGGTAAGCCTTCGAAAAGCTGAGAATGCTGGACAGGACAAGAATCAACCGGGCAATATGCCAGCTTCTGGGGCTCGTCATCGCTGACAACAGTCTAGTTTTTGTCCTTTACTGTCTCTTTATAGCTATCTCTTTATAAAAGTCCTGATTTTGTTTTTACAGGCACCTGTATTTAAAGTTTGAAAGACCATGTGGCTTTCCCTGCTTTGGCAATGTAATCTCTCTACTGTTTTATTAATATAAAACCTACCCGTTTGTGTCAAAAAAAAAAACAATACAAATTACACAACATTTTTATTTAATAATAAAATAATATAAAATATGTGATAAGTTATTTTATTTTCAATTTAATCCATTTAATAATTAAATAAACCAAAATTAATTTTAATAAAGAATAATCATTAAATATAATAAAAGTATATTATTTAAAAATAAAAATATATATAAAAATTATTTAATTTTTACAACAAATACATTATATTTAATATATTAATTTTATGAATATATATACATGTAGCGGGGATTAAACGGATCTAGCCCAAGTGGTTGTCGAGAAGAATTGATATCCTCCCATTTAGCATTCAAATTATGTTGGAGACCTATTTAATGTAATGACCCAAAGGGGCCCTTTGAACATAATACAACAAAAGCACTCTGAAAGTCTAAGCCTTATACTTCATTAACCAATAAATTACAATAGTTTATATCTTATTTTTAAACCTATATTTAATCGCCAAATTTTATAGTCACACAAAAGGCATATTAGGTTTAAATGTATTATTTGATTTTGAACTGAATATGAATAGTATGTTTGTTTTTTAGTTGAAAAAATAAAGGATTATTTCAATTGATACAAATCTATATCTTTATATGTGAAGAGAAGGCAAATTAAAATGTTTAAAATATTAAAAATGTTGTATTATAATTTTGAATTTCTTAAACAATAAGGTAATGTTAAGAGTTTCATTTTAGAAAATTATTTTTTATAAATTCAAAATAATTTTAATTTAGATAAAATAATTATCACAAATTCATATATTATATAATAGATTTTTTCATAACTTTAATGTATGAATTGTCTTTTAAATAAAAATGTATTAATTTTCTTTATCAATTAAATAAAATATAATTTCCTTTATCAATTAGATAAGATATAAACATAATTGTAAGATAAGGATTAATTATTTGCAATTATTATTTTTGTTTGCATTGTACTAATATTTTAAAAAAGAGAAATATAGTTGAAGATGATTTTTATTTATTGTTTTTTTTTTAAATAATTTTTTTGGAAACTATTATGGTTCATGATCATTTAAGCTAATTCTTCTTGAGGATAAAAAAAATTTAAAAATTGGTATATAAAGACCATGAAATTCCTAGACACTTGCCTTCATAACAAGGATGGTACACATGATACACCAAATGGATGTCACTAGCAAGAATATAATCCATATGAAGATGATAACAATCCTTCCTCCCAATTATATTTAATTAGGCTCAATTAATACTCGAAAATGATTTTTATTATTTATTAATATTTTTTGAACCTTTATTAAGTAAGTTTTTTTTATACTTTTTTAAATACCATTAATTATAATAAAAAATAGATAATAAAACATATTAAAACTTAATCTATTGGGTATAGCTTGAGTGGTTGGGCAGCCCCAAGAGTTAGCTCAATCGGTCGAGCACCCGTAGTTAGGCCTCCCAGCATGTGAGGTCGCGGGATCCATTCTCCTCGACACTCTTGGGGTTAGGTATGCAAAATGTGCCGAGGGTGTGATGGCCCCTTCGGGTGGGCCCGCTAGAAATTATTCCGTGGATGTAGCGATGCCGGTCAACCGGTACGTGAACCACATTGAAAAAAAAAAAAAAAAGCTTGAGTGATTGGGAGGAATGATTATGATCTCTTCACCCAGGTTCAATTCCTTATAAATAACATGTTTAAGCCTTTAAATAAGTCTTTCAAAAAAGATTATCCGTAAACAATACCCAATTCCATAAACTATATGAAAAAATATTAAATCTGGAAAAAATAAAAATAAAATTAAAAAATTTAAAGAAATACCAATTTACAAATTCAATTGACCCAAATCACGACTACAACAAGTACAATCTATACACAAAACTAAAGTTGAAAGTCACTTTTCCAACAACTACAATCTACACACAAAACTAAAGTAATTGAAAAATAACTTTTCTAACATTTGGTTGGAATTAGATAATTTTCGGTTACAAGTTCTTTGACATTCGTTTCAAAAAATAGTGACGTGTAATAAAATAATTTTGGAAAATTAGTAATTTATTATAAAATTTATTTCAAAATATTTTTTATATAAAAATTGTATAATTTAAAGGAGATGTTATTGTTGTTGGTGAAGACAGGTTTATTGATTTTAGTAGTTAAGCTAATATCATAAAATAACTTGTTTGTTAAGTTTAATTTACTAGTTGATATTCATTTAGTAAAATTTAAGGTTAAAATTTAATTTTATCTAAATTATATATTTATATTGGTAATATGTTTTTAGGAGGTTTTTATTAATTAGGTATAAATTTTAGTATTATAATTTAGTTATTTATAAATTTATTTGTGATGAGGATAAGTTAATGAATGGACATAGTCCCAAGAGTTAGTTCAATTGGTCGAGCACTTGTAGTTAGGCCTCCCAGCATGTGAGGTCATGGGATCCATTCTCCTCGACACTCTTGGGGTTAGGTATGCAAAATGTGCCGAGGGTGTGAAAGCCTTTTCGGGTGGGCTCGCCAGCTATTATTACGTGGATGTAGCGATGCCGGCCGGTGAGACCGATACGTGAACCACATTGAAAAAAAAAAAGTTAATGAATAGACAAATTTAAATTTGATATAATTTTTTTTTAATTTAATTAATTTTATAAGAATTTAAAAAATTATAATTTAATTTAATTGATATATTTTTAAAAAAATTTAATAAAAAAATTTTATCCCAAAAAACATAAATCTTCTAAATTTAAAAAATAAAAACATTCACAATATTTATCTACCAACTTCTCACACTTTTGTTATATATTCACTATATGACAACTTCAACCAACTTCTCACAGTTTGTTATATATTCACTATATGACAACTTCATTAAAGCATGACGACAAGCAAATATATAATGGATAGAAATAAATGCAATAAAATCTCCCATTAATGATGTTTGGACACGAACCACTTAATGAATTAAAATCTTAGGGACTTCTATGTTTACAAGTTAACTCCTATATGTAACTTAAGGAGGTTGCTTGAGAAACAAGTTATGGATATTATATAGCTAATGTCATGACCTAAGAAGTATATGCTATAATATATTTAAGTTCAATGGTGAGATAAAAGAATTGTTATATTCACAACTTCATGTTCAAGGGGATCAACTTCGTCTGATGTATAAGTTATTTAGATAATGATGTATAAGTTATATATATAATGTGATATAGAGTAGGATGATATCAAGATATTTAATACAAACTTTTATGTATTTAATACAAACTTCCATGGAGTATATTATTGTAATCAAATTGTTTGTAATATGTTAATGATAATGGGTAGTGAATTAATAATTCAATTATTAAAGTGAAAACAATTTTGTGTTAATTGTTTCTTTTTATAAGTTGTAGAGGAAAAATTAATAAATAGAGCCGAAAAAGATGGCGGAAATTACATAAGTGACTGAAGAGTCTAGTGATGATTGGAAAAGCCTCAGGTGACGAAGCCACCATCCTAGTCGCTCAAAGATACTTAAATGACTATCATTATACAAAATTAAGACTTCCTGGGTGATGCCTGCCTATAAAAAAGGCTGGTACTTTTTCCAAAAAAATATTTCATAATGTCTGGGAGTTCTAGATAGCAGACTGTAAAGGAAATAGAAACAAAAAAGCTGAACATTACAAAAATAACTCGGAGCTAGAGTGGCCCATCTAGGGGCGTGCTTCTGCAGGCGGTGCTTCTGGTTCCTCCTCAAGGATGGGACAACCTGCATAGAAATCTTCAATTGTCCCCGGAGAGGGGAGGACAGGGGAAGATGGTCTTGGTTCTCCTTGTCCATCTTGCGCCGCATGGCTGGCTAGCGTAGCAGGTGTTTGAGCCATGTCCTTCTCACCGTATCCTTCTCCTTGGTTGAGCCATCATTCTGAGCCATAGGTTCGCTAGTCACTGCATTATATCCCAGAGTTTCCAGTTCAGCGTTACGCCCAAGGGAGAAGATATCCCAAATCATGTTAGCATCCATTGTGTTCAGACGTTCTGAGGCTTCTGTCAGACTGAATTTTATGTCCCGAACAATGCTGGTGTTGGCTTCCCAGCTTGCTTCCATTTCCTCTACCAAAGTACTCATCATATTTTTCAGCAGCCAGTAATGGTTGATAGCTCCACCATTGCTGCCCGAGGCCAGGAGAGCCACAACCCTTCGAGCTTCCCATCCATCAATGAGATTATGAGTCCGAGCAGAAATACGCTCTGCGTATCCATTCATTACCGTCCAATCCACAGCAACTTTAGGACGCCTGCCAGAGCCTGAACCTTTCATGCTACTACCACGACGGGGGGTGCCTCTAGTTCAAGTCATGGAGTCTCGTCGCCTGAGAACTTTCAGGAACCAGCAAGAGAGAGCCACGAGGAAAATCCAGGCAGAAAACACGGTAACAAAGCAGTGAGGTATATCGACAATTGGCTTTATGGAGTCAAGCCAAGCCATTTCCCTCCCATGGAGGTAGTTAATGCCGCAGGCTATCATCCTTGGAAAAGGTGGCAGAATTAATGTAATCCAACGCCATCGACCAACATCCATCGTCATGGCATCAGAAGAATGAAGGTTGAGTCTTGGGGCTCGTCCTCAAATCTTGAATGCTCACCGCCGTCATGATGAGCGTGCTGGCCGGTGGGCAGTACTCACAATCACATAGCCTGGGCTGGAACCGATGCCACGTAAAGGTTGGTTCGTGTGGACAAGGTTAACACCCGAATCCAAGGAATTTGTGTTAATTGTTAAAGTGAAAACAATTTTATATTAAGTGAAATTATAATTTAAATACAAATAAAAAAATATACTAATATAATATAATTTAATTTAAGCAATTAATTATAACACATTAACACATAACAAAATTAAAAAAAACAATCTCAAATAAATAATATATAGCATACAAGTAATTAGATTAATTGTATATTGAATATAACAAAATTAAGTAAGCATGATTAAAGCACTCTACAAGATCATAGAGCTTATTCACTAAAAATCACAATGTGCAAAATTATGAAACATGAACTAATAAACCCAAAGTTAGTTGGATGATGCACTCATTTAGAATTGGATTTCATTTATATTTATACAACCAATGAGCTAACATCATCATTAATGAAACACTTACAAAGTCAATGAAAGAGATTGTAAATTCTTGTTATTCATATAAATCAATAAAATGTTATTAGAGTTGGCAATTGTTATTGGAGTTGGGACAAACTTAATTAACTTTGATTATTGAAAAGGTGATGAGTGCATCTATTAATTCAATTTTAAGATGGTTAAAGATAACATGATACAATAGAATGGATGTTGATTTGTTGGTGATGCCGTATGGATAAAACTTTTTTCTATTATGTTGGAGTGAAGTCAGGTTGGAGATCATGCATAGGGCAACTAAGTGTTGACATGAGAAAATGCAATGAGTGGTAATTTTTAGTTCTTACCCTAGGCAGGAGACTATATGTTCCACTTTGTTATATTATTGTGTACGTTACCTAAAAATTAAAACTCTTTTGCTAAAGTTTTGTAATGTGTAATAATTGTCTTAATTAAATGGTAATTATTTAATAAAAAATATTAAGAAGTGTCAACTTATTATTGGATTAGAAACATTGATTTGACAATTTTTATTATTGATCATATTAACCAAAATTCAAAAATAAATTATAAATAGATAAACCTTTGTAAGCTGTGATATTTAGGCTAAAGCATGTAATAAATATTCGATAGTCTGACAAGTTGTAGCTCACGACATTTGTCTTCAGTGACATGAAAGTAATGGATATGTGAATCCATTCTAACCCCAGGTGGAAGACATGCCCATCACCCTTTGGCCTTTTGTCTTTCCAAGGAAGCAATGAAACCAAGCCGGTCCCTGCAATTGTTTCTACGAAGGTGCTCTGCTTGTTCCAGGTTTTGTATGGAAATGACAACCTGGGGTTGCCTATCAACTGTACTCAAGCCTTGGTCCTTCCAGGAACCTGCAATGTCAAAACGCTGCTCATCAGTCAATGCGCATGTGAGTTTAGGTTTCTATAATTTTGTTTCGTTGTGTGATGTATTTGGGGTTTGCAAAGTTTCTTGCTATCTCAATTTAGTAAAGAATCTTTGATTTTTTAATTCAATTTAATTAGCTTCTCTTCCTGCAACTTCCGCGATATGTGCCATTCCCATACTTCAATAGGTACGCTACACATAAAATTTCATCCATTTGCAAAGTCTGAAAACTTGGTTGCCGATTTTCCTTTACTGCTGTTAACAAAAGAACATCAATATGGTTGTACATACAATGCAACCCAAATAATCTCCAACTATTTGAGTTATCTCCATATAGTGTTGGATATCAATTATATGATGTTTTAAGTACAAAATACACTTTTCATCGATGCTACATTCCTTACTCCAAAATCTAGATCACATGAACTTGTAAATTTTTTTATTAGATAATGCAAATCCAAGCCATCACTCGTACACTGCTAAATCTCTAAATCACTTGTAATAGAAACATGTCAGAAATAGTTAATATCTTTAACTTATTTTTTCCAAAACTGGGTATATTGCCCAACTCATGCATACAATGTACTGTGCCCGCGCAGTATCTATGGTTACAAGAGCTCTTATAACAACGATCATTTGGGTTTCTGGCTCTGTGTGCATTCTTTTCACATCTATGCTTCAAAAGCATAATTTCTAGTAACTTGTTCATGGAATAATAGTTTTTTACAAATTTCAAGGCATCTTACTCAGTTCGAACATTTTTTATAACATAATTATAAAATATCCGTAGGTTTTCTCAATCATTTGGAGCATGAATTTATCCCTCATAAGCATATCTTATTGAAGTGTATTTCTTTTCGAATGCTTCTATACATCATCTCACCTGTTTCAATCCTGCTCTCAACTGTTAATCCCACTATGGTTATGCTTACAAAACTGCTAAAATGTTCTAATTCTAAACTTAGCCAGACCAAAGTCGTTTCTTCACCAACTCATAGAAGTTTTAGATCAACACATCACATTTTGGCCTCAAACCATGGCAGTTGTAGATCAATACCGAAGTCAAGAAGCAATACAGTTTTCTGTTGAAATATTTCACAATGCTTCATCATATTTTGCTTGTGCCAGGACTAGATCTTGTGAGGGAATTGGAACCTCAATACAAAGGAGCTATAGGCACAAATAGCAGAAAAAGGTCTTATGAGAAGTCAATCTCCACAATCATAGACAAAAATTATTATCATGCCACACTGAATATAAATTCAGAAAAAGGAATTCTTTGGTACCTAGTCTATTTAAACCAAGATATTGTTCCCTTCTATAGTTTTATTTAGAAAATTTGACACATATATGACTATTTTTAGATCAAAATTCTCTATTAACGTGACCAAATACTTGATTCCACAATGGTAAATAGTTTCCATTAGCTCTCAATTGCAACGATTGCATGATGGATTTTGAATTGAAAAGAATAATATAGTAGATGTCTGCTCTTTGAAGGACCGCAAGAGGCAATTACAAGCAGTCTCTTACAGAGAGTGAACAATGGACAATTAAACAAATTGCAAATTTTAACTGTTAAAATCATAATGGCAATTGTATATATGCGAAGTGAAGTTTTAAGTTTGAAAAAATAAAAAATTATTGAAATAATATCTATTTCACTAATGCGTTTTTCATGGAAGCTAGAAGGTTTTGTTTATAAAGGTCAAGAACCGTATCTGTATGCTTGCCTGTCATTATTTAGTATTATGCAAGTCGGAAATTCAGCTTATGAGACTCTGTAATTCAGAAATGGAATTGAGATGTACAATTTGGGAAATATAATATTAGATATTTTCATTCCATAGTGTGTTTTGAACCCATTGTAATTCGGGTCATAAATTTCCATCGACATTTTGTTTCTATCTGCTAATAGACAGACAATTTTCTGACTAGTTTCTGTAATGATTTTTTGGATTAGTGTCCTTAATTACACATCATATGACGAAGGCATAAACATTCTTCCTGTCCTTAAGGAAATCATTCAACAAGGCATACGTGTTTGGATTTTTAGGTAAGCATCATCAACTAACAGAAGACAATGCTTGAGAAGTTGGATTTATTCTTCTTATCAGAAGCAACTGGTATTTTTGGTTCATTCACGTAAAAGTTTCTAAGAGTGATGACCACCCATATTTTTCTTTTATATGTTCTCTCCCTCTTTATGACCGATAAAATTGCAAAAGTATATAATTATGTTTTTGGATAGAGCTTACTACTCTGTTACAGAGTACTAAATTGATTTACAAGAGCGACTTTACCTTTAGGGTAGGATTACTACAATCAACCTTTGGTACCATATGTTTTTGGTATTCTCACCTTGTGTTGTGTATATGGGAAACATTGCAACTGAGGTACCAGTTATTGAAATGTCATTGACAGTCATAATGCAGACATAACAATTACTGCACAAGACAGGAATTTGAGTCCTGTTTATAACGTATTGTAGGTCTCATTTTCAGCTTCAATATGTTATATTCACATAAAGCATTGTTATTTCACTTTGCAGTGGAGATCAAGACTCGGTAGTGCCATTGATGGGTTCACGAACTAATGTTCGTAACATAGCTAATGACTTAAAGCTGTCTGTCAAAGTACCTTACCGTGCTTGGTATCATGAAGGACATGCATATTCTAATGCACAATCTTATTTGAATTTTGGGAAAACTTCATATAAAGGAATATCCCTCTTGGGTAACCATTTTAAGTATGTCGTCATACATTTGTGAGAAGATACTGAAATGACAATAATGTCATATTAATGGGTAAACAGGTAGCTGGATGGACAGTTGTATATGGAGACTTGCTGACCTTTGCAACAGTGTGAGGAGCATCTCACATGGTTCCATATTCTCAGCTTGCTAGAGCATTACATTTGTTTAGAACATTCCTATCTGGTAAAGAATTACCAGACCAATAATGAATTCTTGCAAAATAAATTGTCCTAATCTGGTAAAGACTTACCAGACCAGCAATGAATTCTTGCAAAATAAAGTGTCCATGAAATAAAAGAAACACATCTTATTATCAAAGGCCAAATGTATCTCGAAAACCACAAATTTTAAATCCTCCCTTTTTAAGTAATTGTTTTGGTGCAAGAATGTGGTCTTCATGGAGCGCAGATATCCAACCATGCTTATGCATTATTATTGTTTTCATACAGTAAACAAATGGACAAACAAAACAACCACGTCTAAGGAGATTGTTGATGGAAAATAAAACATTTTATCACAAATAGCATATTTGTGATAAAATGACGATCAATAGCTTGGTAGAGTTTATTGCATGGGTGTGTAGTTAGCAATTAGAGTTTATTGCATGGTCGTGTATACATGTAGATACTTACCAGTCAAGTCTCATTTTTTCTATGAGGCAGCACACAGTTTTTATTGAATGTATTTTATGACTTAAAGCATATAGTATTTATTAAACTACGACTTAAATACAAAACTATTATAAAATAGAAGACACATCCTGTGTCTTCCTGACAATAACGCCCTACAATGTACACTATTTCATCAGCACATATTATCCATGGAATAAGATACTAATGATTTCTTAAACTATTACCAATGGAATGAGACACTAGTAGTTCTCACAATGTTGGACCCTACAACCACCTTGGTCCAGAATATAGCCCCATGTCACTTATTATAAATGAAGTAATAATTATGTATGTGACTCTGGATTGCATGTAGACAAAAATGTGTTCACCATTTTCTGAATTCAATGCAAGGTACTTATTCAATATGGTATGATATTTTTTTACTTTTAATTGTTTTCGGAGTTTCATAAAAAGTGTTTTTTAGTGTATACATCTTTTTCCAGTCATCAATAGTAAGGCTGTATGACTGTAAATAGTAAATGCTTCTAAATTCATTTTAAGAATTAACTAGAAAATAATATATGCTAATATCATATGAATTCTTTTAATTTTAACAATTTTAGATTGAGGACTGTCGATGAATCTATCCTTTTTTTTTTTTTTTTTTTTTTTTTTTTTTTTTTTTTTTTTTTTTTCAGCAGCATGAGCATATTTGTGATAAAATGACGATCAATAGCTTGGTAGAGTTTATTGCATGGTTGTGTAGTTAGCAATTAGAGTTTATTGCATGGTTGTGTATACATGTAGATACTTACTAGTCAAGCCTCATTTTGCCTATGAGGAAGCACGCAGTTTTTATTGAATGTATTCTTAATTTACCAATGTCCCCAAGGAGGAATTAATCATGGGAAAGTGACAAATTGTAAATTCTTCAATGTATATTGATTTTTTGTTTCTAAGCTGTGTGGGCCCCTTCTGCTCGATGCAGTCTATGATATATAACTGTACATGCATTATATGCTGTAACGTGAGAAGCCAGAGAGAAAGGAGCATTGTAATTTATCTATGTCATAGTGTCATAGTGAACATCGAAGAGGCATGATGTTTCACCATATTTTTTCAATTATTAAGAATTATATATTGCATGGTACATAAGTTCAATCCGGTCTTTATGCAATATTGAACATTCGTAGATTCCCTTTGATTTTGTGTGCACATTCAAACGTAGAAATCCTTTTAATTCCACCATGTGTTGGAATATTAAGACTTTATAGTCTTCCCTTTCTTTGCCGGTCATGCTTTCATTTAATTACTCATCTTAGATTGGAATACATGTGCATATATGTGAGATCCCAAAAATAAAGTATACAAATGATGCTTGCTCACTCAAGGTATGAGTGCCAAAACGAATTAAAATCGACACTATGAATCAAACCTTTCAAAGTCCTCTTTAGCAAAAGCCAACATGACTTAAATACAAAACTATTATAAATATTATCCAAAAAATATGCAGTAGTCCTTTTTATGGCCAAGAGCACATCCTTCCAAAGCATCTACTTATTAAATAGGATCCTTTGGAACCGGTCATGGTTCTTTGCAAGGTCAGCCAAGACATGGGTGAGAGGAATCTCCTCTCGAAGAGATTTATAAAGCTCATGGTACTTAATATCCTCTTTTCCAAGCTTGGTTTCAGGAACGATGTAATATTTGAGGATCCACACACACATGTGTGCACGCTCCATGTGCTTATATGTTTGAAATTTTGAGAGAATATATATATACTCTATGTGCGTATATGTTTGAAATTATCGTAGCTTTTAGCTCCATTGAGTAATAATCATTACTTTGAATAATGAAGACTAGCTACGTTAGAAAGTACTAGAATGCAACAATAAAGAGAACGAATGGATGGGCAGTTAGCTTAGGCGATTCTTATAAGAATATTGAATGAGACATTTTAACAATGTTCTCAAATTTATTGATGAATATTGAATGAGACATTTTAACAATGTTCTCAAATTGATTGATGGTGGTATTATGAGTAATGTGTTAATTTTTCATACATATGAATACTACATACTTGCAAAAGGCAACGATGATTAATATTGGATCATATGTAACATGTTGTGTGAAATGTTGCGATGCCTTTTTCTAATACAATTAAAAAAAGTATATTGGTTTTTATATCATATTTCATCTGAATTTCATGTGAATTGTAGTTATATATATATATTTTCTTTCTAAATTTATATTTAAATTGTTGATTGGAAACACAAGACAACTTAGCTTTCCGCAATATTTCTAAATTTGAAAATAAATTTCATAGAATAAACTTAAACTTATATCTAAGTTTCAAAACATGGAGACCTTAAAACTTTAAAATTTTCTGGGCAAAATCCTAAACATCATTATTGAATGAATTTGAAATATGTTACGAGTACTCATTTTGCATTTTGGGGAGTAACTTAGCATAAAAGCATTATGAGTAATTTGTCTCTATATACAGAAATATTTTGCAATATTTTATGATGATTCTTCCAAGTAGGATCTTAGCTTTAAAACATTACTTGTTTAAACCATTTTGTATTTCATTTTGTATTTTATAGCATCCATGGCACATCACCATGTAATGATGTATAAAAATTCAGATAGCCATGGTACATTCTACCATATAGTTATGTTATTTTCCATAATACATTTTACTATCTGTAGATTGTGACATACATTTAGAATGACAATGACCGATATACTTGTAATATGCCAATCATGCGGTAATGTGTCAATTATGTGTTAATGATTTTTTTTAAAGAGTTTATGTTTAAAAAAAAGAATGATATTCAATCATTTGTTTTTTTTATTTTTTTATTTTTTTTACAGAAGGCAGGGACTAAGATGCACGCAGTTCTTGTTTTTTTAATAAATTGAGCATCATTATCTTTATAATAGTTATAATAATAATAATTATATAGTTATTTTTAGTGGTAAAGTTAATGTTATTATGACACTTCTATAAAATGGAAATAATGTTCAATATGGATTCGTGTAGAGGCATACGATGTTGACAGGATTATGTGACAACACATATTTTTTCCCTTTTAGTTTCTATGAGGCTTATAATAAATATAATAATTTAATGTTTCAGTAGAGTTTTTTTTTTGTAAGCTGCACATATCTATTAAATAATAAGAGTCAAATTTATATAACACAAAGTTGGTAATGGTGGCTTTAGAGTGCTGAACCACCCGCTCAAGAGAGAAGAAAGATCAAAGTGGGTATAGTGGAGGTATGCCATCTTCCGGTAATTACAAAAAACATCATTATGATTAGGAAAAAGTCTGTGGCTATGAGATCCCACATAGTAACTACTGGAAAAAACAACAAGAGTGATCAAGCTGAGACAAAAAAGATGAAAAACACAGAGGTTCTCTGGAACCTTATTTATTTGCTGCTGCGACATTGGGAGGGGGATCTTCCAGAAATGGGCAGTTGAATTTATCTTCCTCAGTCGCATCCTGGTACGAGCTTTTGATAGGAAGGGGAGCCAATTTGCGCTAGGGAGAAGAAGTCTTCTCTGCGTCATCCTAGACTCTTTTTCATGCAAGCTGGTCGACCGTGGAAGGGGTGGGAAAGGAGTGAGTGGCAATCTCCATGCCACGAGGCTCAAAGAGCAGATGAATTTTGTCTCCTTCCCCAACTGCTAGCGAATTGTCCATTCCTCCCACTGGGCTGATGCTACTTCCTCCACCTACATGGCTGCCACCAGCCCGAATTCCTCTAGCATGACTGCCGCCGACCCGATTTCCACTAGTGTGACTACCACCAACCTGACTCCCACCGCCACGGCTCCCACCCGTGAGGTGCACTCCTGCATTGCCACCCCCAGCAAAATTTTGTCTGTTGAAGATGGATTCCAGAGAACAAGCCAGGCCGTTCAACGAGGTCGAGTGAGCTTTTAGAGACTAAGTGATTTCTTTGGCTCTGTCCAAGTTAGCTTTCCTTTCTTCCATAAGGGATCCTAACATGTTTTTAACGAGCCAATAGTGATTGATGCACCCATCATTCTTGCCTGAGGAGAGATGGTTGGCCAACAAACGAGCTTCCCAGTTGTCTATCATCAGGCGGATCGGGATGGAGACGCCTTCCCCATAACCGTATGAGGCAGTGAAGTCCTGTTGGCCTCCAACACATCCAGATATTCCTCTGTGAGACCTTCCTCTCTGATGATACATAGAGTTTGGCGGCCAGGGAGCACGACCAAGAGCCAAATGGAAGATCAAAGACGAGTTGCAGAGGCTTGTAACTATACGAGTGGGAGTGACCTAGGGGAGCACGTAGAGAATGCCGAGAACCGACCTGCTATGCCGCTTTAACTTGGCCGAAGGGACGCCATGGTCTTCACACGAATGAGCATTAAGTCACTGGTACTGGGAGAGCCGAAGAAAACTGGCCGATGTGACATGGAGCATCTGTCTGGAGTGAGCTGGAGTGAAGAGCCCATGGCTCATAAACTACCGTCACCTCCTCCTCCCCCTGAGGAGTCTGGTGGGCTGGCAAGAGATGTGGTTGCCGCGTGTCGTGGGCCCTGAGTCACCCGCATCTGGGGATTTTTCAGTAGAGTTATGTGACAAATTCAATGTTATTACAATGCCAAAGCAACATAGCTTTGACTCATAATTATTATACTGATAGGTGTTTATACCTTGGAATTTGGGGTGGAATACCATCTATGCTTTTCGTAGATTGAAGGAGTATGAGACAAGTGTACTGTCCAGATTGATTTTATGGGTGTCGTTCAAAATTCGAAATAAACAATTACAAAAAAATATAAAAAATAATTGGTAGTTAATGCATGGATAACTTGTAGCTCATGCATGAATAACAAGTAGTGACAGACAACCCATTTAACTAAAGAAGGTAACAGATAGCTGAGGCATAAACAACATGTGATTACAACTAAGCACAAAGAACAAGTAACAAGTAACTTGTTTACGTCACTTAACTTGTGATCTATTGGTGTTCACGACCACAAGTTAAGTGGTTGTGCTAGTTTATATTAGTGTCAAATAATGAGATGTTGGAACAACTCTTGTCTTGTCTTAATATTGAAAAATGATATTCGTGTTACACAACATCGACATGTCCTCCATGCTTGTGTCCTAGGAATCAATGTGCTTAGGACACAAAATTGACACAACATCGAAAAAATTGAAATATTTGGAAAGGCCAAATGACAACAATAGAATTAGAAAAATTATTTTTATCATTACTATCACCATTTTAGATTTACACAAGAAGGCAACCCTACATGTAGGAAAATCATACATTCAAAGGAAAATAGGCCATAAATGATTGTATCAATAAAAATTAAATAATTTTTTTTCCATGGAAAAATATCACAGTCCAAATTTTTATTTCAAAATCCGAACCATATTGTTCATTTGGCTAAGGAATTAGCCTTACACTTAGTCTTCAGTAAGTTTTTTATCTATACGATGTATCTGGTATATGACTTCAAAAAAACTTCTTATTCTAAATATAGCAGTTTTCATACTGAAAAACTATGAATTTGCAAGTAGATGTTCATGTACATAAGTAGTCGGTATGCACTCAATATATATGGAGCTTTGCAAAAAAAAAAAATGTGTTCATGTGTATCCAGTAAAAGTGTGCCCATATGACATGGGCAATCCTTGATTAAATATGAATGGGTCCCGGGTCAATCTTTGATGAAGTCCTTGTTGATCTCCCATATTTTTGTGATTCCATCATCAAAATGAAGTCCAATATTGGATACATGATCTTCCTGGGAGTTGTTTACCCTATAATGATGATGAAAAGATACATCCTCAAAAGTTTCAATTATCCCGCAGATGTGGTCATATATTGGTCTCAAATAAATATTTTTGGGCAGTCTTCTACTGTTGATCTAGTCTATCACAAGAAGCGAGTCTCCAAAGACTTTAATGTTCCAACTCCTGCTGAACTTGCAAGTACTAAAAGCTTCATAACAACTAATAATTCTGCTCTATTATTGCTAGCTAGACCAATGTTTGTGGTAATTTTGAACCAATGACTATCTGATATATGTAGGATTCCACTAGTACCCCCCGTGCTTGGGCTTCCTTGTACAAATCCATAAAAAAATCTATGCTTTTGACTTATCAATTTGTACAGTTGCTGGAATTTTCTTATGGTTATCCACCTCGACCTGTGGAAAGTGCTCCAAGATTGCAAGACTTTTGGCTGCATAAATATGTGGTTGAATATAAATATTATGAAAAATCATTTTTCTACAGGCTAGCCATGTCCCCCATATCATGAGGATAGGAAGGGATTTGTAGGCATGGAAAGTAGTATTTTTCATCCACCTATGGAAGGTTGTAGAGATCTCATCCCCCTCCCATACAAAGGTAGTACTTATTACCATGGAGGCAAATTTCCACATTTCAATCATGTATGGACAACTTATAAAGATATGGTTTATAGATTCACTTTTAGAGGTATATAGGGCACATCTACTTGGTCCAATTCCAAGGAATATGCTAATATGGTCCCAAACTAGTACTTTCCCATCCAGAGTTAACCACACAAATAAAATAGTCTTTAGAGGGCAATTTAACTTCCATATTACATTATTCCACTAAGCAGTTGGTGGATAATCTTCTTCTTCCCTTAGAACCTTGTATCCTATTTTGGGCTTGTAAGTACCACCTATAGCATTTTTGGTCCATAATACCGTGTCTTCCTCATCCTTTATTTTGATATAAAAGTATTTTAGAATTTAATATATTTGTCTCAATAGAGTTTCTCAACATCCTCCAAGCTTGATAGCCATTCTTGGTTGAGAGGAGTTGTATTGTGGTGATCTTGTATCTGATTTATAAAAAATAAATCATTAACCTTAAATATCATGAAAAAATGAACAAACAAGATGATCACCTTATTACGAAATACGATCCAAAGGAATTTAATAATAGGATTTATTATTTATACCAGCATAGATCCATCTTAAACCCGTATCTATCAAGTACCGATAGGGATCCAATTTCTTGAGGTGTATTTCTTTTTTTAAATTTAAACTCAAGAAATTTGATCTCTTTTGATTGATAGATCCTGTTTAAGTTTTAATTTTTTATTTTATAAACGAACATCTATTTTTTAATTACTTTTCATAATATTTTATTTTATGGACCAAAGTGGTTTTTTTTTAAATACTTTCCATAAATTTTTTTATGAGTGGACATGAATTTTTTTAGTTATTTTGTTAGTAACAAACATTACATCACAAACGTTACAACATCTCCCCATACTTACTTTACTTTACGTTACTTCTTTTTACTTTGCTTTACTTTACTTGCTTCTTTTTACTTTACTTTACTTTACTTACTTCTTTTTACTTATTTTTACGTTTTATTAGATGTAACGCTACATTTTTACGTTTTATTAGATGTAACGATACATGACGTTAGAAGATCTCCCCCATACTGGGCTGTAGAGCACCTCGTTTCACTTGGTGCAATTATTAGTAATAATTATATTAAGGTATAAGCATGAAAATGTGCTTATGAAATAAAACCATAGTAGGCACCACTTTGACTAAATTTGCCTTTTCATATGGTTTACGCTTACTTGGGGCATTTGTAGGCCAGTGGAGCTATAAGCTTGATATAAAAGTTTTAGGTTCTAGTTTTGTTAGAAACCCCTCCGAGAACTGTTGTACGAAGGCTCAACCCAATAAAACAGTTTTTAATAAAATTTTGACACTCTTTATCTATTTAAGCAATTTGGTTTATCCAGAAACTTTCTTTTAATATAATACATATACCCATTGGTGTAAAAAATATATATATTAAAGTGTAAAAAACTTTAAAAGAAAAATACGCTTAAAGATTTTTTAATTATTTGTAGGTGTTGGTTTTTTTTCACTTTTATGTGAAAAGAAATGAGATTTTTATGTTTGAACTTTGTAACTATAGAGTTAAGAATATATGATAAACTAATATAGATTCATCTTAAACCCAAATCTATCAAGCACCGAAAGAGATCCAATTTCTTGAGGTATAAATTTTTTGCAGACATGTAAAAAGTGTAAGAGACAAAAAAATTAGACAGGTTTAAGATGGATCTATGTTGGTTTTAATTTTTTATTTTACGAGTTGACATAGATTTTTAATTATTTTTTATTTTATGAGGCAATATGGATTTTTTAAATTATTTTTTATTTTATGAGCTAACATGAATATTTTTAATTACTTTTTATTTTTGGGAACGTTACGTAACGTAACGTGACAACATCTCCCCCATACTGGGTTATAGAGCACCTCACCACTCTCGGTGCAATGAAATTAGTCATTGCCACAATATAGAATATACTTTTTTTCTTTTTAGTGAAAACTATGTTGACTTAATATTATTTTTATGCTATTTAAATTTATATCAAATGTTTTGTAAATTATAACTATTATTTTTATTTTTTTTAATATTTAAAATTTTATAAATTTATATTGGTTTTAGTGTTTTATTTGATAAAATATTTATAATTGGCTGTGATAAAAAAAAAACAAAAAAACACACGCACGCACATATGTAGAGAAAGAGAGAGAGAGAGAGAGAGAGAGAGAGAGATAGTCTTTCATTCAAGGAGAAGTGAATGTGCTATGGTTGTTGACATTTTAATGTCACTGTTTGTGGTAATTGCTCGATGGAAAGGACATGACTATTCTACAATAACAATAATAGTAATTTAAATAAAACCCAAAAATTTCCACATAATTTTGGTTGCATGATTTGCAATAAATCGTTAATTCAATTTTAGCATCTTGCTATCGATACACATTTCAATTCTTGTCTTTTGGGGGACACAAGAACATGTCAAAATAGATAACATCGACGAGGGAACAATCACAAAATTAATGGTGATGTCCATGGCATTTAATACCCAACGAAGGCATGAGTTAGCCCATCACTCACACCATCCATGGTACAAAGCTAGAGAAAATGCATTAATCACATGCATACAAAGGAAATATTGGAGAAGGTTTTGGCAATGTGATATAAGTTTTCCGCTATGCTTCAATTGTCCATAATATCAAATAAATCCTTTGATATTTGGATTCTATGTGCCTAATATTACCTGGAAGGAACAATGCCACAATGCCCATGCCATTGATTATATTCATTAGATCAATTCATGTACTATATTCATTACAAAATAAAGTTTTCTCTAAACATGTTTCTTCACCACTAGGTGAGGCATTGTCAACCAAGCCTACTAAACAACTAGTGGAGGCATTGATTCCTCCAAAACATAAAAATTCCATAGAAGATCCATCTCCACTACAATGTCCCAACATAAAATGCATGAAGGCCTTTCTTGTTCCACCACTTTTCAAGGTTAAAGAAGCTCCTAATAAACACAAAATCACAATAGAAGCCTAGACACCACCACTCGAAGAGGCTCCAACTCCAACAAAGTAGAAACATTCAAAGAAAAGGAGTGAGAAACAATGTCCTCAAGAGCCTGCTCTAGGCCTTGTCTTGATCCCATTCACTTGTCCCATTTATTTTGAATCTTCTTCATCTAAGGGTTTCTTCACTCTTTCCTTGCAATACACTATTCATTGATGGGTAATATCTCTAGCCCCACTCCCTCTATCTTACCCATTAACCAATTTATAATGATGATAATATAATGAATGCTTCGTCTTGTCATTTCAAAATGATGGACTAAATAGCTTCAAAGTCGATGCTTGGATGACACTTATACATGCTTCTACTACATCCATCATCATCATTATTATGGTGTACATTAATTTCCTTTTACTACCACTTGCAAGGATATGTGATTCTCCATTTCTAAAGGCAGTAGTGCTAAATAAGACATATCCTCTAAATATCACTGAATTCTTATGCATAATTATTTAGGATCAAAGCAAGGTTTTTGTGATGTTTTGGGAGTGAATTTGATGCATGCCTATGGGATCAACTTATCATAATTAGACAACAACATAACTCCTTTAGATAAGATGTGACAATAGTGATATATATAGAAAGTACTAGTGTTGAAGCACTTACCCTCTCTTAATTAATAAAAATGTCAGTTAGATTTTCTACTCAACCTGAATGTAGCTCCTTCGACCCACACAAGAGCCCTTTTTCCTCATTTTATTATCTTACAAATTTATGATATCTCAAGTAAAGTGTTTTGATGGAATCTAGTTTACAATGGAGAAAGTGTCGGGCTCATGAGCCTCACATCACAAGCCATATACAATGGCGGTAGCCATGTGCTGGGTTAAGTTCACTTTACAATTGACAGTTCAAATACTAGTGTAGGCTATAGCTTTGGAACAAGAGTTAACGTATCTTCTATTTCATTGTTTTTTTCTCGACCAAGGCTTACAACACTAGGCTGTTATATCATTTAAGTATTTAGTATTTCAAATCATGCATTGAACTAGAGACATTGAAAATTCAAATCTCACCACATGATTTGATATATGTTTGATGTGCAGGGTTATTCACAAGAGATTGATGTGTCAAGAGGTGAATTCTAGAAACTATCTAATTATTCATTTCAATGTAGGGATAAATTTTCTAATATATCTTGCACATGACCATTAACACTCATACTTATTGTAATATTTTTTTATTTAATGATGTCATAGTCTGAGAGAATTTTTTCATTCAAACTATTATGCATTCACCAATGGTTTTTGTGATTCCCCAGTCCACTTAGTCCACTTATCATGTTTGCAATTCTATTTATCCACTTCTCATATGATCCTCATTACCTAAAAATATGTTCATGGAAATGTGTTCATTGTTGCTCTCAAGGAGTTTCTTTTCCTATGAATATTGAAGTAGTCATGTATGGTCGAAGATGGAAAAACCTATCATAACTCAGTTATCAACTAATAGTAAGGATAACCGTCACTCATTGCTATCTGTGAATGTAGGCCGACTCATCACCGTTATTCAAAGAAAATCACACCACCTGAAATAAAATACCGTGATTTATAATTATAAAAATGATAATATAAACAAATTCTCCTTTTATTTTAAATTGTGTAATATTGTTTTTAGATCAATATCATGAGTTATAATTATAAAAAATGATAAATGAACACATTTTTAGGTCAATACCATGACTTATAATTATGAAAAAAATAAAATTAATGTTCAAGTCTTTATACAAATTCGTTTAGTATGTGATTTTTTTGGATAATGAAGTTTAGAATAACATATTTTATTTTTCTATTTTTTTCAACGGAATAGATTGTGGGAAACCTTCTAAGTGCTTCCACATGATTCATTGATGGTAAACAAGGTAAAATGCTAGCCCTAATTACAGAGCCTAACCTTGAGGAGATCAAAAGAGACAAATTGGTGAACTCCCCTATTGTAAGGGGAGAGATCTCATCTCTGTCTCAAAGACCACTCAAGCTAACCCTTAAAACTAACAACATAAATCATTATATAGAAAAATATATCCTAATTTTGAAGAGCCCGGTTTTGACAAATCACATGCAAGAAAACATTAACCATATCTTCAAAAGTAAAATAAATAAATAAATCGAATAGCGAAATTAAAAATGTTACGAGAAACATAGATTAACAAACTAAAATAAATACCAATTTGCAAATTCAATTAATGTAAATTCAATAATTATTACAAAATAAATAATATGAGCTAAAACAAAAATATTTTGTTTAGTAATTGATATTCATTGGTTAGAAAATGACGAAATAAGGCATAAGTTCTTTGACACTCATTTGAAAACTTTAACAATAATTAGCATAAAATAATCTTGGAATGTAGGTGTCATTGTTGCTAGTGAAGGTTGGTCATGTTGCCTACAAATGTCTATTTATTTTAGTTTCTAAGATAACATATTAAAAAGGATTCATCCATATTGAGTGATAGGGACATGTAAGATGGCTCCGCACGTGCCCAATCCCAACAACTACGAGGCTATTGTTCACGACGACACCCTAGGGAAATGTGGAAGCATGAAAGGGGTTGTGGTACAAGATACGATGTGCTCCATGCAATTGCTCATCATAGAACCCAATGTCCTCCCCCCACGCATGAGCTCTCGATCCTTTCAGTAGAATTTGGAGAATGTGGGCGATCATTCTTTGTTGAGTCAGCTCTGCTCCACTGCCAACCATGATTAGACCCACCATGAACTGAAAGATTAATGTAATGGAGAATTGGGGAAGCAAGGGATATTTGGAAGGAAGACTTATTGATAGACTCGCTGGTATCTCTATGCATGAGGGGAATCAATAACCCATATTGGGGAACCCAGTTTGGTTGAGGGTATCCTCCACTACTCATCTCAACACAAGTGATAGTGAAAAGGTTGAAGAATTTAGAAATCAGTTCTCAGTCAACCTGATGTATAGTGAGCAACTACAATTTGAAAGAATGGCTCCAAGCCGACACTCTTGTTGGAAACAAAAGCGGGAAAGGAAATCTCACATACCCCATGTCCTTCAGGAAGTAGAAGAGGCCAGGGTCTCATATTAAACTGATATTCCTCCTCCTTCCAAACAAGTGATTTCCTGTTGGGAGACTTGGGTAGTGCATAGACTTTAGGTCATGGATCCGATGGATATTCTAATGGAGTTTCAAGCCATCATCTTGGATGCAGGGGCCACTCATACATAAGATAAGAAGTATATGAATACTGTTGTGATGTAACGGGACTTCAAAACCCTGCAAGGGAAAGCTTTGGCAGATAATGGCATAGGGAAGTAGGAAATGGTGATGCTTTTGGGAAAATTGCAGGACCACATGAACAAGATGGAGGACATGATATAATTAATGACTAGAGCAATCACAAATTTGGGAGAAAAAATAAACGTTTTGGATAAGGCCAGTATAGGCATGATATTCAAAGAGAGAACTCTAGGGCAGCCCATTTCAGTTCCTCCTGCTCCAGATCACTCCCCCGGCCAGTTGAGCACCACTCCTCCTGCCTTAGAGGTTCCTACCATTTCTATTTGTGATGACTAGCTATTTAGATAGTTCTGTAGCTTTTTCTTTTCATGTTAAATTTGTTTAGACTTTTATGAATTACTATTAGTATCTCCATCAGGGTTCTAGTCATATAGGACAATATCCCAAATTTTTGGACCATGGATCTAGTAGCCTTGTTTTATGTTTTGCCTCCGGTATGTTATGGATCTCTAGTGACAAATGAAGCTTTTGTGGATTGTTTGGTTTAACAAGTGGCAAGCCATCCACATAAGCAACTTTACTTTATTTTTATTTTAGTAATATAATGTTTTGTCAAGCTTACGAGAAAAAACATATTGAAAATGATTGATCATAAAGTGTTTTTTTTTAAGTTAGTTATTCACAATAGTTATACAAAAAATACATTTTTCTTAAGCTTACTGAAGATCAGCTTGATGACACTCCTTGTAATAGATATCAAAATTTTCAAAACTATTCATATAATCCATATGATTATCTATTATATGAGTTTCATATATGCTTATATGAAAATTACGTTTGATGGTTTTTAGTTAAAAAATAACAGACCAACAGACCAACATTATGTTCTTTTTTTCCTTGGAAAAAGTTGTAATTTTATTTCATTAATGAACAAAATTACATTCTGCACATGTAATAGAATCTCAGAGATCCCTACATTGTCAACATATACTGTCCATATGACTGTCCAAACAGTCCTCCTATATCCGAGTACATATGACAGTCATAGATGATATGACTGTCTATTGTCCCATATATCAAAACTATGTTAATGTCTGACCAAACAGACCTCCTAAACGACATATATCACAAAACTGTCTCAAAAAATGTAAGTGACCCAATCAACAGAATATAATATTCTGTCCATACAGCACGAGTATGAAATAACATAAGCAGCACAGTATTAAAACATGTCATATAATGTTTTCCATACGGTCCACAATGTCCCCAAAGAAAGGCCTGTGTATATAGCTGTAGATGCCTTCAGTGGAATGTATCGTGATCCTCCATGTGCCAAAATGCATAGATTGTTGTGTCGCTTCTTTAGATAGCAGGTCAGCCATCCCATTTCGCTCCCTGTAGACATGAGTGAATGTAATACGGTTAAAAGCCTGCTTTAACCGTAATACCTCCTCCAATATTGGTAAGAGAACCATCACATAACATTGTGTAAGCTCCTTGGCCCATTCAATAACTATCATAGAATCTCCAAAAATCTGGAGTGTTAAACAACCTTGTTCAAGTGCGAAAAGCATCAGTAGCTTAAGTGACATAAGTTCAGCATAGTTATTTGAACCCCTCCCCAAACCATCCATTATATGAAAATAATGGGACTCCGATTTGTGAAGAACGCCACCTCCACCACACACCGATTGGTGGTTAATAGATGAACCATCAAAATAATCCCACGGCATGGATTTATCAATTAATTCCATGATCACAGGTCTGATGCTAATCGCTTTGATAGGTGGCTTGTAATGTAGGATAACAACCACAGCTTGTGCCACTACCTGCTCCAAAGGGACCCTACAATCCTGAAATATGATCTTATTTCGGGTGATCCAGATGCCCCAGGCGAGAATACAGGGGACAGCCCGAAACGTTGAGTACTTGTGATATGTCCACCACAGTTGAAAGGCGTCAAGAAAGTCCACTCCCCACCACCTCACATTGAGCGCCAGATGTTTGCAGATGTCGGCCCACACAGCTTGTGTAAACCGACAGTGAACAAAAATATGTGAATTTGTCTCTTCCGCTTCCCTACAAAGAGGACAGAAACCCGGGCCCTGGGTGTATCGCTTCTTCAGAATGTCCCATGTCGGTGCCTTATTTTCCAATATAGCCCAAGAGAGTAATTTTGCTTTCCCCGGGCACTTTAGTGTCCACAGATGTTTCCACCACCACACCAAATCCCTGTTATGTATATCCACATTCAGCTGAATATATCCATGTTTAGGGGTGTATTTACCAGATGGATGGTGTTCCCAGATAAGTTCATCAATCCTATTTGTTAGGCGAATGTTAGTGTATCTTAAGTTCCGAATATAATCCTCCCAATCTCCAAGCAAGTCATCTGGAATCTCAAGACGCTGTGCAGAGATCCACCCCTGTTGCCATAGAGTGGATGATCCCGGTTGTTCAATATCAGCCAGAAAGTGACAACCTCTAGCTGCCAGAAAATTCCTTAAGGCCACAGGAAGGACATGTCCACCCCTACAACCAACCCAAGGATCCAGTCCAATACGAGTGAATCTCCCATTGCCAATTCTCCACACTAATCCAGACCCAATCAGATGAAAATGCTGCACCACTGCTTTCCAGACCAACGAGCAATTTGCCCGCGTCTTATTGCCCTGTCTAATCCATTCGAGAAGTGTTAATGGAGCAATGTATTTATGGTATACCACTCTAGTCCAGAGACTCTGAGTTTGTATGATACGCCATGCCACCTTGGCCCCCAAGGCTTTAGCAAAAAGGAAAATATTCTTTAGGCCCCAGCCTCCCAGTGCTTTGGGGACCGCAATCATATCCCATCTGACCCACACCAAAACACGGTTATCACCCTTACCCTTCCAAAGAAAGGCAAAACACAACCGCCGGATCTGCTCCAAGACTCCTATGGGAATCCAAGCGAGTGACATCCAATACACTGGAATCGCTTCCAAAACTGATTTAACCAAAACCAGCCTCCCTGCCCTCGAAAGCCATTTGTGACTCCATCCACGAAGTCGCTGTTCTAATTTAGCAATTAGCCAGTGCCAATCTGCTTTCAAATATGCATTAGGTTTCAAGTGAAAGCCAAGGTACTTTAAACCAGCATCAAAATCAAAAGTCCTGTAGGGTAGTCTCATAGCCATTCTGTGAATCTCCAGCTCGGTTAAATGCGAGCATGTGATCGTTGATTTATCAATGTTTACTAACATACCCGCTGCATCTTGCAGCAAATTGAGGCCTTCAACCACCTTGTCAATATCCTGTCTCGAGCCATCGCAAAATATCAGAATGTCATCAACGAAAAGGAGATGTGTAATATACAATACCTGAGAAATGGATATGCCACGAAAGGAACCTTCAACTTTTGCTTTCAATATAAATCGACTGAGGCCTTCAGCAACAAGGAGAAATAACAGCGGTGACAGTGGGCATCCTTGTCGTAGGCCCCTGCCAGCGTGAAAGAATGGACTAGCAGAACCATTTATCAGGACAACAAAGCTCACCGTGGTGATGCAGGCCATAATCCATCGTATAAATTCATAGCAGAAGCCTAGGTGTGTTAGAAGCAACCGGATATAGAGCCAACTAACCCGATCAAATGCTTTGGAGAGATCAATCTTGATCACATCACCCTTCTGCTTCTGCACCTTCATAGTGTGTATTCCTTCCTGTGCAACTCCAATGGCCTCGTGGATTTGACGGCCTTCCAAGAACCCAAACTGTTCACTAGAAATATTCTGAGACAGGATAATCTTGAGTCTCCTCGCCATAACCTTAGAGATAATCTTATAGATGCAGTTGCAGAGAGAAATAGGTCTAAATTCATCAAAGCTTTCAGGCTTGTCCGATTTAGGAATGAGAGCTAAAAATGTCGAATTGAAGGGACCATGTACAAATCCAGCCTTTCTAGATTCTTCCACCACATTCAATAGTTCTTCTCCGAAAAAATCAAAGAAACCAAAGAAAAATTCTATAGGCCACCCATCAGGCCCCGGACTCTTATCTTTCTGGAAGGAGTGCATAACCTGCGAGAGCTCATCCGGCAACACCTCCGCCATTAACATAATGTTCTCCTCCTCTCCCACAAATCGAGGGAAGAGCTGAGCCATCCGAATAACCTCAGCGATAGAGGCCCCAGGTTGTGCAGTGAATAAGTCTCCAAAGTGTCGTACCCCCATTTCAGCCAAACCATCAAAGCTGGAGACCTGTTCCCCTTCAGTAGAGGTTAGTTCCCAAATAGAGTTAGTGTCTTTTCTCCCCTTTGCATAGGCTTGAAAAAATTTTGTGTTCTCGTCCCCACACTGTAGCTAGAGCGCCCTACTTTTCATTCTCCACATCTATTCTCTCTCACACAGAATCACATTTCTGCAGCATTCCCACTCCAACATCTCACCTTTCTGCACTTCATCCAGATAACCCAAGCCCCTGCAGTGTAGAAGTCGATCAATATTCAGCTCAGCATCCCTCAGCTTCTGATCATCTTTCCCTCATTTTTCAGAGGCCCAGAGAATGGTGGCCTCTTTTATACGCTTGAGATTGAGTTGAAAGTGTACTCCCGCATGCTCCAGAGACTCCGGTGGTCGATGAACCCACTGAGCCTGTACTAATTTGAGAAAATCCTCCTCCTTCAACCAGCTAGGATTGAATTTGAATGGGCTAGGGGGTTTTTCTCTACCACCTCTTAATTCCAGAAGGATTGGGCAGTGGTCTGAAACCCCCCCTGTCCCAACCCATTGCTTGACCACATCAACTCCAAGAGCCAACACATCAGTCACCAGAAACCTATACAGCCTCTTGGCCACCCGTTGATCCCCTGTTCTCTTATTCCTCCAAGTAGGGGTTAACCTGGTAGGTAGTATGTCAAGAAGGTCCTTCCTTGCAAAGGCTTGTATAAAGTAATTTGCTAGTGGATCCGGTGCAGCCCGAGGCCCCCAAACTTCAGAAGTCCCCAGAGTAAGGTTGAAATCCCCACCCAAAATCACATCCCTTCCAGCAAAGATGTCCATACTAAACAAGGAGTCCCAGAATCCAACCGTATTTAAATAGGGCCCATAGATATTGAGAACTGTGATCCTCCTCTCCATCGCTGCATCCCATACTTCCAACCCAATACCAGAGGGAATGCCCCAAGAGCAATCATATCTGCAGCTCTTCATCTTCCACCCTGTGGCCAACCCTCCAGAGCGTCCACGAGCATCCACACCAACAAACTTCCAACCAGGTAGCAATAGTTCCAATGCCCGAACAACCTCCTCGCTGCCACCCAAAGTTTCTTGTAACAGTAGAAAATCCGGTTGATTTAAATCCACCAACCTCCGAAGTGACGATTTTTTAATGGGACTCACCAACCCACGACAGTTGAAAGACAATAATTTCATATGAAACCCCCTTCCTGGGCTTTCGCTGCTCTAAGTGCCCATTCGATAGAGGATTGTGTACCCATAACTAAATCAACTTTTGCCCGCTCTTGAGCTATTGACAAATGAGATTTTCGGCCCCGCCCTTTCCCCCCAACACTAAAAGCCACTTCAGAAAGTCCCTTACCCCCCGAGCCATCAGCAGTGATCACCCTATTTCGGAGAGCATATCGGATAATACGTCCAGAGCTGGGAGAGTGTTTAGTAGAAACAATGGACGGTGTGTATACACTATCCGTTACAGAACAAGGAGCAATAGGACAAATAGCAGATCTGACCGGAGGAAATGTCCCAAGACAACCCTCCCCCAAAACAATAGGGTCATTAAGTAAAGAAACAGCAGAGGATAAGTGATGAGACAAACCCGAGTTTTTCGAAGATGAGCCCCGACGAATAGTTAACTGCTCCTGTAGCTTCCTGGAGGCTGCCCGCGTCAAAGGTGTCGTGGTACCCATATTTTCCCCCACTTCAACCGATTCCTTGCTCCCAAGGACATCCATTTCAGTGTTCGCCAGTGTTGCCGAATGTTTCATGGATCCCTGCTTCCCACTCAGTGCGTCGGGTACCACCGGAGAATGTTCTGCCCAGTTGCCAATTGGAGGCTCGATAGTTTCATCTCCCATCGCCGTTGTGCTCACCACCTTTGCAGAATTAGTGCAATCAGCGGCTACTGCCACGACCTTCGGTCTGCTACCCCTAAATGATAATGGGAAACAGGCAACCAAGTGTCCATAAGTGTGACAGCGGTGGCACCTAAACGGCACACCCACATAGTCCAGGATTTGAACGAATGCCCCATCCTTCGTTTGAGCATTGATCTCAGCCGTTAACCCCAGTCGAAGATCGATGTTAACCAAAATCATTGCCACCGTATAAATGCCTGTTTCAATATGGGAGTAATCAGAGCACACATATTCTCCAAGGTAGTTCCCAATCGCTGCAAAACGTGTTTCGTTCCATAGGTGCATGGGAAACCTAGGAAGCTTCAACCATAGTGGTTCTTTGTCAATTTTCTCCTGTTTGGAATCGAAGAAAGGAGACCAACGTTTCAGGATAATAGGGACGCCCAACATTGACCAATGTCGGCGTAAGACTGCATCAACCTCCCCAATGTTCGACAGGATGAAGGAGAACCATCCTTTCGTTAAAACCCGAACTATAGGTGCAGTAGCCACAATATCTTTCCACTGCTCGGCAGCCCATCGCTGGAGGGAACCTTGACCAAGTCTCTTACCACGGACATGTCCAACCACTGCAATTTGTGTGAAATCCTCTGCCTCCTCTATCGAGACATCCACTCCCAGCACAAGCTAATCCTTCCTCTTCCGTTCCTTGACCTTTTTAGCAGTGTTTTTGCGTGAATCTGCCTTCGTAGAAACCCCTGCTCGAGGAGCTAGCAGGGATGCATCTACAGGTAGAGTATCTCCACCACCAGTATCTCCCGCTTCATGTCCACTGGAAGAGTAACCCAATCCTCCGCTACCCTGTCCCCTGTCATCAGAATCACATAATTCCACTGACCTAACCAAATTCCCAACGGATATGGTGTCCAAACCACCACCCTGGTTCGTCCTCCGTCTGCCACTTCCAGTCAGTGTATCAATCCCCTCCACACGAAAGGCATCCGAGCAAGTTGGGAAGTTTGTGAAAGTCCCCAATTGTGGTTGCAGTGTCCGCCCTAAAAGGCCTGCCAAGTCGGGCCGATCATCCGAGGGCCCAGGAGGAACCCCTGACCCCCTGCCTGTCAAGAGTGATCCAGTTGATGCCCTCGACCCAAAGGCCACAGCATTGATAGTTCCAAGATCGAAAATCCCTCTGGCACATTCTCCATCCGAGGTGTAGTCCACCTCCTGCTCATAACTGCTCGTCATATCGCCCCAGATCAACAGGGCTGACAGGATAGAAACCCAGATCCCAATCCCCAATCCACCGAACAAGATTCCCACTATCGTCACCACCCAATCCACCGATATCCCCAAGCTACTCCGAATAGCCACGGCCACAGCAAGGGTGCATGTTTCCACCTGCAATCCCCGTCAGTATTCCACCCAGCTCCAAAAATCAGTCAAAGATCAGCAATGCCAGCCAATTCTCTTGAATGCCCAGATCTCCAGATTCAGTGACCCTGTATGCCAATCTGCCGACGTTCTCAACACTCATATCCAGAAAACCCAAGGTTCTTGGATCTCATCTTTCGATCCACAGTTATACCAACGTTTTTCACAACGTTCGGCTACCGTAGCTCCTTCTTTGCTCTTTCTTGGAGCTCTCCGTATTCATCTGTCAAGGGTCTCAACCAACATTATGTTCTATAGCCTATATTAGAATAATTACCAATTTGAATGTTTGACATAACATAGAATTAAAAAGAAAACTAGGAACCAACATAAAGGAACCTAGTCCTCAGCCTCATAGGTTGAGTCCATATATAGGAAAGGGTGATTGATATCTACATGATATTTTGTGCCTGGTCACTGGTTCTCTTGGGTCTGAGCTCAACCAACAATTTCTGTATACCATAGGAGCTTGATCAAGGCCTTATACTTCTTGTCCAAGTAGTCTAATTTATCCATTTTAGATTTGTGTTGCATGTTTAAAGTGTCCAAGATGATCTTATGTTGAATTTTCTACTCCTATATCACTTGGGAAATGATTGATTAGTGTTACAACGGATATCCTTTTCCTTAAACTATTTGGTATCCCTACTGTGAGGGAATCCAGTATTTAGTATTTGATGCATTAATTTATCATCAATAGCCTTTGAAAATATATTGTCTCATTTATCCCTAAGCTTCTACTCTATTATTTCAATCTCGACCTTGAATTATGGAGGGAAAGTTCAGTTATAGCGAGTTGTAACCTTTTTGGCTTCCTTATTTTCCTTGGTTGGCCATTTAGATGATGAACCCATGCTGGAAATTTTGTAGGATCAAGGCCTACCTCTCCTCACTCTTCTATTTGTCTTCTCAACCTTGGTTTCCTTCCTATATATGATGTTCTTTATCCATAAAACTTAGAAACAACACATGATATACATAGGTTAAGATGCAATAAACTAGAATTTAGAGTGAAAAACAAGTAACTTTAGACAGTAAAAAGATAAATACTGCAGGAAATAAGATTTATATCATGAGAATAATTAACGGAAGTGATGTTCACACTCCTATTAAGGTTGGGTGACCTTTCACTTGAGAAGAGCTTTGATACAATAATTCTTAACAAAACCCTTCATAGCCTTATAGCTCTTTAAATAGGCTTCCCAAATCCAAAACCCCAACTACTTGACATGGTCAAATAATTAATAAGTACCAAATTCCAAGCGGGTCTTAACTAATAGAGATCTACCCTTTTTACTCTAATTGTTGACTACTAACTGCTTGGCCTTATTCCAAAGAGATGGTCGTATACAATGCATGACTAACTTCTAAAGTAATGCGGGATAGGGTAGGACCCTAACATGATCTCCCCCTTCAAAAGAAACATTGTGTTCAACGTTGAAGGTGGAAATTGCTTTAAATTTATACCGTTTCCCAAGTGCTATATTTTGACATCATATCTTTCCACTAGATCAAAACTTCTTTGATTGTGGGTTTGTGCAATTGCCATTCCTAGGAAGACAAGACTATTGCTAGTTGGAGGCAAATGGATCCTTCCTTATTTAGTTCTGGTAAGTTGGTATGCACTTTACAATTAGACCCCACCACTTTTTTTAGGAAAGTGACGTGAAATACTAGGAGAATATTGAACTGATTTGGAAGAGAAATCTTAAAGGCCACCCGTCCAATGCATTGGAGGAGAGGGTCCATATAAATTTGGAGCTAGCTTCTGGTGGAGATGAGACTTAAGGGATGTTGTTTATAAGTTTGTAGTTGAAGTAATACCTAATACCTGACTTCAAAGGAATTCTTAGATAAATTCTAATCTTCTTGTTGTTTCATTTTGTTTTGAGCCATAACGGGATTCTCATTAAGGGCTTGGAGAATAGTTTCTATGGTGTGAAGTGTGTTGTCCATAACTAAAAACTGGAGGTACTTGAAAAATAAAAAATCATAGATAAGGGATTTTGGCCATACAATGCTTCATATGGTGTCATTTTGGTGGATCCATGATAAGTGGTATTGTACTACTACTCGGCTATAGGAATCCATTGGGCCCAGTGGTGTGGCTTGTTCAACACAAAGCATCGAAAGTAAGTTTCCAAGCATTTATTGATGGCTTTCGTTTAACCATTCATAAGGGGGTGATAGGATATTTTGAGATTCAATTGGGTACCCTGAAGTTTAAACAAATCTTGCCAAAAATTTCCGGTGAAGGTAGGATAATGATTAGATACAATATAAGTCGACATTCCATGGAGCTTCAAAATATGATCCACGAATACTTGTGCCACTAGGATAACGATTAGATACAATAGAAGTCGACATTTCATGTGAGCATATTTCAGAAGATTGACTACCACCATAATGATTGTTATATTGTCTCCCTTAGGAATCCCCACGATGAAATCCATAGATATGTATGTCCATTTATGGTTGGGAAGTGGAAGTGGGGTTGTAGACCAATATATCATCAAAGAAAACTAGGACAAAATAGTGGAGGAAATTGTGGAAGATATTATTCACGAGGCTTCTAAAAGTGGACGGGGCATTCCATAGGACAAAGGGCATGATTGTAAATATCCTCATGAGTGCGGAAGGTTGCCTTGGTTATGCTTGCTTCTTTCATCTAGATTTGAGGGTATCCCAAGCAACTCATCTAAGAGATAATCAATAATAAGAATAAGAAATATATCTTTGATGGTTAATTTGTTGAGAAACTGGAAATTATGACACATGCACCAAGATCCTTCCTTTTTTAGGACAATAACCATGGGTGAGGAATAATGGATTCTGCTGGACGAATGATGCTAGCCTCCAATAATTCTTGAATGATTTTTTTCAATTTCATTCTTTTGTGCAAAAGGGTGGCGATAAGGGTGGACATTGGGAGGTTGATTGCATGGGATTAAAGGAATACCATGGTCATGTTCCCCATGGGTTGGCGGTGAACCCTTTGGTGCCTCAAAAACTTGTCGACACAGGGATATAACCTGTTGCAAGTCAGGGTGAATATCTAGTGTGGGCATTTCCATGACTTGGATGACATTGAACTGAGCAATGACATGTGAGGGGCATTCTTTCAATAAATTCTCGATATGGTGTGATGAGATAATTTTAGGAGAATTGAAGGTAATTTCATTGAGGTGATGTGTATTCCTGACTTGGATAAAGTTGAGAGAGAGTGCCTTAAAATCCATGGTGATAAGACCCAAAGTCTTGCGCCATTCGACCCCCATAACTATATTGAAACCACCCATGTCAATAACAAACACATGTCCTTTGAGATGGTAGTCACCCATTGAGTTTCACATTTTCACATTGACCACCTCATTTCATCATACCCCCATTGGTTATCATAATTTGGAAATTGGATATAGGGTGATTATAACAATGGGTTTCTTTATCCACTCGCCAATGAATGAAATTATGGGTATTTCCAATGTTAACTAATACAATGAATTTCCAATGTTTGATGCAGTTAATAAATTTCAATGTATGAGGTGTGGAGAAACCATATAAGGCATGGCATGAGATTTGGGGTTGCTCCTCCTATATTGGCATATCAAAAGCATCTTCCAAAGGGGACATAATAACCTCCAAATCAGGTTCTGGATGATCCTCCATGGTGGTGTCCTCAAGGGGATCATGTGTGGATGCCTCGATTTGAAATAATTTCTATTCTTTGCATTTATGCCCTTGAAAATATTTTTCATCATAGTTGTAGGAAAGGTTGAGGCACTAACCCTTATCCATGGCATCTAGGGTCAACTTGTGGATTTGTACTAGCGATGTGGTGGAGTTGCTAGGAGTAGGAGCCATGGGAGTTGACACCATGCAAGTGGGAAATGAAGGGCGCTCGGGTTGAGCATTGATCACCGGTTCAACTTCTTGAGTTCTACCACAAGCTTCCAACCAAGTGGAGGGTTGCTACATAAAAACATGTGCACACATGGTCTCCTTGAGGCCACTGATGTAACATTCATGGAAAAAAGAATCAGAGAGGCCTTCTGTGTGAACTACCAATTTCTCAAATGATGTAATATAGTCCAAAATAGTGCTAGTCTGGTGCACATTAGGTAGTCGAACGAAGTAGTGTGTCAGTCAATTTATATGCATAAATTTTGGACATTAAATTATCAATATGAGTGTTCGTAGACTTATGAGATGAAAGAAAAATATATGCAGGATCAGATCATTAATAGTATTTAAGAAATCAAATGTATAAATGAAGAACAAATTCATTATTGAATTACACTTTACTATGTCCACAATGGATGTAAATTAGGCTGTGTTCAATCCTTGAACTTTTCTACAACAATTCTCTGTTTAGTATATAGAAACTTCAATAATGAATGCAGATTGAAGAAAACACACCACACTTCATAAACACAAAAACAAACTAAGAAATGATCATGTACTTGGACACCTCACGTTACTAAGATCATGTTGTCACCAAGTTATCTGTTGACATGAGTTAGTCTATTATTTCCATAAGTCAATAAAAGAAACACACTTGCATGAAATAAAATGTAGTTGGATAAAATAAAAGAAGGACTACAATGATCCATTTGGAGTGAGGTCAATTCTCCCAGGAACAAGATAGAAAACTAAACTTTAACATCACGAAACTTAAATCTAAGCATACTATTTATATAATCAAGACTTGCTATTTATAGAAATAGAAAATCAAAGGAAATACCAATAAATTTTATTTACTCCATCATATGTTGGACATTTGCTCCAAGAGTCCTCCCCTTTGAAATAGAGAGGCATTCTCATTTATACATGAGTTTTCTTTGAAACTAATTGTTGACGCCTGGAAAAATCCTTGCGTCGACAGTAGGGGTTCTCCCCAATGAAAGATCCCAATTAGACCTTGCACTATTTGGGATAGGGGACCCGTCCGCATTACGATCCGACTACCATTCAAGATAGTCTTGGAATAATTTTTTTGGATTTTTTGGATTTAGAATTTTAATTGATATTAAATGAAATCCAGGCTACTAATCCTAAATACAAAAGTTTTTGATCACTAATATGTACTTGTTTCACCGATAGAAAGAAGCCTCACACGGTGATGTGCAAGTTCTTATCTCCCGTCTTATCACTTCCATTATTCTTAGTCACCCAAGTGAATGCCCTAATTAAATTCAATATTCTATTAAAATAAACTATCCTTGCAAGGAGCGAGATTGAAAGGAAGCAATGCAAGGCAACTGCATCATGCACTTTTACAAGAGATAACCACTGAAAATAAAACACATTTAACAGTTACAGATAAAGTTAACACATTAGATAGCTTGAGTATTAACATTCATCACATTCTTTGCTCATAGAAACCAAAGAAAACTATGTTCACTTGCATATGCACTAAAATAATCCCGAAAAAATTAGAATAAACCAAGAGAAACAAGAACAATCTTATTGCATTTTAATAAACAAAAGGAGGAAATCAATTCCATGCATTCATCCACACATTGTGACACAGTCTCCATTGCAAGATTCCACCCAGAAAATACCTTGTTCATTATCAAACGTAATTCTTACATATGAGTTTCAACAAAATATTCCTCCAAGTAAAAGACCCCTCCTCTCCCTCATTTCCTCTATTTAACCTTTCTATTCAACCCCCCTAGGTGACTTTTCAGTTCACCTTCATTTAGTTACAACCCTTTGTCTTCCAAGACCTTTGTCATATTTCAGTTACAACTTAAATAAAGGGGACAAAAATACATAAGAAAATAAAATTATTACATCATGAAGGTGGGGCGCCCTCTTGAGTTTGTATAAATTCATTCCAAAGGCCACTTTCATAAAATATAACATTTAACTGTCGTGGCTCCAACAATCGTAAATCCACTTCATGAAAAGATAAATCTTTGACCATTGCATTAAGGCCTTTGGTTGTTGTGCTATGCCCATTAGTCAAGTACTGTGTTTTCAACGTTTCTTTCCCAATACGTTCATGTAGGTCCTCTGGAGTAATATTTTCCAAATTATGAATAGCAGCTATATCTTCATCCTGAATGGTTCTTAGTTCAATCAATCTATGCTCTTTTGGCACATGGTTTTCAAATGAGCCAGGAGAAGGAAAATGACACTTTTCAAAATCTTTGGCTATATTCTTATGGATCCCTTCACATCTTGAAATGGAGTCTTCTACCTCACTTTGCAATTTCCTCTCATCCTTTTGGCAACTATCCAAAGTTGCAAAATCCAATCTCAATTCATCTGTAGATATCTTAGGTAGATGGGGATGGATTTCCTTTGCTTTCTTTCTTTAGGCAGTTAGCTTCTTCATTTTGTCGTGAATCTATCCAAATTTATATTGAGTGGCAATATCTCTCTCGGATATTTGCTTGAGTCTGGTCACCATTCCCTGTACCTCAAATGTTTGTTCTGTGAGTAGCTCCTGTGAATGGAACCATTGTTCCTGAAGAGTATATGTGCAATCATAAAATGGGGTTAAATCCTGCTTCTGATCTTGGACAGTGTTCAATGTAATTTTCAATGAATCCTTTTCTCGATTAAGCTCTTCTACTTGAGCTTGTAGGGATCCCTTTTCGATAGTGAGAGCTTCTATTTGCTGGTCCCATCGAATTCACTTTGATTGCATTTCTTGTAATTGGGACTTTAAATCTATCTTCTCTCCTTCCAATATTACCACCTGAACATCAAGCGGATCTCTTTTTGCTTCCAGACTTTGAATGGTGTTCATGACTTCTCCCTTTTGAAGTTCAAGGGTATCCCATTGGCGTCTTAGTTCAATTCCTTCATTCCTTGCTTGAACCAGATTGTATTTAAGCTTAACTACTTTAGCTTTGCTGCTTTCTACGCTCTCTATCAATTTGTGTACATTATCTTCATTGGCCAGGATACAGCTACACCAACAGATGCTGTGAACTTTGAGTCCCTATTGGTACCCTCAGCCACTGGGACTTCTTCTATTCTAGCTACGTCAGGTTGTGAGGCAATTTTAATCCTCTTTTCTATTCGTTTCATGATGGTATTTCTCTTGGATTCATAAACAATAGTCTCCAACTTAGCTACGACATGTTGTTTGGAGGGTGTAAATGCGGTGAGTCCTAACTCAACGAAATGGATATGCCCTCCAGTGAGTGCAACTTCCATGTTGGTGTATGTTGTAGCATCAATGTCCATATCTTGACCTTCATTACCCAGTTCCTCGCCTCCTTGTTGACCTCTATCTTCCACATCTTTCTTGAAAGCTCCTTCTTATTTTTTCTTTTGGAGTTCTTCCTGCCAAGCTAATTCCCATTGTTGTGTTAACTTGAACCTTTTCGTTTATTGTTCTGCAACAAGATTATATATTTTTTCTTTTTCTATCCTATTCTGCAGCTCTTCCACCTCCTATTTTGATTTTCTTTCTTCTTCAACCTTTCTGGCTATTTATTTTCCTGCAATCTTCTACTTGTTTCATACAGGAAGGCTCCTTCTACAACTTTATTTCTAGTGACTTATTCCAAGTTTTCTTGTGTTGAGGCATCTGCTAGTTTGCTTGATCTTGATTCTTTAACACCCTTCCTTTTGTTCAATCTTCTGTCCAATTCTGCGAGGTTTGGAACCTGTCTGTATGCTTCTTCCTCCTTCAAAAATTGATCTGCATATTCATAGTGGATTTTGACAGATGCACAATGTAGAGCCACCTTTTGGTGACTATAATTTCCTACAAATATCTTCTCGCCAAAATTAAAGGAGTCCAAATAATTTATCAAGTCCGGGACATCTTTGACCTTGTTCATCTTGTATGATCCGACTATCAATGGAAGTGGAGGCCAGGAAGATTTTTTATTACTATGTAGGAAATGGCTGATGCCATTTACAAAGGTTTGCCTCACATTTTAGAATAATACAATCTATCACATACTTGGGTAACAAAAATGGAACCTTTGATCCTCCATAGATACGCAAGTACATACCTTCAGGGGTCAGATAGAAATCCCCTAATTCAATGACTACTGCAAGAGAATCTCCAGACATGAAATCTGGCTCCTTTTCATATATCAATTTGTATAAGGGAACCATGACCTCTTCACAGATTTGCTTATAATATGTCGCATGCTTTTGGGCCCACATAATTGATAGGCCACATAAATAGGAGATTCATTAGGATTCCATCTACATCCGAGACATGGAAAGGAATACAGAGTCCGGATACAATCCACCAAATAAGAAGACACATGAAATTCAACCTTCTTTAATTTGAGGCCTTGCTGAGCATCTTTGATTGCTTGGACCATATTCTCAGAGATAACGTCTGCCCAATTAAAATAGTGCCATGCATGGTAATATGATAAAGTAGAGGAACCCAACTAAGCTTGCAATGAGTTGATTTGGGCCTCCCATAGAGCCTGCATATAAGAGTACCAACAATCCTAAAATGAGTGTTCAAAAATTTAGTTTCATATTCCCCATTGTCTCTCTGGCGCAACTGCTTTCCTAGTAGCAACATATTCTTAGCACATTCGACATAGTGAAGTTTAAGGCTTGTGAGCCATTCTTCTATAAAAAATGCTCTTGGAGCTAGAATTATATATGATTTCCTGATGTGCATAGAATGGAATGAAGCAAAACCTTTCCCCGTAGCGCTTGTAATGATACGAGATTTAGTATCAACAAGGGGAAGGACCCATCCTATCACTTCAGCACAAGGGAACAATTCAAGCCTGGCTGCAACTTTGTGAACACTTGACTTTTTGGTGTTTTGATAAATCAAGTCTTCTTCGATGGTAGCTTCCAGGAGATTATGGTCTTTGATCAAATTGTAAATTTCACCCCATTTGAATTCAGGAGCTATGCCTGTGATATGCTGCATATCATCGAGCTGAGTCTCCAGAGATGCTTCCTGAACCGATTCATCGTCAGATTCTATCTCTAATACGGTTTTAGAGGAGCGCTTAGAACCCCTTTTTTGACATTTATGAATCCTATATGAAAGTGAAAACATCATTATCTTGGATATAGTCCATTGAAACCATGAAATGAGATGCAATTTCAGAAAACAACAACCACTACAAAGATTTGCAATAAATAAACAATTTTTTTTCATATGAATAAATGAATTGTTCATCAACTAAATCCATAAACTTCCTAGTTTATCCATTAGGGTCTGCATCGACACATTTGCTAGCTCACAATAGGGAAAATGTAACGGCCCGTGGTAGTTGAAACAAGGTTGGAGAAAATCGACGCATTCTTGGAGTTAGGGTTTAAGGTAGGGTTTTAACGAGAATGTGAGAAAACTTCAAAAGAATGCTCATTTGGGGAAAAGAGGTGTGGACTGAGCTTTAGGGCATAAGTCATTCAACACAAGTGAGGCTCGAAACCCTTAGGTCCCAAGGAGGGTTTTTTATGCCCAACGAACTATGTATCTGCTGTCTCTTAGCCTCTTGTTTAGTCACCTCCACCTTGGATCATTGGATCACTTCCTTAAGAAGCTGCATCTACTTCTTTGGGATGGATTGAGGATCTTTTCTTTTACATGCCTCCATGATTCCTTGGAGACCGAGTTCGCCAAGCTCCATGTCATATCCTTCCTCTAATTCCATGGGATCTTCTTCATTCAGATTGGGTGTTCCCACATGCTAAGTGTTTTCATTTCCATTATCGACATCGATCTTTTGTGGTTTGTTGGGATCCTGAGTGTCTATGTTTTGATTTTTTTTGGGGGTTGGGATCTTTTCTAGTTACATGCCTCCATGATGCCTTGGAGACCAAGTTCGCCAAGCTCCATGTCATATCCCTCCTCTAATTCCATGGGATCTTCTTCATTCAGATTGGGTTTTCCCGCCTGCTAAGTGTTTTCATTTCCATTATCAACATCGATCTTCTATTGTTTGTTGGGCTCCTGAGTGTCTATGTTTCGATTTTGTTTTTTTGGGTTGGGATATGTGTGATCCTTAGTTGTGTTTTCCGAATTGGGATGAGGTTCTTCCAGATCTACTAGTGCTTCAAAGTTGTTGGTGGAAACTGATCCCTTTCCTTTTGCATTTGGTGTTGGTTGCTTCCATTGTCTTCATTGGTTATTTACTTTGGTGAATCCTTCCTGATATGTCTTCCCCTCCATTTTGGTGTTTGAAGGAGTTTTGTTGAAAGGGTGGTCCCTGAATGAGTGTCCATCTTAATGACATTTCTGACAACATAATAGAATGGTTCATAATCAATAGTCTAAATCTAGTCATTGTCATGGTAGTTGAGGTAGATGGATTATGGAAGTGGTTTTGATACATTCATGTAGACATATATTCTAGAATAAGAGGTGCATCTTCCTTGCTTAGTTACTTTTGATGATTTCACATAGGTACCTAAGGTATTGCCGATCCTAGGCATGGTTTCTTCTTCCCAATACACTTGAGGTAATGAGTAGAAGTATATCCAAATGGGAACTTGAGTGAAATCCTCTCAATCTAGATTGAATTTTTCGATCTAGTACCTCATGTACATGCCAACAGAGTTGAAAAAATATGGTCCATTCTTGAAAACCTTGTTTTTGTCCTCCAAATTGGAAAAAATCGTCGTGAAGAAACCCTTTGACCCAAGTTTTATATCCACTTGTCCTTTTGGTCTCCATTTGTGGCTGATCCACCCTTGTAGTGCCCTCTCAATGGGCCAAATGCCCATGAACTTGCTAATGGGAGCATGATCCTACATGTACTGAATATAGGCACCAATTTTATCCGAAGAAACCTCATACATGGGTATTTATGAAGCCTTTGGGATTCATCTTCGTCTACCCCTCTCTGTCTCTTTGACCACTCTATTAGTTCCACCATCATTCATATTGGTCTTCTCAGGGGGGTATTCCCTACACCTCCCATTCATGTAGTCTCCTCAACTTCGTTTTGTTCGATGCCACTTTTCCCCAATCCCTGGATTTTGCTTAGCTCATTGATAACCTTCAATTGGGGTTGTTCCTGGTAACCTTAACCCTTTCCTGAACGGATCTCCTCTCATCAAAGTGGATCCCTATTCTTTCTGCTTCCTCCTAAGTGCATCCCTATGCTCCCTCCCACCGCCAATGCCACGGTTGAAATTGTTTTTAGCTAAAAACCCTAGATACCAATTTTCAGCTCAAATACTTTACCATAAAATATTATCTACATCAAATATTATATTATTTTATATTAAATTTAAAATTCAAAATTCAAAATTATTTTTATTTATAAATATTATTTATATATTATTATATCATTTTAGATTAATATTATTTCTCTCTTTTTATAAAAAATTTAGATCAATTTTTTTTTAATAAAAAATGTATAATAATAATAATAATAAAACACCCAAAAAATAGCAACAATATATTATTATAAACCTCCAGTAAATAAAAACGATAAAGTAAGTTGAAGTTGAAAAAATGTGGTAAAACATCTACACTTTAATGATAAAAGAATTTATACTTTATTTAAAATAATGGCATATCAAATATACATAATTGTATAAAAGATCTATATCCACTCCAATAAAATTCTTCCATTAAAGTGATACCGTCGTAACTACAATCATGGAATTTTTAAAGAGATTGGTGGGATTTAGTTTTACAATGAAAGTATATGCAATGACATTACAAAAAGGTTCAAATAATCTATCATTACATTAGAACTAAGTAGATATAGAGTCATTTATTAATGTGTTGTAAGGTCCAATAAGTTACAAGTGAATGATTAGTATATTCACAAATTCTCAATGATTTCCTAGATGCTATTTTTATCCCTTTAAAGTCTTATGATTTTACTATGTTTCGAGTAAAGTGTTTAGATGGAGTTTGGTTTATAATGGTGTTGGATTTGAAATTATTATTTTAAAGAATAATTATGTATACCTCGGTGTAGGGTTGAAATTATTATTTAAGATTTTCTTAAATAATAATTATATTTCTTTCTTTTATTAACTAACTTAGTTTAAACCTGTATAGAGAAGGATTTAAATTGATACAAATTTTTTAATTTACAACTTTTTTCCCTGGGAACATTGGGGAAATTTTCAAGTATTTTTCTTCATTTCAACGATGGTACTTAGTTTAGAGTCGACGGTGCCTAAGTTCCAAGCACCTCATCCTATGGGAATCGAAGAGAGTTGAACCCATGACCTCCCCTACATCGGGGGAGAGATGTCATGTCTGGCTCATGACCACTTGGGTTAACCCTCAAAACTTATCCCTTAATTTACATACAAACGAAGACAAGTCAAAATAAAATATTAAAAATGTTGTGTGTGACAATTTTGTAAGTCCGAGCTTCTTAAACATCAAGATAATATTAATGCTATGATTTTAGAAAAATAATTATCATAAATTTAAAATAACTAAAGGTGATATGAACACTTTGATTTTGGTCAAATAGTTATCACTAGTTTATATATTAGATATTTTTTATTGCTTTAATGCATCCATTGCCCTTAAATAAAATGTGTTAATTTCCTCTATCGGTTAGTTAAAATATAAACATAATCCTAAGACAATTATTAACTACTTTGCAGTTATTACCTTTGTTTGTATTATATTAATAGTGAGATTAATATGTATAACACTTTACCTCATTCTGAGGAGGGTACCAAGTGTAAACTAGGGGGTGCCAAAGTACCAAGCACCCTTCCCAAGGGAATCGAAGAGAGTCAAGCTTGTAACCTCCCTTACATCAAGAGAAAGATCTTACAATTGGCTCATGACCACTTGAGCTAACCCGAAATATCCAAGCAATTCCCCTCATTTTGAGGATGTTACTTAAGGAAAATTGGATTTTGTAAAAGCTCAAGGCTTTCCTAACATGACACTAATAAGAATACAATCCAAGTAGGGAGGATAATAGCCATTCCTCTTAGCCACCCAAGTTAGACTCAATTAACATTTGAAAATAATTTTTATTGTTTGTAGGTGTAATTTTCTCTACATTTTATCAAGTAGGATATATATATATATATATATATTTCACTTGGTTGATTGTGGGAAAACAAATCTGTAGTTGGGAAGAGGAGCGCTCTACAACTAGGGTTTGGGGTTTTGAGAGTTGATTTCTGAGCGAATCTTGGCAGCCATAGCTCCTTCCATGGCCGCCTCTCTTTCTTCTCTGCGCTGCTATCCATCCTAGCTGATTGATGGCGTTTATTGATGAGTTCTCCTTCTTCTTTGGAGTGAAGGCAGCTCCTTCACGTGGCGACCCATTGGGCAGCAGGCTCCTCTTGTCTCCCAGTGGTGGCGGCGGCAGCTGCTTGTGAAGATGGGACTTGAACCAGGGCTGAGATTTTCTGCGGCGTAAGCGGTAGCGGTATTCCATGCACGGCGACGACATGCTTTGCCGAGGTTGTCGAACCCTTGGCCCTGCGGCAGTCCGCGTTTCATGCTGTTGGCCCCTCGTGGGCTCAAACAATGGCAGCAACTGCCTGCATCTCTTGCTCTCTCACGGTGGTGATTCACTTTGTGGGAGCTTGTCTTCCTCACAACAGGGCCTCTTGCTATGCTCGTGGTTTCAACACAACTGGTGGCTCCTCCTTCCCTGCAACTTTTTGGGGTTTCTGTTGTTTGGAATGCCTTGTCTTTTGGGTGTCTTTTATGTAGCTCTATACGAGCGGGTTATTGTTTAGCTGTAGGTTTTCATTGGGTGCTTCGGCACTTGCATTTATCTGATACTTGAAGCTGAAAAGCTTATTTCCAGAAAGGGCTCCTTGAAGCTCTTATACATATGTAATTTGATTATTTTTTTAATGAAATTACTATGCTTTTTTCCAAGGAAATATATATATATTTCACTTTTAGAAAGTAAAACAAGTATGTGATTATTATGTTAAATTATGTTTAATGACCTCCTTATATAATCTTAATTTTCTTTTAACCTCTAATTCTTTCTTGCCTCACATTTTCTCTTTAAAATTAGATGTAATATTATTTTTGATGTTATTGATATTTTGCAAAGTGGCATTTTTCATCAATCTCCTAATGGTTTAACCAAGCCATGGCATATTTATACCAACCTCTCTTGAGTTGTAGGTGGTCTTGACTAGATTTTAAAGCAATTTATCTTGTATTTGTAGCTCAGGTACCTAGTCATAGTGATGATCTCGATGGGGGGAAGATCCACTTCTATTAGGAGAATATGATAGTGTATTGCTTTTAATTTTGAGGTTATAAGTTATAAAACACTTCTTGATTCATTCAATCTTTCTCCAAGATTCTCTAGAGATTCTGCAACCCCAAACTTCACAACCATACGAGATAAGGGGAGTGACAAGAGTTTCAAATATGAACTTCTTTTTATCCCACACCACAAGGTTGCCGATTTACAATGTTTTCAAGACCAAAATAAGCTTTCCACCCTCCATTAATAATTTTCTCAATGCTATAGTTCTAGTTGAGCTTGTGATGAATATAAATTCCGAGATATTTGTAAGAAGACACTTCCTCCAAGTTTTTATTGTCATATACAAAGTTAGCATAAGTGTCATTCTTGGACTTGATAATCATAAATTTTGTTTTGTCAGTGTTAACAGTCATACCCATATTAGTGTGGAAATTATTGAGAATTCTTAATTTGCTTACCAAGATCAAAGGGTCACATTTCCATAAGAACAATATCATTTGCATAAAGAAGAAGGATGGTGAGTATTCCAGCTAATGTAGTGCCATTGCAACTTGCTTCTTCTAAACAATCTTCTAGCTTATCAATATATATGTTGAAAAGGGTAGGGGAGAGGGGGAAACCTTTCTTAACTCCAATATTACAATTAATATCTTTTGACCACCCCTTAGTGATATTAAATTTGGAAGTGGTAGTCTTGTACAACCTTATCACGAAAGCTCTCAACTTGAAATGAACCTTTAGCTCTTCTAATCTATTCCACAAGTTATTTCTAGGCACTGTATCGAAAGCTTTTCTAAAGTACACAAAGCAGCAAAAGAGATTGGATTTACTATTACAAAATTCCTCCACAATGATCCTAAGGATAACGAGGTGATCCATGGTAGAGTGATGAATTATAAATCCTTCCTGACCTTTAGCTCGCTTACCTTCACTTTCTAGCCATACGTTGATTTCCTTTTCCACAATGATATTGTATAGCTTGGTTAAGAGAGGGCTAATGATAATGGTCCGATAATTAGAGGGGTTATTTTTAGCACTGATCTTAAATATAGGAATAATGAGGCTATGAGTCCAAGAATTAGGGAAACCTTTCTTGACCGTTGGATTATAGAGTTTGTGGATGTGAGGGATGAGAACATGCCCTCCACTTTTTAAGATTTCTACTTGGTATCCTTCAATGTCCTTATCTTTTCCATTTGCTAGGTGCTTAACCCCAAAACATGTCTTCTAATGAGATAAATTATTCCTAATCTATGTTATAGGAATAAGTATTAGGACCTTGTGAAAGCAAGGACCATGTTTTTCTTTTAGAAATCAAAATTTTTAGACTTAAAAAAAATTATTAAAATGATTTTTTTTTAAAATTAAATAAATTTCAGAATTTTTAAATTTTACTCATTTTATTTTTTGATTGGTCAAAGGTTATTGATAGGACATAGATCCCTCGTGGATTTATTTTTAAACATGGAAAAAATTAAACACATTTAATTTGGAATTTTGTATGAGTGACATGTGGCAACTTTCACATAACATTGTTGAATTTTGTTTAAAACATGTGATGTTTGGATTTTAATGTGACTAGTTTTATTTATTATAGTTTAACTTTAATGTTTTTTATGAGGGAAATTACTTATTAATGTGACATATTTTATAATTTTGTACATTTTTATGATTTCTCCTTTGGTTTATCAATTTCTATACTCAACAAAAAACGTATTCTCCCCTTTACAATTATTTTGCAACATATGTGTCAATCACTTATGTTGTTTTTCCTGGTTTGTAGACTACACCGTCATCTCCTCTCACAACTTCCTCTCTACGTTCGCACCATATGTGGATATTTCAATACCAATATTCTTTCTCAATTCCACAACCTGCTTCACGAGCATAAACCATGTTGCAAATAAATATTTTCAACATAACATTATATCACTAACATACAACTTCTAGTGGATACATTCATTTCTCTACTTAATTTTATTCCAACATAGGCAAGGACTTAGCTACGATGCAACTCTATTTCTTGTTTGATATTTATTTTAATTGTTTTTTACAATGAGTATCATAAAATAATATTAGAAAATGGTATTTTTCCTTCTCCATGTGAACATTGTATAATCGTATAGTAGTTGTCATTGTTTTTAGTAAATGTATGGTCATATTGCTTTAAATGTTTATTGATTTTTTTATTCGTAAACAAGTTATAACTAATTTCTTTCATCAACATGGATGTTTTGCATAAATGTATTTGTTCACTTCAATCTTTGCTTAAGATTGGTTATATGGCTTGTTTTTTAGTATAACCTACACACCAACAACCAATTAACAATGCCAACAATAATCATGGCTTTATAATTAGTTTGATGTTGTTTATCACCAAACACACACATAGGAATTGGCTACATTTCTCTACTTCAAGGCTTTCTCCTACTCTTGAGGATCAAAATATGGTTTTGTTTGTAGTGCTATGTTTATAGGTCAAATCTCTTCACATGCACTACATATTGTGAAGTATTGTTGAACTTTGATCGTCATTGATGTTAACTAATGTCGAAGAGGATGTCAACTGATTCATTTTGAGTCATTGATGTCAACTGATGTCAAGTGGATTCAATATTCCTATGTCAGCTTGAAGAAATATAGAAAATCCACTTTGAAGAATTATATGCACAAGCAAGATGGTGAAGTATATGGATTTCAGTATGAAGAAGTATATCTAGAAGTTGCATCTAGTATGAAGAAGTGTGTCCAGGGGTACATCATGCTTATCTAGTTTAAAGAAGTATATAAGGAATGCATATCCAGTTTGAAGAAGTACATAATGTATGAAGTACATATGCATGCCATAAGTCCATCCAGGCATAGTCCTTCAAGACACAAGCTAAATTGTTGGTTGGAAAAAAGTTTGAAGAGTGCACAAGCGAGCCAAAGAATACATGGGACAAAGCCTAAAGTGCGCAAGCAAGCAAAGGAATTGATTGGAAAGGATCGAGAGTGTGCAAGTAGCTTGCAACAGGAAGTGTTCAAGCATTTATGCAAGTCCCGAAAGCACACAAATTTCACCAATCAGAAGAAGCTTTCAGTTGTTAAAGTGGGCATAAGTTCCAACAAGGGAGTAGCGGTTGAAGTCAGCATATGTGCAAATTCCACAACCGATGACACAATAAGTGCACAAGACCCAAAAGTGATGGTGCCACAAGGATCAAAGTCCCACTAAGTCGAAGATCATGTATGTGCAAGTTCCACAAAGCAATGATACATCAAGTGCGCAAGTCCCACAACTGATGGTACTGCAAGGGTGAAAGTACCACAAAGTCAATGACTATGTATGCACAAAACACACAAAGAGAGGACACATCAACAACGTAGAACATGCCATGTGGCAGAAGCACAAACCATGAAGCAAGGAAGAAGGAAAGCCACAACCAACTTGTGGACATACAATCCATGTAGGACATGTATAAATGTTGTATTCATGTAGACAGTAAGAGCACACATGAAAATAATCAAGATACATAGAGTGATTCGAATGCATTCAACCGTTTTATTCATTCTTGATGGTATTATTTATACATGAAGAGAGAAGTTGGAGCAGTTAAACCCACTCCAACTTCTCGTGCATTATATATTTAATTAACACATTAATTTAATGATAATGGTAACATAGGAAAGGCATTACGACCCCCTCAACATCTCCCCCACCAACGGATCCTTTCTTTGTCCCGAAGAAAACAAAGAAAGATGCATCAACATCCCGGGTTTTTGTTCCTGCTGAAGTATTCCTCACTGTGCATCAACCATGCATACCGGTCTGCATAGGTAACTTAGCTGCAACATCTGCCAGCTTAATAGGAAGACACACATGTACAAGGATCTACCGTGATTGGTTACTCTTCAGCCTCCATCTTCAATCTGATAGTAGTCCATTGAAGTCTCACCCTCTCACAACGACGGTCGACTATCCTCTTCCACAACGAGGTATTTTGGTTTAAAGCCTCACCCTAGCTCATTTGACTGGAACTCATCTCCATCAGTTTAGGCATGTGGGGCCTTTTGGCTCTTTGAATTTCTATGTCATTTCTCTGTCTTCTGTCTTTTTGAGGTCACAATCTAGGAACATCTTTGCAATACAGCACTGAGGGATTCAATCAATTCAAATGTTATCATGTCATCATCTAGTTTTTAAGTTCTTCTTTTGTCTGCTGTAAGATGACTTCTGCTTGAATGTGGTCTTCATCGACTTCATTTGTCGCGAGAGTGAGAAAATGCCTGCAAGATGATATGCTTCTTGCTCATGTGCATGATCTTGGTCGAGATCGACTACTTGTAGTTTCGACTGACTTGACTCGACTAGGTAAGTCGGCTAGAAATCGACTAAATTACATAGATTGGAGGGGATTTCTTGCCTCTGTTGAGACTCACATTTCACCCCCTTGACTTCAAAATTTTAATGAAGAGTCACTTCAATAATTATTCACTCAATCAATGTAAATACATTTAATCAACTTTGAGTATGACATACATTACATCAACCAATTGACATATCGACCAACATGAGAGGTCGACCATATAATAACATCAACCAAAAACGTACAAGTCTCATGACCTCGACCAGAGTGAGGTATCAACCAAAAAGCAATATCGAATAAGTTTTAAGGGTCGACGAAAATTTAAAGTATCGACCAAGATTAAATATTGACGGAGTCGACCAAAAATGAAGTGCCAACCAATTCGACCAACATTTTAAAATTTTGACTTCAAGACACTTACACTATCCACCAAATTTTTATGGTCAACTTTCTTTTGCAAAAATTTAACTCCTTATGTAAATGTACCATCGATGCAACCAATATTTAATATTACATCATGTCAAAACTTAGATAATCCCAAATGTTTTTTTTTGCAAAATCATGTATTAAAAAAAAAGGCTTTCGACTATAAATGAATAATCAAATATGAATTATGTGGTAATTTTTGTAATTTTCTTGTGGTCACCGTGAGGTCAACTGCTTCTATGAGGGAAAACAGTAGAGTCTCTTTTGAAAATTGAGAAATTTTGGCATTCCTTCCACCGACTACTCATTTCTTGTTCACTTCTGCGACATGTTTTTATGCATTCAACAAGTGAACTTTGGTGCTTCAAATGGAAACATAACATATCCACACTTTCACAATTGATGACATTGACCAAGCAGCTTCAGGCGGTCAACTCAAAAATATCTTTGTAATTTGTCTACATGATGGTAGTCGTCTACGTTTTGGTAGTTAGAATGCGTTCTTTGATCGACACATTGCTCGAAACAATGCATATATGATCGAGCCTAACCACTCTGACCATCGACATCCAGAACGCATTACACGCTGGGAGGACTTTCAACATCAATTATTAGTATCCGCAGAGGCCATTGTCAAAGTCTACGTCCAACAACAAGCACCATCCAGCTCTAGTCGCCCACAATAGTAGCAACAAAATTCACTACTCACAGTTACATTGCATCTCCTCATTTCTTCGGGATGAAGAAAGAATTTGTGGTGGGGGAGATGTTGGAGGAACCTAAGTTGACCTTCCGACTAGGTCCTCCATCCGACGAATTGTAATATATGTCAACCAATAACATGTCGGGTTGGTCAGTTGAACCGACAAGTAGTTATGTAATTGTTTGTCAATTGTATAAATAGGCTGGTGAGCCGATCTACATAATAATCAGAGACTATTCATATATTCGCAACTCTTCTGCATATCTTGTTGAATAATAAAGGGATTGTTGCTTCATCTCCCATTAGTTGTTTATTGTGTCTGTATAATTGTGATTGCTTGTGTATAATATTATAATATGTATCACGGGTAACCATGCGACCCCCGCGACTACAACAACAAATAAAGAAGCAAGTTGGAGATTTGAAGTAAGCTTGATGGCAAGGATGAAGAGCTTGTAAGTGGAAAATACATATTTATATTCGGGGCATCAAGGGATCGTTGAACAAGAACATCAATGATCTAGAATAGAGTGAGTGCGCACAAGCAGATGAATTCTATAACTAATGGTGCGCAGAATGATGTTGTAGATCTGTGACGATTGCGCTAAGACATAAAAGGAAGAATGAAGAGTATGCACAAGTGCATGAGGACTGAATGACAATGTTGCATACAACACATATATAGTCATAGATGTTCTAATTCAGAAGTGCAGAGACATATATGAAGTATATCAGAACATGCACAAAGTGAAGAAGATTGACAGATGTATGAAGACTTAGTTCAAGTGTGCTAAGAAGATCATCAGATGCACATAGACTGAGTAGCAACATAATCAAGTATGCATGTCATGATGAGGATGATATGAGACAAGTGCGTTAAACTGAAAGGACAAATCATATGATGCACAACATGTCGAAAATTGTCTAAAATACTGTGGCACTTAAACCGAATAGACACATCTCAGTAAGTGCACAGTTCTATCTAATACTGGTGCGAAATATCAGAACATCAAGCTATCAGTTGATGCACATTATCAATTGAAGAAGTGCAGTTGCGTAGTAGAAGAACGACAGAGTGAATCTTGGCGTAGATTGCATAATCAGTTAAAGTAGCACACAACACATGAAGTGAGACATTAGTTGAAGTGAAGTGTTGAGTGGAATGAGAAGTCAAGTGATGTATGCAGCAAAGTGACATCAATACCACTGCATACAAAACGTGTGCAAAACAGAACAAATATCAGAAGATCAGAAGTGTGCACGTGTTAGAAGTAAAGAAAGGAAATATCTTATTTTGTATATATGGGAGACAAGACGGGGCAAGGAACAGGAGGTCGTAGCCTCCTTCCAGTTGGTGCTGGAGAACATAGGGAGTTGGTGCTTCCTTCAGTTCATTGCCTGTAAAACCAAGGGGTCGGTCCCTTCTTCCAGTTGGTGCTGGTAAACACAAGAAGTTGGTGCTTCCTCAAATGTAATCTTTTTCGTCATAAAAATAACATTTCGTGGTTTTCTCCCGTTTGGGTTTCCACGTCAAAATTATGTGTGTTATGTGTTCTTTGTCTTGGTGCATATGTGGATGAATGTTTTATGGATGCATAATTGAATATCAAGATTAAGTTTAGTCTAATCTGTTAAAGAAGTTAAAATTGTTCATAACTACGTTAATACTGATTCACCCCCCCTCTCAGTATTAAATAGATTCCAACAAGTATAACCATAATAATTTTTCTTGGCATCAACTCAAACTAGCCTCTTCATTAACAAATGAATCCATACTTTGATTAAATAAGTTAATAGCTTCAACAATAGAGAAGTTAATGAAAATTATAAATAAACTAGGTTGTTCTATCATCAATGAACGAAACGAGTTCTTTCATAACCAACATTTCATAACATATAATTAAATAATAATAATAATAATCTATTTTTAAGGTCACAAATAATACATGCACCAATTTGGTGTATGAGACCCCTTGTTTGTGGGACAAGGGACCCCCCTCTGCACAACGATGTAACTATTAACATCTATAGAAGTGTACATACCCTACCCCCTCCGGATTTAAACCTATGATCTCCTAGAAAGAAATATATATATGTATGTGTTCAAGATTCAAAATACAAGTCAATTTATGCTTAAAATTACTATCATACTCAAATTAATATAGACCCGGTGTACCATACACATCATAGCAACTACATGAGAAACCACACTCCTTTTCTAGAGTGTTTATTCGTATACCATGTGTTTCACTTTATGGTTGTATATGTACCACTAAAGATAACTAACAAAGCACCCAACTTGAGGACGAACAAATTTTAAATGTATTATTGGGTGGTAATTTAAAAACAAACTACGGAAAGTGTTGTAGGAGGTTCTCATTGACATGATTTAGCTCTACTAGGAAGTACAAAACCAATTGGATATATGTCAACTTCAATTAACACTCTAGCTGACCCAAATGAAGGGATATGCTGTCATGTCCCAAATTTGGTATTGGGTCACAATGGCCTAATCACATTGGCCATATTCATTAGAGTTTGTCAAATTGATGCTAAAGGTCAAATAATTGCCAAGGAGGAAAATTACTAGTTTCCTAGGTTTGGGGTGGAAGCTTTGAGATTTGGAATAATGGGGATAATAAATGATGTTTGAACATTAGAATGACATAAATATTTAATAAAGGAGCTAAATAAATATATACAAGTTAAAATAAAAGTGGCATTTCATCATGAAGACACATGGAGGAAGTGGGACCCACATATGGCTAGATTTCCCCACTACATTTGGCATCATTCTCTCACCAATTCGAATTCAAGGTGAATGGTAACATACTTGGGGGAGTCCAAAAGGTATTATTCATGGCATGAATCATCCAAGGTCGAAATATAGAGGAAGATTAACTCCCATGGAAGAGGAAGAGGCAATTTGGAGCTAGTGAGACACTTGGGCTAGATTCCCTAGCTCTATGACAACAATGATGAAGATGCTATGACACCTATGACACAAATCAGACTTGAAGGCTGACATATGACATATATTACATGTCAGGGCTAAAAATAGACTCCAAGAGGGCGCTCAAGGGTGTTAGGGCAGCTAAGATGCTTCCACATGTGATTTGGTGGAAGTGGGAGACTATGAATTGTTGTACAAGTGGCGTTCTTTGGAATCTCTTCCCAACTTGAGTTGGCATGAGTCTCTTGGAAGGAATTCGACCCATGGAGGCCATTAGAACTTTATAAATGTCAATAACAAAGAATGAAACTGGCTTTTGATCATTTTTAGAATTTGCAATTGCATTTGTGAAGAGGGAGAGCTAGTGGATGACTAGTTTCTTGCCTTAGCCAATTTCGAGGGTGAAAGATTCCCATCCAAGTTGGTAATTGGAAAGGCCATTCAGACCTTTCATTTGGAGATTTAATGGAGTCTTTATTTGCAGGTGTAAGCTACAGGGAATCTCATGGTTTCTTCTATTGCAGCTCACTCCTTCAACCATTTCCAGTTTTGATGGCATATTCTTGATCCTTGAGGGAGGGCGTTTTTGGTGAGCTATTGTACTCTTTGGGGGAACTTCTAATGCCCCATTTCTTTTTTAATATGAATTAAATACTCTGTTCTTCATCTCCAGAAAGTTTCAGGTCGAAATTCCAAGTAGAAATGTATAAATCTCATTTTTAATGGAAGAACAATGCCATTTCCCCACTACCTTGTTGTGAACCAATGTATTGATGATGATTTCAAATGAATGGATGATTCTATGATGCATTTGTGATTAATGGACTGCCATGGATGTATTTTACAAGTTTCATGTACTGTACTTGAGCATTTGAAGTATTTTTACTCAGTTTAATTGCATTGGGAGAAGAAATAGTGCCATTTCCCCAAGGGTCGAATTGGTGATTTTTGCAGTTGAATGAGAGAGGGTTGGAACAGATATAATAATCAATTAATGGTGCATATGAGACCTTAATAAAATCCTTAATACATTCCCTACCTCTTTTCATAAATTTGAGTGGCTTTGGAGGCATTTGGGAAGCCATTTTCAGTACTTACCCCAGGGGGATTTGAACCCCAAATTACTAGTAAAATTGCATACTTGGTCCAGAATCTTAAGAGATTTTGCAGAGGTATTTTGGTGGCCATATATCATCCATGAACATCATATTCAATTCCTAATATTATTCATACACATTCCTTGAATATTTGAAGGCATTTGGAGTCAATTCGAGACCTAGAGACCAATACTAGTCAAAGGCAAATTACTAGTAAACTTCCCTACATTGGCCAGAATTGAAAGAGTATTTGCAGAAGTATTTTAAAGGTCCAAAGGCATCCCTAAAACACATATTTATGTTCTAATCTCATTCATATACCTTCTCAGAAGATTTGGGATCATTTGGGGCAAATTTGGGACCTAGAGATCAAAACTAGTCAAAGGTCGAAAAAGGGAAAAAAAGTGGAAAAATTGCAATTTTAATAAAATTCCTAATAAGGGACATTACAGTGGTATCAGAGCATGGTCCTTGCACCTGTGTATTAGGTACATACATTCAAGAATAATTAGCAGCCATGTCTTACTATTATGATGAATCCTATGAGTACAATTCTTATGAGGAATATGCAGATGCTTATGAGCAATATGAAGCAGAATGTGAATGGTATGAGGAAGAGGTACCATCATACAACACTTCATACAATTTCAAGAGAAATGAAGGTTATTCTTATGAATTTATATCTGATGAATATGAGTGTGTCACACCAACCAAGGATAATTCTATGAGCGAGTTCCAAAGATGGAGAGAAAAATATAAAACCTTGCCCCAACAATATCAAAAATATCAAGAATATCTTGCTTCGAGCAAAAATACACAAAATGCCATGTCTTTTGAGTACTATGCTGAACATGTTTTTGAAAATAGGCCCAAAAATGAAGATGTGGAGTTAGTGAAGAAAGGTTTATGCCCTTCTTGTAAAAACCCTTGGAGCAAGTATCATATATGTGTGCATGAAATGATGTCCTCCTTGAGGAGAGCTTTTGATATTTATTCAAGAAGAGCTTCCAAATATACTGATCCTAAGGAAAACAAGGGGCAAAATGCATCATATTTCTTGAAGGAGAAAAATGAAGAGACATCAAAAGAGCATGAAGAAGATTCTATTGAAAATATGGAAGATCATTTCGAGACACCTTCTAGCTTAGACATGAACCAAAGAGCATCTACTGATGGATGCTTAAACTATGAAGGAGTAACTACTGATGGGTGCTCACACCTCTATGTTGGTGACATAGAGATCACTTTTGAAAGTGTTGCTGCAAGCCCAAGTTCCATTAAGCATGATAATGAATACCTTGTAGCAGTTGAAGAAGAACCAAGATCAACTTCCCCATCACCACTTGAGCTTCATGAAGTTGGTCCAAGCAAAAATGAAGAAGATGAGGAGGTTTATTTGCAAGAGCCTCATTTTCTTGAAGGGTCCTTAAAGATGAATGAAAAGAAGATCCAAGAGTCCCTTAGCATTCTCCATGACACTCAAGCATTGGTGTCAAATTCTTGTTGGAGAGCTACTTCATTGGAGGAAACATCCTTCCTTGAAGACATGGAGAAGATTCAAAGAGCAATGTGCCACATCAAAGGTAATTTCATGTTTTTGCTTTTTGATAGAAACCATTTGTTTGAGCTTAATGAATTGTTACATGATGCATACTTGAAGAATAATGAGGATAATCATAAGCTCACAATTCAAAATGAGCAACTTCTTGAAAAGTTGCAAGGTACTTGTTTTTCCTCTTATGTTTCAGATTGTCAACTGGTAGATTGTTTGGAGGATTCTCATGACATGGTGGATCATGAGAAATGTGAAAATTTGAATGTTCTTGATGTGTTTGAAGATGAACTTGAAGAGATCCAAACACTTGATGTGGTGGAAGAGGAATTTGAATTGTCTCTTGATGAAGGTTATGCAATTTTTAAAGAAGAGCATGATTCCTCTACATTGGAACCAAACTATGACAAAGAGTTTACACTTTTGAAGGAGCTGCATGATACTACCCATATGGATCCTTCCCATGATGAAACTTCAGTACTTTTTGAACATTTGGGTGATTTGGTTCATTCTCCTACATCCTACAATTCCATGTTTTGCAACATTAGTCTCAATGAAGTATGGGTGAAAGGGTTCTTTTTGATGGTGCCACATGAGGAGTATGGAACTCCTAGATTTACATTTTATGATGATATGGTTGGAGCACATTCTTATTCACATTTGCAGCAGCATCCTTTGTTACTTTATGATGATGCACATCTACATGGATGCACCTATGATATGCATTTGAGTCACTTGAAGACTCATGGTTTTTCTTGCTCAACACTTGATTCATTTGATGTTGGAGGAACTTCATCCAGCACTTGGGTGAATAGATTTATGATTGGAGAACATTTTTGTTGGAAGAGACATACTTTGTTATATCTTTATGATGATCACATTCAGGGATGTATGGGTGAGACTTCTTTGAGTCATTTGAAGTCTCTTTGTTTTTTCTGCTCATTATTTGGTTCAGATTTTAGTGGAGATTCTTCATTCACTTCTTGGATGAAAGAATACATGGCTGAATATTTTGATGCATATCACATCCTTTTGGAGCAGCTTTATAGGACATGGGATACTCACCTATGTCATTGGAGCAGATTTGATTTGTCACTTGAATCTTGTATGCACTTGGAAAACGGTGGTCTACTTGCTTGGAGGTATAAGCACTTTCATGATTCTTTGATGAAGCACCTCCTTGATATTCATTTTCATTATGTAGTTATGTACTTTGATGATATATATTTTGTACTCATGATGTTTGGAAGAATGCATACAAGAAAATGGGATCCAGGAATCCTCTTAACTAATGGTGTGGGTTGGAGAGCACTCTTAATTATTGGGGTGCAATACAAGCAATGGGACCCTGGAATAATTTTTATCTCATTGGTTTCAAATTTTTTGGGGAAACAAGCAGTATGGGAGATGGATTTCCCCACTTAATAAAGTGATTTTTATCAGAGTAGTGCAGCAGCAAGCATGGTGGTTCCTCTCTAAAATCTTCATGGAAACTCAAATACTCAAGGTTGGGCAATTCAATGGCAACTTCAAAGAATTATACAGAAAGCAGGTTCTTCAACACCCATGTTTAAAATTGCTTGAGGACAAGCAATATTGGGAAGGGAGGATTTGTCATGTCCCAAATTTGGTATTGGGTCACAATGGCCTAATCACATTGGCCATATTCATTAGAGTTTGTCAAATTGATGCTAAAGGTCAAATAATTGCCAAGGAGGAAAATTACTAGTTTCCTAGGTTTGGGGTGGAAGCTTTGAGATTTGGAATAATGGGGATAATAAATGATGTTTGAACATTAGAATGACATAAATATTTAATAAAGGAGCTAAATAAATATATACAAGTTAAAATAAAAGTGGCATTTCATCATGAAGACACATGGAGGAAGTGGGACCCACATATGGCTAGATTTTCCCACTACATTTGGCATCATTCTCTCACCAATTCGAATTCAAGGTGAATGGTAACATACTTGGGGGAGTACAAAAGGTATTATTCATGGCATGAATCATCCAAGGTCGAAATATAGAGGAAGAGTAACTCCCATGGAAGAGGAAGAGGCAATTTGGAGCTAGTGAGACACTTGGGCTAGATTCCCTAGCTCTATGACAACAATGATGAAGATGCTATGACACCTATGACACAAATAAGACCTGAAGGCTGACATATGACATATATGACATGTCAAGGCTAAAAATAGACTCCAAGAGGGCGCTCAAGGGTGTTAGGGCAGCTAATATGCTTCCACATGTGATTTGGTGGAAGTGGGAGACTAGGAATTGTTGTACAAGTGGCGTTCTTTGGAATCTCTTCCCAACTTGAGTTGGCATGAGTCTCTTGGAAGGAATTCGACCCATGGAGGCCATTAGAACTTTATAAATGTCAATAACAAAAGAATGAAACTGGCTTTTGATCATTTTTAGAATTTGCAATTGCATTTGTGAAGAGGGAGAGCTAGTGGATGACTAGTTTCTTGCCTTAGCCAATTTCGAGGGTGAAAGATTCCCATCCAAGTTGGTAATTGGAAAGGCCATTCAGACATTTCATTTGGAGCTTTAATGGAGTCTTTATTTGCAGGTGTAATCTACAGGGAAGCTCATGGTTTCTTCTATTGCATCTCACTCCTTCAACCATTTCCAGTTTTGATGGCATATTCTTGATCCTTGAGGGAGGGCGTTTTTGGTGAGCTATTGTACTCTTTGGGGGAGATTCTAATGCCCCATTTATTTTTTAATATGAATTAAATACTCTATTCTTCATCTCCAGAAAGTTTCAGGTCGAAATTCCAAGTAGAAATGTATAAATCTCATTTTTAATGGAAGAACAATGCCATTTCCCCACTACCTTGTTGTGAACCAATGTATTGATGATGATTTCAAATGAATGGATGATTCTCTGATGAATTTGTGATTAATGGACTGCCATGGATGTATTTTACAAGTTTCATGTACTGTACTTGAGCATTTGAAGTATTTTTACTCAGTTTAATTGCATTGGGAGAAGAAATAGTGCCATTTCCCCAAGGGTCGAATTGGTGATTTTTGCAGTTGAATGAGATAGGGTTGGAACAGATATAATAATCAATTAATGGTGCACATGAGACCTTAATAAAATACTTAATACATTCCCTACCTCTTTTCATAAATTTGAGTGGCTTTGGAGGCATTTGGGAAGCCATTTTCAGTACTTACCCCAGGGGGATTTGAACCCCAAATTACTAGTAAAATTGCATACTTGGTCCAGAATATTAAGAGAGTTTGCAGAGGTATTTTGGTGGCCATATATCATCCATGAACATCATATTCAATTCCTAATATTATTCATACACCTTCCTTGAATATTTGAAGGCATTTGGAGTCAATTCGAGACCTAGAGACCAATACTAGTCAAAGGCAAATTACTAGTAAACTTCCCTACATTGGCCAGAATTGAAAGAGTATTTGCAGAAGTATTTTAAAGGTCCAAAGGCATCCCTAAAACACATATTTATGTTCTAATCTCATTCATATACCTTCTCAGAATATTTGGGATCATTTGGGGCAAATTTGGGACCTAGAGATCAAAACTAGTCAAAGGTAGAAAAAGGGAAAAAAAGTGGAAAAATTGCAATTTTAATATTTTCATTGTTTTTGTGAAGCTAATATCAAAGTAAATAATTACAAGTAGGGGAAAGGCGAGTCACTATATAGGATAAATCATGAAGTTATTTATCATCATTAAGAATCGCTAGAGCAAGGTCCCTTCTCCATTAACCACTGCTTATATGGGGCAATGTGTTTGGTGAAGTGGTCGAAGAGCTAATTAATATTCCTTAGTACTTTCCAATGTTCTCTTGCTACTAGATCCTTGTTCTTATTTGTTGTTGTTGCTTTCTGTCTTTATGTTTACAAATCTTTAGATGAAACTACCATATTTGTAGTATGGTTTGTTGTATTTGCTTTGGTTTTCGTTCATATCTTATGAATTTAAGATCAGAGTAAACAATTACAAGTAAAAGGTAGGGAAAGCCACTATCTGAGATAAATTATCAAGTTATTTGTTTTTGTTTTGTCACTATTTGTTGTTGAGTTGAAATTTTGCTTGTCATAAGTATAATATTTAGAATGCATAAGATTGTTGTAGAACCTGCAATCATTTCCAAAAGGGTCGATGTCTTGGGGTTTGTTGGTGTTTAGTTGAGTGAACCCTATTCGAAGTAGATTTGTACCAACAAATGGTTCCATTGCCGGGACTAGGATCTGTGTCGAAGGGGTATGTGGCATCTGACTAAGCTCGAAATACAGGATTTGATCAATAAGAAGCTAAGAGAGTTTGTTGAAATCTAGAACATAGATCCATGCATTGATGTAGAAAAATGGTTAGACAGGTATATTTTTGCAGATATCCTTGAAGTGTTCTTTAGAGAATTTCCTATTATATTGACTGAATGGTTGGAAAGGTTAACATTTCAAAAGAGGTGCTTTCAAGGGGTTGATCCTACAGTTTGGACACCTAATCTAATCCGAACCCTCAACGGTGTTAATAATAAGATATCTCGCGTTGTTGATTTTTGGTTAGATAGTATATTAGAAGGGTATATTACAGAGTTTTCCATAGACACCATAAGATCCTATAGCACTGCTGAAATGGAGTTCTTCTAAGGATCGTGATCTAAGTACATGAAATATTTGAAACTGTGGATTAAAATGCTGCTTTGTGAAAAAGGGGTTATGAGGATGGAATTCGATGAGTAAGATATTTGTGCGCGGTGGTTCAGGATGTCAGTGGGGAATGGTCTGAGAGCATGTTGTAAGAAGTGAGTTGATATGAAAAGGGAAGGAGATAGTTAAACAAATGAAGAGTGTGGTATACTATGGAGTGGAAGAATATTTCAATCAAGTAAGAGAAGGATGACTATGACAAAAGGAAAGGGTTGCAGTGTGACTGAAGGAAGGGACTATGAACCAGTACCACATCTTGAAGAAAAATATTACAATAGAGAAGAGGTCGAAGAAGAAGGAAATTATCCCACTTCTGAGGATGATCCCGTTGAACTAGATTAGTCCAGAAATTGTGATATACCTGTGACCCCGCATGCATCTCCAGAAACTGAGTTAAGAAATACTAACCTGTCGTAGTTGGTACACGTAAGTAATAGTAGTGGTAGTCATAATAGTACTTCGACGAATAACCTTGCTATAAGTGTTGGCCCTGCAATACAAAATCAACCAGTACCCACGAAGAATAGAATGGTTGAGGATGATATGAAGTTGCTAATATTTCATGGGAATAGGTTAGAAGACCCAGAACAACATTGGTTTTCATGTGATGCAGTTTGGACTATTAAGCAAGTGCGGGATGATAATGTCAAAATAGTGCAACTAATAACAAATTTTAGAGGTTGCGCTTTGGATTGGTTCATGAAGTTTGCAAAGGTACCTATTGGAAAACGACCGAAGAATCTGGAAAAAATTAGAGATGCTTTAAAGGACGACTTTAAGAATCCAAAATCTGAATCGCAGTGTATTACTGAACTCAAATTGATCAAGCAATCAATGATTGAATCTATCTGGGATTTTGAGTAGAGATTGAAGACATTGATGGCCTGTGTAAGCTTCCAGATGACTGATGTTCAACATAAAGAATGGTTTATAGCCGCTTTGCTACCACATATTAGAGTTCCTATGATGCATCAAAATATTTTTCCATAGACTAAGGCCCTTGAGTTGGCTATGAAATTGGAAGCATCACCCATTGGAGATACCGAAGTTGGTATGGCTCAAATCCAGTCATAGCTGCCGAAGCCGTCATTGCAAATTCATGACATCAAGAAATGAAAGGACAAAAGAGAAGATGTTTAGTGTACCAGGCGTAAGAAGGAGAGTCGTTCTATAGACCAGTGCACAACATTTCAGGATTATATAGATATCAGAGCTCCCAATCCATTAAACCTTGGAGTTGGAGTTTGGTGTAGGATCTGTCAAACTCGGGAATATCGACTAGAAGAATTCTACCTATTGCAGAAAATTGTAACTACTCCACAAAACTTGTTTTGTAAATTCTGTCGATCAGTTGGCCATGATGAGAAGGATTGTTGAGCATATCAGTTGCTCATAGAACAAACAATAGATGCTTATAGAATGAAAGGAGAGGAGAAAGGTGAAGGGAGTAGTGCACAATTTAATCAACTAAGGGGTGGCTTTCAAGGAAGAGGACGAGGAGGATTTGGTCGAGGTAGAGGTAAGATAATTAGTTACAACTTTGGTTAGCCATGACATTTTTTCAGGGAGTGTGTAAATCCATGTTTGACATGCACATACTGTAGATCATTGGACCACACTATCGAGGATTTCCTACAACTCATAGCAAAGTGGAAAGCTAAGGGAAATAAGAATCAAAACCGAAACCAGAATGTCCAAAAGATATTAGAAACACCGAGATAAGAGCAACCAACTGTTGTTGCTATTACAAGAAAAGGAGCTACGAAAGGAGATGACAGAGAAATATGTGATGATCCATGTGCCCCTAGAATCAGACCAGCCGCGCAACGAACAATGCCATTTGATGTTCAAAAAGAAAAATAGACATTCGTGAACACAAGGAAAGAATTTGCTACAACTCAGAAAGGACCTTTGACATCTACAACCCCACTCTTCAATGAAGTTCCTATATATGGTATTCCAGTCTGCTTCGATCGATCAGTTCCAAAGAGAAGCTTAGGAAAGTTAAGTACATTGAAGAACTTTCTAAAAATCTATCTAGACTTAGTGAAATATGAAACTACTTTAATAGAATTAAAGAGTTTAATTGATGAATCAAAAAAATAAATTCCTCAGGAAAAGGATTTAAATAATCTACAAAAGAGGATAAGAACAGGGAGGGAACTACGACTTAGTGCGCAGATTGGGGATTTCGACATGGATTTTAATATTCTAGAATTGGGGTCAGATGTGAATGTTATTACCAAATAGACATGGGAAGCTTTGGAAAAGCTAAGTTGGTATGGTTGCTTGTCTAGTTACAATTATCTAATCAATAGAAAGTTATACCTTTTGGGAAAATGGTGGGTGTCCCTATTGACATAGATGGACTACGAAGCTATGTTGATTTCGAAGTCATATAAATAATGAATGACACCAAACCCTATCCAACATTGCTTGGTATTGATTGGGCGATTGAGAACTAGACTATCATAAATCAAAAGAAAATACTGATGACATTTGAAGAAGGGGATATCATATTTGTTGCACCATTAGATCCCCTGGAGGGTTCGAGGTATGTTGAACCCGTCCAAGAAGAATATAGTGCTGAAGAGTTAGACAATATCTATAATATCACTTCAAGAATGGATGATTATGTCAATCCAACCGTAGATGGTACCCTGAGTTGGAGAAGTGTTAGTTCGTGTTCCTCAAACTCGGGGGAAGCACTGGAGAATTGGCAGAATAGACTAGATGAAGTATCTACAAGAAGGCGTGCTCGTGTTACCAGATCACTTCGCTAGGTTAGTAAAGAGGTACGTGATCTACATACTTATGAGGGGATACCTAATTTAGATGTTCTCATTTTCAAGTTTGAAGTAAAGGTACCTGAACAACAAAGAATATTAGGTTTAGATTTAGCATTGAAATCTACTATGGCAAGATGGTGGGCCACCCATAAGGAAAAGATACAAGATTGGTCACAGTGCACAAAGCTGCTAGAAGTCATATTTGGAGAAGGAATATATTATGAACGTGAAAAGTATAATCGGTTAACTTGTCCTGTAGATCATTCGGAAGCATGTAAAAAAAATTGGGAACATGTACCCAAACAAAAGTGGGTCCATACGTTCATTCATACCTTGGATACTATACCTTGAAGCTGGTATACATCTTTGGAACTCCGACAAGTCATAACGGAATGGGACGACATGGCCATCAATTTCAGGAGAACCTTCATTTATGAAGATGAGAACCCATCCATAAATGCATCTTTACAGATAATAAAGGCCAAAATTTATGAATAAATACCTGTGAAACTATCTACTCTACCGCAGTGGACTACGACACTCGAGCAAGCAATGGAATGTTACAATATTATCGGCGACCCGGATGATGAACCGAGACATTTGCATATCCCATAAAATGAAGGAAGCTGATATTTGGAGGGTCCATAAGTAAATTTTGATAAATTCTTGCAGCCATTCAAGACATAGAAGGTAAATATCGGTTCAAGGGAAAATCGTAAATTTGCTAACATTGGGGATTACCGGGATGATGAAATTGTAGGTAAACTGACTCATCTACTACATGAATATCAAGATCTATTTCCTACTAAGTTTTTAGAGATGAAAGGTATTGCTGGTGATATGGGAGAGATGAATATCCCATTAAAACCTTATGCAAAACCCATTAAAAAACGACCATATAGATTGAACCCAAAATATAAGGAAAAGGTAAGAGTGGAGCTTGACAAAATGATCGATGCAGGAATTATTGATCCTGTCGAAGAGTCTGAATGGATTAGTCCGATGGTGGTACAAGATAAAAATACAGGTGAAATACAAATTTGTGTATATCTCAGGAAGATGAATGATGCTTTCCTGAATTATCCATTCGCAACACCTCTTACAGACGAAGTATTAGAGAATGTGGGTGGCCAAGAAGCGTACTCATTCACATATGGATTTTCAGGGTATCATCAAATTAAAATTGCTAAGGAGGATCAACACAAGACCACATTTTCCAATGAATGGGGTTGATATCAGTATACAATGATGCCCTTTAAAGAATTCATACATAAAATTTTGGAGGAATACTTTGACGACTAGACAGTCTACGGACTATTGAAGAATCATATTGAGAACCTGAGACTGATGTTGGATCGTTGTAGACAGTATCAGATATCATTAAATTTGAATAAGTGTATTTTTTGTGCTCCATTTGGTATATTGTCGGGCCATGTTGTAAAAAGGGTCTGCTGGTGGATCCTACAAAGATTGAAATAATATTATATCTGCCACCACCAACCTCAATTCAACAATTGAGAACAACTCTGGGCCATACAGGGTACTATAGAAATTTTATTAAAGGGTCTGCAAAAATTACAAAACTGATGGAGAAGCTATCGAAGAAGGACACTAAGTTTTAGTGGAATGAAGAATGCCAATAGAGCCTTGATACATTGAAATAAAAGATGGCGACTGCTCATATTTTGGTGTTCCCTAACTGGTGGAAAGAGTTTCATGTTCATGTCGATGCTTCATCTTGCATTGGGTGTATTTTTGGCTCAACCAAGAGTGGGATCTATTGATCATCCCATTACATTTTCTAGTAGGAAAATATTCATTGCAGAAAGAAACTACACTAGGACAGAAAGAGAAGGGTTAATTATGGTTTATGCATACATAAGTTCATGCATTATTTGTTAGGGGGGTCATTTAAAAATGTTTACAGATAATTCTGATTTGAGATACCTGGTTAACAAGCCAGTGTTTGGGGGGAGAATCTACAGATGGATTTTATTGTTTCAAGAATATGATTTTGAAATTGTAGTTAAACCTGGAAAGTTAAATGCAGGACCTGACCATTTGTCAATCTTAGAATTAGGGGAAGATCCATCCAACTTGGATGATAACATCCAATATGCGCATCTATTTTCAATCAACATGGTGGATGAATATTTTGAAGACATTGTAACCTTTTTGGCAACATGAATGACACCATTAGGGTTGTCTGTCAATCAAAAGAAACACTTGGTTGTCAAAGAATCATATTATCAATTGATAGCAGTTCATTTATATAAGATGGGGCCAGATGAGGTATTAATACGCCATGTTATGAAGTATGAGCGACCAATGATTTTGGATGAAGCTCATGGAGGTGTTGCAGGAGGGCACCATGCAGGAAAATCCATGGCTCAGAAGATACTGCGAGTAGGAATTTGGTGTCCTACACTTCATAAAGATGCTAAGGAGTATTTTCGATCTTGTGATGCTTTTCAAAGAACCGGGAAACCATTTATAAGGGATGAAATGTCGTTAGTGCCACAAGTTACTTTCCATGATTTTGAGAAATGGGTTGTTGACTTTAAGCGACCAATTAATCCACCAGCAAAGAGTTCAAGAGCACGTTACATTATTATTGCGACAGATTACTTGACCAGGTGGGATGAAGCTGAACCAGTGAAGGACTATAGTGCTACAACTACTGCAAAGTTCTTGTTCCAAAATGTAGTTACTAGATTTGGCAGCCCACGAGTTTTGTTGAGTGATCAAGGATCTCACTTTGTTAATAATATTATTGAGGTACTTACCCAGGAGTTTCAAATTCATCATCGGAAAAGCATTACATATCATCCACAAGCTAATGGGACTATTGAAGCCTTTAACAAGATACTAGAACATGATTTGACAAAGGTCTGTAATGTGAAATGCGATGATTCGGATATGAGGGTACCTATAGTCTTATGGGTATATAGGAAAACATTCAAGAAGTTAATGGTCGAGACACCCTCCAAGATGGTATATGGTCAAGAAGTTGTCATGTCAATGGAGTATATTGTGCCGAGCTTGAGGGTTGTTGCATTCACATGCATGTCTGACATTGGTGCTGTCGAAGAGAGATTATCGCAACTACTACAGTTGGAGGAGAATAGATTCATAGAAGGATTTCAACAACACGTTGAAAAAAGATAGAGAGAAGGCATGGCATGATTGCAACTTTACAAGGAAATAGTTTCAGAGAGGAGATCTAGTACTCCTATATGACAGTAAGTTCTTTAAACATCTAGGTAATCTGAGAATGCACTGTTTGGGACCTTATGTGATTAATTATGTGACAAAAGGAGGTGTTGTGCAATTGTAGAATTTGAATCGATAAATACTCAAGGGTTTGGTAAATGGAAGCCGAATGAAACCTTATAAGGATAGACTCACCTTCTTGCATTGAGTATGCTTGTACATAGGAAAAAAAGTTGAAAAACCCAAGTTATTTTTCTGTCGAAGTTTAGTTAGTGTCGAAGATAATCAAGTTAGAGTCTAGTATATGTCGCAATTTACTTTGTCGTAGTAGGAAGTTGTACATAAGTAATAATTTTGTGGAAGTAAAATTGTGTCGAAATAACCCGAATGTTCATTTATTGCTATATTTATGGCACACAAAGAGGCAGTGTTAGTGGACCATCTCTCATTAAATGATGAAAAGACTTGCTTGTGTGAACAAAATTGCCATCGGAAAGGATAATCATTTCCAAGGATTTGGTCCGATTCACTCAATCTTGGAAAAAGAACTGATAGGATAGATTGCAGCCTGGATTTAAAAACCGATCAGAACGACGAGTTGGTCTATCATTCTTCGAGCGACTAAGTGCATTATGAGATTTGAGATCCCAGAGTGTTATGTTGAATAAATCTAAATTTCAGGTATGTAACGATGGAAGTAGTGATGTCTGACGTGATTGTTCAACATATTTCTATTGTAGAGGTTGCTATTGGAGCAACCATTCTAGTTGAGCATGAAAAATCAGAAATAATGTCGACGCATGTTCCAGTTGAACCACCAAATAAGAATCAGTCATCTGCACAACAGGAAGCTAGAGAAAGAAGTTCGAAGAGGAGGAATGACCAGGAAGCATAGGGATCTAGAACTGGCTCTGCATCATTGCTTGCACCTTATGTCCCGCTGAGGGGGCCAAGTGTGAAACCTATAAGGATTGGGAGGAACTCTAAGTACCCAATGGTACTTCCCACAATACCGAAGGGGGTTATCACTCAAGGAGATATGATGGGAAAAATTGCCAAGTTATCTTATGTGTATCACGACCTCAAGAAGTTTCCAAAATTCGCCCCTACAAAGTATATGTAGCCAATTTTAGACGTGGGAACTCAAACTACTTTCCTAGAGCCTATGCCATGGGCCCTAGGATTGCAACGGTCGGGTGTTCTATCATTTCTTGACATACCACACTTCGGGTGATCAGTGGAAGTTAATGCAGGTGTTAATAAATTACTATTATGTGTGCATGGAGGGTTTTTGTGGCTCGACAAGAAGATTTCCATTGATTCAGACCTAATTGTGTAGATCATGTGATTTCCAAAGGCATGTATTGACCATGCTACATTCTTTTAGGAAAAGAGAAAGATAGGGAGTTGGAAAACCATACGAAGGAAAAATATAATCTGACAAAAGATAAGAGGGGATGTGAAATAGCATCAATCAATGATGAAGGAGTGCACTTCGCAGCAAAGGCGATAGCAAACAACGTGCTCAGGAAGTGTCGCCCGAACCAAGTACCTGCGACAGTGATTGCGGTTGCAGAGAAGTGTGTACAAGGGGTGTAGATGAACTGGGCCACCTTCCTATTGAATGAATTCCTTAGCGACTGGCAGGATGCATTGGATAAAGGTAACCCATTTCACTATTTTTGGCTCATTATTTTAATTTGATTTGTTGCTTGGGAAGAATCGGAAGAACATTAGGCAATGGATTGTCGTCCTGGTCAGTGTTTGTCCGTGCGGTATGCTAAGCTATGGTTCATCGACGAGTCAAAGAGGCAAATTGACAACAATGTGCAATTTTACATGCACAAGGAAGCACTTTGACATCATGTTCCCATGATTATGTGCCTAGAAGTGTCAGTTGTTGCCAAATTTAGGGGAATTATAAAATTTAGGGTTGTACCTCACCACATCTATGTCCAGGAGAGACATGATCTAGATAAAAAATGGTTGTCGGAGCAATATATCCTTGCCATTACTGATGAATGACCAATTGATTGGAAATTCCCTATCAAGGCTGAAAAAATATCTACGGATGTGTCGCAACAAGACTAGGAACATGGTGGGAACTCCATGCAGAATGGATCCCATGGTGATGATAGAGACTCCCATCCTGCAGGGATTACCGGGGGACATAGTCATAATCAGGATAAGTTACAGGAAGAAGATCGAGATTCAAGTGTGACATAAACATATTTGGTTCCTGGTGATAAGAGAAAGGCCTCAACTGCGACGCATAGACAAAGGAAGAAGTCAAAAGTAGAGAAGCATAAGGATGTCATGGCCTTAACTGAGGATGACATTAACATCCTATATTATCGTATGACGGAGGTCGCAAAAGAGACATCCAAGTTGGCCAAGGAGAAAACCATGCAGTTATTTGGAGGTCTGATGGATCAGCTCTAAGGTCTACGAAGAGCTATCCAGGGAATTAATATAGCCCTAGTCCAATAGGGAGTTGCACAGTAGACAGATGAAAGAGCAATGAGGAAATGATGTCCTAGGAATCCACTGTTACGATGGGCAAGGTAGTACAACTACTGCCATGATCGTTAAGTATTGGTGATCTAGGATAACAAGAGTAAGCTCATCAATTGAGCTATATTGATCTAAAATTGTTAGTATTACCCATGTTTATGTTGCAGAACCTTCAACAACATGTCATAGAGGAGATCGAGGTATGGGAAGAGAAAAATTATGGTGAAATGATCAAGTATCATATGAAGCATAGTACACTGCAAGAGGAGTATGAGAAGTTGTAGAAGGAATGGGAAGAAATTGCCAAAGAGAAGAAGCTTCTACAGAATGTTGTCACGGTAGGGGGGGTATTAGTACTATGTTGTTCGTTGCACCAAAGCTTCTTGTTTTTTCTTGTGTTAATGCATCACTTTTGATGGTGTGTTCCTTAACTTTATGGATTTTAAAATTTGGACCTTTATGTTAACTCACTCTTATTGGTACTTATGGTTGTCAAGTACTAACGTTAGTTTTCTAGTGCCCACTGAATTTTGATATAGACATGCACCTTCATTCTTTTCTTTACACAAACCCAATTTGATAAACCAAGAACTCTTCTTAGACTACCATTTGAAAAATGGATTTCTATCTAAGTTAACTCATGTATTCCAATAAGCCCAAAGTACTTCAAAAGGAAAATTCTTCCTATTATGTTAAATTTCAAGGACATTTTTATTGGCCAACAATTGCAAGATGTAGTGTTGTACATCATTTAATCACTCAATCCTTTCTTAAAAGTGTAGGTTGTATCAATCCCTTTTAATGTAATTTAGTTCTTGAAAGGCATCCCTTTAAAGTGCATGAATGGCTTGCATTTTACTCAAAGACAACATGAGTGCACTTTTTTAGTGGTTTGCAAATTGTATAGATTGATAATATTTATTTCTTTTTAAAATGTCATTGGTGCACCTAAAACAAAAAAACTTGTTTTCTAACTATTTTTTTTAGTATTTTGAGTTGCCTTGTCAATTATAGTTGATCATTATTCTTGTTCTCACACTTTTAAATTACTTTGTGAAAATGTTGAGTTTGCTAAAAGAATTCAACTCTTTCATTCACAAATAAATGGTCAAACAAAAGTTTTTCCATCATCAAGACATACTTTAGGTCATATTTGTACTGATTATACATCATATTATTATTACTATTTTAAAAAAAAGTGGTTATAGATTTGTATTGAAGTAGTATTGTATCTAAATAATCCAACAAGATAATACATAACAAAAGAAAGTCTAGAGCCAAAATATTTGAACAATATCTCAAAATATAAACACTATTATTTACTCTAGTTATTGGTTTCAAGATTCCATTTCTATACCTATCTATCCTACAAGTATACATCATAATATACTCTCCTATCAAAATTATTACTTTCCAAAAAATTACACAATCTAAAAAACTAATCAGAATTAAGTGCACCGTGGGCTTCCTGATTGTTACCGGACCTGGTTCAATAAATGACGGAGGATTGTTTCATTGCTTGGGTTGTTTGTTGTTTCACAATGACATCCTCATTGACATCAAGAGTAATACAAAACATATATGGAGGGAAGTGAAGTGGGATAAGGTACTGCAAAGTGATATTTCAAAGGAACCTAGGCCAACAAAACAAGCTCTTTGAAAATGTGTCAAATATTGCAAGAACAAAGTTACTCAATGTTTAAGGGAAAAATAAATTCAATAAAGGTACAAATGATTTCTCCCAAGAGAGGAAATGGGGTTAAAGGAATAGAGGTATTGTTGTCATATTTTTATGAAATTTATTATGACATATTCACTTATGTTCCTTCACTCAGTATTCCAACTAGGTTATATCACATTTGAACGATCAATAATGTTATATCATAAATGCCATGATTTGATTTTCTCCCTATTCATTTGCAATTATGTTGAACAAAACATAAATGGGAAATGTGAAATGGAAAAAGGCAATGTGAAGTGTTATTTTTTAAAGGAACCTAGTATAAGTGAATAAACAATTTGAAAATGTGTAAAATACAAGTCCAAAAGTGCACAATGTTTATGGAAAAGAGAGGGAGAAAATAATGAGAGTGAAAGGGAAAAGAGATGGGAAATATTGGGAATTGTTCATTTTACATAGAACCAAAATCATGTAAAAAAAATCATTGTACTACCAAAAGAACTCATAGGCTTACTTGGAAATGCTGCAATTGATTGAGTATACTATGTCATATAAAAATGGAGGGTAAATCCATGGATGGAAATTCATCACAATTCTCACTTTTTTGGAGCAAATTATTTAAAGTCCATTTTCCATGAATGCTACTTTGTTATGACATATTTTAAACATAGATTTTGTCAAATAAAGCAAAGGCTTCTATGTAAGGTATGCTATATAAACATCCATGTTTTCTCTACAATTGAGAGGTACATGGTCAATATCTTGTGATATAGATTAATATGGTTGAAAGTAGGAATCTACAATAGACTATATCCGTAGGAAAAAATATCCATCACTCCCAAGCCTAATGCGAATGATTTAGATTGTGACCTTGAAACTGTTCCCATTTTCTTTATCCCAACAAAATAAAGATGCAAACCTCTATTACAGAGTGATCCAAATAATGTACATTTTTCTTCTAGTCTCTAGAAGTCAATATTACATCTTTAATGATTTTTTTTTTCAAAATCCAAGTAAGTTCCTTCATAGGGATGACCCTTTGTTTGCTTCAATGATAGCTACAACTCCTTTGTTATGAACTGTTTTCTACACATTAAATAAGGTCACATTCTTGCATTAATATGTATGTTGTGTAGTTAGTCACGCCATATTTATTATGCTCATTGAATCTATATACATGATCCATTTTATATGTAATATCATAATTTTGTAATAATGTTTTACTCATCAAGGATCATATTTAAATGTTTGTAAAATGCCACTTTCAAGTAATACCTATCTAATTATTCTTATTAGTAAATTAGGATTAAAATTAGGGTTCCTCTCTATGTTTTATAACTATGGGTTCCACCTCATTTGTAACTTTTATCATTTCACTAATATAATCAAAGCTTCCTTGGAGACATTTTCCTCAATACTATTCAGATATGTACGTGCAACCTACTTGGGTGTGCACCCCTAGTTTGTTTTGCTTTGTCATTTTTTATGTTATTTTGAGCTTTGCTACTATCCTATTTTCTCATTTTTATTTCTAGTTACTTTTTTGGTTCCAGTGGTAGTGCCATACTAAATATATGCACACTAAAAGTTGGTGTTAGAGGATTACTTTGATATTTTAGCAATCAATCAAGCGGATATGGTGATGTTGAAAATTACTAGTATGAATTTGCGACCAAGGGAATTTTTTATGAAAGGTTCAAGAAGTTCTCTAAGAACATGAGAAGGGTACAATAGGAAACATGATAAATGTTACAAGAATAAACATGTAATGGGATTCTTGTGTATTTTTAATTGAAGACAAAACAAGGGTCAAAATGCTCTGTGAAACAAATGTTTCTCACATATCACTTTGGAAGGCATTGTGCCTCTTCAATATGAAAAACCTAGAAGGACTATTCATCCATAAATATGATTACTACATCAGATAAACATGCATCCATTGACATTGTGTCCATGTGCTTACATATACACTAACCTTTCAATTAATCCATAAATAAAAGGAAAATGTAAAACAAATCTTCAATAGTACTCAAGCAAAACAAAAGACAAACTCAAAACTCCTGTTTGATTAATACAATCTTTTCAAAGAGGTCAATATATTGATTTTCTACATGAATGAATTGATCAACCCTTTAAATTCCCTTTGCATGACCCTAATAGATAACCCCAAAAATCAAAACTCCCAATAGTGATTTTCCTTGTTAAGGGTTTCCACTACAAGTATATGTATTGTGTTCATTTGTATAATCAATTTGTTGTTTACTTTTTATTCTATGCATTTGATTTATTAGAGATTTCTAACATGCATTGGTTTAATAATAATGTGCTTACAATTATTATACCATTCAACTTTATGTTTCATACAATTTGAATGTGATTATAAATGGATTTTAAGATGAATAAATGTTATGAGCAACGCTATTGTGGCATCATCTGTAATCCTACACTCTAATTATAATTGGCACATGCCACAAGTCAACACTACTTACAAAATGTTCACTCATAAGAATTATACTTTAGGATCCTGGGAAAACCATCTTGAACAAACTCACCAAAATACCTATAGGGCTTGTGTGAATCTTATGACAGGTTCAACAAGAGATATTAAAGGCTGGTCGTGCAACAATTACATAGTTTATTGCAATTCTTATTCAGGTGTAAACAAGCCTACTTCAATTTCATTAAAGTTGAAAAGAACAATAAATAATTTTGTTTGTAACAACTTTCATATAAGCATTTACAAAATCCATCAAGATACTTAAAATTATAATAAATAATATTATTTTTCCTTTTTCATTTTGAAATTATATTCTGAATGTTTATTAATGCAATTTTTGTTGGCTAATAAAACAACTCCAACTTGAATCCACACAATCAAACATCACCAACTCAAGTTTCCTTTTATAGTACCTAATACAATGATACATATTCATATATTTTACTTAGGAAATGGACAGTGATAGATTTTGACATCAGATTTTCAAATGAACTATGATGATAACTCTTGGTTTCATTTGGACAAAATACCAAATGGAAATCAATTGAAAATTAAGGCCATATTTGAGGGATAGATATTAACCAACAACTTATGTAGTACATTATCTATTTGAGATAGCAACAACAAGAAACATGTCTCCAAAACAATGAATATGAAAGAACTTCAAAAGAAGAACAAGAAAGAAAAAGCATCTTGAGGTATCTGCAAACCATTGACTCAAGTAGAAAAAAAAATCTAAATTCACATAGATGCTCATAAACAATTCATGTCGATGCTCAAGGTAGCAATTACATGGTACATACACAAATTTTACCAAAATCCAATTGGCTAGATATTTAGTATGAAAGGCTACTAACATATCATTCACCCTGAAAGCTGTGATATTACAGGAACCATCTTCCCAAAGGTAGTTATCACTGATGGTACCCATTGTAAACCCTATATTCTTCAGGGCACAAGGCCGCCAAGTCAACAAAAGGAATTGAAGCCATTACAAAAATATATTCAACTATACTCATCATGAGCTCAACATGTCACTTACAGGAATATAACCTGGGTGGGAAGGATTACACTCCACCCCAAAACCACTTAGGCTAGATCCAATTAACAACAAACAAAATATATATTATAAACCCTAGTACCATATTCTACAATTCCAACCTCTATCATAGAAGAGTTCTAAAGGTTGGATGATTGATTTTAATTATGTTATGTTGCATAACTTATTAACAACATTAATAATAATTCTCTATACTACTCTATACTTACATCAATATACTTGCATCAAGACTAAAACTAAAGAAGGCTTCAAATTTAAGTCAGCTACTACTCTCACCAATGTCATATCCTATTACATTAACAACATTGATTATATACACCTGCAGCACAAGTAGGGCCAACGATGGATTTAAAATAGACCGGAATTCAAACTGAGAATCATTCAAACTTTAACTCGGGCTTTAATTTTCCTATCTAGTTTTTGAAAGATTCGAACAAGGATTACATCATAACTAAATATATAAAGTTTATCACCAATGGATTCATCTTCGAACGGGGAATTCTTGAAAAATAATCTTTTATATCCTTTCTTTTTATAAGAAAAGATGAAAGACAATAATAATAATAAACAGGCTGAACACTGCACAATGAAGGAAGTACATATGCAACTAAGCCATGAGATTGTTCATGGATATAATGTTTCATTTTTAGTGAAACATATTTAAAGAAATGGGACATAATATCGAATATTCTTATATTTTTCATGCCAAAAACGATGTCATCTGTTCATTTCTTGTCATCCTCCAACATTTCTTCCATGGAACTAGATTTCTGCAACTGAGGCAGAACCATTGTTGTTGTGTACAACATCGTTTTAAGCTTAATTTTTTCTTTAATGACATTAAATTTGGCTTGATCCTTCATAAAATTTAAAGTTGATTTTCTATTGTTTGTCACCGCAAAAACACTAATACAGTTTCTAAAATCAACAGGTTCCTATAAACAATTATCAGTTGTCTCCGTTGATTTTTCTACTTCAAATTTGCAGTTATTTCATCTATTTAAAAATTTGTAAAATAACATTGCTACGACTTCAAAATTTCATAGTTTGCTTTCCTTTCACTCTAAATATTTAACAACTTTTGCAATCCAAGGTTATGAAATGAAAGACATCGATAAATAACTCACCGAAAATGGATGCGACAAGATTTCATACATCTCATATGGACAAAACTTGATCTAAACAAGTCGACCTCCTTCAAAGGGTAACCATTTTACAATCCAAAACACCTTTATAAATCCAAAGAATAGTTAGGAGCTTGAAATTTAACACAACTAATAAATTGTATGGTCAATACCATGGAATCGTCATAAACAACGACATAAGGGTACAAATTATTTCTAAAAATTCCTAAAACTCTTCAGTTATCAAATGCCCTACATGTCATAAAGAAATGGCCAACTGTTAATCTATTTATAATTAATTAAGAACATGTATTTAATCGATACTTAACCTCTATGATGAGGTAAGTAATATCCCACCAAATCCACCGTCGCTTCACTCTCAGCCATGCCCTCAATCGGGGATTAGCTTGGTGCAACTGTTGGCTTTGACCTGCATCTATAGAAATGTGATAGAAATACAACCAGGATATGTGATCTTTGAGCAAGAAAAAGACCATTAGTGGAGAACTATGCAATACGTTATTTGAATCCAAGGAAAGTAATGGCATTCAACAAGCAACATACGATGTCACAGGTCGAGGAAGAATGCCTTGGTGAGTTTGATGTGAAGGGTGAGGATGCACGTGCCAAGATTCCATTTATTTGATAGACGATGAATCTAGCTACAGTCCCAAGAAACCCTTTCTCGTAAGAAAAATGTCTTCGGCCTAAAAATTCTACATACTAATTAGTAATAAACTAATCAACCTTTTTATAGGAATAAATTTTAGAATGAACAGGGTTACAATAGAACTTACACTCATTTTCAACATATAATGTAAAAGAGGAGCTCACCTATTTCTATCATCTCTATAGAAGGAATGATTCACAAGTGATACATAATGGAATTGGATAATGGAGGCCACGAAATAAGTAGCATCCTTATTATAAGGAACTACCTAGGTCCTTAGTTTTCTTATTATGAATCTTACATTTTCATAGTTTGGTTTGTAACATTTGCCTCTGAGTTAATCTATTTATGTTCAAACTTATGCTATGAAATCTCTTTCTGTGTTGAACTTATCTAAATATTAAGTTTGTACAGGTAATAAGCAAATCAACAACATAAGCAAATTAACAGCATATTCAAGCAAATTAACATCATATTCATCCAAATTTTCTACATATTCTTTTCTGCATATTCATCCAATTAATCTTCTCTCAAATATAAAATTTGAAATAGTAAATAAAATACCAAAATATCAAAATATGTGTAGGATAGTTGTAGATCCCTAGAAAAATCTACTGTGCATCTTTAGAAAACTCAACCCAACAAATCAGTTTGCCACCCTGCTATCTAGGAACAGCCTCACCAGACCCCTAGCTCCAAGAAACATAGTATCTTGGACCCCTGTTCCCAAAACACAAGTACAACCAACCCAACCAGTGCAATGTATTTCCCAATTCAATGAAAACATGCCTCCTCTATTGTTTTCTAAAATCCTTCTAATACCCCTCAAATCATCTTCATCCCTTTCATATATCCTTTCTTTCTCCACCAACTCCCTCCCGAGCATTTACTACCTTGTCCCCTTTATTAATGTCACAACCAACTTACTTATCTACTATGTTAAGGTTCATTTACTTTTCAATCCAATCCACACTCGATATGAAGCCACATTCATTCAAAACAACCATACAATAATCCTTTTTTAAATTTTATTTATTTAAATACCCACCATTTTTTTCACATTCAACCAACAACTCTTTCGGCATAACTTAACATTTTTCAACAATATATTTATACAATATGATAACTTCACATTCTTTTATTTTCAAAATGATAATAATAAAAGTAATAAAATTTCATTTATTTACTATTACCATATACCATAGTCAACCATATCTTATAATTAAGACTCAATTAATATTTATTTATTACTATTACTCTTTTGACTTTAATGATTATGTTAGAAAAACAAGATCGCAGAACAATAGCATAAAATAAGATGCATAAATAAAACACATAAACACAATACAAGAGAGACACCAATATATGTGGTTCATACAATATGGGCTACGTCCACGGAGAAATCGCCAGTCCTTTTATTAATCTATCTAGCAAATGAAGGGATACAACCCGTAGCACATCCGCTGCAACTTCCTCTTCAATCTCTCACAATCTCTCTCACACAATCACAAAGATCTTTACAATACTACAATACACAGTCATATTACAATGCCTTCCTTTTAAAGAGGGATTACCATGGGAAATTACCACAGGATACCCAATACCAACAATCTCCCACTTAGAGATTGATCACAACAACTCCATCGCTACTACATCTGCTAGACTATGCTCCAACCTTGGAACTGATAAATTTCTCATCTTCACCTTTATTCTTGAAGGCCAACTGAAACTGAGTATGAACCCAGTTTTCTCAGGTTACCACCTTTGTCAACATGTCTGCAAGATTCTGGCTAGTATGTATCTTTTCCAACTTCAATAGTTCATCTTCTAGAACAAATCATATGAAATGGTACTTGAGTTGTATATGTTTAGTCTTAGAATGGAAGGCTGATTTCTTTGTAATATGAATGGCACTCTGGATGTCACTGTATAGCCTACTATTCTCCTGCTTCTTACCCAATTCCTCCATGAACCTATGTATCCAAATCATCTCTTTACTAACATTTGTAGAAACAACATACTCTGTTTTCGTCGTTGAAAGTGCAACAATCTTTTGCAGTTTCAAAATCCAACTTACTTCCGTTCCACCTACTATAAAGACATACCCTGTGGTGCTCCTCCCACTAACTTTATCAACTTCCATACATGCATCAACATATCCCTGTAGAATAGTGTCCGAACCTCCAAAACATAATTCATGAGTAGTAGTACCTCTCAAACACATGAGAATCCACTTTACTTCCTTCGAATGTTCTTTACGTGGATTGTAAATATACCTACTCATAACTCCCACTACATGTGCAATATTTGGTCTTTTGCACACCATGGCATCCATCAAGCTGCCAACTGTTGATGAATATGGAACCTTGGACATATATTCTATTTCCTCTTGTTTCTTGGGACACATCTCCTTACTTAGTTTGAAAAGGCTAGCCAAAGGTGTACTAACTAGTTTTTCATCTTGCATTCTAAACCTCTCCAACACCTGTTTTATGTACTCACCTTGAGGCAATGTCAATTTGTGATTTTTCCTGTCTCTTGTTATTATCATACCAAGGATTTGCTTTGCAACACCCAAATCCTTCATCACAAATTAATTAGATAATTTTCTTTTGAGCACATTCATATCCTGCATGTTAGACCTTGCAAAAAGCATGCCATCCACATGCAATAACAAGATAATATATCTTTCATTATCTAGCTTCTTGAAATAAACACAGTGGTCATAATGACATCTACTATAACCTTGTTCTGTCATAAACCTGACAAATTTCAAATACCACTGCCTTGGAGCTTACTTCAGGCCATACAAGCTCTTCTTCAACTTGCATACCAAATTCTCCTTCCCTTTGACCTCATACCGCTGTGGCTGCTGCATATAAATCTCTTCCTCCAAATACCCATGGAGAAATGTTGTTTTTACATCTAACTGTTCAAGATGCAAATCTTCTACCGCCACTAGACTTAAAATAGTCCTAATTGAAGTCATTTTAAGAACAAGAGAAAATATTTCATCAACATATATATCTTTCTTTTGTGCAAACCCTTTTACAACAAGACTGGCTTTGTACTGCTTCTTGCCTCCATATTCTTCCTTCAACCTATAAACCCATTTATTCTGCAATGCTCTTTTACCTACAGGAAACTGAACCAAATCCCACGTCTAGTTTCTTACCAATGAGTCCATCTCCTCATTCATGCCTTGCTCCCAATTCTTTCTAGTTTCCACCTGCATTGCTTCTTCATAACAATATGGTTCACTAGAATCAGTCATCAATAAATAATATAGTGAAGGAGAGTATCGTTCAGGGGGTCTACTCAACCTGGTAGATATTCTAACACTTGTAGGAGTTTGGGGTACCTACCGTTGTTCTTGATTTTTCGACACCTTTGGAACTTCATTTTCTTTGATTTCATCAAGCATTGCGTACTCTGTGTTTTCCTTTTCCTGTTTCTTTCCCTGCAACTAATCTTTATACACGGACTTTTCATTAAATACCACATCTCTACTCCTAATGATTTTTTTTATTTTCTTAATCCCATAAGCGATAACCAAAATAATCAACCCCGTATCCAATAAAGGTACATTTCTTGGATTTAGCCTCAAGATTTGTTCTATTTTATTTATCAATATGGATAAATGCTTCACAACCAAAAGTTACCAAAAATGATGAGTTTTTCTTTATACCTATCCATGCCTCCTTTAGAATCCCACCATCCAAAGTGCTTGAAGGCCCTCTGTTTATTAAGTAAACACTAGTATCTACAACATCTTCCCAAAACTATAAGGGCAACCCTGCATGCAATCTCATACAGCTTGCATGCTCCATGATTGTTCTATTCATCCTTTTTGACACACCATTTTCTTAGGGTTTTCCTAGAACAATCATTTCTCTACAAATCCCATGGTATGAACAGTAACTATCAAAGTCCTTGCTGTAGTATTCACCTCCATTATAATATCTGAGCCACTTTAACCTTTTTCCTATCTCATTCTCAACTAAAGCTTTCCATTTCTTAAAAGTAGCAAAAACATCATATTTTTGTCGAATGCAATAAACCCAACTTTTTCTAGTTGCATCATCAATAAGAGTAACATAATAACGAGATCCAACAAGAGATTGTACTTAAGTCGGTCCTCATACATCTGTATGCACAAACTCTAACTTTTCACTCTTTTTTTGCTTCCCAAATATGAGAAATATGACTCTCTTTTGTTTTCCATAAACACAGTTCTCACAAAATTCCAAATTAACTACTTCAGATCTGGAAACAACTTCCTTGAGTGGATAATCTACATCCCCTTCTCACTCATGTTGCCAAGCCTATGATTCCACAATGTTGTATATGTTTCTGTGGAAGCTACAGAAATAGAAGAATTAGTATTATGAGGACATAAATACAACGTACCTATCCTATCTCATTTTTTCTATCACCGTTGATCCTTTAGTGATATTCCACGACGTTTCTTGAAACATAGATAAACAACCTACATATCCTAACTTCCTTGTTGATATCAGATTCCTTTTCATAGCAGGAATATGCCTTACATATTTCAGCAGCCATTCACCTCCATTCTTTAACCGTATCTGTACCTTACCCATTCCAACAATTTTACATGGTTCATCATCACCCAATAAAACATGTCCAAAATCACCTTGAATATAATCATAAAGAAATTTCTTATGGGGTGTAGCATGACATGAATCCCCTGGATCTACTATCTAGTAATCACTAGTATTATCTAATGCAAGAATCAAAGCATCTTGTAACACATCAATTGCTACATTTACTTCCTGAGTAGTCTCTTGTTTTCCATCTCCTTTCTTCTTTAGAGATCTACAATCTTTCTTCAAATGTCATTTCTTTCTACAGTTCCAACACTCTATATTTCCCAGTCTAAACTTGGATTTGCCACTCCTACACTTCCCACGATTACCTAGGCTCTTTTCTCTCTCCCTTTTTCTTCCCTTGCTCTCCATGGTCAATGCATTACCTAATGTCTCACATGTGCTTTTCCTTTGCATTTCCTCACTAAGAATAATACCAAAAATATCATCAAATTTCAAAGTGTTTGAACTAGAGACAGAGTTATTTACAACCATGACCAAGCCATTCCAACTTTTTGGCAATATGCACAAGATTAGAAGAGCCCTAACCTCATCTTCAAAGTTCACTTTAACAAAACTTAGTTGATTAGTAATCATATTAAATTAATTTAAATGGTCAGCAATAGACCCACCTTCTGACATATTCATATTAAATAAACACTTCATTAGAAATACCTTGTTGGAGGTCAGAGTTTATTCATATAGTTTAGCAAATGTGCTTATCAGGCCCTCCATTGTCTTTTATTTTGAAACACTGAAAGACATCGACGAATCCAGGCACAACCATATTGTTCCTAGTGCCTTTCTGTCAAGAACCACCCATTCTTCGTCCTTCATAGCCGCCGATTGTTTTTCTTTTCCTCCCAATTGTAGGAATAGATCCTTCTGATACAGTTAATCCTCCATTTGCATCTTCCATAACTGGTAGTTTTCACTATTAAAATTTTCAACCCTAAACTTTTTTTCTTCCACCATTGCTCCCACTCGTACCAGAAACCTTTCTTTCGTGTGAGTTTATGCACCAAATAGGCCATTGGCTCTTAGAAAAATAGGATCGTAGAACAATAACATAAAATAAGATGCAAAAATAAAACACATAAACACAATACAAGAGAGACACCAATATACGTGGTTTAACCAATATGGGCTACGTCCACAGAGAAATTTCCAGTCCTTTTATTAATCTATCTAGCAAATGAAGGGATACAACCCACATCACATTCGTTGCAACTTCCTCTTCACTTTCTCACAATCTCTCTCACACAATCACACATATATTTACAATACTACAATACACAGTCGTATTACAATTCCTGCCTTTTAAAGAGGGATTACCCTGGAAAAAAACCACGGGATGTCATCCCGCATGGACCCCCCATGGAGACTATAGTCAGGGGGGAATCCCCCCCACCCCCATCATGGGTTGGGATCCATACACGACTGAAACACAACCTCTAAATTAGGAAGATCATGATCGAGAACCAAAATATTATTCATGGAACTATTTACTACATTCAATAGTTGAACCTTAATTATAATTAATCCTAATTAATGCTTATTTATTACCACATTCTAATTAATGCTAATTAATTATAATTAATCCTAATGATCATTCATGGAACTATTACCACATTCAACCTTCAACTCTTAGTTACAATTAATCATATTTGATATATTTAATACTTATTTAACACTTAACAACAAGTTAATATTAGTCTTATTAACACTAAGTAACAACATTAACGTTTATTTAGCTCAATTGCCATCAAACCCCCTAGCATAAGTACTTATCCATTCATTAAATAACCTTACGTAAATGCATCAATTCATAATCAAAATAAGTAATAATTATTCCCTAACTATTTATAATGTATTTAGTCATAAGCACAATGCATCAAGCACAATTATAATAATATAATAATTAATTTATGCAAAATATAGACTAGTTATGTAAGTGTAGATACTACTTACATACTTTGTGTAGGTACACTAGTAGTACTCAACTCACATAATCCATAATCACACATGTTATTATCCACTAATACCTATTTAAATATGAATTTGCAATGTCTAACAATTTACTACTTTAGATCATAATAACCTGTGAAAACAACACGGTGTACTTAGTTACCATACAAGAAGCAATCAAAGATTTTCAACATACACATAATTAATTAAGTTTTTCTCTCTAACTTCATTGACACTCATATGTACCTACTTCCTTCTATCTAATTCAAAACTAACTTCCACATCCTATCCTTCTTTTGTTGAACTACTTTGGAGCCTCAACTACATGACCTAATGTTGGAGCCTAGGACGCAGTTATGGTAAAAGCTGCGAATTTTGAGGAAAAAGCACAAGTGTTGAAAGGAAAGTGTTGATTTTGAACAAACACCAAATTTTGGGTAGAAGCAGACGATGCGCAGTACGGTGCCAGATGGACGAGCTTAATGCAGATTACAGACTGGAACTCGCGGAGCTCGCGCGCACACGTCATAGAGGAATGAATGTGGCTGAATAGAAAGCTCAGTTACCATAATGAATGAAGCGACGGAGTAGAGGGCTCAGCTACCCTCATTAAGGCTAAGTACAGAAGTTATGGTTGCTCGGATCAAGGAGGAGCAACGGACCAAAGCATTGAAGGCGAAGGGCAAGGCGCCCATACCCGCAATCTGCGCCGGAAGTCACGGAACCTGCAGGAAGCGGCGACGTGACTGCAAGCGGCACCTACAGTACACCTAGCCATGTGCGTGGTTAGGGTTTTTGGGGATTACTGTTGGGAAAGGCCTACAGTTTTGTAAAGGTGCGACCGTCATGGCCACCTATATATATGTGTAATTGCAAAAGTTAGGAGGTTAGTCAGTTAGCCAGCCTTTAGATGCTGAGACGCATGTTAGCTGTTTGATGTCTTTGAGCTCTGTTATACACTGTGATTCTGATTTAGGTTTCTTGAATTCTCTAATCATTGCATTTCTTACATCAGTAAGCGTCCTATTCTGTGCTGCTGAGTATTTCATGAACCAAGTTAAGGCTCTTTCTCTTAGTGTGGTTGCTAACTGAACCAGTTTAACAACATCATCATTAATTTGCTTAATTGTCCAAATGGCTTCACATAGGAACCAGTGCTGCTCAGGGTCTTCTATCCCTGTTCCTCTAAAAGTTGGTAGCTTCATGTCATCACCCATCCTTCTTGTGCTAGGTTGAGGTGGAGGTGCTGTAGCAGTGCTTCTGGGCTGGTTAAATAAAGGTGGTGCTGAGGTACTCGAAGTACCGTGTGGGCTACTAGAAGGTGTTACTGCGGGGTTATACTGAGCTCCGTCTGGCTTTTGCGGTGTAAAGGGGTAATAAGGGATATGAGCACTCCCTTGTCTTTCTATATGGCTTGCTCTAGGAACTTGGCTATCTTCTGGGATAGACTCAAAAGAATGCTGGTCAAGGCCTACTTTATACCGTTTTCCACTACGAGTGCAACCAATAAGTTCAGGATCACTATCAGAATCTGCGGACATTACTTGTCTATGCTATTCATCGGAATCTATGCATAGTTTTGCTTTTTCATACAGAAGCATTTTAATCCATAAGTTCAGAGAATTTAAGAACTTACCTCTGTGTGCTTGGAAGAAACTCCTCTCAGCTTCACTGAAACTCTTTCTTGTTTCTACTGCAAACTCAGTGATGAAACCTTCCAGTAGACTATTCAACCAAAAGTCTACTGCGCGGGACACAGAATTGTCTACCCGCTTCAAAATACTAACTAGCTCAGGCGTCCAAGCGACGGGTCGATCAACATGCACAGTGGGTCTAGTATCTGCTAACTTGGCTACCCAAGCATGCAATTCAAGTGCTGTAATGTCCCTTGTTAGGAATTTTATTAAAATTGCAATTTTCCACTTTTTTTTCCTTGGTTCGACCTTGGACTAGTTTCGATCTCTAGGTCCCAAATTTGCCCCAAATGATCCCAAATATTCTGAGAAGGTATATGAATGATATTATAACATAAATATGTGTTTCAGGGATGCCTTTGTACCTTTAAAACACTTCTGCAAATACTCTTTCAATTCTGGTCAATGTAGGTAACTTTACTAGTGATTTCCCTTTGACTAGTATTGGTCTCTAGGTCTCAAATTGACTCCAAATGCCTTCAAATATTCAAGGAAGGTTTATGAATGATATTAGGAATTGAATATGATGTTAAGGGATAACATATGGCCACCAAAAGACCTCTGCAAACTCCCTTAAGATTCTGGACCAAGTATGCAATTTTACTAGTAATTTGGGGTTCAAATCCCCCTGAGGTAAGTACTGAAAATGGCTTCCCAAATGCCTCCAAACCCACTCAAATTTATGAAAATAGGTATGTGATGTGTTAAGTATGTTATTAAGGTCTCATATGCACCATTAATGGTTTATTACAACTGTTCTCACCCTCTCCCATTCAACTGCAAAAATCCCCAATTCGACCCTTGGGGAAATGGCACTATTTCACCTCCCAATACAACTAAAATGAGTAAAAATGCTTCAAATGCTCAAGTACAGTACATGAAACTTGTAGAAGACATCCATGGCAGTATATTGATCACAAATATATCAGATAATCATCCATTCATTCGAAATCATCATCAATACATTGGTTTACAACAAGGTAGTGGGGAAATGGCATTGTTCTTCCATTAAAAATGAGATTTATACATTTCTACTTGGAATTTCGACCTGAAACTTTCTGGAGATGAAGAACAGAGTATTTAATTCATATTACAAAAGAAATGGGGCATTAGAAGCTCCCCCAAAGAGTACAATAGCTCACCAAAAACGCCCTCCCTCAAGGATCAAGAATATGCCATCAAAACTGGAAATGGTTGAAGGAGCGAGATGCAATAGAAGAAACCATGAGCTGACCTGTAGCTTACACCTGCAAATAAAGACTCCATTAAAGCTCCAAATGAAAGTTCTGAATGGCCTTTCCAATTGCCAACTTGGATGGGAATCTTTCACCCTCGAAATTGGCTAAGGCAAGAAACTAGTCATCCACTAGCTCTCCCTCTTCACAAATGCAATTGCAAATTCTACAAATGATCAAAAGCCATTCTCATACTTCATTTCTACATTTTATAACCAACATTAGTCTTCTAAGGGTCGAAATCCTCTCAATAGATTCAATAGATTTTCATTTAGGAAATATTCCACATTTGCCACTTGTCTCCTAGTTCCAACCTTCCATCTTCTCCCAAATTCGATTTTGAGTCTCTTTGGCTTCTCCAACTCCCAAATTCGCCTTCTTTGAGCCTATTTTTGGGGCTGACATGTCATAGTGGTCAGATGTCAGAGGTCAGGTCTGCAATTTGTCATAGTTGTCATAGATTCTCCATCATTGGTGTCATAGGGGCTAGGGAATCTAGCCCAAGTGTCCACAAACTTCCACTTTGACTCTTTATCTTCCATGGAGGTTACCAATCCTTCCAAATTCGACCTAATATGCTCAATGACATGTGTTATGACTTACCAACTCACCCAAGAGTGTTCACATTCCCATTAATTCGAATTTGCAAAAGAGAGATACCATGTATTATGAAAAATCAAGCTAGTGTGGGTCCCACATCCTCCATATGTCTCCAAAACCATTTGTCACTTAGGATTTCTCTTGAATTTCTTTATTCACTCTATTTATTAAATAATTGAACCCTTCTAATGTCTAAACATCATTTATTATCCCCCTTATTCCAAATCCCAAAGCTTCCACCCCAAACCTAGGAAACTAGTAATTTTCCTCCTTGGCAATTATTTGACCCTTAACATCAATTTTACAAACTCTAATGAATATGGCTAATGTGATTAGGCCATTGTGACCCAATTCCAAATTTGGGACATGACAAAACGTGACAAAGAAAATTTCGTGAAGGTCAGTATAGATATACTTCTGCAACCAGTCTTCTGTCTGGAGCCTAGAGCTTCTATTTTCTTGTTCAGCGAACTCTTTAGCCTTTAAATCAAACCAGTCTTCAATTTCTTTAGTTGTAGGATTCCAGTAACACATTTGTCAGCTGAGCAAGTCTCAGGGAAACATAACCATTTGTTGGCTTCAGCAACAATCTCGCGTTGTCGGAGTAACAAGTCTAAGTCGCAAGGCAACGAAACCATTTGTTGACTCCTTCTTTCTCTGGGTTTCGCCTCAATCTCGCGCGTCGCCGAAATAACAAGTCTCACAGTAACAAGTCACGAGGAAACGGAACCATTTGTTGGCTCCTTCTTTCTCTGGGTTTCGCCTCAATCTCGTGCGTCGCCGAAATAACAAGTCTCACAGTAACAAGTCACGAGGCAACAGAACCATTTGTTGGCTGCTCTTTGGGGAAGACCCGGGTTTTAATGGAGCGCAGCAACAAAACCCCTTGGCGCACTGGCCCTCTCGGCAACGAGCTGCGTAGCAGCTCGAGGTCTCACCCGAAGTGGCTATGGGGGGGCTAAGGAATCAGATTTCCTTAACCTAGGCTACGCGGAGACTGCTCTCTTTCTCCTCTTGCGACTCCTCAAAGTGGACTGTCAAACTTTTCCGCAGACCCTTCTTCGCAACTGCGCGGAACTCTCACTTAACAGCCTAGCAGCGCAGCATCTCCGTTCCAGCGCACGGGGCGACTATCCCCCCTGCGTCAGCGCTCTATGTATCTCTTCTTTCCGCGCGCCCAGCACAGTAATGCAATCCTCGATCGCTACGGCGACGGCGTTCTACAACTCCTTCGACACTTAACGATTATAGCTATAAAGAAAGCTTCGAGAACGTACTCAACATATTCACAAAGATCATGCAACATTCATATAAACGCAGATAACACTCAGACATGCATTCATGCGATTATTACCATAACAACAAGACGTAAAGACTTCACCTCCACGGGAAACCACGTCCACGGGAAGTGTTTCATATATTAACTCAAAGGAAACTTATACAATAATGCTGCGCACACAGCTGCAGCCTTAGATCTTTCCAGGAAACTCCACGCACACAGCTGGGAGCCCTTCTCTCGATCTAGTCTCTTCCTCTACAGAGATTATAATAGTTCAGACGTCGACTCAGACTATCTGCAACTCAGGGATTAACTCCACGGCTATCCCGACTCTAACTCTTTCTTCTAACAACACAATAGAAGACTGAATGGCTAGCTTACTCTCTGACTGACTGGAAACCACTAACCAGCTAGCTTATCTCAAACAACTAACCTGCGTCTCAGCATCTAAAGGCTGGATAACTGACTAACCTCCTAACTTTTGCAATTACACATATATATAGGTGGCCATGACCAGAAGTTCAAAGCCTTGATAGATCAAGTAAGCTTTGAGTTTGCACCACAGCAGCATAAGGAATGGTTCATTGCTGCGCTGCTCCCACACATTAGACTTCCTCTTATGCAACAGAATCTCAATACTCAGGAACAAGCTCTAGAGATGGCTATGAAACTAGAAGCTTCACCAATTGCTGGAACAAGCAACGATGTTGCGCAGTTGCAGAACCAATTAGCAAACTTAACCTTACAAGTGCATGATATTAAGAAAGGCAAGGATGTTAAGGAAGAGATTTGGTGTACAAAATGTAAAGTGCAAGGTCATTCAAAGGACCATTGTCCCGTTTTCATAGAGTATATTGAAACTGGAGCACCTAATCCTTTACCACAGGCACAGGGGCCTTGGTGCGAAATCTGTAGAACTAGAGGTCATAGACCACAAGAATGTCACTTACTTCAGAAATATGTACAAACTCCAAAGAATCTATATTGTAATTTCTGTAAATCAGTAGGCCATGATGAGAACAATTGTAGAGCATATGATCTTATGATAGAAAGAAAGCATGATGTTTATAGAGTACAATCAGAGACACAAGGACCCACAACAGGTCCACAGTATGACCAAACTCGCGACGGCCAAGCAGGAAATTATAGGGGTCGCGGACGCACAACAAATTTTGGCCGCGGAAGAGGACAGATCACTTGTTATAATTGTGGAGCGCAAGGTCATTTTGAAAGGGATTGCCAAAATCCTACAACCATCTGTAGATACTGTAAATCTTATGATCATGCCATTGAAGAATGCCCTCAGTTGATGGCTAAGATGCAAGCAAAGACGCCACAGGTCAATCAGAATATTCAGTTGATTGGAGCAGAAAAAAGAGAACCAGACCCTACAGTTAATATAGTGACGTGTAGTGGAGCAACCACTGGTGCGCCAGAGATGGGAACTGGAAAGCAAGCGACGCAATGGGTGCGCCACGCTAATATAAAACTAGCCCCACTTAACCTGCAGAAGCAAAAAGAAGCATTCAAGCAAGCTCAAGAGTATTTCTCAGATCCGAGAGCTTCAAGTTCTGTCGCAACTTCGCATAATGATATTAGATCGCAAATGCTAAGACAAGACAACCTGGTACAAGAACAGGCCACTACATCCGGAAGGCCTGATGAAGAGGATGCACTAGGTAGTGTCCATACTTTTCTGAGGAACTGCTTAAAGTTGTTGCGCAATGAAAAAGCAACTATGGAACTTCAACACCTGCTGGATAAATGTCAACAATCTGCTTCGACGAACACACCGCAGCGTGCTGTTCACCAAATTGGGAGTCATACTAGAACTGGAAAACAGATGAGGCTCACAGCGCAGATTGGCGCATTTGAAATGGATGAAGTCATTTTAGATTTGGGCTCAGAAGTTAATGTTCTCACCATGCAGACATGGGAACAGATGGGAAGCCCTCAGCTTACAAGATATCCTATCCAGCTAAGACTCGCGAATCAGCAACGAGTCTCTCCATTGGGCAGATTACCCAATGTACCTATTGATATCGAGGGACTAAGAAGTTCTGCATACTTTGAAGTAATCAAAATTCTGGATGATAGTAGACCTTACCCAGCACTTTTAGGCATAGACTGGGCATTTGATAATTTGGCTGTCATTAATTTGAAGAAAAGACAGATGACCTTTGAGGATGACTAGATTAGGGTCATTGCACCGCTTGATCCTATTCAAGGACCAAGGTGTATAGAACCCATTCGGGCAGAAGAAGAAGCGCGCCACATGGAAAGTTTGTATCAGATGACTGCTAGTCAGAGTGACTATGTCAATCCCACAGCAGACGGCCATATCAGCTGGCGATGCGATAGCTCATGCACATCAGACTCAGATGCAGGATTGGAAAATTGGCAGAATCGTTTACATGAGGTTTCTGCAAGACGCTGTGCCATGATGACTAAATCCATTCGATGGATTGGCACAGAAGTGAATGACACTCCAATTTTTGATGGTTTAACTGACGTAAGCAAATTCATACATGCATATGAACAACAGCTTCCAGAACAGCAGCGCATACAGGCACTGGATGTAGCACTGCGCGCTACACCCGCAAGATGGTGGGGTGCGCATAAAGAGAATATCCACACATGGCAAGATTGTCGCAGATTGATACTGCGCAGATTTCAGGACACCACAGTAGAAGTGTTACACAAATATGAGGGACAGAGTGACCCCAGTTCACATGTTGAAGCATGTAATCAGCAATGGTCAGGTATTCCAGAAGATGAGTGGGTTCACCTATTCATCCACACATTGGATACAGTTCCAAGGAACTGGTACACTGAAACAGAATTGCGCAGAGGCACTATCAGTTGGCCTCTTATGATAGAAAGTTTTCAGCTTACCTTCAGTTTTGAATCAGAACATCCAAGCATTGACCATGCTTTAAAATGTATTAAAAAGAACGTATTTGAACAATGTCCATTACCAGAATATTCCCAACCAGAGTGGGCTGTCCAGATAGAACATGCCCTGGAATGCTATAATTTCACCACTGGAGAAGAGGACGATGATCCTCGCAACATCAATATTCCAGAATCAGAAGGGACGCACAATGTTGAAGGTCCTCAGCTTGATATCCCTGCCATTACAGAACACATCAAGCTCAAAAAGATTAACATTGGTACAGAAGCCGAACCCAAGTTTGCTTCTATAGGAGATTACTGGGATGATAAAACTGTTGGGCATATTTCAGATTTATTACGTGACTACCAGGATATCTTTCCCACCAAGTTCACAGAAATGAAAGGCATCCTAGGAGACTTAGGAGTGATGCGCATACCCCTGAAAGCAGACGCCAAGCCAGTAAAACAACGCCCATATAGATTGAATCCGCGATATAAAGAAAAGGTTAAAGAAGAAATTGATAAGATGCTCGCAGCAGGTATTATTGAGCCAGTAGAAGAAAGCGATTGGATTAGTCCTATGGTGGTACAAGAGAAAAAGACAAAAGGCGAAATAAGAATCTGTGTGGACTTGTGCAAACTCAATGATGCATCAGCGCATGATCCATTTCCTACTCCTTTTACAGACGAAGTGCTTGATAATGTTGGAGGACAAGAGGCTTACTCCTTCACTGATGGCTTTTCCGGATATCACCAGATCATAATCCATCCAGACGACCGCCATAAGACTACTTTTGCGACTGAATGGGGCTCATTCCAGTACACGGTAATTCCCTTTGGTCTTAAAAACGCACCTGCTATCTTCTCTAGAGTCGTTGTTGCTGTTTTTAAAGAATTCATTCACAAGTTTTTAGAAGTCTACTTTGATGACTGGACTGTATTTGGTTTATTAAAGAATCATATAGGGAATCTGCGCATGATGTTAGAAAAATGTAGACAGCATCAGATTTCCCTTAACTTGAAAAAATGTATCTTTTGTGCTCCTTTTGGTATTGTGTTGGGTCATATTGTATGCAGACAAGGACTCCTGATGGATCCTGCGAAGGTTTCCATCATTGCTAATTTACCCGCGCCCAACTCAGTCAAACAATTGCGCAATACATTGGGACATACAGGATACTACAGAAAATTTATCAAAGGATATGCAAAGATTATAGCACCTATGGAAAGATTGCTGAAAAAGGATTCGAAGTTCCAATGGACAGAAGAATGCCAACAGAGCTTGGATACACTTAAAGAAAAGATGATCACTGCGCCAATTCTCGTTTTCCCAGACTGGGGAAAACCCTTTCATGTTCATGTCGATGCTTCTTCCATAGAATTGGGGGTCGTGCTTACACAACCGGGGGAAGGAGGTATTGACCACCCGATTGCTTACTCCAACAGAAAGCTATCCACAGCCGAGAAGAATTACACCACTACAGAAAGAGAAGGACTAGCTATGGTGTATGCCCTACAGAAATTCAGGCACTACCTAATGGGCGCACATTTTAAAATGTATACTGACCACTCTTCTTTGAAATAATTGGTCAATAAGCCAGTGTTAGGGGGAAGAATTTGCAGATGGCTACTGCTTTTCCAAGAGTATGATTTTGAGGTTATTGTAAAGCCAGGCAGATTGAATGCAGGACCTGACCATTTATCCAGGATAGAGTCAGGAGAGGAACCTACAAATCTGGAGGACAATCTGCCTGACGCGCAGTTGTTTTCTATTCAAGCAGCAGATGAATATTATTCCGATATTCTTGGGTTTCTCACTACTGGGAAAGCGCCGGATGAGTTTACAATCTAGTAGAAGAAGCAACTTGTTGTCAAATCCGCAGACTTCACTTTGATAGCAGGCCAGCTTTATAAGTTGGGCCCCGACGAAGTCTTCCGCAGCTGTATCTTACCGCATGAAAAAAGCTCTATCATCGCAGAAGCGCACTCAGGTACCGCAGGAGGCCATTTCGCAGGAAAGCCGACTGCGCAGAAGATCTTAGCCGCAGGTCTTTGGTGGCCGACATTGCACAAGGATACTAAGGAATTCTGCAAATGTTGCGATGTGTGCCAGCGAATAGGAAAACCCTCAAGGAGAGATGAAATGCCGCTAAGACCCCAGATAGCACTGCATGCTTTTGATAAATGGGCCATTGATTTTGTAGGACCTATCAACCCTCCAGGAAAAAGAACCGGCGCAAGATACATCATTACAGTTACTGAATACCTCACCAGATGGGCTGAGGCGAAGCCAGTTAAGAACTACGACGCTGCCACTGCCGCGCATTTCATTTTTGAGAACATTATCACTAGGTTTGGATGTCCAGTGATTCTCATGAGTGATCAGGGTACACATTTCCTCAATGAGACTATAGAGGCCCTTACTGAAGAATTCCAAACTAGTCACCATAAGAGTACACCCTACCACCCCCAAGCTAATGGTACGGTGGAGGCATTCAATAAAATTCTTGAGAATGCCCTGACGAAGATCTGTAATCAACAAAGAGATGATTGGGACCTTAGAGTCACAGCTGTATTATGGGCTTACAGAACCACATGCAAGAAACTAACAGGTCACACACCTTTCAGTTTGGTGTATGGACAAGAAGTAGTTATGCCCATGGAATACATTGTTTCCAGTCTCAGAATTGCGCAGATTACAGAGATGGCATATACTGATACCATGAGTGAAAGACTTTCACAATTGCTTGCCTTACAGGAAGACAGAATTTTAGCCGGATTTCATCAACAGGTACAGAAGGCAAGACAGGAAGCTTGGCATGACAGGCACATTAAGAATAAACACGTTGAAGAAGGAGACTTGGTACTCCTCTATGATAGTAAATTCATCAAGTTTTCAGGCAAGTTTCGTGTACATTGGCTAGGCCCTTTTCGGGTGACAAAGATAACAGAAGGAGGAGCAGTTCAGCTTGCGAAGCTTAATGGAGAACTGCTACCCACAATGATCAACGGGAGTCGGCTCAAGCTTTATCGCGACGGCCACTCCGCCTTGTCGACTTAATATATTGCTAAAGAGGTGCACATGTCCAGTGTAGTTGAAAGAGACATCGCATTGTCACAGTCTACACCGAAGTTGCGAGACACTTTCAGTCTCCGGCTTCCCGCGCAGTTCCTTGAAGCATCCGCGCATGTCGAATAAAATTTGTTCTGAGCGACCCTTGGTTGCGCTCTTGCGAAGTTGTTCCCCGGGTTGTCGAACTGTCGCTCTTGCGAAGTTCCTTGTATCAATTTGCCGCTTGAGGAGTTCTCGTTGTGGACCCCTCTATATGCACAGTTACCTAAGCTGAAATGACCCGCCGAAAAATTTGAATTACAGCAGTTATGTAGCCGTGTCTGAGTATTAATGCAGGATAAGCCCGCCATTTAAGTATAGCCGCTCTGACAGATTTGGCTTGAGCTCCGTAAGATTTGCATTTAACTCATGCGCCGAAAGCTTTAGCTTCTTCCGGAAGGCTGTCAGAGCTCGTCCATCACAATAAATGCACCGCAGAGGCGAGGGGGATAAAGGGGTTGTCAACTCATGCATAGGCGCCTACAGCTAGTAACCCCACTTTCCCACGCTTACTATCACCTTTGGCTATAAATACCCCACACTTGTATATTTTCGGGTTACTTTCCTCGAGTTGCATAGTCTTGTTTGAGAATCTAAGTTATTGTTTTCAGAGCCGAGTTGTGCAGAGTGTTTCCTTTGTTTTCAGCGTCCATATCCTACGCTATTCTGCCATTTGTCTGTCCAAGTTCTTGTTGCCTATACCGGTTCACGACGGAGAACCTGTCAACTGAAGAAGTTGTTCGTCAATTCCTGCGCCGAGGCTTAGATTTCGGCATGACTACTCCGGTGACAGCCTCGACTTATGTACACCCTGGTTATAATGATCCCAGACAATCTCCTGGAACGAGGGCATCTCAGCAGCAGCCGGACGAGCCCGTTCCAGAGCCATTAGCAACTATGGTGAATTATATCCCGCCGTCCAGATGATGCACCATAAGTACATATCCCGAAGAATGCAAAGTATCCAATTCCATTACCTCCACTACCGGCTGGCGTGCGACAAGAAGGGTCCCTGCTTGGACACCTTCCACTGGTCAAGTTCTCTGATTTCAACTTGGGCGACTACAGAACATATCCTCAGTTTGCACCAGATCGCTATCTGACGGTAGTCTATAATACTGATAGAAAGGTTGATGAATTTGTTCCAAAAGATTTCGCAGCAAATCTTGAGCGGCCTGGACTCCTGAACCTGTTAAAGCTATCGCATTTCGGGCGTAGCAATGAAGTGAACGCAGTTGTTAAGACACTGCTATCCTGCATTCATGGAGGTTACCTTTGGCTGGGGAGGCCAATCGATTTAAATGTCGATTTGATTCACCGTATTACCGGCCTATCTAAGGTTGGTAAGGATCCCAATATTCATTTTGTCGGAAAGGAGAAGGATAGAAAATTGGCTGCACGGCTGGTGCAGAAATATAATTTGACAAGGGGAGGTCGAGCTTATGACCTCACTATAGTAGAAGACGAAGCACTTAGATTTACAGGCAGTCTGCTTGCAGGCAGACTTCTTACAAAGTGCAGACCCAAAGAAGTTACTGGAGCTGTCATGGAGCTCGCCATCGCAGCTGCGGAGGGAGAGCAGTACAATTGGTCTCTCTTCCTCCTCAATTCTTTTTTGGAAGACAGCCGGAACGTCCAAGACACCCCCGGTCAGTTGTTCCATTTTTCTTGGCTTTTAATTTTATGTGCTCTCGTCGGGTGGAAGGAACCCCCGAACACTCAGTTCCTTCCGCGCCGCGCAGGAGAACCCGCCGGAATCCGCTATGTTAATCTCTGGGATTCCAATAATCCCGCGAAGCGCAAGATGAACCGCGCTTTATTTTGTGAATATTACCATCTCCTCAGAGATACCATTCAGGAAATGCCGAGGCTGAGTGAGGAGACAACAAAAGTATTTGAAGGAAAGTTGGCCTTTTCGGCCGACTTACATCAACTCTACCTCTGCCCTTGTGGCATTCAAGAGGAATGGGCCGTAGGCCTTTACAGGATGATCACCGAGGATGTTGAAGAAACTATCAAGTCTTGGTCAGATGAGTGGAGGGAGGCTGTCGAAATCGCATCTGCAATGCCACCCGCTGCTGCGCAAGAGAAGGATAAGGGCAAGGAATCCCATGAGCAAAGAAGTGATGAAGATTCGACAGAACCAGCAACCAAGAAACAAAAGGTGTCGCATCCCTCTGAGGCTATTCCCTCAGGGATCGACCAGTATTTGAAAGAGCAATTTTGCGAGCTGCGCACCGCGCACGCTCACATCAGAAGTGCTCTAGACCTGCAGTTTGTCGAATTAAAAGGTCTCGCAGGAAGAGTTGCGCAGACCCATGCGCCAGCATCTACTTCGCAGGTGCCACAAGTAGCTACAAGTACCGAGCGAGTTGAAGTACTTGCAGAAAGGCATACTGTCGTGCACATTCCGCCTACAAGCATGACACTTCCGGATCCGCTAGCTGCACTACAGGTAAGCGCAGTTGGGCCCGTTGAAATAAATTTGTCTTTAATTCCTATAGAGACTCTACAGCTAGTGCATGAGAAAGTTTCTGTTGAGTTGAGAGCTAGAGAGCTCTCTACCTTCCATGCAAACCAAAGACTGCAATCGCAGGAGATAGAGCTGAATGCAAGCCACAAGAATGTCTCTGAAAAGCTTGCACTTTATGAGGCACAAGACATTGGCATAAGGAACGCAGTTGATGAAATTGCCCAGGAATTGCCAGCCTGCGAGATTCAACCAGACCTTCCTCTGGTTGAGAAAGTTCAAATTATTGGAGGAAGGGTGAAAACCCTGGAGCACGAGATAGTTGCTATGGCTGAAGACCATAGAACGCAGATCGCAGAGTTTGAAGCTCGTGTTGCAGCGCATTTAACAGATGATAGCCAGGAACAGTTTGAAGCGCTGCGCAGAACATCTACACAACTGAAGAGAAGAGCAGATGAAGCCGAGAACTTGATGAACCAAGCTATGGAGGCTTGGACGGAGCTTGAGACGCTCCCTTTCAAAGCTGGTCTTTTTGAACAGGTACAAGCCGCAGAACAGTCCCTAACTGTTATGACCGAAGAAGCTAAGGCCTTAGAAGGCTTAGCAAAAATGAGGAAAATGAGTGAAGTGCGCAGAATCCAACAGCAACTGCACAAACTCAGAAATGAAGATGCTAAACTCACCAACAGCATTCAGCCATTTATGGATGAGTATGCCGACCTTGCTGCCCAGATCGAGGCAAAGATCAAAGAAATTGCAGAATCTCAACATGTGATTGATGGCACAAATAAGAAGAAGCCACCGCAGAAACGGTGCAGACAGCTGTGGAATGTGTTGATGAAATGGACTCCGCTATTGCGCAGTGGAAGAAAACATTCGCGGAGACCCAAGCAAAAGCAGATGCACAAGTAAAGCGACTACACGCTAGTGCGAGTGGCTCGAGGGCGAGCCACAAGTAAGTGTTAGGGGCCTGTTGGAGCCTAGGACGCAGCTATGGCAAAAGCTGTGAATTTTGAGGAAAAAGCACAAGTGTTGAAAGGAAAGTGTTGATTTTGAAAAAACACCAAATTTTGGGTAGAAGCAGACGGTGCGCAGTATGGTGCCAGATGGACGAGCTTAATGCAGATTACAGACTGGAACTCGCGGAGCTCGCGCGCACACGTCATAGAGGAATGAATGTGGCTGAATAGAAAGCTCAGCTACCATAATGAATGAAGCGACGGAGTAGAGGGCTCAACTACCCTCATTAAGGCTAAGTACAGAAGTTATGGTTTCTCGGATCAAGGAGGAGAAACGGACCAAAGCATTGAAGGCGAAGGACAAGGCGCCCATACCCGCAATCTGCGCCGGAAGTCACGGAACCTGCAGGAAGCGGCGACGTGATTGCAAGCGGCACCTACAGTACACCTAGCCATGTGCGTGGTTAGGGTTTTTGGGGATTGTTGTTGGGAAAGGCCCACAGTTTTGTAAAGGTGCGACCGTCATGGTCACCTATATATATGTGTAATTGCAAAAGTTAGGAGGTTAGTCAGTTAGCCAGCCTTTAGATGCTGAGACGCAGGTTAGCTGTTTGAGATAAGCTAGCTGGTTAGTGGTTTTCAGTCAGTCAGCGAGTAAGCTAGCCATTCAGTCTTCTATTGTGTTGTTAGAAGAAAGAGTTAGAGTTGGGATAGCTGTGGAGTTAATCCCTGAGTTGCAGACAGTCTGAGTCGATGTCTGAACTATTGTAATCTCTGTAGAGGAAGAGACTAGATCGAGAGAAGGGCTCCCAGCTGTGTGTGTGGAGTTTCCTGGAAAGATCTAAGGCTGCAGTTGTGTGCGTAGCATTATTGTATAAGTTTCCTTTGAGTTAATATATGAAACACTTCCCGTGCACGTGGTTTCCCGTGGAGGTGAAGTGTTTACGTCTTGTTGTTATGGTAATAATCGCATGAATGCATGTCTGAGTGTTATCTGCGTTTATATGAATGTTGCATGATCTTTGTGAATATGTTGAGTATGTTCTCGAATCTTTCTTGATAGCTATAATCGTTAAGTGTCGAAGGAGTTGTAGAATGCTGTCGCCGCAACAATCGAGGATTGCATTACTGCGCTGGGCGTGCGGAAAGAAGAGATACATAGAGCGCTGACGCAGGGGGGATAGTCGCCCCATGCGCTGGAATGGAGATGCCGCGCTGCTAGGCTGTTAAGTGAGAGTTCCGCGCAGTTGTGAAGAAGGGTCTGCGGAAAAGTCCGACAGTCCACTTTGAGGAGTCGCAAGAGGAGAAAGAGAGCAGTCTCTGCGTCGCCTAGGTTAAGGAACTCTGATTCCTTAGCCCCCCCATAGCCACTTCGGGTGAGACCTCGAGCTACTGCGCAGCTCATTGCCTAGAGGGCCAGTGCGCCAAGGGGTTTTGTTGCTGCGCTCCATTAAAACCCGGGTCTGCCCCAAAGAGCAGCCAACACCTAACTCCAGTTAGAACCCGTAAGAGGAAGTGTCAACTACATCGACCAAGATTCCCCAACATGCACCCACTAGTCATCATCTCACATCTTGGGGAGCGCGTTGTAGCATAGCCCTCCCACGACTCTAGGTTTTAGAGGATAAACGGTGTTCAATTCCTCCACCCCTCCTAATGTAATAAGGGGCCATGTCTACATCGACATAGTGACCGCATTGCGACTATTGTACGCAGGTTTTGTCATCGAATAACCAATTTGGGTGGTTGAGTTTCTCGAAACCCTACACCTGCCTATACATCATGATAATAAACCAATAGTTATGCTAAACAATAATGCATCACTTGCATACATTTATCTTTTGGAAATCATGTCCCCGGTGCACTTCCACCTTGTAGGGCCCAACTACTACTTATCTCTTTTAACCTGTAGGTTAGTCTCCAAACACGAGATCGAGAAATATTGTGCAATCATTGACATGTATACATATTTCATTACTAATGAACTATAATGCAAATCATTTTTCTATGTACCATGCAGCTGGTATCATATCCATCCATTCAACACATAACTTTAACTTGGTATCCACGTACCCATCTTCTATTAAATTTGCATGTTAGAGATAGAATTATGCTGTGAATATTTAATTAATATTAATGCAGCAACCGTATCCGGTTGGATGTTAATAGTCGAATCCGACTCTCATATTGAATAATAAATAATGATGAATATATTTGATGATGAATATAAAATTACAATAAGATGGCCTTTATAGGGATTAAGGAAGCATAGTGAAGGGTTACGCCCTTTCACGAGTAACCTAATAAACTATTAATTAAATATTCACAGCATTGCCTTCCCCTTAGGAAATATTTGTCCTCAAAGCTTAAATTATTGTTGTCGTCTTTTATTCTGGCTCTGTATTGAACTAATGACGCGAGACATGTAATTTTGATTATGTCAATTATTTCATTTTGTTTCTTTTGCTTCGGAGTCTCTATTGAACTGATTTTTTATGAAGTTTGTTTATGTTTTTTCCTCTTGCTTGATGGTTGCTTTTAACTACTTTTGTTGTCAACTGAACAGACTCGACCAACTTGCCCATGATAACTTTTTTCGTGGTGTTATTATGAATAACACTATAATTGTTCTTATTGATGTTCTTCATAATGGTCCTTGTGATGTCACCTCCTCGTGTGGTTGTTATTATGAGATTCTTGTTGATGTATTGATATCCATTACTGACTTTTTCTTTAATCTCTATCATAAACTCTTCATTACCTTTGGTACATACCGCTTTAGTCGGATAGTTAATAGCATAAATTGCTTGATTCTCACCGCAATTTTGATCAATCTCCTTACTCTCATCTTGGTTGACATAATAGTTTTCTGTATCTTCCTCTTTATCATTTTTATGTTCTTTATCTGGTTTTTCTTTCGGGCTTTGAAAATCATATTTAGATTTAGTTTTGGAGTCCTTGTCTTCAGAAGCCTTCGATTTGCTTTGTTGGCTTATTTTATTGAAGGTGTCGTCAATAGCTTTTTGAGCAGCTTTTACAACTGATTGTTCCATCCGATCAAACATTTCGTCCATTTTCTTATGAAATCAATTGGAGATCTCATCCAATTCTTTAAATGAATTCATAGTTAATGCAAAGGTTGAAAGTTTATTATTAATTATTATTAATAATTAACTTGGGGGAAAAAATTAAAAATATAATAAAATTATTATTATTTTTAACTTTTTATTATAATTGGACTTATAAAAACAATTATTAATATAATCATAGTTATATTATTATATAAATTTTTATTTTTATAAAAAATTAGGGTTTTATATTTTTGAAGGGAGAGTTGTGGAGGAAATGGAAGGTGGAAATGGATGTGAAGGAGTAGGGAGGGGTAGTGTCGTGGGTGGTGCGGGAGAGGAGGGTGCGAGGAGAGGGCGCGGGAGTAAGGGAGGGAGGCGGAGATGGTTGGAGGGGAGGGAGGCGTAGGCAGGAGGATGGCTGTGAGGTTGAGCGGATGGTGGAGCAGGAGCTGCGGGGGAAGGTCGATAGGCAGCGGGAGGCTGCGAGGAGGAGAAGGGATGGAACATGGTGGAGGATGGAGCGTTGGGGAAGTGGGATGGAGAGGGTTATGCGTGCAACTGGGGGAGAGTGTAGGCACTGGTGGAGGGAAGGCGGTGGGTTGCATGCGCAGGAGGAAGGGAGCAACGCACAGGAGGAAGGGCGGATGTGGAAGTTGAGTGTGTGGGAGTGCGTGTGGAACCAGTGCAGAGGTGACTGCGTAGGGAATAGGGAAAGGTGGGCACGGGGGTGCGACAGGAGGTCATGGTGAGAAGGGATGTTAGGTGAGAAGAGGGATGGGCATGCGTGCAGGTGGGAAGGGCATGCACGAAAGTGGTAAAGTGCTGAAGGGATGTTTTGATGGAAGAGTGAAAGCAAGGAGGGAATGCTGCATATGGGGTGGGAGCGTAGGCAATTGTAGAGATGGTGTGGAGCAGGAGGACGGGGATGAAGCAGGCCAGAGTGGAAGGAGGACCGAGAGGAGTGAAGAGTGCAAGAAGATAGGGATTAGCGTGGTGAGGGCGTGCAGAAAGATGACTGTGAGGGAGTGGTAGCAGCGAAGGAGGATTGTATGTGCAGGGAAGTGTGTGAGGAGTGCAGTGAGAGTGGAAAGGTGAGCAAGGAGTGTGGGAAGAGCCGAATCCGATCTCTATGGGGGAGGAGCGAAAGCTCTGATACCAAATGCAGCAACCTTATCCGATTGGATGTTAATAGTCGAATCTGACTCTCATATTGAATAATAAATAATGAATAATATATTTGATGATGAATATAAAATTACAATAAGATGGTCTTTATAGGGCTTGAGGAAGCATAGTGAAGGGTTAAACCCTTTCACTAGTAACCTAATAAACTATTAATTTATAATTAATAATATTAATTAAATATTCACAGCAAATTAAAATACGAAAATCATTCGTAATATTAACATCACACACACACACACATATATCACTTCTGCAAAATAATATATCCATATGTCGACGGTGTCAGCATACTAATTGAGTTCCACAAATAATAAGAAAATACAGCTAGGAAAAAGGTAGTTCAGATGGTAAGTGAAAATGAGGCATTGCACTTATCTTATTTGACCACTATCTTAAAAGGGCTAGAATTTCAAAACCTATACACATCTGCATGAAATAGATAGTTTCTGGATTCAAATCCAAAATGATTGTAATAAGAAGATAACGCTAAAAATGAAATCCACATGAATAATTTTATTGGATGCTTGATCCATGATTTCTTAATTATTTGTCACCCACTCCTCATGCTAAGTTAGTTTTATAGCTAAAATCAACATTTCTATGTCTGTGACGACAACTCAAAATATGACACTCGAATCTCACTGATTGTTCACTAAAAAGACACTAAAATATGGAAGAGCCCTATGATTTGAGTCATAATGATGCCCCTAATCATTACAAGAAAGATCCCAGATCATTACCCTTCATCCCATACAATTGCAAACACAAAAGAGCCCATTCACACCCTTTACACTAGAAAGGCATGAACCATTCACATGTTTCCCTTTAGTAAGGTGTGAATGCCTCAAAAAATACATAAAAATAATAATAAAATTCAAAATTGAGGAGTTATGGAAGTTTTTCAAACCAATTGGGATCGATTGTAACCTTCTAAACTACTTGGGAACTATCTCCTACTATCTCATCAAACTTAAAAGGAGATGAGATGGTCCAAGGAAGGGACACCCATTGTAGCAAGATTATGTTGGAGGAAGAAAGCTTCATCACACCCTTCATTGCCCATCCAAGTTAGAAACCTCTATTGCTGGACATATATCCCTAATTGTAGAATTTACTTCCCTTAAGTGACTTCACCCTTGTATGCATTCAGAAGATTGGAGTGGTACTGCTGGAGTGTCAGAGTAGAGAGACTTGATATTTGGAGTTGATAAGGTATGGATTTGTATTCTTTCATTGTCATAATGGAAATTTGATATCTTTCCCTCCCTCAAACTAAGTGTGTTCTATGTTGTAGTATTGGCTTAGAAGTGAAAGGTAAATAACTCCCAGATGTATATTTCATTCACCAAACATTGAATATATACAAAGTTTTGTGACCTTTGGTATTCTTATTCCAATTGGTCCATTAGAGTCTTCAAGACTCTTTGTATTCCTACAACTATTCAACTTCAATTTATTTATTTACTTATTTACAAAATATGTGGAGCTATAATCCGAGGATTAAGCTTCCAACATTCCCCCCCTTAATCCAAAGGAGTGTTTGTAAGACCGAGCATGGTTCTAAATATTTCAAACTTTTCTCGTCCAAGTGCTTTGGTGAATATATCTGCAATTTGATCATTTGTGGAAAAATGACGTAAATGAATTGTCTTGGCCTCTACATGATGTCGAATTAGATGATACTTTTTTTTTATATGTTTGGTTTGATCATGGAATCTAGGATTCTTGGCCAACTTGATTGCAGAAGTGTTGTTAATCAAACATGGAGTGGAGTTCTCTTATTTCTCCTACAATTCTTCAAGTATCTTCTTGTGCCACAAAATCTCTTTGGTTGCTTTTGCAACAACTACATATTATGCCTCTATTTTTGAATCTGCTAGAATTGATTGTTTGCGTGATCTCAAGGAGACAACTATTGATCGTGTATCCATAAGTGGACACTCTTGTTTCTTTGTTACCATCGAAGTCTGAAACAGAGTACCCAATAAGTTTGAAGTATTCCACCTTAGAATAATTGAGTCCAAATTATCGAGTCCCTTTCAAGTATCTTAGAACTCACTTTGCTGCAGACCAATGTCCTTCACAAGGTTTGTGCATAAACCGTGAAATAATGCTAATAACATAAGAAATATCTGGTTTGGTGGTAGTAAGGTAGATAAGGCTTCCTACAAGCTGTCGGTACTTGGTTGCATCCTCAAATTATTTTCCTTCACTTGATGTGAGCTTTAGCTTTTGTTCCATTGGAATTGAGAGCATATTGCAATCCGTCATGCCAAATCTGTTCAATAGTTCTCGAATATACTTTTTTTCTTCTTCTGAGAAATGAATATGTACTTGGGATGTTGAGTCACTTCAATTCCTAAGTAATAGTGAATATGTCCTAGATCAGTCATTTCAAATCCTTTATTTAAGTCTTTCTTTATGGATGCTATATAGCTTTCATTGTTCCCTGTCATCAAAAGATCATCCACATATACTACAAGAAACACAACAGATCTTCCAACTTTCTTTACAAATAGTGTTGCATCATCAAGATTGTAATGTTTGAAGTTCATCTAGAAGATGCTCAGTTAGATTTTCATACCATGCTCAAGGTTCTTGTTCCAGGTCATATAAGGACTTGGCAAGTTTGCATACCTTGTGTTCTTGTCCCTTCACAACAAAACCTTCTAGTTGAGACATGAAGACATTTTCTGTCAAATCTCTATTCAAGAATGCAATCTTTACATCCATCTGATGAAATTTCCAACCATTTTTTGAAGCTAAGGAAAGTATAGTATGGATGGTGCCCCATTTTGCTGTGAGAGAGAACGTTTCTTCATAGTCAATTCCTTCTTTCTATGCATAGCCTTTTTCCACGAGCCTTGCTTTGTGTTTGTCAAGTGAGCCATTTGATTTGTATTTGTTCTTGTACAACCAATTGCTTCCAATTGGTTTGGTTTTGACTTGAGGATCGAACAGCTTCCAAGTTCCATTCTTTATGATTGCATCATACTCATTTTGCATGGCTTCTTTCCACTCATCACAAGTATCAGTCTCTTCAAAGGAATTTGGTTCAAAGTTAGCAGAAAAATTCAATTCACAATCATATGAGACATCCATGCCATCACTTGATTTCTCTGCATTTCCTCCATCTTCTTGTCTATTTGAGCTCATTGTTCCTGTCTTTTCTACTTCATCTATATGGACACTTTCAAGAGTATTTGTGTCCCATTTCAGAATCTTTCTTGATGGACCAGGTTGATCAACTGGTGGTGCATTATTCTCTTCTAGGTTCAATCTTCCAATCCTCTCGATTACATCATCCAGTTGAGTCTCTTGTTTCGTTGAAGTGGTAGGAACTTCTTCTTCATCATTCTCTTCGTGAGGGGGTGTTGGTGCTACTTCAAATGGAAATTCCATAGATTGATTCAAGATAGGGATCCCCCCTTCAAGATGTGGAATTTCATTATCACATTCATGATACGTCTTTAGATGAGTAAACCTCTCTAGATGATCAAGTTGTCTTTTAATAGACTGGTCATTTTTATTAGTTTAAAAAAAAATGACATCTCAAGAAACAAAAAACTTCTCGTTTACCTCATCATAAAGATAATATGCCTTGGAAGTTACTGAGTACCCAAAGAAAATGCATTTTCTACTTCTAGCACCAAGCTTGTTTCTCTGCTCCTTTAGTATTAAGGCATAGCAGGTGGAACCAAAAACCCCAAAATTCCTAACCGAAGGAAGATGGACAAACCATAATTCACGTGGAGTCAAATTTTAGATCTGGATATTGAGCTTCTTCTTGAAACATACTTAATACTTTTCGCTCATGTATTTCGCTATCGCATAAGGGCTAGAACTATCGTTCTCTTTCAGAGTCATAGACACAGAGTACATAGTTGTTCATCCTGTTATTGATTAATTGACTCACATAACATTTTTTGAATCCAACAGACGTCGGGAGTCTCTGGTGTATGGGACTTTACAAGCTTACTTGAAATATTCATTGCCTCATCTAACTGAGGCATCATAAGCGGCTAAGAAGCAAGGCATTTTAGTGGCTCTGAAACTTGTGTGAGGGACTTACATCAAAAGAAAATGTTGAGGCAGAGACATTGGGCACCCCTTCACCTGTACATTCTTTGATTATAGACACATATAGCTATTATAGTGGTTGTGCGTCTTTGCTATTGGAAAAAGGTTGCTAACGACGAAGCATCACTGTTACTAGCTACACACAATTTCGAGTTCGGTAATCTCATTTCCAGTATTTGTTTCTTATGTTAATATGAGAATGTTCGATAATAAGGGTTTGATTTAATTATTGGCAATGGTAACTATTTCTTAGTAAAATTGGTTGCTACTAAGGTTGAAGCATTGGGAATTGTGGAAAAAAGTCAAGGTAGCTTACAGTTCGCTCAACAAAAGGGTATGACCGATAGTCTATCGTTGGGTCTTGTGAAAGCCGGATTCGAATTAAGCAAATCCCTTCCATTTGGTCCAGTGGAGAAAGTGATCCCTTTTCTCATCAAAGGAGCTGAAGAAAACTGTGGAATGCTAGCTACATCCTTTCTAGATATTCAACGTATCAGGTTATTTAATATTTTGGCATATTTACTTTTAGTTTTTAGTTCTTTCCATCATTATTATTATGGTTACCAATATCCTATTGGGGTTTTCGATCCATTTTGGCATAACCGAGTTGAAATAGAGGATCAAAAGTCTAGAATTCTGATTGTGAGGTATGCAGTCTAACAACATCATTTTCTCTTCTTGTAAATTGTGTATTTGATATGGTAAATGTCAATGTGAAAAATAGTTCATGGGAATAAAGAAATATGATTAGCAATGGAGGTTCGTAATCCAATTGTACACATCTCAGTTTTCCAATATGCACCTTGCAGAGTGCAACTTTTCCAATCGTCGTTCATTTTCCAAATGTATGCATGTTTTATATTTTAAGATTTTCTTGCATTGTGTTTTAGAGCTCTCCGGTGTTTGACACTTTAGATATTCATTTCATATAGCAAGTTATATATATTTACATTTTCTATGTTCTAAAATTATTTATAGGTAATGTTCATGGGTATATTAAGACCATTGTGTAGTTTTGTTGACCATATTGCTAGAGATACCCACCACTTCTGGGTTTTACATAATAGGATCGTTGTCTTCGCCAAATTTATCATATAACTTGTGTTCGAATAATATATAAAATTTTAAAGCATTTCAATTATTTTTTAATTTATTTTCTTAGTGTCAATTATTTTTTAATTAATTTATTTTCTTTTAATTATAATTTAGGCTAGGATTTCAATTTTTAGAGTATTGGAGGACGATGATGTTTTCAACAAAACTGAGATTGTCAGGCGATAGTCTATCTCTACTACTGGAAGTAACCATGTCTAGAATTGCCATTATGTAATGTTCCTTATTAGGAATTTTATTAAAATTGCAATTTTTCATTTTTTTCCCTAGTTAGATGTTTGACTAGTTTTGATCTCTAGGTCCCAAATTTGCCCCAAATGATCCCAAATATCCTGAGAAGGTATATGATTGATATTAGAACATAAATATGTGTTTCAAGGATGCCTTTGGACCTTTAAAATGCTTCTGCAAATCCTCTTTCAATTCTGGTCAATGTAGGCAACTTTACTAGTGATTTCCCTTTGACTAGTATTCGTCTCTATCTAGGTCTCAAATTGACTCCAAATCCCTTCAAATATTCAAGGAAGGTGTATGAATGATATTAGTACTTGAATATGATGTTTAGGGATGACATATGGCCACCAAAAGACCTCTTCAAACTCTCTTAATATTCTGGACCAAGTATGCAATTTTACTAGTAATTTGGGGTTCAAATCCCCCTGAGGTAAGTACTGAAAATGGCTTCCCAAATGCCTCCAAACCCACTCAAATTTATGAACAGAGGTATGTGATGTGTTAAGTATGTTATTAAGGTCTCATATGCACCATTAATGGTTTATTACAACTGTTCTCACCCTCTCCCATTCAACTGCAAAAATCCCCAATTCGACCCTTGGGGAAATGACACTATTTCACCTCCCAATACAACTAAACTGAGTAAAAATGCTTCAAATTCTCAATTACAGTACATGAAACTTGTAGAAGACATCCATGGCAGTATATTTATCACAAATATATCAGAGAATCATCCATTCATTCGAAATCATCAGCATTACATTGATTCACAACAAGGTAGTGGGGAAATGACATTGTTCTTTCATTAAAATTGAGATTTATACATTTCTACTTGGAATTTAGACCTGAAAATTTCTGGAGATGAAGAACAGAGTATTTAATTCATATTAAAAAATAAATGGGGCATTAGAAGCTCCCCCAAAGAGTACAATAGCTCACCAAAAACACCCTCCCTCAAGGATCAAGAATATGCTATAAAAAACGGAAATGGTTGAAGGAGTGAGCTGCAATAGAAGAAACCATGAGCTGCCCTGTAGCTTACACCTGCAAATAAAGACTCCATTAAAGCTCCATGGCCTTTCCAATTACCAACTTGGATGGGAATATTTCACCCTCGAAATTGGCTAAGGCAAGAAACTAGTCATCCACTAGCTCTCCCTCTACACAAATGCAATTCCAAATTCTACAAATGATCAAAAGCCATTCTCATACTTCATTTCTAAATTTTATAACCAACATTATCCTTCTAAGGGTCTAAATCCTCTCAATAGATTCAATAGATTTCCATGTAGGAAATATTTCACATTTGTCACTTGTCTCCTAGTTCCAACCTTCCATCTTCTCCCAAATTTGATTTTGAGTCTCTTTGGCTTCTCCAAATCCCAAATTCGCCTTCCTTGAGCCTATTTTTGGGGCTGACATGTCATAGTGGTCAGATGTCAGAGGTCAGGTCTGCAATTTGTCATAGTTGTCATAGATGCTCCATCATTGGTGTCATATGGGCTAGGGAATCTAGCCCAAGTGTCCACAAACTTCCACTTTGACTCTTTATCTTCCATGGAGGTTACCAATCCTTCCCAATTCGACCTAAGATGCTCAATGAAATGTGTTATGACTTACCAACTCACCCAAGAGTGTTCACATTCCCATTAATTCGAATTTACAAAAGAGAGATGCCATGTATTATGAAAAATCAAGCTAGTGTGGGTCCCACATCCTCCATATGTCTCCAAAACCATTTGTCACCTAGGATTCCTCTTGAATTTCTTTATTCACTCTATTTATTAAATACTTGAACCCTTGTAATGTCTAAACATCATTTATTATCCCCCTTATTCCAAATCCCAAAGCTTCCACCCCAAACCTAGGAAACTAGTAATTTTCCTCCTTGGCAATTATTTGACCCTTAACATCAATTTTACAAACTTTAATGAATATGGCTAAGGTGATTAGGCCATTGTGATCCAATTCCAAATTTGGGACATGACAAATCCTCCCTTCCCAATATTGCTTGTCCTCAAGCAATTTCAAACATGGGTGTTGAAGAACCTGCTTTCTGTATAATTCTTTGAAGTTGCCATTGAATTGACAAACCTTGAGTCTTTGAGTTTCCATGAAGATTTTAGAGAGGAACCACCATGCTTGCTTCTACACTACTCTGATAAAAATCACTTTATTAAGTGGGAAATCCATCTCCCATACTTCTTGTTTCCCCCCAAAAATTGAAACCAATGAGATACAAATTATTCCAGGGTCCCATTGCTTGTATTGCACCCCAACAATGAAGAGTGCTCTCCAACCCATACCATCAAATAAGATGATTCCTGGATCCCATTTTCTTGTGTGCATTCTTCCAAACATCACGAGTACACAATATATATCATCAAAGTACATAACTACATAATGAAAATGTACATCAAGGAGGTGCTTCATCAAAGAATCATAAAAGTGCTTGTACCTCCAAGCAAGTAGACCACGATTTTCCAAGTGCATACAAGCTTCAAGTGACCAATCAAATCTGCTCCAATGACATAGGTGAGGATCCCATGTCCTATAATGCTGCTCCAAAAGGATGTGATATGCATCAAAATATTCAACCATGTATTCTTTCATCCAAGAAGTGAATGAAGAATCTCCACTAAAATCTGAACCAAATAATGAGCAGAAAAAACAAGGAGACTTCAAATGACTCAAAGAAGTCTCACCCATACATCCATGAATGTGAGAATCATAAAGATGTAACAAAGTATGTGGCTTCCAACAAAAATGTTCTCCCATCATAAATCTATTCACCCAAGTGTTGGATGAAGTTCCTCTAACATCAAATGAACCCAGTGTTGAGCAAGAAAAACCATGAGTCTTCAAGTGACTGAAATCCATATCATAGGTGCATCCATGTAGATGTGAATCATCATAAAGTGACAAATTATGCTGCTGCAAATGTGAATAAGAATGTGCTCCAACCATGTCATCATAAAAGTTAAATCTAGGAGTTCCATACTCCTCATGTGGTACCATAAAAAAGAACCCTTTCACCCATACTTCATTGAGACTAATGTTGCAAAACATGGAATTGTAGGATGTAGGAGAATGAACTAAATCACCCAAATGATAAAAAAGTGCAGAAGTTTCATCACGGGAAGGATCCATAGGGGTAGTATCATGCAGCTCCTTCAAAAGTATGAACTCTTTGTCATAGTTTGGTTCCAATGTAGAGGAATCATGCTCTTCTTTAAAAATTGCATAACCTTCATCAAGAGACAATTCAAGTTCCTCTTCCACCACATCAAGTGTTTGGATCTCTTCAAGTTCATCTTCAAACACATCAAGAAAATTCAAATTTCCACATTTCTCATGATCCACCATGTCATGAGAATCCTCCAAACAATCTACCATTTGACAATCTAAAACATAGGAGGAAAAACAAGTATCTTGCAACTTTTCAAGAAGTTGCTCATTTTGAATTGTGAGCTTATGATTATCCTCATTATTCTTCAAGTATGCATCATGTAACAATTCATTAAGCTCAAACAAATGGTTTCTATCAAAAAGCAAAGACATGAAATTACCTTTGATGTGGCACATTGCTCTTTGAATCTTCTCCATGTCTTCAAGGAAGGATGTTTCCTAAAATGAAGTAGCTCTCCAACAAGAATTTGACACCAATGCTTGAGTGTCATGGAGAATGCTGAGAGACTGTTGTATTTTCTTTTCATTCATCTTTAAGGACCCTTCAAGAAAATGAGGCTCTTGCAAATGAACCTCCTCATCTTCTTCATTTTTTCTTGGACCAACTTCATGAAGCTCAAGTGGTGATGGGGAAGTTGATCTTGGTTCTTCTTCAATTGCTACAAGGTCTTCATTATCATGCTTAATGAAACTTGTACTTGTAGAAACACTTTAAAAAATGATCTCTATGTCACCAACATAGAGATGTGAGCACCCATCAGTAGGTACTCCTTCATAGTTTAAGCATCCATCACTAGATGCTCTTTGGTTCATGTCTAAGCTAGAAGGTGTCTCAAAATGATCTTCCATATTTTCAACAGAATCTTCTTCATGCTCTTGTGATGTCTCTTCCTTTTGCTCCTTAAAGCAAGCTGATGCATTTTTCCCCTTGTTTTCCTTATGATCAGTATATTTGGAATCTCTTCTTGAATAAATCTCAAAAGCTCTCCTCAAGGAGGACATTATTTCATGCACACATATATGATACTCGCTCCAAGGGTTTTTACAAGAAGGGCATAAACCTTTCTTCACTAACTCCGCATCTTCATTTTTGGGCCTATTTTCAAAAACATGTTCAGCATAGTACTCAAAAGACATGGCATTTTGTGTATTTTTGCTCGAAGCAAGATATTCTTGATATTTTTGATATTGTTGGGGCAAGGTTTTATATTTTTCTCTCCATCTTTGGAACTCGCTCATAGAATTATCCTTGGTTGGTGTGACACACTCATATTCATCAAATCTAAAGTCATAAGAATAATCTTCATTTCTCTTGAAATTGTAATGAGTGTTGCATGATGGCACCTCTTCCTCGTACCATTCACATTCTGCTTCATTTTTCTCATAAGCATCTGCATATTCCTCATAAGAATTGTACTCACAGGATTCATCATAATAGTAAGACATGGCTTCCAATTATTCTTGAATGTATGTACCTAATCCAAAGGTGCAAGGACCATGCTCTGATACCACTGTAATGTTCCTTATTAGGAATTTTATTAAAATTGCAATTTTTCACTTTTTTCCCTAGTTAGACGTTTGACTAGTTTTGATCTCTAGGTCCCAAATTTGCCCCAAATGATCCCAAATCTTCTGAGAAGGTATATGAATGATATTAGAACATAAATATGTGTTTCAGGGATGCCTTTGGACCTTTAAAATGCTTCTGCAAATCCTCTTTAAATTCTAGTCAACGTAGGCAACTTTACTAGTGATTTCCCTTTGACTAGTATTGGTCTCTATCTAGGTCTCAAATTGACTCCAAATCCCTTCAAATATTCAAGGAAGGTGTATGAATGATATTAGTACTTGAATATTATGTTTAGGGATGACATATGGCCACCAAAAGACCTCTGCAAACTCTCTTAAGATTCTGGACCAAGTATGCAATTTTACTAGTAATTTGGGGTTCAAATCCCCCTGAGGTAAGTACTGAAAATGGCTTCCCAAATGCCACCAAACCCACTCAAATTTATGAACAGAGGTATGTGATGTGTTAAGTATGTTATTAAGGTCTCATATGCACCATTAATGGTTTATTACAACTGTTCTCACCCTCTCCCATTCAACTGCAAAAATCCCCAATTCGACCCTTGGGGAAATGGCACTATTTCACCTCCCAATACAACTAAACTGAGTAAAAATGCTTCAAATTATCAAGTACAGTACATAAAACTTGTAGAAGACATCCATGGAAGTATATTCATCACAAATATATCAGAGAATCATCCATTCATTCGAAATCATCAGCATTACATTGATTCACAACAAGGTAGTGGGGAAATGACATCGTTCTTTCATTAAAATTGAGATTTATACATTTCTACTTGGAATTTATACCTGAAAATTTCTGGAGATGAAGAACAGAGTATTTAATTCATATTACAAAAGAAATGGGGCATTAGAAGCTCCCCCAAAGAGTACAATAGCTCACTAAAAACACCCTCCCTCAAGGATCAAGAATATGCTATCAAAAATGGAAATGGTTGAAGGAGTGAGCTGCAATAGAAGAAACCATGAGCTGCCCTGTAGCTTACACCTGCAAATAAAGACTCCATTAAATCTCCAAATGAAAGGTCTGAATGGCCTTTCCAATTACCAACTTGGATGGGAATATTTCACCCTCGAAATTGGCTAAGGCAAGAAACTAGTCATCCACTAGCTCTCCCTCTACACAAATGCAATTCCAAATTCTACAAATGATCAAAATTCATTCTCATACTTCATTTCTAAATTTTATAACCAACATTATCCTTCTAAGGGTCGAAATCCTCTCAATAGATTCAATAGATTTCCATTTAGGAAATATTCCACATTTGCCACTTGTCTCCTAGTTCCAACCTTCCATCTTCTCCCAAATTTGATTTTGAGTCTCTTTGGCTTCCCCAACTCCCAAATTCGCCTTCCTTGAGCCTATTTTTGGGGCTGACATGTCATAGTGGTAAGATGTTAGAGGTCAGGTCTGCAATTTGTCATAGTTTTCATAGATGCTCCATCATTGGTGTCATAGGGGCTAGGGAATCTAGCCCAAGTGTCCACAAACTTCCACTTTGACTCTTTATCTTCCATGGAGGTTACCAATCCTTCCCAATTCGACCTAATATGCTCAATGAAATGTGTTATGACTTACCAACTCACCCAAGAGTGTTCACATTCCCATTAATTCGAATTTGCAAAAGAGAGATACCATGTATTATGAAAAATCAAGCTAGTGTGGGTCCCACATCCTCCATATGTCTCCAAAACCATTTGTCACCTAGGATTCCTCTTGAATTTATTTATTCACTCTATTTATTAAATACTTGAACCCTTGTAATGTCTAAATATCATTTATTATCCCCCTTATTCCAAATCCCAAAGCTTCCACCCCAAACCTAGGAAACTAGTAATTTTCCTCCTTGGCAATTATTTGACCCTTAACATCAATTTTACAAACTCTAATGAATATGGCTAATGTGATTAGGCCATTGTGACCCAATTCCAAATTTGGGACATGACACATTACACTGCTTCATGTTTTTCCTTGTAGAACTATAAGAATCTAGCTCCCAGGACAAACTCTATTCATAATCTAGTTTCCCATCATTCTGTATGAATTCATGCTTCTAAATCATGGCCACTTGAGTGTAATCCGTCAGCCTGAAATTAGGGTTGGAATAAGTAGTTGTTACCGGTCACTTAGGTTTTGTTTTTATTATAATTTTTTTTGCTGACATGGTTGCGTTGTATTTGACTTATTGTTGTGTTGTAATCATATTCTCTCATAAGGCTGTTGCATAAGACCACAGAGGATACGCCACTATTATCCATATTAATGAAATTCATGTTACACCATTGGCGTTGTTTCTATAATAACATAGTTCATTGTTTTATCTTATTTTTTCAGCTATGAAAACAAATACATTACAAGTAGGAGAAGATGAGCAGATGCTTGAATTAGCACTGGTGAGAGTGTTTTCAGAAGAAGTTGTAAGTTTGACTGTTAGAGAAGTCGGGTGCAAGCTTATGCTAAGGAATGTCAACAACATAATCTTGGAAAGTCTTCTTCTATCAGTGTAGGTGAGGAGGGTGATGCTAAAAAATCCATACTTTCTAGATATGCACATGGAAAGTTTGCGTTGCGGGACAATTTTCTCAACAATACAGTGGGCAGGTTAGATGAGGAAGAGATACCAAGTTCTGAAATAGAGAAAAGAATGGGTATCCACACATTTGACAAGGAGGAATTTTCTACTTATAAAGAACATGCAAAATAATTGGGTCACTTAGATGAGACTAATCTAGAGCTTGTAGTTCCAAAAATAATGAGAACCAAAGGAAATAGGCGTAGAAGAGCGGACTTGGGCTTGGGCTTATATCATTTGCAATACAAAATTTCACTTGCTTCTACATATTTGCTTATAGTTGTTAACATAGCACGTGGCAATGGAAATGTCAAGGACATTGCCACCACGTAGATCTTGTTGCAATAAAGTAATAAATTAGTGGGATCTGTAAAGAGATTTTTGTTTAGTTTTACAAGGAAGGTATCTTGGAATGTCATTTCAAAAATATTCAAAGTATCTATCAAATATTGATAGAACAATTAATTAATTAACATATCATATTATCCTGCTAGTTGCAAATAATGATTAGTATAATGGAAAATTCTCTAGATGTAATCTTCGATATTAAATTTTAGTTTAAAACAATAATGATATTGATAATTTTATTTTTTATTCTTATTTTATGGAAACGTTTTCGAATTAAGGAGTTGTAAGGTGATGATATTTAGAAACTCAAAGCTAATTTTACTTAAGAAATGTCATGTATTATACATTGAGGTATATGGTGACAAGTGACAAAATATCTTACCTCTTAATTTGATGACATGTTTAATATTTGTTTAAAAATGGTTTAAAAAGTTTAACATTTGTTTAAAAAATGTGTTTTTAATATGGAAGACTAAGTTTAAATAGAATTTGGAAAACCATATATATATAAAAGAAAAGGAAATATTTAAAATTTAAAAAGTAAGTATATTGAGAATTAGTTTTAGAAGGTGTTAGAAAAATTGAGAAGAAAAAAGAAAAAAAAGATAGTGGATATAACCAATAATATATATTGGAAGAATAAACTAGATGGAGATGTAACCAAGAGGTCATCCTACAATGCTAGGTAATGAAAATGAAGCCAGAACGATGACAATGGATAGAGAATCAAAACTCTTACCCTTGTCAAAATTGCAGATGAGGCCAATTCCTCCAATGGGTTGAATTTCAAGTCTCTTATTCCTGCTTGAATAGTCCTTAGGTCCTTCCTTGTAGTCTTGCAACCAGTCTATAGCCGTACCCTAAACCGTTTACCCAAACCAATATAACCTCCCAACCAGAATAGCCTCTCCATCTCCCCAGTCCATAAAAAAATTAAGAGTTTTTTAGGCCCCTAAGCCCGAAACCCAAAGAATAGTACTGGCAGTCCCCAAATTTCACATAATTTTATTCACAACCAACACAAGTTTCCCAAGGGTTCAACCTTCATTTCCAACATCAACCGTCCCATCTTCCCAGCCTCCACACAACCAGCGGAAGGAACCCCCATATCATCTCTCCTTCCCCTTTTATATATTTAGGTAACTTTCCCCAAGTCATCCCTTATCCAAATATAACTTAGATTAAAAAAATATTAACCTAACAATATCTTAGCACACATTTCAGCCAAAAACAAACCAATCCAATACAATTTATAAATTTATGAATCAAATCAAACCTAACTTCTTCATTTCCAAATCAAATCAAATCCCGGTTTTATACAAAATTTTACAATTCTAATTCCAAGTTAAATCATCGGTGATTCTCTTTTATAATCAATAATACTAATGTAATTGAAATAACTCTAGATGGTCATAAAACTTTAGTTAAATAAGGATATTAATCATAATAATTATTACTTTGATTAATCCTTCATCTATTAATTTAATTACTTTAATTAATATAATTATTATACAATTTATCAACAACACAACAACTTACCAAGTATAATTGGCTATAAGCATACTAGCGCAATATGTGTGAGGTGTGGCTATGTAGCTAGCATACACATGCCTCATATGCATGTTAATAATCAAAATATCAATGCACTCAGTTTGTAAATCTTACGCATTCTAATAGTAAAGCAGAGCGGGGCATTACAATCATTGAATTTACCTGTTGCGAACAAAGAAGATAGATTCCAAGATAAAGAGCATGGATTTGTTCTTGATTGATAGTTTTCTCCCGAATCCCCATGCATAGCTCAATTCTAACTTTCCATTAGGGTCATAGAGGACCTCCCTTGCACTTTCCCTCCAAGTAGGTGTCATTGTTACTATTGAAATTGTGATCATATTGCTTAGAAACATCTATTAATTTTATTTATTAAAATAAAATCTTAAAAAGTGTTTTTCTAGTTTAATGTACCTAATGGTTTTCAGTTAGTGAATTTTAAGGCTTGAACTTAACTCAATATTAATCGGGAACTTATGTTGTCACTATCATTTAAGAGGTTTTCAGTAACTATGTATGAATTTTTAGTCTTACAATCAAGTTATTCAAAAGTTTGTCCATAATGATTTTGATATAGAGTAAGTTAAAAAGTGAATAAACGCTCTTGAAAATTTTCTTCAAATTCAACAATAACTTTTGTTGGAAGTTATAGTTCCACCTAATTAATGGAAAATAAACGCTCTTGAGAATTTTCTTCAAATTCAACAATAACTTTTGTTGGAAGTTATAGTTCCACCTAATTAATGGGAACTTTGACCATGTTACTTGTCCTTAAGGGTTTTAGCTTCTTTTAAGAAGACATAGAAGGTTGAAATTGAAAAAAAAAAGGATTGAGTTGAGTTGTCCACTTTTTAACTCACTTCTATTCATGATCCAAAACACTATACGTCATATGATTTGGATGTTTTTCAACCAATATCACCCAAAAATGGCTATATAATCTTTGGTCAAATTACATTTTTTCATTATTTAAATTGCATTTTTGAATGCATAAATGGATTTAGCACCATCAAAAACCAATATTGCACTTGGATTATACAATAAATTTTTATTTTTATTTTGTGTATGGGAGAATCGACAATTGCAATCCTTGTCAAGCCCATGTCTTTTTAGAGATCATGAGGTCGACTCCTATAGCTACCACTATAAACCAAACCCACCTCATCTCGTGTTGGTCCTAGGAGGAAAATTAAGACAGTGTTGAAATTCAAACCTGGAACCACTAGGCGATAAAGTACTCAACAATCTCAACAACTTTAATTTACAATCTAAAAAATTCTTCTCAATTTTTTACCCTATTTCAAATAAAAATGATTCTAAAATTATAACTAAACCAACCCAAATCATTAAAATTATGCTTCCTAAATTTATTTCAAAGAATCATTAAAAAAACTAATTAATCCACCTCAACATAAATTAAAAATCATGTCAAGCTTCCCCACATTAACATAAAAGTCATTTCTATAAAAGACCATAAAAGTTTCACATCATAAATGCATCCATAGAAAATTAAAAAATTAAGCCTTACCTTCATGTCATAGATAATTGCAAATTTCACTTCATAAATGCATTTATATCCATAGAACAAATAAAAAATAAAATAAATGCAATTTTTTATAAAAGAACATATAAGTTTCACATCATAAATGCATTTACATCCATAGAAAAAATAAAAAAGTAAGCCCCACCTTCATGTCATAGATAATTGCAAGTTTCACTTCATAAACGCATCTACATCTATATAAAAAATAAAAAAAAATAAAATAAATGAAAGTTTTTCAAGTGAGATTAATTTTATTAGGTTAGTTTTTTTAGTTAAAAAGTATGAAAATGAGATGTTTTTTATAATGATGATAGTTATTAATGTCTACTAATATTAATTTTTATCTATTTTATCTAAAAACATAAGAAATCACTTAATTTTCTTTAAAATTTTATATTATAACAAATATTTTGAAATTATACTTTTTAACCTTCTAATTTGTCAAAATTATAGCTAGTAAAGAAAGCTTCTCTTCAAGCTTTTTGAGTATAGGAATTTAAAGCAAACCAAATACTTCATTTTTCTCTTCTTAAGATCCTATAGACCAAAGTTGGTCCAAGGGAACATTAATCTTCACCATCAACATCATATAAAACATTGTATACAAAAATGATTTTTATCTTTAATCATCCTAATATCATAAAGAAAACAAATTCACAATAAACATTTTATCATTGAATATTAACTTTAAAATTCAAATTCTTAAATTATAAACTATTTTATTTATAAATATTGTCTATATTATTACATCATTTCATATTGTGTTTTATAAAAGATTCAAAAATAATTTTAATAATAAAAGTATATAAATATAATAACAACAATACATTATTATAAATCTCCAATAAATTCAGTCAAAGAAGTGCTGTAAAACATGGGGTACTTATACTTCATTTAAAATATAAAAAAATAATGGCATATCAAATACACATCATTGACTTAAAAAGATATATATTCTCACCAACTGCAATAAAGTGATATCGTGGTAACATCAACCATTGAACTCTATAAAGTGATTGGTGGGATCTCTAAAGAGATTTAGTTTAAGAAGGAAAGTATTGGAATCCATTTCAAAAAGGTTTAAAGTATCATTGAGAAATTGATAGATTGATGAATTAATGTATCGGAAGAATCAATGAGTTATAAGGGATGATTAACATACAAATTCTCTCTATAATTTCTTGGATATAATTTTGTATTTTGTATTTTAATTTAAAATAATAATTGAATGAATAATTATTTTTTTAATTAAAAATAATATTTATTATTATTATAAATAAAATTAAAATATTTCATCATTCAAAATAATTTTATTTAAAATATATATATTTTAAGACAATTTGTAATTTGAAATCGATCTATTAAATAAGATGGCTATTCTCTCATTCGAAATTAATTTATTTATGAAAACATATATTTTAACATAATTTGTCCGAAACAATAAAACCCCATCATCCTTATATATTTCATTATAATATTTATTACAATATAACAATAACTTTAATTCATTTTCTAAACTTATTTAGATTATAATTAATTAATTTTACATTATTTTTATTTTTATTTATTCTCTAATAACCATATTATAATATTTATTTTTATCATAATCAATTAATTTTACATTAATTAAATTAGTTTTATTTTTTTTTATTGGTGTATTCTAAATATTCTATGTTTTCAACATTTTTCAAGCATATTTTTGATCGTATTTTGTTTGATGATGATGATTAACGCCCACTGAAACCGACTACGGTCTATCGAACTTTAAGAAGGTTATTACTTGATTTGCTTTAAACTTTTGTTCCTATGCTCAAAAAGCTTGGTAAGAAGCTTTCCAAACTCACTATAGTTTTGGCAAGTTAGGAGGTTTACTTCCTAAAAATCATATTATAATACTAAAATTTCTTCATTAATTTTAATTCATTTTCTAAACTTATTTTAATCATAACTAATTAATTTTGTTTGAAGTTTGATTAGTTCTATAGTTTTTTTTCACAGAGATAGTTTTATGCTAAAAAACTCTATGTAACTTTGATTCCTCTTTAATAACAAGTTACAACTTTTCATATTTGAAAAAAAAACTAATTAATTTTGCACCAATTAAATTAGTTTTATTTTTTATTTACTTTCTAACAATCATATCGATAAATTTAATTTACTCAAATTCATTATCTTTTTTCTAATTTATTCATTAATTTAAAACTTTTTCAATTCTTACCTGTATTTTATTAGTTTTTATATTTTTTTATAATGCTAGAGCCGGAAAATAATATCATCAAAAGAGAATTTACATTTTCTATAGAGGTTGGTTTACCAGCAGGAAGAAGACCTGACTAGCCCTCTCTCCAAAATTCCATCAAAAGCATCCAAATTAAATCGACATACTTGTTAACCAAACATCTTCACAACCAAATATAAGAGGACTTGTCATGACTGTAAAGTTTAGCAAACTGAATCTAAAAACCCGAGTTAAGTCTATAGAGGTGCTAAGACTGAAACTATTAAGATTATATGCCCGATAGGCTGGGACTTTTAAACAAAAGGGAGGTTCCATTATTTCTTTGTAAATCAAATACCAAATATGTTGAAAATTATACCATCTAAGATTGACACAAATCAAAGAACTAATCATCATATGAGATAATGATTGTCGGAGCTACCTTTGATTCGACTTCCTCGACGATTTCTAGAGCTTTGTTGGTGTTCCCCTTCTTTGACTGCTTACGAAAGATCATGCCTATGTTGTAGGGAGCAGCTCTAAATTAAACAACTTTGCCTTTCAGCTCCTTGACAACAACATTGAGCTTATCATTGAATTCCTTCTGATTTTGCAACAACTGATGTACCTCAGTTTGTAGGTGCCCCATTCTATCTAAGAGGGCCATGCCATTGTTGTTCTCCTCAAATAGACCCTAAGAACTATCCGTAATAGCACATCCTAGAAGTGCTTTAGTTTTCTAGGATAGTGTCAGGGTTTTGGAATACCAAGTTTCCATGGTGTACATGTTCTTAGGATTATCCTCCATCAAACCAAATTGCTCCTATAATATCTTGAGTGATGGAACCTCCAAGCTGTTTGCGATTCTGACCTCCATCCTATGAATATGCTCTTTTGTTGCAGGCTTAACAATTCCATGGAAACTGACTTTGGCTCGTCTCTGCTCCTCGAGCATGTGAGGCATGTGAGTACGTTTAGGACCGTTCACTATTTTGCAGGTGGTGCTCTTGATTCAGGCCATTATTGTCAAATCATAGAGGCTCTTCCACTGTAAATTGATGTAGAGGTAAAGTGCAGTAGGGGGCTCAGCAGGACGATAGTTGTGACTGGATTCACTTCGGTCCCTTTTATGCTTTCTCGATTTGGGTCTTCTGTTGAAGGCGGGGACACCAAATCTTACCATCATTGTGCTTCAAAAGTGGATGTTGAACCCGATTGAATTACAGAAGGTGGAGAGCTCAACTCTCACGATTAATAATAAATCCATCTAGGGCGAGGTCTAGCGACATGACGTTCGATTGAAGGAAAATTGAGTTCATCATACCATAGTATTAACGACATAATGATAGGCAGCTGCAAGAGGAGTCTCCCACATCTTTCCAATAGTCCTTTTAGCTAACATGTGTGAGGGCACCAGGAGGAGACTCCTTCATGGAAACCTTAATTTTTATGCTTTTGTTCTGGGGTCCTTTCCCCATTATTTTCTAAATTTGTTTACCTAATTTCTTAACAACTATTTCTTCCATAGCTTTATATTTAATTTGATTCTTTTTTAATTATTAACAACTTCGTTGTGAAAATCCAAAAAGCAATACCACACTATAAGATATCTTAAATGTGCAGGATGAGAGATATTTAATACTTGAATTAAAAAGACATTTCTTAAAAGTTTTATAGTTAGGTGTAAAAGACTATTCGGAGAATTTGGCATCAAATTAATTAATAAATAAAATTCAATTAAAATTTAGTTTGAAGTATTAAAAAAATATTTATCTTGTAAAATAATGAGAACCAAAGGAAATAGGCGTAGAAGAGCGGACTTGGGCTTGGGCTTATATCATTTGCAATACAAAATTTCACTTGCTTCTACATCTTTGTTTATAGTTGTTAACATAGCACGTGGCAATGGAAATGTCAAGGACATTGCCACCACGTAGATCTTGTTGCAATAAAGTAATAAATTAGTGGGATTTATAAAAAGATTTTTATTTAGTTTTACAAGGAAGGTATCTTGGAATGTCATTTCAAAAATATTCAAAGTATCTATCAAATATTGATAAAACAATCAATTAATTAACATATCATATCATCCTGCTAGTTGCAAATAATGATTAACATAATGGAAAATTATCTAGATGTAATCTTCGATATTAAATTTTAGTTTAAAACAATAATGATATTGATAATTTTATTTTTTATTCTTATTTCATGGAAATGTTTTCTCCTTAAGGAGTTGTAAGGTGATGATATTTAGAAACTCAAAGCTAATTTTATTTAAGAAATGTCATGTATTATACATTGAGGTATATGGTGACAAGTGACATAATATCTTACCTCTTAATTTGATGACATGTTTAATATTTGTTTAAAAATGGTTTAAAAAGTTTAACATTTGTTTAAAAAATGTGTTTTTAATATGGAAGACTAAGTTTAAATAGAATTTGGAAAACCATATATATATAAAAGAAAAAGAAATATTTAAAATTTAAAAAATAAGTATATTGAGAATTAGTTTTAGAAGGTGTTAGAAAAATTGAGAAGAAAAAAGAAAAAAAGATAGTGGATATAACCAATAATATATTGGAAGAATAAACTAGATGGAGATGTAACCAAGAGGTCATCCTACAATGCTAGGTAATGAAAATGAAGCCAGAACGATGACAATGGATAGAGAATCAAAACTCTTACCCTTGTCAAAATTGCAGATGAGGCCAATTCCTCCAATGGGTTGAATTTCAAGTCTCTTATTCCTGCTTGAATAGTCCTTAGGTCCTTCCTTGTAGTCTTGCAACCAGTCTATAGCCGTACCCTAAACTGTTTACCCAAACCAATATAACCTCCCAACCATAATAGCCTCTCCATCTCCCCAGTCCAGAAAAAAATTAAGAGTTTTTTAGGCCCCTAAGCCCGAAACCCAAAGAATAGTACTGGCAGTCCCCAAATTTCACGTAATTTTATTCACAACCAACACAAGTTTCCGAAGGATTCAACCTTCATTTCCAACATCAGTCGTCCCATCTTCCTAGCCTCCACACAACCAGCGGAAGGAACCCCCATATCATCTCTCCTTCCCCTTTTATATATTTAGGTAACTTTCCCCAAGTCATCCCTTATCCAAATATAACTTAGATTAAAATAATATTAACCTAACAATATCTTGGCACACATTTCAGCCAAAAACAAACCAATCCAATCCAAGTTATAAATTTATGAATCAAATCAAACCTAACTTCTTCATTTCCAAATCAAATCAAATCCCGGTTTTATACAAAATTTTACAATTCTAATTCCAAGTTAAATCATTGGTGATTCTCCTTTATAATCAATAATATTAATGTAATTGAAATAACTCTAGATGGTCATAAAACTTTAGTTAAATAAGGATATTAATCATAATAATTATTACTGTGATTAATCCTTCATCTATTAATTTAATTACTTTAATTAATATAATTATTATACAATTTATCAACCACACAACAACTTACCAAGTATAATTGGCTATAAGCATACTAGCACAATATGTGTGAGGTGTGGCTATGTAGCTAGCATACACATGCCTCATACGCATGCTAATAATCAAAATATCAATGCACTCAGTTTGTAAATCTTACGCATTCTAATAGTAAAGCAGAGCGGGGCATTACAATCATTGAATTTATCTATTGCGAACACAGAAGATAGATTCCAAGATAAAGAGCATGGATTTGTTCTTGATTGATAGTTTTCTCCCGAATCCCCATGCATAACTCAATTCTAACTTTCCATTAGGGCCATAGAGGACCCCCCTTGCACTTGACCCCAAGTAGGTGTCATTGTTACTATTGAAATTGTGATCATATTGCTTAGAAACGTCTATTAATTTTATTTATTAAAATAAAATCTTAAAAAGTGTTTTTCTAGTTTAATGTACCTAATGGTTTTCAGTTAGTGAATTTTAAGGCTTGAACTTAACTCAATATTAATCGGGAACTTATGTTGTCACTATCATTTAAGAGGTTTTCAGTAACTATGTATGAATTTTTAGTCTTACAATCAAGTTATTCAAAAGTTTGTCCATAATGATTTTGATATAGAGTAAGTTAACAAGTGAATAAACGCTCTTGAAAATTTTCTTCAAATTCAACAATAACTTTTGTTGGAAGTTATAGTTCCACCTAATTAATGGAAAATAAACGCTCTTGAGAATTTTCTTCAAATTCAACAATAACTTTTGTTGGAAGTTATAGTTCCACCTATTAATGGGAACTTTGACCATGTTACTTGTCCTTAAGGGTTTTAGCTTCTTTTAAGAAGACATAGAAGGTTGAAATTGAAAAAAAAAGGATTAGGATGGAACTTTGTCTAGCACTAAAAAAAAAGTTTACAAAAAGGTTGAGTTGTCCACATTTTAACTCACTTCTATTCATGATCCAAAACACTATACGTCATATGATTTGGACGTTTTTCAACCAATATCACCAAAAAATGGCTATATAATCTTTGGTCAAATTACATTTTTTCATTATTTAAATTGCATTTTTGAATGCATAAATGGATTTAGCACCATCAAAAACCAATATTGCACTTGGATTATACAATCAATTTTTATTTTTATTTTGTGTATGGGAGAATCGACAATTGCAATCCTTGTCAAGCCCATGTCTTTTTAGAGATCATGAGGTCGACTCCTGTAGCTACTACTATAAACCAAACCCACCTCATCTCGTGTTGGTCCTAGGAGGAAAATTAAGACAGTGTTGAAATTCAAACCTGGAACCACTAGGCGATAAAGTACTCAACAATCTCAACAACTTTAATTTACAATCTAAAAAATTCTTCTCAATTTTTTACCCTATTTCAAATAAAAATGATTCTAAAATTATAACTAAACCAACCCAAATCATTAAAATTATGCTTCCTAAATTTATTTCAAAGAGTCATTAAAAAAACTGATTAATCCACCACAACATAAATTAAAAATCATGTCAAGCTTCCCCACATTAACATAAAAGTCATTTCTATAAAAGACCATAGAAGTTTCGCATCATAAATGCATCCATAGAAAATTAAAAAATTAAGCCCTACCTTCATGTCATAGATAATTGCAATTTTCACTTCATAAATGCATTTACATCCATAGAACAAATAAAAAATAAAATAAATACAAATTTTTATAAAAGAACATATAAGTTGTACATCATAAATGCATTTACATCCATAGAAAAAATAAAAAGTAAGCCCCACCTTCATGTCATAGATAATTGCAAGTTTCACTTCATAAACGCATTTACATTCATATAAAAAAAAAAAAAAAAATGAAAGTTTTTTAAGTGAGATTAATTTGTTAGGTTAGTTTTTTTAATTAAAAAGTATGAAAATGAGATGTTTTTTTTTTTTTTTTTCCTGGGAAAAAGTCGTAATTTTATTTCATATATGAACAAAATTACATTCTGCACATGTAATAGAAAAATGAGATGTTTTTTATAATGATGATAGTTATTTTTTTTTTCCTTGGAAAAAGTCCGTAATTTTATTTCAAAAAGATGATTAAAATTACATTCTGCACATGTAGTAGAATCACAAGGATCCCTACATTTTCACATATTTCTGTCCCATACAAGCAGAACCAACAGCTGCTGAACCAAAAAAAAGAAAAGAGAAACCCAAATGAAACGTTGCCACAAGAAGATGAACAAATCTTGAGCAGCAAAGAGAAACCCAAAGAAAACGTTGCCAGAAGAACAGAAATCTTGATCAGCGGGTGTACGATTTCAGATCGGGATGCTCTACGAAAAGCGCCACCACCATCGAGGATAGCAGCCGCCGGCGAAGGCCGCCGTCTCGACTCCAAAATTTCCCCATAGGGACTGAAAGCATCCTGCAGACTTCTATCGTCGGTGGCCCAAGCGAGACCACCGACGAAGCAACGGTATTCGACCTCGGCTGAAGCCATCATCTTGAAATCAAAGCACCGGAGCCTCGACGGAGCAAGAAAACAATGAACCCGGACCCCGAACCAGAAACGAACGGAACCGAACCAGAGAACCACGGAATTTGAGCCACATAAAATATAAGAACCAAAGCAAATCAAGCCCTAAACACCATGCTTATCTCCTCCAAGCTTTACCATTCATGGCATCGATGGCAGCCCTCATTGACTGCTCGTCGCTGAAGGTCACGAAGCCGAATCCGCGGGATCTGCCAGTTTCCCGGTCGCTTATTAGCCGCCGAGAATGAACCCGCCGGCCTCCAAGAACCTTGACTGCAGAACAAACGGCTTCGTCCCTCCACCCAAAGATCCAGACACCTCCACCGAAATCATCCACCGACCGCCAAGCCCGAAGCAACGGCTCCATCAGTGCCAGCGAGAAGGAGAAGATCCTTCAAAGCAAACCCGCGTTAGAGGAAGCAGGAGATCCAAGTCTGTGTACAGAGCAGCAGACGCAAAGACCTCCCAAGCCGGCGATACAGCCCGCATACTGCTTCTGGTGAATAAGCCAACAGACAGACCCTGCAACTAATCAGGAGCAGACCGCCCTAGCAACTGCCGAGAACCCAGATCCCCGAGATGCCTCCTCCGGAGGACGCCGCCCTTCAGGAAACCTGCAAGAAAACACAACAAACAATGTACAGAAGAGGAGGGGCGGCTGGGCCAAGCCCTGGCCGCCCTAGCTAAACAGAGTAAACGACTCTCAAAACCAGAGAAGCTTCGGCGCTCCAAGAAAACGATTCACTTCCGGATCCAACTCCCTTTATTCCCCATTGTATAATCATAATGATGATAGTTATTAATGTCTACTAAAATTATTTTTTATCTATTTTATCTAAAAACATAAGAAATTGCTTAATTTTCTTTAAAATTTTATATTATAACAAATATTTTGAAATTATATTTTTTAACCTTTTAACTTGTCAAAATTATAGCGAGTAAAGAAAGCTTCTCTTCAAGCTTTTTGAGTATAGGAATTTAAAGTAAACCAAATACTTCATTTTTCTCTTCTTAAGATTTTATAGACCAAAGTTGGTCCAAGGGACATTAATCATCACCATCAACATCATATAAAACATTGTATGAAAAAATGATTTTTATCTTTAATCATCCTAATATCATAAAGAAAACAAATTCACAATAAACATTTTACTTATACTTATACTTCACAATCTCCAATAAATTCAGTCAAAGAAGTGCTGTAAAACATGGGGTACTTATACTTCATTTAAAATATAAAAAAATAATGGCATATCAAATACACATCATTGACTTAAAAAGATATATATTCTCACCAACTGCAATAAAGTGATATCGTCGTAACATCAACCATTGAACTCTATAAAGTGGTCGGTGGGATCTCTAAAGAGATTTAGTTTAAGAAGGAAAGTATTGGAATCCATTTCAAAAACGTTTAAAGTATCTTTGAGAAATTGATAGATTGATGAATTAATGTATCGGAAGAATCAATGAGTTATAAGGGATGATTAACATACAAATTCTCTCTATAATTTCTTGGATATAATTTTGTATTTTGTATTTTAATTTAAAATAATAATTGAATGAATAATTATTTTTTTAATTAAAAATAATATTTATTATTATGTTAAATAAAATGGAAATATTTCATCATTCAAAATAATTTTATTTAAAATATATATATTTTAAGACAACTTGTAATTTGAAATCGATGTATTAAATAAGATGGCTATTCTCTCATTCGAAATTAATTTATTTATGAAAATATATATTTTAACATAATTTGTTCGAAACAATAAAACCCCATCATCCTTATATATTTCATTATAATATTTATTACATTATAATAGTAAAATTTCTTCAATAACTTTAATTCATTTTCTAAACTTATTTAGATCATAATTAATTAATTTTACATTAATTTTATTTTTATTTATTCTCTAATAACTATATTATAATATTTATTTTTATCATAATTAATAAATTTTACATTAATTGAATTAGTTTTATTTTTTTTATTGGTGTAGTCTAAATATTCTATGTTTTCAACATTTTTCAAGCATATTTTTTATCGTATTTTGTTTAATGATGATGATTAACGCCCATTGAAACCAACTACAGTCTATCAAACCTTAAGAAGGTTATTACTTGGTTTGCTTTAAACTTTTGTTCCTATGCTCAAAAAGCTTGGTAAGAAGCTTTCCAAGCTCACTATAGTTTTGGCAAGTTAGGAGGTTTACTTCCTAAAAATCATATTATAATACTAAAATTTCTTCATTAATTTTAATTCATTTTCTAAACTTATTTTAATCATAACTAATTAATTTTGTTTGAAGTTTGATTAGTTCTATAGTTTTTTTTCAAAGAGATAGTTTTATGCTAAAGAACTCTATGTAACTTTGATTCCTCTTTAATAACAAGTTACAACTTTTCATATTTGAAAAAAAAAACTAATTAATTTTGCACCAATTAAATTAGTTTTATTTTTTATTTACTTTCTAACAATCATATCGATAAATTTAATTTACTCAAATTCATTATCTTTTTCTAATTTATTCATTAATTTAAAACTTTTCCAATTCTTACCTGTATTTTATTACTTTTTATGTTTTTTTATAATGCTAGAGCCGGAAAATTATATCATCAAAAGAGAATTTACATTTTCTATAGAGGTTGGTTTACCAGCAGGAAGAAGACTTGACTAGCCCTCTCTCCAAAATTCCATCAAAAGCATCCAAATTAAACTGATATACTTGTTAACCAAACATCTTGATAACCAAAGATAAGAGGACTTGTCATGATTGTAAAGTTTAGCAAACTGAATCTAAAAACCCGAGTTAAGTCTATAGAGGTGCTAAGACTGAAACTATTAAGATTATATGCCCGATAGGTTGGGACTTTTAAACAAAAGGGAGGTTCCATTATTTCTTTGTAAATCAAATACCAAATATGTTGAAAATTATACCATCTAAGATTGACACAAATCAAAGAACTAATCATCATATGAGATAATGATTGTCGGAGCTACCTTTGATTCGACTTCCTCGACGATTTCTAGAGCTTTGTTTGTGTTCCCCTTGTTTGACTGCTTATGAAAGATCATGCCTGTGTTGTAGGGAGCCGCTCTAAATTGAAAAACTTTTCCTTTTAGCTCCTTGACAACAACATTGAGCTTGTCATTGAATTCCTTCTGATTTTGCAACAACTGATGTACCTCATTTTGTAGGCGCCCCATTCTATCTATGAGGGCCATGCCATTGTTGTTCTCCTCAAATAGACCCTAAGAACTATCTGTAATAGCACATCCCAGAAGTGCTTTAGTTTTCTAGGACAGTGTCAGGGTTTTGGAATACCAAGTTTCCATGGTGTGCGTGTTCTTAGTATTATCCTCCATCAAACCAAACTGCTCCTATAATATCTTGAGTGATGGAATCTCCAAGCTGTTTGCAATTCTGACCTCCATCCTATGAATATGCTCTTTTGTTGCAGGCTTAACAATTCCATGGAAACCGACTTTGGCTCGTCTCTCCTCCTCGAGCACGTGAGGCATGTGAGTACGTTTAGGACCGTTCACCATTTTACAGGTGGTGCTCTTGATTCCAGCCATTATTGTCAAATCATAGAGGCTCTTCCACTGTAAACCGATGTAGAGGTAAAGTGCGGTAGGGGGCTCAGCAGGATGATAGTTGTGACTGGATTCACTTCGGTCCCTTCTATGCTTTCTCGATTTGGGTCTTGTGTTGAAGGCGAGGACACCAAATCTTACCATCATTGTGCTTCAAAAGTGGATGTTGAACTCGATTGAATTACAGGAGGTGGAGAGTTCAACTCTCACGATTAAGAATAAATCCATCTAGGGCGAGGTCTAGCGACATGACGTTCAATTGAAGGAAAATTGAGTTCATCGTACCATATATTAACGACATGATGATAAGCAGCTGCAAGAAGAGTCTACCACATCTTTCCAATAATCCTTTTAGCTAACATGCATGAGGGCACCAGAAGGAGACTCCTTCATTGGAACCTTAATTTTTATGCTTTTGTTCTCGGTCCTTCCCCATTATTTTCTAAATTTATTTACCTAATTTCTTAACAACTATTTCTTCCATACCTATATATTTAATTTGATTCTTTTTTAATTATTAACAACTTCGTTGTGAAAATCCAAAAAGCAATACCACACTATAAGATATCTTAAATGTGACAAGATGAGAGAGATTTAATACTTGAATTAAAAAGACATTTCTTAAAAGTTTTATAGTTAGGTGTAAAAGACTATTCGGAGAATTTGGCATCAAAATAATTAATAAATAAAATTAAAGTAAATAAAATTCAATTAAAATTTAGTTTGAAGTATTAAAAAAATATTTATCTGGTAAAATACTAAGAGAATAATAATATTTTTAAATATTAAAAAAAACACTAAACTTGTAAAAAAATATTACACGATTTGATTTCAAATGATATTCTAAATGTCGATAAGATTAATGTATCTCTTCTTCTATGTATAATTACTTTATTCAATTGTAAAAAAAAACAGAATATCATAAATAATAAATAAATTATTCACATAAGTAAAACAACCTTTAAATATAAGCAATTATGTTTGCTATCATAGAGAAACGTTTTGAAAAGGCCATGTTCATAAAGAATAAAATCCACTTTTTTAAAAACTTTACAAAAATGGGTAATCAACATTAATTACTTATATCATAAAAAAAATATTGTTAAATAACCTATATAAAATCGTATTTTTTTCTAAACAACAATTGAATACGATTTTATTTACTTTCAAAGATATCATGTGAGCAATTAATTAAATAGATTTTCATCATAGTCATTAGGTAAAACAATTGGTTTCATGTATGGGATATTGGGTATCTTGGGAATCGTGTAGTTGAAACTGCTCTTATAAGTTTTGGAGTTAAAACCTAAAACTGTTTATAATTGACTAAGAGTTTGTCTTCCTCATATTTAAGGAAACATGTTAACAACCTAAGACAAGAGGAGGCATATGACATGAATGGAAGTCTGCCCCCCTTACAAATCATCATTTTAGATCACATGATTTTCCTTGAATAACGGTGATGAGTTAGCTCACATTTGTTAGAACATAATACCCATCTAGACATTAGACATAAAGCATTCTTTTGCTTTCTCTAGTGTTTAAACCATGTCGTTGACCACCTAGTGCAAAGTCCCCATCATCCTGATTATCCAGGACTTTGGTTTTGTAAGTATTTCCTCATTATCCATGGATGCATCCTCTTGCATGATTTTAGGCTCATATGTGCCCTCTTCCTTGATTTTAGCCACCTACCATCAGTTACAATCAGTTAACTGGGGAAACCTCCTTGATTTCATGCAATCTAGGTTGATTTGAGCATTGATGACCACTGACAGTCATCTAATGCGCCCTCCATCACCAATTGACTCCTGCATGCACCCTAATGCACCATTTTGGTCCACCTACCATCAATTACACTCAATTAATTGATCTCTTTCAGGAGTTACAACTGGAAATCATGTCTAGTGATGGAATCTATGCCAATTAATCCTGCCACATGTCTAGATTCCAATTGCCTCTTAAGGCTCATGGATTTCTCTATTGAAGATGTATTATAAATGTATACACAATGTTGAATAATAGATGCATGGAAAGTATTCCAATTGAGTTCCAAATCTCTTGTGTTCTAGCACATGTTTTCTTCTCTATTTTTCTTGTAGATCCGTGTAAAACTTGTGAGGTTAGTTTTGTTGATGGATATCCACCCGTGAAAGAAATTTCACATGGTATCAGAGCTGTCCAACTATCTAGTTCATCTCATATACTTCCATTTATGCACCAGAAGCTGTGGAGGTTCCACACAAATCCTGGGGCTATTGCCTTGAATTCATTAGAGCAATGCTTTGGAGTCTACCCAGGCGTGATGCACTCTCGAATGTGCTCAATGTCAAAGTAGAGATTGAGTGTGATGCTATAAAATATTCTTCCAAATTGTTTTCAGAGTGTTTTTTTTGCAGGTTATTGTCTCACCAGGAGCGCAATAGCAAAGCATGGATCAGATTCAAGACGTGATCCTGATTCCATTCAATTACTTCGAATAGAAGGCCAAAATGGAGGTCCTACTTTGAAGTAAGTGTTTCTACAGTGTCACCATGGCACTAGAAAATGAACCAAATGTCGTTGTTGAGAAAGCTAAGTGGCGTAATAGATTGGATGAAGCTTATGGTTTGCTTTGTCTCAGCATCTCCCAATATCTTCATTTTCATCTCGATGGCTTAACAACTCCAAATTATGTGTGGACCAAGCTCGAGTCTCCCTTTGGAAAGCAAGATGAGCTAAGAGTTCATCTATTTGATAATGAGTTGATCTCATTGAGTCCAAGCAATTTCGACACTATGCAATATTTCATCTCAAAGCTCAAATCGCTAGTGCTTCAGCTCAAGAAATGTGGTATTGATACGAAAGAAGAGCAATTCATTCTTTCCATCCTCTCAAAATTGGGTCCTAAATACTCAGTATTTGTCTCAACATTCTATGCAACCAAGCAAGCAGTTTCGAATTGGAAAATGCCATCCTTAAGCGCATTCATATTGTCTCTCACCAAAGAGCAAGATAAGTTGGTTCATACAAGGGCTTTGAAATCCTCCGAGGACCATGCGCTTGTAGCTTATGGAGCCATGAATTCCAAAGTAAAGCAAAATTGGAAAGAGAAGAAGTTGTCAGATGATGAGGGTTCCAATTCAACTGACGAAGGTTCCAATTCCAAGAACAAGAATGAGAAAGGGGGATCCAAATGTTCTTATTGCAGCAAAGGTTTCCATTATGAGAAATCCCGTATAAAGAATAGATTGGACATCATGACTCAATTGCTCGAATGACATAACATTGATGTTCCTGATCTCACAAGAAACAAAGAACCAGAAAATCCTACTGCTCACCAAGAACATTGTCTCAATGCTACTCATGAAGGTAATCATTTTTATGCTTTGAGTGCTTGAGTAAAACCACTTTCTTATGCTATTGATATTTCTAATTTTGATTCACATTCTTATATATCATAATCATAAATCTCCATCCCTTCCTTGGAAGAATCTCCAATCAATCCACCGAAACCACCTCTCAATCCTTGTGTTTTTTCACATGTTTCTGACTTTCCTTCTAAAAGCTCTTTTCAAGTCCATTCAAATAATTCCTATCATATATTTGAATCTGATTCAAAAGTTGATAAATAGGTTGTATGGCCCACACATTCATCCTTCCCACCATTAGATTCAGAAAAGACTCCTCAATCCCCAAGTGCGCTAGTTGACAAACCCATTGTTTATGAAACTATGTCACTTGTTTCAGTTGCATTCCAGTCCTTCATATCTTTCATCAGTTGGGATTCCATCACATTGGATTTGTTTGGATTGATATTCCACATGTTTGGACATGATCTCACTTTTTTTGGTTCAAAGATCAAAGTTACACAGTCTAAAAACCCTACAAGTTTACTCAACAATCAATATAATTCTGCTACATAATATTTACTTTCTGTGATCCTACTCGCTCATGGAGACACTTCACCATTGATGTTTGTTGCTCCATATGATTCCTATTTTACTGTTTTAGAGCCTCATAAGATCCATTGTGAAGTTAGGAAGGTGATCAGTCAGTTTGAGAAGAAGATACATGGCTACATTGTCCATTATGCAACTGCACATGTTACTGATATTCCTGATGAGTTCGTTGATGCATTTTGGATAGGAGACTGCAGAAATCTCTTGTCTATCTTTGATTATGTTTTCAAATCTAATTATGTATGTGTTCACATCGAGAAGCATTCATTTGATGCTCCTCAATCAGCAAAAGCTGAGTTCAAAGGGTTCAAAGGGGCTCCTACACTTGTTTTTTGTCTATACTACATTGAAAAATTTGTGCATGATCAAGGCATCTACAACATCTTAACCAAGTCTCTCACCAAGAAGTAGTATATTCAACTCATTCAAGTGGAGAAGAAGACATTGTGAAGACCTTTTTCTCTGTGTCATGTCATTTTTTAAGGGGAGGTTTTGTTCCCATTGGGTTTTCCTTCTTTCCTCGGTTAATAAGGACAAATAAAAACTTTTTTGTAAAGGGTGACCTTTGGTCTTTGTTACCAGGGCCCTAATTTTGGTTTTCCTCACACAAGTCAGGATTAAGGGGGGGTGTTAGAACATAATATCAATCTATACATTAGACATAAAGCATTATTTTGCTTTCTCTAGTGTTTAAACCATGTTGTTGACCACCTACTGCAAAGTTCCCATCATCCTGATTACCTGGGACTTTGGTTTTGTCATTATTTCCTCATTATCCATAAATGCACCCTCTTGCATGATTTTAGGGTCATATGTTCCCTCTTCCCTTATTTTATCCACCTACAATCAGTTACAATCAGTTAACTAGGGCACCCTCCTTGATTTCATGCATTCTGGGCTGATTTGAGCATTGATGACCACTGGTCATAAACTAATGCGCCCTCCATCACCAATCAACTTCTGCGTGCACCCTAATGCACCATTCTGGTCCACCTACCATTAGTTACACTTAGTTAACTAATCCCATTCATGAGTTACAATTGGAAATCATGTCTAGTGATGAAATCTATGCTAATTAAGCCTGCCACATGTCTGGATTCCAACTGCCTCTTAAGGCTCACAAATTTCTCTATTGAAGATGTATTATAAATGTATACACAATGTTGAATAATAGATGCATGAAAAGTATTCCAACTGAGTTCCAAATCTCTTGTGTTCTAGCACATGTTTTATTCTCTATTTTTCCTGTAGATCTGTAGATAATTGCAAGTTTCACTTCATAAATGCATCTCCATCCATATAAAAAATAAAAAAATAAAATAAATGAAAGTTTTTTAAGTGAGATTAATTTTATTAGGTTAGTTTTTTTAGTTAAAAAGTATGAAAATGAGATGTTTTTTATAATGATGATAGTTATTAATATCTACTAAAATTAATTTTTATCTATTTTATCTAAAAACATAAGAAATCACTTAATTTTCTTTAAAATTTTATATTATAACAAATATTTTGAAATTATACTTTTTAACTTTCTAATTTTTCAAAATTATAGCGAGTAAAGAAAGCTTCTCTTCAAGCTTTTTGAGTATAGGAATTTAAAGCAAACCAAATACTTCATTTTTCTCTTCTTAAGATCTTATAGATCAAAGTTGGTCCAAGGAAACATTAATCATCACCATCAACATCATATAAGACATTGTATGAGAAAGTGATTTTTATCTTTAATCATCCTAATATCATAAAGAAAACAAATTCACACTAAACATTTAATCATTGAAAATTAACTTTAAAATTCAAATTCTTAAATTATAAACTATTTTATTTATAAATATTGTCTATATTATTACATCATTTCATATTGTATTTTATAAAAGATTCAAAAATAATTTTAATAATAAAAGTATATAAATATAATAACAACAATACATTATTATAAATCTCCAATAAATTCAGTCAAAGAAGTGTTGTAAAACATGGGCTAGTTATACTTCATTTAAAATATAAAAAAATAATGGCATATCAAATACACATCATTGACTTTAAAAGATATATATTGTCACCAACTGCAATAAAGTGATATCGTCGTAACATCAACCATTGAACTCTATAAAGTGATTGGTGGGATCTCTAAAGAGATTTAGTTTAAGAAGGAAAGTATTGGAATCCATTTCAAAAACGTTTAAAGTATCTTTGAGAAATTGATAGATTGATGAATTAATGTATCGGAAGAATCAATGAGTTATAAGGGATGATTAACATACAAATTCTCTCTATAATTTCTTGGATATAATTTTGTATTTTGTATTTTAATTTAAAATAATAATTGAATGAATAATTTTTTTTAATTAAAATAATATTTATTATTATGTTAAATAAAATGGAAATATTTCATCATTCAAAATAATTTTATTTAAAATATATATGTGTTAAGACAACTTGTTATTTGAAATCGATCTATTAAATAAGATGGCTATTCTCTCATTCGAAATTAATTAATTTATGAAAATATATATTTTAACATAATTTGTCCGAAACAATAAAATCCCATCATCCTTATATATTTCATTATAATATTTATTACATTATAATAGTAAAATTTCTTCAATAACTTTAATTCATTTTCTAAACTTATTTAGATCATAATTAATTAATTTTACATTATTTTTATTTTTATTTATTTTCTAATAACTATATTATAATATTTATTTTTATCATAATTAATTAATTTTATATTAATTAAATTAGTTTTTATTTTTTTTATTGGTGTAGTTTAAATATTCAATGTTTTCAACATTTTTCAAGCATATTTTTTATTGTATTTTGTTTGATGATGATGATTAACGCCCACTGAAACCAACTACGGTCTATCGAACCTTAAGAAGGTTATTACTTGGTTTGCTTTAAACTTTTGTTCCTATGCTCAAAAAGCTTGGTAAGAAGCTTGCCAAGCTCACTATAGTTTTGGCAAGTTAGGAGGTTTACTTCCTAAAAATCATATTATAATACTAAAATTTCTTCATTAATTTTAATTCATTTTCTAAACTTATTTTAATCATAACTAATTAATTTTGTTTGAAGTTTGATTAGTTCTATAGTTTTTTTTCACATAGATAGTTTTATGCTAAAGAACTCTATGTAACTTTGATTCCTCTTTAATAACAAGTTACAACTTTTCATATTTGAAAAAAAAAACTAATTAATTTTGCACCAATTAAATTAGTTTTATTTTTTATTTACTTTCTAATAATCATATCGATAAATTTAATTTACTCAAATTCATTATCTTTTTCTAATTTATTCATTAATTTAAAACTTTTCCAATTCTTACCTGTATTTTATTAGTTTTTATGTTTTTTTATAATGCTAGAGCCGGAAAATTATATCATCAAAAGAGAATTTACATTTTCTATAGAGGTTGGTTTACCAGCAGGAAGAAGACCTGACTAGCCCTCTCTCCAAAATTCCATCAAAAGCATCCAAATTAAACTGATATACTTGTTAACCAAACATCTTCATAACCAAAGATAAGAGGACTTGTCATGACTGTAAAGTTTAGCAAACTGAATCTAAAAACCCGAGTTAAGTCTGTAGAGGTGCTAAGACTGAAACTATTAAGATTATATGCCCGATAGGCTGGGACTTTTAAACAAAAGGGAGGTTCCATTATTTCTTTGTAAATCAAATACCAAATATGTTGAAAATTATACCATCTAAGATTGACACAAATCAAAGAACTAATCATCATATGAGATAATGATTGTCGGAGCTACCTTTGATTCGACTTCCTCGACGATTTCTAGAGCTTTGTTGGTGTTCCCCTTCTTTGATTGCTTACGAAAGATCATGCCTATGTTGTAGGGAGCAGCTCTAAATTAAACAACTTTGCCTTTTAGCTCCTTGACAACAACATTGAGCTTATCATTGAATTCCTTCTGATTTTGCAACAACTGATGTACCTCAGTTTGTAGGCGCCCCATTCTATCTAAGAGGGCCATGCCATTGTTGTTCTCCTCAAATAGACCCTAAGAACTATCCGTAATAGCACATCCTAGAAGTGATTTAGTTTTCTAGGATAGTGTCAGGTTTTTGGAATACCAAGTTTCCATGGTGTACGTGTTCTTAGGATTATCCTCCATCAAACCAAACTGCTCCTATAATATCTTGAGTGATGGAACCTCCAAGCTGTTTGCAATTCTGACCTCCATCCTAAGAATATGCTCTTTTGTTGCAGGCTTAACAATTCCATGGAAACTGACTTTGGATCGTCTCTGCTCCTCGAGCATGTGAGGCATGTGAGTACGTTTTGGACCGTTCACCATTTTACAGGTGGTGCTCTTGATTCAGGCCATTATTGTCAAATCATAGAGGCTCTTCCACTGTAAACTGATGTAGAGGTAAAGTGCAGTAGGGGGCTCAGCAGGATGATAGTTGTGACTGGATTCACTTCGGTCCCTTCTATGCTTTCTCGATTTGGGTCTTCTGTTGAAGGTGGGGACACCAAATCTTACCATCATTGTGCTTCAAAAGTGGATGTTGAACACGATTGAATTACAGGAGGTGGAGAGTTCAACTCTCACGATTAAGAATAAATCCATCTAGGGCGAGGTCGAGTGACATGCTGTTCGATTGAAGGAAAATTGAGTTCATCATACCATAGTATTAACGACATAATGATAGGCAGCTGCAAGAGGAGTCTGCCACATCTTTCCAATAGTCCTTTTAGCTAACATGCGTGAGGACACCAGGAGGAGACTCCTTCATGGAAAGCATAATTTTTATGCTTTTGTTCCGGGGTCCTTTCCCCATTATTTTCTAAATTTGTTTACCTAATTTCTTAACAACTATTTCTTCCATACCTTTATATTTAATTTGATTCTTTTTTAATTATTAACAACTTCGTTGTGAAAATCTAAAAAGCAATACCACACTATAAGATATATTAAATGTGACAAGATGAGAGAGATTTAATACTTGAATTAAAAAGACATTTCTTAAAAGTTTTATAGTTAGGTGTAAAAGACTATTCGGAGAATTTGGCATCAAAATAATTAATAAATAAAATTAAAGTAAATAAAATTCAATTAAAATTTAGTTTGAAGTATTAAAAAAATATTTATCTTGTAAAATACTAAGGGAATAATAATATTTTTAAATATTAAAAAAAAACACTAAACTTGTAAAAAAATATTACACGATTTGATTTCAAATGATACTAAATGTCGATAAGATTAATATATCTCTTCTTATATGTATAATTACTTTGTTCAATTGTACAAAAAACAGAATATCATAAATAATAAATAAATTATTCACATAAGTAAAACAACCTTTAAATATAAGCAATTATGTTTGCTATCATAGAGAAACGTTTTGAAAAGGCCATGTTCATAAAGAATAAAATCCATTTTTTTACAAAATTTACAAAAATGGGTAATCAACATTAATTACTTGTATCATAAAAAAAATATTGTTAAATAACCTATATATAATCGTATTTATTTCTAAACAACAATTGAATACGATTTTATTTACTTTCAAAGATATCATGTGAGCAATTAATTAAATAGATTTTCATCATAGTCATTAGGTAAAACTATTGGTTTCATGTATGGGATATTGGGTATCTTAGGAATCATGTAGTTGAAACCGCTCTTATAAGTTTTGGAGTTAAAACCTAAAACTGTTTATAATTGATTAAGAGTTTGTCTTTTTCATATTTAAGGAAACATGTTAATAACCCAAGATAAGAGGAGGCATATGACATGAGTGGAAGTCTGCCCCCCTTACAAATCATCATTTTAGATCACATGATTTTCCTTGAATAACGGTGATGAGTTAGCTCACATTTGTTAGAACATAATACCCATCTAGACATTAGACATAAAGCATTCTTTTGCTTTCTCTAGTGTTTAAACCATGTCGTTGACCACCTAGTGCAAAGTCCCCATCATCTTGATTATCCAGGACTTTGGTTTTGTCAGTATTTCCTCATTATCCATGGATGCACCCTCTTGCATGATTTTAGGCTCATATGTGCCCTCTTCCCTGATTTTAGCCACCTACCATCAGTTACAATCAGTTAACTGGGGAAACCTCCTTGATTTCATGCATTCTAGGTTGATTTGAGCACTGATGACCACTAACAGTCAACTAATGCGCCCTCCATTACCAATTGACTCCTGCATGCACCCTAATGCACCATTTTGGTCCACCTAACATCAATTACACTCAGTTAATTGATCTCTTTTAGGAGTTACAACTGGAAATCATGTCTAGTGATGGAATCTATGCCAATTAATCCTGCTACATGTCTAGATTCCAACTGCCTCTTAAGGCTCATGGATTTCTCTATTGAAGATGTATTATAAATGTATACACAATGTTGAATAATAGATGCATGGAAAGTATTCCAATTGAGTTCCAAATCTCTTGTGTTCTAGCACATGTTTTCTTCTCTATTTTTCTTGTAGATCCGTGTAAAACTTGTGAGGTTAGTTTTGTTGATGGATATCCACCCGTGAAAGAACTTTCACATGGTATCAGAGCGATACAACTATCTAGTTCATCTCATATACTTCCATTGATGCACCAAAAGCTATGGAGGTTCCACACAAATCTTGGGGCTATTGCCTTGAATCCACTAGAGCAATGCTTTGGAGTCTACCCAGGCGTGATGCACTCCCGAATGTGCTCAATGTCGAAGTAGAGATTGAGTGTGCTACTATAAAATATTCTTCCAGATTATTTTCAAAGTGTTATTTTGCAGGTTATTGTCTCACCAGGAGCGTAATAGCAAAGCATGGATCAGATTCAAGCCGTGATCCTGATTCCATTCAATTACTTCGAATAGAAGGCCAAAATGGAATAGAAGGCCAAAATGGAATAGAGGTGCTGAGACTGAAACTATTAAGATTATATGCCCGATAGGCTGGGACTTTTAAACAAAAGGGAGGTTCCATTATTTCTTTGTAAATCAAATACCAAATATGTTGAAAATTATACCATCTAAGATTGACACAAATCAAAGAACTAATCATCATATGAGATAATGATTGTCGGAGCTACCTTTGATTCGACTTCCTCGACAATTTCTAGAGCTTTGTTGGTGTTCCCCTTCTTTGACGACTTACGAAAGATCATGCCTGTGTTGTAGGGAGCCGCTCTAAATTGAAAAACTTTGCCTTTCAGCTCCTTGACAACAACATCGAGCTTGTCATTGAATTCCTTCTGATTTTGCAACAACTGATGTACCTCAGTTTGTAGGTGCCCCATTCTATCTAAGAGGGCTATGCCATTGTTGTTCTCCTCAAATAGACCCTAAGAACTATCCGTAATAGCACATCCTAGAAGTGCTTTAGTTTTCTAGGACAGTGTCAGGGTTTTGGAATACCAAGTTTCCATGGTGTACGTGTTCTTAGGATTATCCTCCATCAAACCAAACTGCTCCTATAATATCTTGAGTGATGGAACCTCCAAGCTGTTTGCAATTCTGACCTCCATCCTATGAATATGCTCTTTTGTTACAGGCTTAACAATTCCATGGAAACCGACTTTGGCTCGTCTCTGCTCCTCAAGCACGTGAGGCATGCGAGTACGTTTAGGACCGTTCACCATTTAACAGGTGGTGCTCTTTATTCCGGCCAATATTGTCAAATCATAGAGTCTCTTCCACTGTAAACTGATGCAGAGTTAATGCGCGGTAGGGGGCTCAATAGGACGATAGTTGTGACTGGATTCACTTCGGTCCCTTCTATGCTTTCTTGATTTGGGTCTTTTGTTGAAGGCGAGGACACCAAATCTTACCATCATTGTGCTTCAAAAGTGGATGTTGAACCCGATTGAATTACAGGAGATGGAGAGTTCAACTCTCACGATTAAGAATAAATCCATCTAGGGCGAGGTCTAGCGACATGACGTTCGATTGAAAGAAAATTGAGTTCATTGTACCATATATTAACGACATGATGACAAGCAGCTGCAAGAGGAGTCTGCCACATCTTTCCAATAGTCCTTTTAGCTAACATGCGTGAGGGCACCACGAGGAAACTCCTTCATGGGAACCTTAATTTTTATGCTTTTGTTCTGAGTCCTTTCCCCATTATTTTCTAAATTTGTTTACCTAATTTCTTAACAACTATTTCTTCCATACCTATATATTTAATTTGATTCTTTTTTAATTATTAACAACTTCATTGTGAAAATCCAAAAAGCAATACCACACTATAAGATATCTTAAATGTGACAAGATGAGAGAGATTTAATACTTGAATTAAAAAGACATTTCTTAAAAGTTTTATAGTTAGGTGTAAAAGACTATTCGGAGAATTTGGCATCAAAATAATTAATAAATAAAATTAAAGTAAATAAAATTCAATTAAAATTTAGTTTGAAGTATTAAAAAAATATTTATCTCTTAAAATACTAAGAGAATAATAATATTTTTAAATATTAAAAAAAAACACTAAACTTGTAAACAAATATTACACGATTTTATTTCAAATGATATTCTAAATGTCGATAAGATTAATGTATCTCTTCTTATATGTATAATTGCTTTATTAAATTGTAAAAAAACAGAATATCATAAATAATAAATAAATTATTCACATAAGTAAAACAACCTTTAAATATAAGCAATTATGTTTGCTATCATAGAGAAACGTTTTGAAAAGGCCATGTTCATAAAGAATAAAATCCACTTTTTTACAAAATTTACAAAAATGGGTAATCAACATTAATTACTTATATCATAAAAAAAATATTGCTAAATAACCATACATAATCGTATTTATTTCTAAACAACAATTCAATACGATTTTATTTACTTTTAAAGATATCATGTGAGCAATTAATTAAATAGATTTTCATCATAGTCTTTAGGTAAAACTATTGGTTTCATGTATGGGATATTGGGTATTTTGGGAATTTTGTAGTTGAAACCGTTCTGATAAGTTTTGGAGTTAAAACCTAAAACTATTTATAATTGACTAAGAGTTTGTCTTCCTCATATTTAAGGAAACATGTTAACAACCCAAGATAAGAGGAGGCATATGACATGAGTGGAAGTCTGCCCCCCTTACAAATGATCATTTTAGATCACATGATTTTCCTTGAATAACGGTGATGAGTTAGCTCACATTTGTTAGAACATAATACCCATCTAGACATTAGACATAAATCATTCTTTTGCTTTCTCTAGTGTTTAAACCATGTCGTTGACCACCTAGTGCAATGTCCCCATCATCCTGATTATCCAGGACTTTGGTTTTGTCAGTATTTCCTCATTATCCATGGATGCACCCTCTTGCATGATTTTAGGCTCATATGTGCCCTCTTCCCTGATTTTAGCCACCTACCATCAGTTACAATCAGTTAACTGGGGCAACCTCCTTGATTTCATGCATTCTAGGTTGATTTGAGCACTGATGACCACTGACAGTCAACTAATGTGCCCTCCATCACCAATTGACTCCTGCATGCACCCTAATGCGCCATTTTGGTCCACCTACCATCAATTACACTCAGTTAATTGATCTCTTTCAAGAGTTACAATTGGAAATCATGTCTAGTGATGGAATCTATGCCAATTAATCCTGCCACATGTCTAGATTCCAACTGCCTCTTAAGGCTCACAGATTTCTCTATTGAAGATGTATTATAAATGTATACACAATGTTGAATAATAGATGCATGGAAAGTATTCCAATTGAGTTCCAAATCTCTTGTGTTCTAGCACATGTTTTCTTCTCTATTTTTCTTGTAGATCCGTGTAAAACTTGTGAGGTTAGTTTTGTTGATGGATATCCACCCGTGAAAGAACTTTCACATGGTATCAGAGCGGTACAACTATCTAGTTCATCTCATATAATTCCATTGATGCACCAAAAGCTGTGGAGGTTCCACACAAATCTTGGGGCTATTGCCTTGAATCCACTAGAGCAATGCTTTGGAGTCTACCCAGGCGTGATGCACTCCCGAATGTGCTCAATGTCGAAGTAGAGATTGAGTGTGCTACTATAAAATATTCTTCCAGATTATTTTCAAAGTGTTATTTTGCAGGTTATTGTCTCACCAGGAGCGCAATAGCAAAGCATGGATCAGATTCAAGCCGTGATCCTGATTCCATTCAATTACTTCGAATAGAAGGCCAAAATGGAGGTCCTACTTTGAAGTAAGGGTCTCTACAGAGTCACCATGGCACTAGAAAATGAACCAAATGTCGTTGTTGAGAAATCTAAGTGGCTTAACAGATTGGATGAAGCTTATGGTTTGCTTTGTCTCAGCATCTCCCAATATCTTCATTTTCATCTCAATGGCTTAACAACTCCAAATTATGTGTGGACGAAGCTCGAGTCCCCCTTTGGAAAGCAAGATGAGCTAAGAGTTCATCTATTTGATAATGAGTTGATCTCATTAAGTCCAAGCAATTTCGACACTATACAATATTTCATCTCAAAGTTCAAATCGCTAGTGCTTCAGCTCAAGAAATGTGTGATTGATAAGAAAGAAGAGCAATTCATTCTTTCCATTTTCTCAAAACTGGGTGCTAAATACTTAGTATTTGTCTCAACATTCTATGCAACCAAGCAAGTAGTTTCGAATTGGAAAATGCCATCCTTAAGCGCAATATTCATATTGTCTCTCACCAAAGAGAAAGACAAGTTGGTTCATACGAGGGATTTGAAATCCTCCAAGGACCATGCGCTTGCAGCTTATGGAGCCATGAATTCCAAAGTAAAGCAAAATTGGAAAGAGAAGAAGCTGTCAGATGATGAGGGTTCCAATTCAACTAGTGAAGGTTCCAATTCCAAGAACAAGAATGAGAAAGGGGGATTCAAATGTTCTTATTGCAGCAAAGGTTTCCATTATGAGAAATCCTGTATGAAGAATATATTGGACATCATGACTCAATTGCTCGAATGGCATAACATTGATGTTCCTGATCTCATAAGAAACAAAGAACTAGAAAATCCTACTACTCACTAAGAACGTTGTCTCAATGCTACTCATGAAGGCAATCATTTTTATGCTTTGAGTGCTTGAGTAAAACCACTTTCTTATGCTTTTGATATTTCTGATTTAGATTCACATTCTTATATATCAGAATCATAAATCTCCATCCCTTCCTTGGAAGAATCTCCAATTAGTCCACCGAAACCACCTCTCAATCCTTGTGTTTTTTCACATGTTTCTGACTTTCCTTCTGAAAGCTCTTTTCAAGTCCATTCAAATAATTCCCATCAGATATTTGAATCTGATTCAGAAGTTGATAAATAGGTTGTATGGCCCACACATTCATCCTTCCCACCATTAGATTCAGAAAAGACTCCTCAACCCCCAAGTGCGCTAGTTGACAAACCCATTGTTTATGAAACTATGTCACTTGTTTCAGTTGCATTCCAGTCCTTCATATCTTTCATCAGTTGGGATTCCATCACATTGGATTTGTTTGGATTGATATTCCACATGTTTGGACATGATCTCACTTTTTTTGGTTCGAAGATCAAAGTTACACAGTCTAAAGACCCTACAGGTTTACTCAACAATCAATATAATTCCGATGCATAATATTTACTTTCTGTGATCCTACTCGCTCATGGAGACACTTCACCATTGATGTTTGTTGCTCCATATGATTCCTATTTTATTGTTTTAGAGCCTCATAAGATCCATTGTGACGTTAGGAAGGTGATCAGTCAGTTTGAGAAGAAGATACATGGCTACATTGTCCATTATGCAACTGCACATGTTACTGATATTCCTAATGAGTTCATTGATGCATTTTGGATAGGAGATTGCACAGATCTCTTGTCTATCTTTGATTATGTTTTCAAATCTAATTATGTATGTGTTCACATCAAGAAGCATTCATTTGATGCTCCTCCATTAGCAAAAGTTGAGTTCAAAGGGTTCAAAGGGGCTCCTACACTTGTTTTTTGTCTACACTACATTGAAAAATTTGTGAATGATCAAGGCATCTACAACATCTTAACCAAGTCTCTCACCAAGAAGTAGTATATTCAACTCATTCAAGTGAAGAAGAAGACATTCATGTGAAGATCTTTTTCTCCGTGTCATGTCATTTTTTAAGGGGAGGTTTTGTTCCCACTGGGTTTTCCTTCTTTCCTCGGTTAATAAGGACAAATAAAAACTTTTTTGTAAATGGTGACCTTTGGTCTTTGTTACCAGGGCCCTAATTTTGATTTTCTTCACACAAGTCAGGCTTAAGGGGGGGTGTTAGAACATAATATCAATCTAGACATTAGACATAAAGCATTATTTTGCTTTCTCTAGTGTTTAAACCATGTTGTTGACCACCTACTGCAAAGTTCCCATCATCCTGATTGCCTGGGACTTTGGTTTTGTCATTATTTCCTTATTATCCATACATGCACCCTCTTTCATGATTTTAGGGTCATATGCACCCTCTCCCCTTATTTTAGCCACCTACAATCAGTTACAATCAGTTAACTGGGGCACCCTCCTTGATTTCATGCATGCTGGGCTGATTTGAGCATTGATGACCACTCAATGTAAACTAATGCGCCCTCCATCACCAGTTAACTCCTGCGTGCACCCTAATGCACCATTCTGGTCCACCTACCATCAGTTACACTCAGTTAACTGATCCCATTCATGAGTTACAATTGGCAATCATGTCTAGTGATGTAATCTATGCTAATTAAGCCTACCACATGTCTGGATTCCAACTGTCTCTTAAGGCTCACAAATTTCTCTATTGAAGATGTATTATAAATGTATACACAATGTTGAATAATAGATGCATGAAAAGTATTCCAATTGAGTTCCAAATCTCTTGTGTTCGAGCACATGTTTTCTTCTCTATTTTTCCTATAGATCTGTGTAAAACTCGCGAGGTTAGTTTTGTTGCTGGAGATCTACCTATGAAAGAATTTTCACAACATTAACATCCAGTAATAGCTTTTTTCACTACCAATTTAACAACTAGGCTATGGTAGATTTTACCACCTTTAAAAATTCAATAAATAAAATCAAATATATTTATTAAAATTTAAATACAACCAACTAAATATATATGATCATTTAGTTTTGTATAATGAATATTATCAATTTAAATTTAATGAAAAAAAAATAATATAATGGTTTTCCTTATGTTCGTTTACAACTTTCTCACCCATTTAATTATATATATATATACCGTGATTAAAGCATGAGGACAAAGGAATGATATAATGGATGGAAATAAACGCAAGAAAAGGCATCCATTAATAATGTTAAGACGTGAATCTCATTCAATGAATTAGAAATGTGGGGACTCCTAGGTTTACAAGTCAATCATTGTATCTAACTTAAGGGAGCTGGCTTGACGAATAATATATAGATAACGTTACAACTTAGGGGAGGTTGCTTGAGAAAAACGTCATGAATATTATATAGATAATGTCATCACAAAGTAGTGTATACTATAATATATTTAAGTTCAATGGCCAAATAATAAATTTAGTGATCAACTTCTTCTAATGTCTAAGCTCTTCATCATGATAGATAATGATGTTTTATGGATACCTACCCCACGTCATTATCAAAATACAATTTTTAGCATCATTAATGTCATTTAACGTTGAATTTGTGTGTCTTATACATATAAGTTAGGATGAATGTTGCTTTTTTGATTTCCTTTATGAGCAGATATACTTATGTTCGCTGTTAGTTTCTATGTGCAGATATCACATAGGGGCTGTTTCCAACTCCTTGTTGGACATTTTGTATACTCCTTTTTGCGGCTATATTGTATGGGATTGTCTGTTTATGTTTTGATATACTTAGCATACTGGACATATACTTTTTTGGACTTTGGCAGCAATGGTTGCTAGTTACTATAGTGAACTTTGTTTTTTGATGAGAACTCTTTGATGGTTTCTGGTGATCTATGAACCTGTTTCTCCTACGGGAGGGGTTCATGTTATTTATGTATGAACATATGGTACATATGATGGTTTTCATGGTTGTGGCTGTTGGCACTGTGGCCAAATGTTTTGACATGACACACATGCACTGCAGGGCAATGATGAGATGTTTGTTTGTTCTGACAGTTGGCAACATTTACTATTTCGTATATTAATAGTAAGTTACATTTTTCTGTGAAAAAAAAAAGTTAGGATGAATGTAATTTACGTGCTTTTATACATATAGGTTAGGATTATTGAAAATGGTGAATGCATTGATTAATTCATCTCTCACATTTTATTAACAAATTTAGTGAAACTAAAGCCGATGGAACATAATAGAATGGATGTTGATTTGTGGGATATGTGACATGGATCAATTATTTTTGTTTATGTTGGAACAATGCCACGTTGGGGGATAATGTGTGAGTTACAGAAGCAATGCCATGAGCAAGTTTTGGTAATGTATGTAAGGTCTTGTCTCTCAAGATGTTATCCATTCAAAGATTGGTGCCTAGGCATCCACTAGAGGGGTAGAACATCCCCGCCTTAGGTAAACTAAGGAAGAATCTCTAACAGAGGAGGGTATCCCTTTTTAAGTGTGGGATATTTCTATGTAAAACACATTGTTACTGGCACTTCAAAATAATTATAATGAATAAGAGCATTTGGAAATCTAATTTAAAATTTTAGAAATTTTCACACCAAGCCTTTATCCATGGGGTATATTTATCATTAACAATGAGACATAAAAATTCTATGGGGTATATTTATCATTAACAATAAGACATAAAACTTCCATGGGGTATATTTATCATTAACAATGAGACATAAAACTCAGGGTTGGGTTGGAGGAAAAATATTACTTGAGGGATACAACTGATTTATTACTACCAAAAGGACAATGGTTTTGTATATTCATAATCAACAAATAGTGGATGCATCAATGAATAGAAACATGGTAGTTGTTTTGTATATCATAAACACTAAGTTGTACTCTAACAACAATAGAATCAATAACATATTGCAGAACATCAAAAGGGTTGCAATTTTGCATGTTAATAAATAAAAGTTCTAGTAATTAATGAAACGAAAACGATCATGTTTAACAATAAAAAACATCATAGAATATATCTATTATATTTATTATACTGATGTTGGGGAAAGTGAACTAGAATCTTGAACACAAAGATTTCATTGTTTACAATCTTCTTATAATACATAGATAATTAATGTAAAGGAGCTTAGCCTTGAAATGATTTCACATCTTCATATTAATAATTCTCTTGCTATAATAGACATGAACAGAGCCACAAAGTCTCAATGAAAACAAAAAAATATAGTAAGATGAATGGCTACAAGCCTCTTGATTTTAGAAATAAAGATTATGCATAATGGAGAAATTTTATGATAAGGATGTAACATGCTCATTGTTGTGGTGGTAAACTCTATATTAGGAACCAAATGTGGAAGAACTTAGTTGCTTAGTCTCTTGATATGCTCTGTAATATCCCATATCCATAAATTCCAAATCTATCAATCATATGTCTTTTAGTACCTCCCCTTTCCTTCAATAGAAAACCTCAGGTAAAAGAGTCCTTAGACAATTGAAGTATTATTCTTCGATGAAGGTTGATTCATTGAAGATCTAGAATTGAAAAAATGAAACATTGGTCGCAATGGCGATTGGAATAGCAATGGAGGAGGGGCTTTGCTAACACCTTCTATACATACTCGACGAATATGGGATGCTATTTGTTTCAATCGAATCACAAAGTAGTCCCATTCCTCAATAATTTGCTCTGCTATAATATCTCCAATACTCATTTTGGCTAAGTACTCTATCTTTTGTTGCATTGATACTTCTTGGATTTCCACATTATTGGGATAATATTTTTCTTGTACTTAGTTGATCAATTAATGCACATACCATATATGATGAACTGCTCTTGTAGCTTCTAATTGTGCATTCTTTCATGCGTGAAACCATTGTTGTTCTTGAGTCATTAGTTCTACTTCTATTTTCCTTTCTTCATCTATTTGTTTACTCAATGCATCTCGGTTTTTGAATTTGGTTGTAGTTTGTCACTTTTATCCAACCATTGTATTAATGACTAAGTAACTTTATGTTGATTAACATATGGGCTAGTTGGCTAAAATAATGTTAATATTTGGCATGATTGTTTTTGTTTCCTATAGCTAATCCTTGAGTCATTTAAACTTTTCAAACTCATTCCCAAAAATTGATGTTGATTGGTCGGATTTTAAGTGTTGATTTTATACCATCAAATTATGTTGTTTATTAACAAGGTCAAAGACCATATTATTGAGATAGTCGATTGGATACCTTAGGGGATTGACTAGCATCACCAATTGCACTTTATGCTTTGGTTTGGCATCTCCTCCATTCTTTCTCTTCTTTTTCTCTCATGTGCTTGAGTTTCTTAATTGAGTTGCTTAGTCTTCTAGTTCTCTCTTTATTGACCACCTTATACAATTTCTAAATTTGAAGTGTCATCCAATTCAAAATCTACCCCAACCCTTCCTTGTTGTTTTCCTTTTAGTCAAAAGGTGTTAAATACCCTCTTTGACTTCTCATTTTTTTATCTTTGTCTTCACTTTGTTGCTTTGGTCCCATTGTCGATTGTTTTGGTTTTGTCTGCACGATATAATGAGTAGGTTTTTTCTATTGTGTTTGGATCAATGCTTTGCTTTATTGTTCTATCCATTGTTGTGTTCATTTGTTTGGTTGTTCACCCCTTGCCACTTCATTTTGTTGGCTTCATGCTTTAGTAATTTATTGTTTCATTGGCATTGGTATAGTCAAACTAGGATTTCTTGTAAGGTCGGTGAGGTTTGTTTGTGGTTTAGTTGGCCCAATCCCTTTTTTTGTATTGGTTGGCTTAGTTGGATGTATAATCATGATTTTAGGGATTTTTATTTTCTTCTTCTTTATTGCTTGTTCAAATTTCCATTTCTTTATTCTAATAATTTCTTCTTGGAATTATTTCTCAACAGTAATGTTATTCTTTATTTTTCAATCATAATGGATATGTCTCTCCCATTGGCTTCTACATATCCCTGCCCCCACACTAGACTCTAAGAATTGTTTTCCTCTTTCTTACTTGTTCCCTTGTCACTTTTCCTTTTGTTTCCTCTTTAGTAATCAATACTTTATTTACTAGTTCCTCAATATCTTTCTTCAGTCTTGGATCCTCAAAAGTGATATGTTATTTTTCTTTGAGATGATTTCAAAATAATCCTTGATCGATTGGTTGTCATAGTTGACATTTACTTGGTTAGTGTTTCTTTTAGTCAGTTTCTTAGTCTTCTTTATGGGGGAATTTGCTGGGGATGATGCTTCAAATACAAAGGGGGTCATAATATGTATTGCTTCATTATTCTCTTCTACTTTTGCTTATATCAAGGGTGTGATTATTTTCTTTTCCGCTCCCCTGATTGCTTCAAGTACTAGGTAAATGGGGTTCAAATGGTGAGTAATATTAAAAAATGCATGCTAGATTTGTGGGTAGTAGTTGAGTTCCTTTGATTTTCTAATCACTTTATCATCATACCAAGATTTATTTTAGTCAAGGCATAATGATATGTCAATGCAGTGATGAATAGTTTCAATGAACATTATGAGCACAATCCATCTATTAAAAGTTGACTTCATGGATTTTAGTAATTTCTAGAACATGTATTGTAATGTTCAGTTGTTAGGATTCCCTTTCTATTTTTCTACAAAGCACTAAAAATTACACACTATTGGTATGTTTGGAGAAGTGAAAGCAAGTTCATTGAATGGGAAAACCTTTTCCATAGGAACCTATATAAGTAATGACAAGTATCTAATTGTCTTACTAACTTTTTGACATTATTCAAAGTTGACCCTTAATATATGAGCAACATGGTCATCCCAATTATATATTGTCCCTTGTTCCACAATGTGTCCTATAGTTTCTAGAATATGTAATGCAACATCTCAGGATCGACTATATCTAGATAAACATAATACGACTATAAAAAATGTCTCTATACCTAAGCTCGAGGCTTATGGACATAAGCCTCCACTTCTCCTCTTATTTTTTTTGTGTATTTGATGTAATTTTTGACTTAATATATGCCCTCAATGAGACTAATGGGGGTGATTTCCTCCTTCTCCATAGTTTCCTAAAATTTCTCCAACTAATTTTAGACATATTTTTGTTCTATTGCAGGAAATTTGTATGAAAATTTCACCCAATCCTTTAATGCACTCTTTCCTAACCAAAAATTCTCTTCCCATACAAATGCAGGACATCCTTTTACTCTTGTTTGCCATTTATTTTGGATTATGTCAAGATATGCATTCTCTTGCAACCATATGGGATTGAAACAAGAGTGGATAGGGCCCAAGTTTTCCATCCTCTGAAGATAAATAGTGACGGGTATATGATCTAAGATGGTCAAGGGAAACATCCCTAAAGAGATTGAAAGGCCCTCCAAAATAAAGAAACTATGAACCAAAAATATATCAACCTCTCATTTATATATATTCCAATCCATCCTATTTGACCAGGTGTATTTCCTCTTTTTGGGAACAATATCCACAACATCCCAATCGACCATCAACTCTTATATCATTTACTCAAACTGTTCCTATACAATAGAGCATCCTCTTCTTTCTTTTCGATAAGTAACATTAAAGTCACCAAACACTATAGATCTTAGATTCAATCCCATATCTCTAGCTATGGAAAGAGATTCCCAAAACACCATATTTTCTCCATATTGAGCTAGGGGATATACATTACAAACCCTATACAGAGCCCCTGTGCTTTAAAATTATCAACAACAATGTTGTGTTGCATGTCAATTTATCCTCTTAAATATTTGAGCATCCCAAATGGTACATATTCCTCTTGAAGCTCCTCTTGCACTAAGTGCAAATCCTTCACTATGCTTCCACTTTTTCACTCCTATGTCTAAAACTTCCTTCTTTCCCATTTTAATCTTCTAGCCTAGTAATATTGTGGGATTTTTCTTCCTTAAGGATTATACTTTGATTTTGCTTCCCAACCCGCTACAATTCCAAGAGACTATATTATTTATTTACTTAGTTGAAGAGAAGAATCAACTCAAACATTGAGCTTTGTTTTTCTATTTCCTGGACTTTTAAGCATAACATTTTTGAATGAATTTTCTATTGTGGTTTGGAGACACGAGAACTTTTTTGTGGAAGCCATTGATTCCCTTTTTTCTTTGAGAGGTTTTATACCTAGGATCTTAGATGGAAATCTCTCATCCTTAAAGTCCTCAATCTCATCTTCTTATTGTTTCTTTGCTTTCATTCTTGTGACTACTCCATTGGGAGTTTCCATAGCTTTGATCTAGGCCGACAATACTTCTTTTATTGGCTCATTTGGAATCCAAGGCCTTCTTTCCCCCATACTAGATATTTCTTCCAATATAAGTTGTTCCTTAACATTGGCATTTTCTTGAGATGGCACCACTTCTTCTTCCTGAGGCTAATCATCTAGGACATTTCTATATACAACTTGAGATAGAAGTTGAAATTTATGCTCAGTAGGAATATAGAGTCTAAGGGAGTTGATTTGGTCACTCTAGCATTACCCAAGTTCTTTGCTCCTTTATTCACTAGTTTCCAACTATTATCTCTTTCTATAACCTACCCTTGTTGTTTTTCCCACTTATAGTTCTTAGTAAAGTGCCCATATTCATGGAAAATCTTGCATTTAAAAGGAAGTTTCTCATAATCTAATTTATGGGTATGAAACCATCCATCCATAGAGAGACTTATTGCTTTAGGTAGCCCCTTTTCCAAATCAAGCTTCTCACAGATTCTTGCACCTATAAACATGCCAAACCTGGGCTAATATCTGTTGATATAATGTCCCAAGGTATTCGCTATAGTAGCCAAATATTCTTCATTCCAACAATGCAACAAAAGAACAGGAAGTTGCACCCAAAATAAACAACAAATAGGATATCATTCTCTAGGTCAAAATCCAATGTCCATCTATTTAAATACATTCCTCTAGGCCCCATAAAGTAAGGATTGCTCCTAAAAATTAAGACTCTACCCTTGTTTTTCTCAACCAAAAAGGTACAGTATCTCCTTCCATAGAAGCAATGAAACAAGTTCCCTTTTATGAACATTGACGAGTTATTTGATACCCATTGTTCCATAGCCAGAGGAGATGGTTATAATCAAATGAATTGTCCAATAAGGCCACTCTTAGCAAGGGCCAAGGCCTTATGCCTATATGTCACAAAGAAGAGCTTTACTTTTGGAATAACAACTAGCTTGACAAATTGGGAGGAGACTAAAGGTGTTTTATAGGGATTTTGAAAATTTGAGACCAAAGCTTTGAAGGAAACCTCATCTGAAAGGATTTACACAATAGGAACCCCTTCGGATCCATGTCTAGGAGGGATCTAGAGGGAACAGGGGGAATAGGAGCACCATTAGTGACTCGATTTTAGCTGAACACTCCTATGCAACAACGCATGCTTATATTCATGATTGGTACAAAACCTTTTCCTACTATACAACTCAAATTAGGATATACCTTGTGTCAATATTGTTTCCATGTATAATTTTGTGTATATAATGATAAGATGGAGATAGTTTTTAAAATATTATCCACACTAAATATTTTATTATTAAATATTAACTTTAGAATTCCAATTCTTAAATTGTAAATTATTTTTATTTATAAATATTATCTATCTATTGTTACATTGTTTCACATTAATCTTAAATTTATTTTCCTTTATAAAGATTTCAAAATAATTTTAATAACAAAAATATACAAATGTAATAATAACAACAATAACTTATTATAAAACTTGAGTAAACAAGAGAAAGATGTGAAGAAGCAAGCCCTTGCCATATTTAAAAAAATAGTTCATTTTTCATTTTTCTACGCATTGTTTTGTTAATTTGTTAAATAAGGTGATGATCTTTCTTATTCAAACTTAATTTATTTAAAAAAAAGATATTTTTAGTATAACTTGTTATCAATATTGAAACAATACCAGTATAGATCCATCTAACTCTGGTTCTACAAAGCGTCAAAATGAATCAAATTTGCAAACCTTTCACCATTAAATTACACCACACATCCCTCTCACCACAACACACTCTAATGCATGCATTTTTATTTTTTATTTATGTTTTGGGACAAACAGACACTTCCCCCACCCAGGCTCCATTATGCTATAGCACACCTTGATGCATGCATTGTTCCTCCTTTTTTTTTTAAATTAATTTTTTTTTTATTTTTTTTATTTTTATGCGACAGACGGATACTTCCCCCCCACTCGGACTGTAAAAATGTGCCTTCTCGACGCAATAAGTAATCACAAATGGTTAAATTTGACCAGGTATTTTAAATCCTAAGTAGATGATAGAGACTTAATACTTGTGTGTGTATGTGTTTGTGTGTATAAAGGTAGATAGAGATGTAAATAATATATCATAATAATTGGATTTAATTTGATTTGCAAATGGAAAATATAGTATATGCTTTTGCACAGATGAATAACTTATAATTGAAAACACTAAAATATGGTCTTAGTAGATTTAAATCCAATTAACAGATACCTTAATTTAACATAAGTAATTAAGTAAAACTTATTAAGACATAAATAATACCAGAAAATTAAAAAAAAGAGAATCTCAAATAAATAAATAAAAATGACATTGAAAATGCATGTTTAAAGCAACGTAGAGAGAGATTATTGTGGTTTAAGATAAAATATCGATAGAAAGCTTGATGTAATATGGATCATAATGTGAAATTTTTTTGAACTAGAGTTTTCGAAGCAAAGTTAGACGATACAACTATTTAGAATTATTTTTAATATTTATAAGAGATAAAGTCACCATTAACAAGAGCCAAGAGGTGGCAAATGTCGTGTATCATTACTAATTTGTTTTTTTGAAATTTGCAAAATTATATTGTTGTATCATCAAAATTATTGAAACAAAACTATGAAAGCGAACCATCTATGCAACTAAGATCTTGAATGTGGGTCATGAATTAATTGTGAATGTATTTAATTGGTGATGTGACTTTGAGTTATGGACAAGATTTAGTTACTAGTTAGTTAGGCACTGAAATTTGTTGTAAAAATGGCCACTTGAGCGATGGAATGCCTACAAAAATATATTGTATAGGTTCAATATGTGTTTCCAAGTTATATGGCACTTGAACATTGAAAAGACTTGTGTGGTTCTTTATCGTCTTGCTCTTTACTATCTCATTTTCCAACAAGGAGCATGGCTTGGACTTTTATGGAGCCATCTATTTATTTAAAGCTTTCAATTAAAATTTGATTTAAACAATGAAACTTTTTTTTGAAATTTGATTGAATGAGATTTTTCTTAACAAAAAAACTTAGTCTTTTTGTCAGAGTTTCCTATATCTTTTAGATTTATTAATTAAAGAACCGCCTCATTAAAGAAGAATTACAAAATCCTTTTTTCACATGACACATGGTTGAAATTCTCACATAATTAATTCTATAATATTATATTTAAAGAAATTAAATATCAAACAATCAAATCTAAACCATGTAACGTCTATATATAATATATATGATATTAACATTAACAAATATAACAATGTAACATTTCTATATATTATATGATATTAACATTAACAAATATAACACTAAAAAAGATTAAACAAGTAATAACATAAACACCTTTCCAAAGACTTTATTTGACATCTTGATTAAAAAAATATTTATAAATAAGACAGTACATATTCACCTTATACAACACAATACTAAATTATTTAGTCATCTCAATGAATGGTTAAGTGGGGCTTTCCTCCATAAATATACTTCTTTGCTTGTTTTTCCTTAGTCTTTTGTGGTTTGAAAGTAGATGTCTCACTTTCTATCCTATGTCAATCACATTTGTGACTGTCTATGGTCCGCCCTATACATATTGTAACAAACCTATTTTTCCATTTTGCATATCCCATGGTAATGTGTAGAGTTGTCGAGTGTATACTTAGTCATCCACCTTAGTGTAATGGTGACACGGGACACCTATCTTAAAAATATTCTAAAGGATCTTTGAAGTTGGAGTTGACGTTCAAGTGCAGCCAAAGAAAGGAATAACAAGATTTACCTACCCTCTAGGTACTACAACATATCTTTACATTCACGAGAATGGGATCCCATTCGAGGACGTTTCCAATGTCATCAATTACAAAAACATGTGAGCTGCTTATATATATTATATATAAATAAGCAGTTTATATATATGTATGAGTGGTTCATATATATATTTCAGAAAGAAAAAACACATAATTTGATATTTTAAGTAATAAAATCAAAGTTATATCTGAGAGTTCGTAATTTTGAAACTGTTTTGTAAATACCTTCTAGCATTGTCTATAGAATACTAATTTGTTGGGTCTACATAAACATAAGTTACCGATCCACAAAATACAAAAATAGCTAGTTATAATAGCAACTTGACAAGCAGACTGTCGAGAGAAAAAACAAAAAGGAGAGAACCAAAAGAGAAACTTTGCTTCTCCATCCTTAAAATGCCCATAAAGTGCCATGATCAACTAACATGTTGTCCACAAATTCCACATAATGAAAGATCCCATTCATAGGCTCGATAACTTTCTTGGATAAGTGATATGCTTCCCTCTTAGCTTCATGATAAATATGTTTGCAACAAATCTGAGTGAATGAAGCCTTTAACCCATTCATTTCATTAATCCATGGTTCCAAATATAATACTTTGATCGAGTGCAAACCATTGAACCAATTGGTAACCACCCAAGAATCACCAAATATAGACAAAGAAAAGTAACCCCTCCTGCAAGCAAACCATAACAAACACTGCAACGCCAGAAGCTCAGCTTTTAGGGAGTCCCCTTTACCAACACCTACTTGAATGTAATGAAGAGGACATATCCTCTAAATGTTAACGAATTCTTATGATTTGTTACTCAAGATCAAAGAAAGGTTTTTGTCATGTTTTGGAAGTGAATTTGATGTATGATTATAGGGTTAGATTATCATAATTAGACAAATACATAGCTCACATGTGAGAATAACGGGATATATAGAAATTGATAGTATTCAAGCACTCCCCCTCTCTAAATTTATAAAAATGTAGTTTGGATTTGCTACTCAATAGGAATGCAACTTCTTTGGTCCACACAACTCCTCCTACAAGAGCCCTTTTTGCTTATTTTATTATCTTACAATTTTATTGTGTCTTGAGTAAAGTGTTTTGATGGAGTCCAGTTTACGATGGAGAAAGTGTGGGGGTCATGGGCCTCATATCACAAGCCATATATAATGGTGATAGCCATGTGTTGGGTTAACTATTCACTTTATAGTCAACCGTTCAAATTCCACTGTAGGCTATAGCCCTAGAACAAGAGTTAACAAATCTTCTCTTCTGCTTCATTGTTTTTATTTTCTTTGATAAGGCTTACAACACTTGTTTTTTATTTTCTTTGATAAGGCTTACAACACTAGGTTGTTATATCATTGAAGTATTTAGTATTCTAAATCATGCTTTGGCCTCCAAAGTTCAAACTTCATCACATTCTTTGATCTATGTTTTATGTGTAGGGTTATTCACAAGACACTAATGTGTCAAGCTGAGATAAATTCTGGAAATTCTCTAATTATTCATTTCAATGTAGGCATAAATTCTCTAAGATGTCTTGAACATGGCCATTAATACTCATTGCAACAAATTTTATATTTAATGATTTAATTTACTTATAAAATTTTTGCATTCCAACTATTCTATATTTACCTGCAATGTTTTTTGTGATTCCTTAGTCCATTAATCATGTTTGCAATTCTACTTGTTGACTTATCATCTGAACCTCGTTACCTGAAAATATATTCATTGTTGTTTAAGGAAATTTCTCTTCTTGTCAAGATTGAAGCAATCATGTATGGTCGAACCTTACACTCTTCTATCATGCTTGATAAAAATAAATTCTTTCTAATTAAGGCTTTCATCGTGAGTGTTATTTTTGCAATTTGATTCATACATGTTCATGGTGCCTTTGAATCTCCTTCTAATGAATTCTTAAAGCTTCTTAATAGTCACACAAAGCTTCTTAATGATAAGGAGTCACAACATGAAATACACCATCATGCATGCTCAAATTCTATACATGGCCATGCCCATGGATCCAATAACATAGATGAAGATATCAAACTTCCCTTTCATCTTCGTTTTGAGACAAAATAATATTATAGTTGAATATAAATTTATAATTCAAAATTTTAAAATGTATTTAAAAAACTAAAAATCTAATAGTAAAGCATTTTGTATTTATTTATTATAATAAAGATGAAACATTATTTCTTTAAATCATAGATAGTATTTATTTGTGAGAATTTTTTTTCATCACCGTAAAACTAAGTATAAAGAAACAAATATGAAGGTTTAAGTTTTGTATGTTATTAACCAATAAACTATAATGATGATGATGATGATAGTTATTAATATCCACTAAGATTAACTTTGGTCTATCAAATGTTAAAAAGGTAAAGAATCACTTAGTTTTCTTTAGAATTTTATTTATATGCTAAAAAATATTTAAGAGAAGCATTCCTAAAACATCATAGTTGTGATGAGCTAAAATGTTAGGAAGGTGAGTATTGTAGGAAATGTTTTGAAATTGCACTCTAATGTGGGTGTACACGAGAAATTATATGAGAAAGTGATTTTCATCTTCAACCTTCTTTGTGTCACACAGGAGATAGTTTCATCCCATGATGCTTTAGGAATTGTCCAACGTCTTTTTTCACTATGGAGCTTGTGAAAGTTTGTTCTTATTTTAGTAATGTTGATTTTCTTCTTTACTCTAGTTAAAACACATAGATATTTTTGATCTTCTAGATTAGGGTTGATCACCTCCTTATAATATTTTAATTTTATCTTATCTTTTATCTCTTTATTGCACCACGTCTTCTCCTTAAATTTAGATGTAATAATACTTTTAATAATATTAAGACATATTTGCAGAGTGGCCTCTTTCTTGACTCCCCAATGATTTAGCCAAAACTTGGCATATTTATGCCAACCTTGCTTAAGTCACAAGTGATTTTAACTAAAGTATGAAGCAATCTTAGGAAGCCTCTTTCCCCCTCCTCAATTTATATTATGTAGTATTTTTAATCTTATTAGATTGTATAGTTATGCAAGTCACATTAAATTTGAAATTATTATTTATGCGTTTTTTATAACTTGATCGTATAATTTTGTTTGCAATTATATCAAGTAGGAAATGTTTTTTTTAATGTTTGAATTCTTTTTTTTTTTTATATTAAATTTTGTAATATATTATTTTTTGCTTGCTAGTTTGTTTGTGACTTGCAGGACTAACCTATGGTCTAAGAAACTATCACCCAAGGGCCTCTAAGCCTTCAAAATCACCCAAGAATTGCACTTGGCTTGTGCCAGACTAACCCTTAACATGGTTGTATTTTTAAGTGTCTCATCTTGGCTACCTTGTGGAGTTCGAACTTGGTTTCCATGTAGAATGAGACCCATCGAAACCAACCATGCTAGTGGGATTTAACTTAAATTTTGTAATATTATATTTAGGTAAATACCGTGACTTTTTTTTAAGATGACAAAACCTATCATAACTCAGTTGTCAATCGACAGTGAGGATAGCCATCAGTCACTACTATTCATGAATGTGAGATGACTCATCGCTATTATTAAGAAAATACCATACCTCTTGAAATAAAATACTATGACTTTTATATATATATATATATATATATATATATAAACAAATTATTTTTTATTTTAAATTTTGTAATATTGGTTTTTTAATAAATACCATGAATTATTATTATTATAAAAAAATACAATGAACCATCTTTTAGGTAAATAAAATGAATTATAATTATGGAAAAAACACATCTTGGAATTTTAATACAAATTGGTTTATCATGTGATTTTTTGGATACTGAAGTAAGTATATATATATATATATATATATATATATATATATATATATATATATATATATTATAATGGAATGAATTATGATAAACTTTTTGAGTATTTTCTCATGATTCATAGATGGTAAACAATGTTAATGGTTATCCCTAATTACAAAGTCTAACCCAAAGAAGATCAAGAAAGATGAACTTGTGGCCTCCCATGGTGCAGAGGTAGAGATCTCACATTTAGCTCAAAGACCACTCGAACTAATTCTCTAGACTAACAACATAAATATTTGTTTATAAAAAACAAATCCCGACTTTGAGGAGCTTAGTGTTGACAAATCACATGCAAGAAAACATTAACCTCATTTTGAAAAGTAGAAAAATGAAATCAAATATCGAAATTGAAAATGTTATGAGAAAAATAGATTAAAAACTAAAATAAATACCAATTTGCAAATTCAATTAATGTAAATGATGATTATAACAATTAGAATCATTTTGTCCATTAGATGTAGCTTGTAGCTTGGGTGGTTGGGTTCTTGTAAATGATATGATGCTCTTATTAAGCCCTTATATATTGAATATGTAATAATTGAATGGATTATATAATTCTGTTCATACATTGATTTTCTGAGATAACATATATTAACATTTCTCCCAATAAAAAAAACAATTAAAATCATTCCCCAAAATAAATAATATGAACTAATATTGAATAAATAATATAAACCAAAATAACAATATAGTGTGTTTAGTATTTGATACTAATTGGTTAGAACATGATGAAATAGGATATAAGTTCTTTGACCATCGTTTGAATACTTTTTACGACCGTTACCATAAAATAATATTCGAAAGGAGGTGAGATTGTTGCTAGTGAAGGTGTGGTCATAATCCCTATAAATGTCCATTGATTCTAGTTACTAATATAAAATATTAAAAAGGTTTGCTTGTAAAGTTTTTTTTTTAAAAGTTAAAGTAAGCTATCAATATCAGATACAAAATATTACATTTTTTTTAGGATTATTGCAGATATTCTTGAGGATATTACTTGACACCAAAATTTGCAGTTGTTCATATAATCCACATTTATGTTGTATGAGTTCTAAAAAAAAATTATATGAAAATTGTATGTAATGGTTTTGAGTTAAAAATAATAAATTAACATTTTATTTTATAATTTATATTTAGGTATTTATTAATTTGAATGTTTGATATGATAGAGAATTAAAAAGAAAATTAGGAAGCAACATAAAGATACCTAGTTCTCAACTTTAGAGGTTGACTTCATACAGAGGAAAGGATGATTGGTATCTATATGAGATTTTGTGCTTGATCATTAGTTCTCTCGGTTATGATCTTAACTAACTATTTTCATATCTTATAGGAGATTTACTAAGGCTTCATACTTCTTTTCCAAGTAGTCTAGCGTATCCATTTTAGATTTTTGTTACATATTTAAAGTGTTCAAGATGACCTTCTATTGAATGCCTTACTATTCTAGTGGATATCAATATGCTTCAAGTATTTGATATCCCTATTGTGATTGAATCCAATATTTGGTATCAAATCCATTAATTTAACATCAACAACCTTTGAATATTTATTGGTTTATTTCTCCCCAACTTTCTAGTTAATTATTTCAAACCCAACCTTGATTTATGGAGGGAAACTTTGGTTGTAGCGAATTGTAATATTTTTTTCTTCCTTCTTTGCCTTGGTTGGTCACTTGGATGAGGAACCCTTGTTGGAAATCTTGTAGGATCAAGGCATACCTCTCCATGTTGATGCTCAAGATGGATTGCTTGGAAAACAACACTTCAAATTCTGCTAAGCTAATGTAGAATAAGTGGGAATGATCACCCTATGTTTTAAGCCATTTAAAACAAAAACAATAACTAAAAGAAATTAAAGTAGTTTTCTTGAATTAAAAATATGAATAAGAAACAAATATAAATTCACTGATCAATTTTAACATAGTTCCCTAAATGCCTTGTCTATATTTTTGTATTATTTATTTTTATAATTTTTATTTCTTTTGTTTTATCTTACAAAATAAAATTAAAAATACAAATATAAATAATAAACATAAAATAAAAGTTTAACATAAAACAAACTAGGTTAAAAATATTTACAATTAAATAAAAGAAAGAAACAAAATCATTTAAACACATAAAACTCTTAACTAACATTTTTTTCCATCAGAAAAAAATCGTACTATTGTTACTCCATTGAATCAAATAGTACAAAGATAGTTTGAGTATCAAAGATACAAGATATCAAGACAGGATCTTGTTCTCAAAATGATCGCCAGTTTAACTGCTATACAAAATTAAAATCGCACATCAAAAGGATTATACAAAAAAATTGATCGTCAACCCAAGAGGAGAAAACAACCTAAAAGAAAAATAAGTTACCCCTGTCAAGCAGACATGCATCCATCCATTCTTCCCAGAATAAAATTCCTTCAGGACCAGCAAAGGCATCTTTTGAAAGTTGATCAGCATGAGAATTGTGTGACCTGAAAATATGCTCGAAAGAAATATGGTCTTGCTTTACAATCTCATGATGGGTTCGAACACACCAATTTGTTAGATCAATAACATTGAGATTGTATTCATTTGAGGCCCATTTGATTGTCACTTGGGAGTCCCCAAAGACTTTGAGATTAACCAGACCAAAGGTATTTGCCACTTTAAGAACAGCCCATAGAGCCAATAACTCCGCTTTCATATTGGTACCTCTACCACCATTAAGACGAAGAGAAAATTAGTGATCTTCATTGATATAGATGACACCACCAGTTGCACACATACCGTCCTGAGCAGCACCATCAAAGAATAATATCGGCTGAGATACCACAAAGGAGAAAGAACTTTCACTCACAATTTTCTTACCATGATCCTCCTCAGGATAAGTCTGTAACAAATAAATAACATACCTAACACACTGAACCACCTCAGGCATCTTGTTCTGAAAAATTGCTTCATTCCTTGTAAACCAGATAATCCAAGATATAAAAATAGGAAGGAAGAGTGGTTTTTTGTTATCCCTAACCCAATTGAGCAGACCTGTGCCAAAGTCCAAATCTTCCCAAACTAAAACCAAGTTGAGATCTTTACAGCACAGAGACCAAATTTCTTGCATAAAAGAGCACTTCACAAAGAGATGACCAGCAGATTCAGAACTTAATTTACATAAACAACACCGATCGGGACCATTCCAACCACGTTTAAGGAGATTATCCCAAGTCTTAAGACTGCCATTGAGAACATGCCATAGGAAACATTTCACCTTCAAAGGGATAGACCATTTCCAGATTTTCGAATACCACCACTGTCTTGGATAAATACAATGATCCTGAATAATCCTGTCATAAGCAGATTTCACAGAAACAGAACCTTCTTTTGGATTGCTTGCCCATATTAATTTATCAGGGATCCCCGAAAGAGCAATACCAGCCGATCTCAGAGCCATAATAAAATGTTCCCATTCCTGTGCGTGATCCGAGATCTCCCACTCTAAAGCACTTAACCATCCATTACCTGATTGATGAAATTGATCGGTATTATGAACATCATTTAAAGTTTTATACCCCATAAAATTCAACCGAGAAATTAAACTATCTGACAGTCTAAAATTTTCCTCCATACCAAGAATAGGATCCACCCCGATTAGAATACTACAACCATTACCTACCTGCCAGCAAATATCTTTGGCAATCCATTCATAGACTTTAAGAAAACCTCTCCAAACTGGAGACAACAAACCAGAGACCCTCTTGGGTTTCCTCAACCAGTTAATAAAATCAGATTTAATATATTTGAGATGGAGAACCTTCGACCAAAGAGAATTACTGAATAAACCATGCCATAAGCTCTTCAATCTAAGAGCCTTGCTGAAAATATTGATATCTTTAATACCCCATCCACCGAACTTCACCGGCCGTGCAAGAGCCTCCCATTTAACCATCACCAGTTTAGTACCATCAATATTACCAGACCAGAGAAATTTGAAAATAAACATCCTGAGCCTATTAAGAATGTAGACCGGAATCTCTAAAAGAGATAACCAAAAAAATGGAATACTTGAAAGCACTGCTTTAACTAAAACAAGTCTGCCACTCGCTGAGAGCAAACGAAAAGTCTAGTGATCAATTCGCTATTCAAACTTGCTAATAATCCACCACCAATCATTGACTTTATAAGAATTAGGTTTTAAAATAAAACCTAAATATTTCAAACCATCGGCCAAATATTGACAATTATATGGTAAGATGGATACAATTTCACATCTTCTCCCAACTTCCACATTATGTTGATAAAAACATGACTTTGAAATGCTAACCTTCATCCCAGAAACCTTGCAGAAAAAATTAATGATATTTGAAAAAACCTTCCATTCTGTAATAGAGTCAATGTCAGCAAGAAGAACGTCATCAACAAAAAGGAGATGTGATAGGAAGCATCCATCACCGATCTTGATACCTTTAATCAATCCCATTTCTTTGGCTTGTTGAACGAGCCTACTGAGACCATCAATGATCAGGAGAAATAGAAGGGGTAACAGAGGGCAACCCTGTCTGATCCCTCTAGAACATTGAAAAAAAGAGGTGGGATTACCATTTACCAAAACAACAATACATGGCGTTGAAACACAGGCCATTATCCAATTTAACACAAGAGGTGGAGTACCAATTTGTATCAGAATCAACCTGAGGAATGACCAATTGACACGGTCATAGGCTTTCTCTAAATCCATCTTTAAAATCAGAGCCTTTAAATTCTTGGATTTTATAGTGTGAAGCAGTTCTTGGGTAAGACCAATCGAATCATGAATTTGCATATCCTTTAAGAACCCAAACTGTTCAGGAGTTATAACAGCAGATAGAACATCCTTCAATCTCTGAGCAATAATTTTAGATACAAGTTTATAGATGAGGTTACAAAGAGCAATGGGACGATATTCCCCAAAAGATACAGGTTTGTTACTTTTGGGAATTAAGGTAAGGAAAGTGGAATTTAAAGCTCCAGAAATGAACCCATGAACCCTAGTAAATTCCACAAGATGTTGTATGTCTTTCCCCATAATATCAAAGAAATGCAGATAAACTTCCATAGGCCATCCATCAGGACTAGGGCTTTTCTCCCTGGCAAATTTTTTTAAAGTATGCTCAATTTCATCTAAAGAAACCTCCTTTCCCACTGCCTCAGCATCCCTTTCATCAAAACATCTAGGATAGATTTTTGCCAGTCTGATTTGATCCAAAAGATCACAACCACCTTCCTCTTTGTAAATATTGCCAAAAATCCTCACGGCTTTAAAGCTCAACGATTCCAAACCCTTTAAAGTGTTCCCATCTTTATCATTGATATCCCAAATTAGTTTCAAATTCCTCCTCGTAGATGCATAAGCATGAAAAAAATTTGTATTCCTGTCCCCATGATTGATCCACACCGCTCGACTCTTCAATCTCCACTCCCTTTCTTCCATCAAGAGGATTTCCTCCTTTTTTTTCTCAAATATCTTCAGAACTTCAAAATCACCCTGATTTAAAGAACCATCAAAATTCTGCATACAAGCATTTTGAATACTGTATTCCAAATTCTTCAGTTCTGCAGCATCAGTCTTCTTTCTTACCTTTATCCATTTTATAACTTCTTCTTTGAGCTTCATCATTTTATGACAGAAATAATCAATAGGATTTAAATTCTCAATATCCGAATTTAACCAAAAAGATTTCACCATCTCACAAAAATCATTCTCCAAAAGCCATGAACTATTAAACTTAAACGGGTAACAAACCTTTTGACCATAATCTTCAAACTGAAAAACAATAGGCCAGTGATCAGATAATTTCACCTCATGAACCCATGTACGAGACTTCTGAATGATACTTAAAAAAGAAGACATCACCAAAAAACGATCTAGTCTCTTATGAACACCTGCATCACCCTGCCTACCGTTTGTCCAGGTTGGAATTAATTTAGCTGGAACCATATCCACCAGGTCAAACTGACATAGATAATCCATAAAAAAATATGCCAATGGATCCAATCTAGCCCCCGAACCCCAAATCTCAGAAGCAGATTTTGTAAAATTCAAATCGCCAGCAATCACTAAATGTGATAAATTAAGTAACCCAGAAGCAGCCAAGGCATCCCAGAAATCCCTACAGCCATCATAAGGAGCATAAAAATTGAGGATGTGAAGCTGTATCTTCAAACCTAAACAAATTCCTTTCATCAGAAGACCCCACGGAGTAGAAAAAACTTTGAAGGAAAACAGAGTAAGGTTCCAAGCCACCGCCAAACCCCCAGAAAGACCAATTGAACAACAAGCCGCAACTTCCCAACTGGGAAGAAGGTCACCTAACTTAGTGATCGCCATCGAACTTAAACACATAGCTTCCTGAAGTAACACAATACCTGGACAAATAGCTGCAAAAAGTTTGGAGAAGGCCTTTTCCCTAGCAACCTTCCCCAACCCCCGAACATTCAATGATAAAATGGACATTAAGAACCAGAGGCATAGGGTATCTTTGCTTTAAGACCCTCATCTGACGAAGTAATAGAAACCCCTGACATCAAATGACCAGAACCCCGAGGAAGGATTGTATCAACACAAGCAGAATCCCGACTCCCCTCTTTCTTCTTCTTACCCATACGAATGGTAACATTTTGAAATTTAACAGCATGAAGCGGAATAGCATCAGAATCGGCAAGAGGAGATTTGGAAAAAGAAGGAACTGGGGTAAGGGTTTTTAAAAACCCATCAAATTTTAGTTCACAATTCCCCCCAATCCCATAATCTTCAAGAGCATATGGGTTAGGTTCCGTAGCCTTATGACTCACAGAACCGAAATCCTTTGCAGAAGTGTTAAATTTTCATAATTTACTTCAATCTGATCTAGGATCTTAACTGAGAGAACAACATGTACAGCATATCTACAGCATATCAATCATGGAGACAATAATGAAAGCACACAAGAGACACAAAGATTTACTTGGGGAAAACCATAAAGGTGAAAAACCCCAATAACTTCCTCAGAGATAGATAGAGCAATGATACAACCAACCATAAGAGATAGACACAACCTAGCAGCAGATCCTCCTCCTCCATAAGTGCGCCACTCCTCTTTGAGTGCATGAGTGAGAAGTGAGTGAGCAAATAGAGTGCCTCCCGCACTCTATTTATACTTGACTTGACTTGCCTTTTTACCTAACTCATGTAGGCTCGAACTTAACCACATAACATAATGCTGAGTGGGCCGACCCCCAATAGGGTGGTCTAATAACCCTTTGACCCACATGGCCGACCCCCAATAGGGTGGTCTAGTAACCCTTTGACCCACATGACTTATATAGGGCCGACCCCAAATAAGGTGGTCTAATAACCCATCAAGTATAAGTTACGACACTTACAATATAAATGACGACACTTACTTATAGAGGAATAATACCATCTCTATAGGAATACAATATACATATATGTGAAATACATTCCGAAGTTACATATACATCAACACTCCCTCTTAACTAGGAAGTTATTTCTCAGCACAGTTCTTCTAGCACAAGTCATCTTCTCTGGATCATCGTCACTGGATAATCGTCATCGAGTCATCATCATCGTCACTGCTGCTGCTATCTCAATCAATCTCTGAATCTACTCGTCATAGGAAGTTCTACAGAGCCAGTCCTTTTTCATACTGGATGTAGGCCCACCACCTGTAGGTCTTCATCATCACTGGCCATACTGTGGAATCCCCAGGACTTATTACGTGCATCACAAAACCTGGCTGCAGCATCCCAGGCTATTACGAGCACACAGCTCTACCTGTAGGATCTCCCAGGAGCACATTACATGTGACCCATCAAAAAACCTGGCTGAAGCATCCCAGGCTGTTACAAGCACGCGGCTCTACCTGTCGGATCTCCCAGGAGCACATTACATGTGATCTCACCACAAAACCTGGCTGAAGCATCCCAGGCTATTACGAGCACACAACTCTACCTGTCGGATCTCCCAGGAGCACATTACATGTGGTCCACCACAAAACCTGGCTGAAGCATATGAGGCCTTTTTCATCCTGTCCAGATCTCCCAGGAGCAAATTACATGTGGTCATGGCAAAACCTGGCTGAAGCATCTGAGGCCTTTTTCATACTGTCCAGATCTCCCAGGAGCAAATTACATGCCATAGGACAAAACCTCGCAAGAGCATCTGCCAGATATCCCAGGGCACCGAATTACATGCCATAGGCAAAACCTCGAAAGACTATCTGCATATCTCCCAGGGCACAAATTACATGTCCTCCCAAGCAAAACCTCGCAAGAGCATTTGCCAGATGTCCCAGGGCACCGAATTACATGCCATAGGCAAAACCTCGAAAGACCATCTGCAAATCTCCCAGGGCACAAATTACATGCTTTCCTGCACAACCTGATCCACGGCCACAAAGTATCATCTGATACTCATCATCATCACTGCAACATCCTGCTGCATGTCATCTGGAGAATCTTGTCATCCATAATCATCCTGATCATACAATGCATCCATCTGATGCACACATAGATACATGATCCACACAATGTATCCATCAATCATACATGATCTACCTGATCATACAAAGATACATGATCCACACAATGTACCCATCAACATACATGATCTACCTGATCATACAAAGATACATGATCCACACAATGTATCCATCAGCATCCATGATCTACCTGATCATACAAAGATACATGATCCACACAATGTATCCAACAACATCCATGATCTACCTGATCATACAAAGATACATGATCCACACAATGTATCCAACAACATCCAACATGATGCGTTCATACAAAATACATACACATGATCCAACCGATCATATCCAACATCCAACATGATGCGTACATACATATAAATGATCCAACTGATCATATCCAGCATCCAACATGATGCATACATACATACATATAATGATCCAACTGATCATATCTAAGCAGAAACCAGAACATCATCCTGATGCTCATCATCCAGCGCTTACATCCACAGCCATGTGAAGGATCCTCCTTCCAACATGCTTGGAATGGCTTCAGCAAATGTGTCCATCACTTCTTCCTCGAAGTGTCCTCGATCCGAAGAACGCCAAGCCTCTCTCTGAAGTACTCGAACTTCACACTGGCTAGTGGCTTCGTCAGCACATCTGCAATCTGCTCATCTGTCGCAACATATAGGAGCTTCACAGCTCCTCTCTGCACCATATCCATGATATAGTGATATTTGATCTCTATGTTTTTCGACCTGTCATGAAACACTGGGTTCTCGGACAGCTTCACACAACTCTGGTTATCACAGAAGATACCAGTAGCCTCCAACGGGAGATCAAATAACTCAGACAGTAGCTTTCGTAGCCATACTGCCTCACAACTAGCTGAGCAGGCTGCAACATACTCTGCCTCAGCTGTACTCAGTGCTACGCAGGACTGCTTCCTTCTAAATCAAGAGATCACACTTGATCCCATACTGAAGCAACACCCAGATGTGCTCTTCGTATCTGCAACACTTCCAGCCCAATCTGAATCAACATAACCCTGCATGTTAAACTTTTGATTCGCCTCATACCTGAGCCCATAATCCACTGTACCCTTCAGGTACCTCAGAACATGCTTTACAGCAACCAGGTGAACACTCCTCAGATCCGTCAGGAACTGGCTCAATGTGTTCACAGCAAAGCAAATGTCTTGTCTCGTGTTCGTCAGGTACATCAAGGACCCAATCATCTGACGATACATAGAGACATTAATCGGATCAGATGAAGCATCACATAGAAGCTTCAGATTTGATGCCATAGGTGTGGCCATGGCCTTGCAATCCATCATCCCGAACCTCTTCGGGATCTCTACTGCATAATTCCCTTGTCCAAGGAAGATTCCATCTGCACTCTGCCACACCTCCATGCCAAAAACAAATAGTGCATCATCCCCAAGTTCTTCATCTCGAACTCCGTAGTAAGCTTCCGCTGCGTGTCGGCAATCAATCTATTTTCACCTGTAACAAACAGGTTATCCGCATACAACTATTCAAGAAAGCTGTCTTGAAATCCATCTAGTGTATCTTCTATTTCATCACTTTCATATTTCTCTATGCTACCATCTGTAGCATGCTTGATCTTGATAGATCCATATGGAAGTCATAACAAACTTCCCTTCAGGTCTTGGGACTACATCCCAAACATCATTCTTCATGATCGATGGATCATGGCATTCCATTTCTTCATCCCAGATCCTGGGAACTTCAATATCTTCAATATTTTCAATATATATCTTTGTTGCTGGAACAAATGTTGTAGTCCTTTTGTAGGTGAAGATATATGGTCTTTCCTACAAAACAGGTTAAATTGCATGATTAGAAACATCTCATAGTTTTCAGAACAAATTCTTACACATAAAGAAGTATGTCATACAATCATGCAATTATCTTAGCCAATGCTTCAATACAACATTTATCCATATCCCGTAACTTTCTAGATGCCTTCCAATCTCTACCAGAACATTGTTAAGAGTGTGCACAACTCCCAACATGTAAGCAAAGAGGTTTCATTCTAGATAAGTAGCAATGGAATGTTGTACAGTGCCATAGGCCACTTACCCATGTATATTAGTAGTATACTGTTCATCAATGCAACTATTCTAATATGCACAACACATATCCTAAGTCTAGGAACATGAGCATATACATCATTGAACAATTTTACTTAAACAAACAAATATGCAAGAAATGATAATTAAAATACTTATCTTTGTTTGTTCGTTTGGTGGACTCCCTCTAAGTCTTTGCTTCCTTGCAGGAGCTGTTGGAGTCATAATCTGAAGTAGCTTCTTCTACACCTTTCTGTTGTGGAATGTAGAAAGATGGTCAACTCCCTTTGAATAACTGCATCCTTGCAGAAACTACTGAATTGAGCTCTTTTTCTTTCTTGCAGGAACAACTGGAGTGTGCTCCTTTGCTTTCTTGCAGGAACAACTGGAGTGTGCTCCCTCTTGATCTTTGCTTCCTGAATTACCTGTTCTTGAACTCATATTCATCCTTGGTCCCTATGCATGCTTATTATTATCATGATTGTGTTATTGTTGTGAACTCATATAAAATCATACATTCATTAGTATACTATTAAAACACAATAATCTTAAGCATGTATAGTCATGATCATTTCAAACAGAAAATAATAAGCATTAGCATTCAAGGTTTATGTAGGATTCTTATGGTTAGTCAAATCATAAGAAACATAACATGTCTAAACCTGTAATTACTCAAACCTATGACTCTTCAGGTTAGTTGAATCATCAATCAAGATAAGAGATATAATATGCATAAAACCCGTGTTTATTCAAACCTATACCTTCATGATTCTTCTGGTTAGTCATATCATCAATTATGGTAAGAAACATAATATGCATACAATCATGATTATTCAAACCTATGACTTCATGAATAATCATTATCAACAACAGTATAAGATCCTAACCCAAGGTAGGATTCTATCTTGATATAGGAAAAACATACATGGATTAGCATGCTAGTTAGTTATGTCTAACATACTCACATGATGTCTTCTTGTTCTTCTTCAATGACTTGTGCTAGTAACCTGTATATCTCATAGGTTAGCCATTACAAAACCAAGTTATACATACCTCGTAAATGGATCTTCTATGAGATCCATGACAATGGATGAATCTTTGTCCTCATGTTATCATGATCATATGTTCTTGGACCAGAACATGATTTGTCTTTCTTGGTGTACCTTTCATGTTAGTAGACAACATAAACCTCATACAACACCATAATGCATTAGTACAATCATAAGTGTCAACACCCTAACCAATGAATATCTTCTATCATGCATTCATAATTTTGTTAAGGTGATACGAAAAATCTAAAATCAAAATTGTACTAACCGTAATAACATGAAGACAAACATACCATAAACTTAATCATGGACAAATATCGAAACATACCTCGATGAGTCATACCTGTCGAGATCGCTTGTAATCTTCTTATGTAAGGCCTTAGCCTCATCTCCCTCTGAAATAGGAACTTCTTCACTCATGTAGATGATCAATCCATCTTCTTCTAGGATTAACCCAATTCACTTGATTTGCAAGAACTGGACCTGGAGCTGGATATGGGTTTGTTAGAGAAACCCCAAAAATTCAAACTTTGAATTTTAAACTTTCGAAAGGATAGAAATATGCGCCTTGATGAGCTGATCAAATTGGTATATTCATAATTTGAAAACTGCAAAGTTTCACTCCTCAATTTTGCCTTTGAAACTTCTGGATTCACTGGACGTGACCCTGAACTGGGGTTTGATGAAGCCCACTCTTCTGCCCAATCAAAATGTTTGATCCAAAGCTAGAAGCTTCTATTTTTCTGAGGAGCTTCCATCCGTGGTCATAGATTTCAAAAATTCCCATTTTTACAAAAGCCCTAATTTTCCATTTTTCTGATCAAAGTCCCGAACTAGGGTCTAATCAAGCCCGGCCTTCTGCCCAACCAAAAATTCTGATCTTGGTCTCTAAATTTCTATTTTGATGAGTAGCATCCAGCCGTGGTCTCTGATTACAAAAATTCCAACTTTCTCCAAAGCCCTAAATTCCGGAAGCCATGAATGAAGGTACCAAAAAATAATTCTGTTTTGACAGAAATATGTACCTGATTGTTTCTGGTGTAACTCTGAAATTTTTGATCCACAGGGTTTGAAAAAGTTTCCTGAGATAGCCTGACCTATTATCTTTCCATCCTAATAGGTCTGACCTCAATTGGATTTTCTGAGATAGTACAGACTGTGTACTACCTGTCACTTTTTATGAAATTTCATTTGGATCTTCCTAGCCCAATATATGACCTTTTTCCCAAGGTCACCTGATTTTGACTCAGATATGGAAGAGGCAGAAACCCTATATTGTATAGATCATAAATCAAAAAGTACAACGAATTAGAGGTTGTCCTTTGGACACAATGTACCTGGAGATCTTAGCTTCGGCCTGTAACAATTTCAGATCCGAAAACGTCGCCAAAACGGATTTATAGGGAAAGTGCTACGATGACTGGTTTTTGTTATATCAAGCCCTAGCATCGTAAGTGCAACAAGTGTCATACATGCCATATCATGCCTTCTTTCAGGCTAGCTCTGATACCATGTTAAATTTTCAGAATTTACTTCAATCTGATATAGGATCTTAACTGAGAGAACAACATGTACAACATATCTACAGCATATCAATCATGGAGACAATAATGCAAGCACACAAGAGACACAAAGATTTACTTGGGGAAAACCATAAAGGTGAAAAACCCCAATAACTTCCTCAGAGATAGATAGAGCAATGATACAACCAACCATAAGAGATAGACACAGCCTAGCAGCAGATCCTCCTCCTCCATAAGTGTGCCACTCCTCCTTGAGTGCATGAGTGAGAAGTGAGTGAGCAAATAGAGTGCCTCCCGCACTCTATTTATACTTGACTTGACTTGCCTTTTTACCTAACTCATGTAGGCTCGAACTTAACCACATAACATAATGCTGAGTGGGCCGACCCCCAATAGGGTGGTCTAATAACCCTTTGACCCACATGGCCGACCCCCAATAGGGTGGTCTAATAACCCTTTGACCCACATGACTTATATAGGGCCGACCCCAAATAAGGTGGTCTAATAACCCATCAAGTATAAGTTACGACACTTACAATATAAATGACGACACTTCCTTATAGAGGAATAATACCATCTCTATAGGAATACAATATACATATATGTGAAATACATTCCGAAGTTACATATACATCAACAAGAAGGGGACAAAGGCAAAACAGATTCCTGAGCTTCATCACATAAAACATGACACCCATAATTATCCACACCCACATCAACCCTATCTCCAACAGAGGCTAATTCAGAAGAAAGATTGCAAACAACAGATGATTTCACCATATCCACAGACAGAGGAAGACTCCCGACAGAAGGCACATGAAGACCATGTCTCAAAATAACATCCCCAGAAGCAATACGAGCATCTAAATCCTTCTCCGTGACTTCCAACAAAGCAATATCCTCTTTAGAAACTTCTGAATAAACATTATCAGGAACACGAACAGACTTACCAGGTTCAACAGAGGGAACAGATAGGTCTAGAGTACCTTTCATTATCGACCTTGGCTTCAAAACATTAGGGCATTTTGCAAGAATGTGTCCAATTTCCTTGCATGCGTAACAACGAAATGGGATTTTGAAAAAATCGAGCCTTTGCTTCCAGCATCTACGTCCCCAAACAACCTCAACTTCTGCCGGAAGACCAACATCCGTTTCAATTTCCACCATTACCTTGGCGTATCTTCTATCCATGCCAAAAAGGGATTTCCTATCAATACGGATGAAACGCCCAACCGAATTTGCCAAGCCGACAATAATCTCCTCAGTCCAAAGTTCTATCGACAACCCTGGAATCATCATCCAAAGGTGCCGAATTCTCTGTTTCTCCATTAGAGGATCGATGGCAATATGCCAACGTTTCAGAATAATTGAGCCTTCTTTGAAAAGCTAGGTGCCCTCCAAAACCCTAGAAATCATGGCAGCGTCTGGAAAGACAAAGAGTATCCAATGGTTCAGCAATAAGTTGACCCTTGGAGCCATACCGGAAACTGGCACCCAATTAGCCCTAACCCACTCCAGGATCTCGTCCTTCGTACCGGAAGTATATTCCAGGTGCCCAACTAAGGCACGTTCAGCAAGCATTGCTACCCTATCAAGATTGGCATCTTCAGCAATAACAAACCTGGAAAGAGAAGACCTGGCTTTGTAAGCTTTCAGCCTACGATGAAACCTCGCCTTAGCCCCATATAAATTAGGGTTACCATACTCCAACAAGTGCAGCACAGACGAAGTCGGCGCAACACAATGATTTTCCAAAGGATGAACATAAAATGCCCCTCGAAAGCGATGAGGAGAGGCCATAAGGACCCGTGACCGTTTCAGTGGGTGAAACCCACACCTGTCCCTCTAAAAAACGTACATGACGGGACCCGCAGACACCTGGAACCCACTACCACAGCAGCACAAACCAAACAGATAACCCTAGTTGGAGTGCAGAAAACCACAAAAAATCAAAAGGTAGCCTGAGAAGACCACCACCAAATAGACCTAGGGAAAAATCCCAAAGGAGCCATCCACCAGCTTGACTCCTAGGAGATGAAAATTCAAAATCCATCGCTCCGAGCATCAATCCCATCCCAGAACTGCAGAAAAGCCACAGCTCTCACCCACAAAACCCTAGTAATCTCCATCGGTCTTTAGTTATGTTACTTAACTAACATTTTTATACACTAACTTATATTATTTGTTTTATTATAAATGAAATAACAAAATAAAAGGTAACATATCCTACCGAACCGGAGAAATAAATTACTAATAAATTATTCATTAAAATTTTAAAGTGAATAAAAGAAAAGTAAATAACATAAAATTAAAATTTTTTTATATGTTTCATTTATGTTTTGTTTATTAAAATTTTGAAACATTTTCTATTGATTTCTTTATATATATTTATAAAGTAAAATAAAATACAATAATAAAAGAAATAACAATTACATACAAGAAATATGAAGATTTAACAAAATATATATAAGTTAAAGTAAACTTGAGAGTTTAGAATGTAAAACTTGAAAATTTTAAAATAGAAAGCAAAATTTGAAAGATATGTATATGTAAAAGATGAGGAATTTAAGAAAACAATTTTTATTGGTAAAACATTTCGTACATTTCTCAAGAAATAGCTATGCTTTCAAACTCTGATCCAGGTCGTGTCTAAGAAGCACGAGGGGGACAACAGTTTGACTGAATGAGTCAGCTCTGTTATGGCATAGGCAATAAGAAGCTGAATGAGCAGAAACAGGATTACACTACACATATAAACACAAATACGCACAAACAATATGCAGGAATGCGAACTGTTCTTCTCTATTTCTTGCAAACAGATAGATTGATGTATGTTACAATATTATACATGCTTATATAGAATTTTGAGACTCTTGAGTGCCTTCCTGTTACGTTCAGTTACAAAGAAGAAGTTAGAATGGTTCAACAGTTCAACCGTTACAGTCGACTGGAAGACAGAGAGACAATCTATTGAAGTTCAACAGTCGTTGGTCACATGTCGACGCTGCATGTCGATGTTGTGAAACTGTGAAGTTGCTGAACATGTTGAAGGTGCGAAGTGAGTCGGACTATGTCGAAGTCGAGACTCATCGGATTTGTGTCGAAATCGGAACCTGTTGGAGTCGCTGAGTTTGTCGAAGTCATGTCCAGTCGAAACTTTTCGAAGTTGTATCAACACCGATGACTTGTCGCAGTCGATGTTAGCATTCAACAACAATGCCAACTGCAATGTGGATCAAACCTCCTTCCTTAAGAAACAATGGTCCCCGTTGTTTGCTTGTGAAGGTGAGGAAACTTTTAGATGAGCTCATATGGATAACCTGTGTATGATTTTTGTACTCTATGTACGTTTCAGACTGCTCAGTTGAGTCCATCATCAGGAGAATGTTTGGCTCACTATTAATTATGTGCTTAACAGAGAAATTTTTAGGGGCGAAATTTCGCCAATTGGCTATTTTTTCAAAAAAGTAAATTCGTTATTTGGTCATTTTTAGTTTCTAATATCGCCTATATTTATATAAAATATGTTTTTTTATCATAATATTCACCAAAATTTACAAGTTTCAGGAGTAAATTGTATGATTTATATTTAATATTCGCCTACCTATCTATATTTATGTTTTTTCCAATCTAAAATAATCGCCTAGAATACTACACTTAACTATACTATTAGAATCCTTAAAAAATACCCTGGTGCTTAATGTCCTTTATTAATATTAGTTTTTATTTTTTTATCATTGAGACTAATGTCGGCCGACAATTGTTGTTTCTTTAGAAGGTTTAGGACTGGTTTCCAAGATTCGCTGAGAATTAATCCCTCATCCCTATTGAAATTTCTTTGGTGTTTTTCAATTTCTAGAGCCTCACGGATTCATTTCTTATTGTAGTGTTCTTCCAGAGCTATGACCTTAGCATTCTCAATGCAAATATGGTGATTAGTTCTTTTGGAGTGTTCAACCACTGCTGAATTTTTTATTCTTTCATGTTTTATGTTTTCCCAATGCTCCTTCAACCTTGTTTTTATTGATCTCCCTGTCTCTCCGATGTACTCTTCATCACATGAACAAGGAATTGAGTATACTCCTTGTCAGTTTAGTAACAGAGTACCACTTTCCTTGAGATGGGAGCTGGCCAGCTTTGGAAACCTGAAACAAGGGAATTGTGTTCTTCCTTGTAAGGCGTACTCATCGTCCCAAGATGGTGTCACAAGGAAGAGGCTCCTAAACATCTGGATGGATGTCTTCGGGTTCTGCTGTCGGTAAGTCATTCTGTTCCAACAGTGGTGCATGGTATGGTTGAAGTAGATCCACATTAAATACTGGATGCAGACTCAGGCATGCAGGATTGCCGAGCTGGAAAGCATTTTCGCCAATCTGCTGAAGAATACTGTATGGACCATATCGCAAAGGTTTTAACTTCTTGAAAGGACATGTGAAGCGCTCCTTCTTGATATGTAACCAGACCTTATCCCCAATATGGAATGAATGAGGAATACGATGCTTTTCATGTCGGGCCTTAGCTTTCTCGCTTTCTCTTTGCAACATTTCCTGTGCTTGCTTTTGGATGTCGCATATCTAATCTCTGAACTTGACTGCTTTATCAAATTCTTGTTGGCTGTAGTCATTGTCAGAGTTCGACTGTGTTGAGGAGCTTATCAAGTCGATAGGTGCTGAGGGTTGAAATCTGTAACAGATCTTAAATGGACTCTTTCCTATAGAGATGTGTTGAGCACGATTGTAGCTATGCTATATGTATGGAAGACTTTCATCCCATGTGTGTCGATGCTTGTGGTTGTACATGCAAAGCAGTTGTATGACCAAGCGATTAACAACTTCTGTCTGTCCATCAGTCTACGGATGGAAAGTTGTCGACAATGAGAGTCGTGTGTCCAGTTGTTGCTAGAGAGTCTTCCAAAAGATGTTGACAAATCTGGCATCTCGGTCGGAAATAATGGTTGTTGGTAAACCAAAGTGTTTCCAAACATGTGTAAAGAAGAGCTGAGCGGACTGCTATGCTGTTGTGGTCTTCTTACATGGTATGAGAATGGCCATCTTGGAAAATCAGTCGACTACTACTAATATCGCGTCATGCTAATGTCTGGTAGTAGGATAACCCGTCAAGTAGTCCGTAGAAATAGATTCCCATGATCAACTAGGAACTAGCAGAGGTGTGTACAATCCCTGTCGTTGATTAGGCGGTTTAGCAATGGCACAAACTATGCATGATCGAATGTACTTGTTGATGTCGTATTTAAGTGTAGGCCAAAAGAAATAATTCTGCAGAATAGCAAGTGTCTTTGCTACTCCAAAGTGTCCTACAGTCTTTTTGTAGTGCGTGTCCCAAATGAGCTGCTTTTGGTGCTCATCGGTCGATACACAAAGCTTTCCAAGCTTGTATAGCAAGGTGTCTTTCAGGAAGTAGTCAAAGGTCAATGACTTGTTAGTCTGTAACTGTTGGTAGAATGCTGAGAAGTCGATGTCATCCTCATACAGCTGTGGCCAAGTGGTTGTGTCGTATCCTTGCATACTCGTCACTGTCAAGAGGAGAGTAATGGGTGGTTGACTGAGGCAATCGGCGACAGCGTTAGATTTACCTTTCCGATACTTAATCACCAACTAGAATTGTTGTAGGTAATTAATCCACTTGAGTTGTCAGTTTGTTTGCAACTTTGATTGTGTCGGAGCGAACTGTAGAGGCTTGTGATCAGTGAGAATGACCGTTTCCTTGCCAAGGATGTAATGCCTCCATTGCTTGAGAGCTTTCACAATGGAATACAATTCTTTTTCCTACGTCGAGTATCTTCTAATTGTGTCGTTAAAATTATCGAAATTAAAAGTGACTAGGTGACCAGATTGAGTGATCACTGCGCCCAAGGCATAGTTTGATGCGTTTGTCTCAATCTGAAAGGGCTAATGCAAATCAGGTAACAAAAGTACTAGTGCAGTGCAAAGCTTGTGCTGGAGCTGTTCAAAAGCTGCTTGGTGTGTCGCTATCCATTGGAAGACAGTTTTCCCACTTCCCTTCATCAACTGATTCAAGGGCTAGGCTATGTGACTGAATCTGAGTATGAATCATCGATAGAAATTCTTCAAACCAAGAAAACTTCTTAGTTCTTGAATGCTTCTAGGAATGGGCCAATCTTTGAGGATCTGTGCTTTGTCTGGATCGACGTGAATGCATGCAGAGTCAATTACATACCCCAAATATTTGATGTTGGTCATCACAAAGGAGCACTTGTCCATATTCAGATAGAGTTGATGTTGTTGGAGAGTGTCGAGGACTTGTCAAAGATGTTCGACATGTTATTCCCATGATCGATTGAAAATCAATATGTCGTCGAGATAGACAATGACCCATTTTCCAATGAAAGGTCGAAGAAGGTTATCCATATTTCGCATGAAGGTCATAGGTGCATTAGTTAAGCCGAAAGGCATGATTAACCATTCAAACAATCCTTCCTTGGTCTTGAAAGTAGTTTTCCACAAACCTGAGGCCTCGATTGGAATCTGATAGTATCTTGACTTGAGGTCGAGCTTAATAAAGAATTTAACACCTTTCAGACAGCCGATGAGCTTGTCTATCCGCGACCGAGGTTAGTGATTCTTTACCGAAATTTGGTTGAGAGCTCTGTAGTCGATGCACATGCTCCAAGTCCTGTATTTCTTCGGAACTAGGATGACTTAACTTCCACAAGGAGAAGATTTGGGGAGGATATGTACTTTATCTATTAATTCTTGGCCTTGTCTGCGAATCTCTTCATTTTCGAGAATGGATCTTCTGTAAACAGATGCATTAGGAAAAGAAGAACCAGGAACAAGTTCAATGGAGTGTTTTACCTAAAAATGTTGAGGTACTCCGTAGGGATATTGAAAGAGGTCCTGGTACTCATCGAGAATATGATCGACTTGCTTCTTCTATCGAGAGATGCATTGGTCAGAGACTTGACTCGTCACTGCCATCTTCATAGAATGTTGCGGCTTGATCATGACTAATGTGAACTTCTGAGCATGATTGATGAGCTTCTTTGCCTATTTGGAAGATATCAGTGCAATCATTAGTATGGGTTGACGCTCTAGTATGCTGAACCATCGATTTCAGATTTTGACAATCACCTTTTGAGGCCGTGACTGATAACTTCCATGTCTATCCTAGAGGTAAGGTTTCCCAAACAGGGTGTCGACTATGGAGAGTGGTGCCACGTCACAGAGTACTTCATCTTCAAAAGTATTTATGAAGTAGGAGAGCTTGCATTGTCGAGTGATCTGTTGTTCTTGTCCATCCTTCATCCAACCGATGTTGTAAGGATGAGGATGCGGAGTGGTAACAAGACCAAGTTTCTTTATGATATATTCAGAAACAAAGTTTTTCTGGCTACCGTTGTCCACAATCAGATGTAATGGGTTGCTTTGGACCCATATCCGTGTATGGAACAGGCGTTCTCATTCCTCCTTGTCAACGATAGTCGAGGTTGCTGGAGTGGTTGATGTCAAAAGGTTTGTTGCGTCTGGATCAAATTCTTACACCGTCTTGTTGAACGCATCATAGGTCGACACTTGTGCCAAAAATGTCTTCCGAGCTTTGCATTCAGAAGTTTCATTCCAAGATGAGTGGTGGTAATTGCACCATTTTCCGGTAGGAGGTTGTTTGCTACGTTCCCTCTTATGAAAAGGCTTCTTACCGTGATTTGGCTTTGGTGGAGTCGGCTGTGAATATTTCAACTTGTCGAAGTCCTCTAGTGCCTTCTTGTTAGGTGGTCGTCTTGATGTCGGCTTTGTCGTGAAGCATGCTTTCCCTCTCTGCTTTGTTTCCAGTTTGCTGGCGTAGTGGAATGCATCCGCAAGCGTATTGAATGCACTGGGACAATCCTACTGAATGTACTGGGACAATTCCATATCTTACTGAATGTACTGGGACAATCCGTTGATGTACTTCAGAACAAGCAATTTCTCTTCTTCTAGGACGCTAATTCTAGACATGAGTCAGTAGAACTCATCGATGTAACTCTGTACTGATTGATCTTTCCATTTCCTTAGTTGTTGCCACTTCTTATACTACTGCTCGAGGTACTTCAGTGGGTAAAACTCCTTTCAGATGTGTTCAAAAAATTTATCCCATGTGTCCATGGGGTCTTCGCTTTTCTCCATCTTTGTCGAGAGATTCTCCCACCAGCAGTGCACAGAATGTGACATCTTTAAAGATGAAATGGTGATATTTTCAGCTTCTGAGAGTTGATTCACAGTGTAATAGGATTTCGATTGTTGCACCCAATTGTCGATGGATTCCGTGTCAATCTTGCCTTCAAGATTTGGTATGTCCAAATTAATTTGCACTTTGAAGGGGCTGATTTTATCGGAGTGAGTTCTCATCGAAAATCCTCCGGATGTCGAAGCAAATCACATGAGAATTTCATAGAATTGGGAGAACATTTCAGTCCATTGTCGAGCCAGAGCTTGCTCAATAAGTTGTGTTGTCTCTTCGGCTGCATGTCTATCGTCTGTTTCATCTGTCATTTCTTGAGGTAGTGTCTACTTGGATTGTTGAGATTGCGAGTGAGTTTGAACCGGAATAAGTCGGTAACTTCGAGAGAAGTGTATGCGCAGAACTTAAGCACGAACAAAACTGAGTACTTTGATTGAATATTGCTCTAATACCAATGATCCGAGTCGTGTCCATGAAGCATGAGGGGGACAATAGTTCGACTGAATGAGTTGTCTTTGTTATGGCGGAATCAATAAGAAGCAGAATGATAAAAAGAAGGATTACACTACACAGATAAACACAAATACGCACAGACAATATGCAGGAATGTGAACTGTTCTTCTCTATTACTTGCAAATAGATAGATTGATGTATGCTACAATATTATACATGCTTATATAGAATTCTGAGATGCTTGGGTGCATGCTCGTTACGTTTAGTTACAAAGAAGAAGTTAGAACAGTTCAACCGTTACACTCGAATGGAAGACAGAGAGACAATCTGTCGAAGTTCGACAGTCGCTGGTCACATGTCGTGAAACTGTGAGGTTGCTGAACATGTCGAAGGTGCAGAGTGAGTTGCAGTATGTAGAAGTAGAGACTCGTCGGAGTTGTGTTGAAATCGAAACCTGTCGGAGTTGCTGAGTTTGTTGAAGTCATGTCGAGTCGAAATTTGTCGAATTTGTATCGACATCGATGACTTGTTGTAGTCGATGTTAGCATTCGACAACAATGCCAAGAACGATGTGGATCAAACTCTGTGAAGTTTGGATCAAGTATAGTTCTCAAAACCATGTAACACGGAATGTAACATTGCACAATACATGATCAAATTTACAATAAGAGAAGGATGAGGAGTTTGGGACTAAGTAATATCAATAATGGGTTTTGTAAAGCTTCTAAGAGGACACTTTCTATCAACAACAATGTTAAATCTTCTAGGATAAAAATATGAAAGAACAAATAAGCAAGTGATGCAGGAGGGATCAACAAAACCAATCCAACCCGCTTACCCCAAGATTTAGACTGATTCCACACTTAGCAGAATCACCAAACTTAGTCGGATTAACTAAATCTTTCTCAAAACAACCATTGAAGTGAGGACTTGAAACTGGCGATCAATTGAGTTTCATAAAATTTTGGGTCTCACTTGAATGCAGAGTGTCGAACAAGTATGTCTTCCACAAATCTCTTCCACAAATTCCTTCCGCATTTACCTTTTTGCAACCACCTTTCTGCAATCGCCTTCCTTCCGCAACTGCGGGCGTGCCTTCACAACTCCTTCCTCAATTGTCCTCCACAATTGACATCCACAAAGTTCCTTCCACAATTTCCTCCCTTCTGCAATTGCAGGTGCACCTTCCGCAACTTCCTCTAAATTGGCTTCCGTAATTTCCTCCCGCAAAGTTCCTTCCGCAATTCCATAATTACTTTGAACCATCAGATCCACCAATGTTCCTTCCATGATTTATTTGGACCGTTAGATCCATATCAATGGTGGACTCTTTGCATTTGTCCTGACCGTTAACTCTCGAACTATTTCTCCCGCGGAACACTATATGAACCGTTGATCTCTTTGTGACTTCTCTTATCTGTCGATCTGTGATCAATGTGGAACGATTAACTTTGGATTTGTGGAACTCTATCTCCTGCGCAAGTTCTCCTCGCGATATCCTTTCCTCGTCGTCAATCTCCTTACTTTGATCTGGACCATTCAACCTCTTTTAAATGAACCAACTGCAAACTCTATGGTTCTGCGTTGATTGATCAGAGAATCGATCAATCACCCTCATCCGATCTCCACTGGACTTGATCTCCTTCGCTGCATATGCACATCATCTCTTAAACAGAATGGGAATTAAATTAAATTCATTCAATTTGATTTCACAGGCTCGATCTGACCTAACCCTGATCTTCGCCTCTGCGGATTCGTAGACACAGAGCATTGATCCTTTCAGTGATCGATGATACAGGGTTTACACTGCAAATTATAATAATTTACTCATGCGCTCACACATAGAGGCAATCAAACGTTCTTTGCAACATTAAATTCTCAAAACCCTAATCTCAGGCTGCATTATACACACAGATCTGTCAATCATGGATAGAGTTCATCAGTTATTCAATTCACAGAATCATACACACAGAGAATGCATAAATATATTTTCTCTATTCAATCACAAAGACCTGTACATTGACAAATGCTTCAGAACCTGCGTTCTGATCCTCTTGGCCTGATTTACCTTGCTTTGGCCACACTTATCCATATTTACATTGTTTGGATACCCTTATGAAACCAATTTTGGTTCAGATCCACAATACACTCAACACACTACTAACTTACAACAACTATTTCTAAGATTAGAAATCTCTCAACCCTATCTCTATGACTCGCTCATGAGATCCTTTTATCCTCATCAAATGCGGCCATCAGTTGTGGACTTGGTTACATGAATCACCTAATTACTCACTCAATGAATCACCTAAACTAATGACTCATCAAATATATAGAATAACACTTAAAACATGGTATTATTTACAATATTTCATCAAAGATCCACTAATTCAAAAAATGAAGACCCCTTCTAGGTCTGCTTAGAAGTACAAGGTTTTGAAGATAGGATGCTCCTGCATCAGACTCCCTAGGAAGAAAGAAATATGACCTCCTAGTCATAACATTCAATCTTCAATATGACTGGGTGCCAAAATATATGTTGAATATTTCCAGTTGCTTCATGGTTGTCCTGTTGTCTTGTTGTTGACTGCAACTCTCCTAGCTTCCATACTTTTTGGTGCAATGCCCCACTAGCCTTGCTTCTGCAATCTTCCTTGGTCACTTGTCTCCCCACTAGCCTTGCTTCTGCAATATTCCCTAGTCAAATCGCTTTATGAACAAGTCCATTTTTTAATTTAATGCCCTTTGATCTCTGCATAATGTGATCTTTGGATATTCTTCAATCATTGCTACAACTTTAAAACTTGCTTTGTCATTCAGATGAAAGCATAGTATGGCATAGTCTTGTTTAATATGAAGACAAATATAAGCCAAAAACGGACAAATACATCAAAACATAGTCAACACACCCCACTAAAGCTTCTCTTTCTCCTCGAATTGATGTCAATAAATCTAAACTGGTAGAGAATCCAACCATTGTTTCTCACTCAATGCATTACCTTGATACATTCTGAAGAACATGGAACTTCTCCCAAGAACCAGGTTCTGTTCATCTTAAATAATCCAAACTCCATCATTTCCTCAAGTCAGTGCACACTTCCACATAAATGGTTATCTTTTGTATTTTCTACAGTTTCTCTTTTTCACAAAACCAATAATGAAGGTGCAAGATTTTTCTTCACGAGTGCAATAATGAATTCACATTGCTTGTTTTTGTAGCAAAGTTGAGTAAATATAAAGCTCCAGGTTTCCAGCTCAATACCTCAAACTGGGTTAATGTGATAGATCTCCCTCCAATATTTCTTGATAAAAATCACTGTTATAATAGATCGTAGCTACCATACCTATCCCTGAAATGTGATGAGAAACACCCACGTAACTGAGTCCTTCCTCCTGGGTGCATCCAAATGAAAGTAGATAACATCAACACAAGTTAAGTGCCATGAACAAGTTAGATGTTGCTTGTTCTCCATGCTTAGTTGTAGTCACCTATTGTTTATGCCTATGCTACATGTTACCTTCTTTAATTAAATGGGTTTTATGTCACTAGTGTTATCCATGCATGAACTGTGAGTTATCCATGCATCAACTACTATTTCTTTTTTTTTATAATTATTTATTTCGAATTTTGAACGATGACCATAAACCCCAAATTCTAAAATATAAACACCTATCTGTGTAACCAAGAATATATTGTGTCTAAACATTTATTATCTCTGGATTATCCCACGTTAAGCTATACTTTTCAGGTTTGTGCAAATTTTTTTCAATTGGATTTTCCTTCGATGCATTCGTTTCATCCCTTTTATTTCTTGTATTCTTTTACTTGTCGATGGCTATGGAAGCAAATGTTAGAAGCTGATTCTTGAATTGAAGAATCAAGTGGTGAATAATAACTCAAGAGCCAAAAGTGCTTCGAATCTAGGTAGTTTTTTTGCATCTTTAGTATTCCCCTTAATTTCTTAAGGAGTCATGACACAAAATGGCCGCATATTTCAAACTGTGGGATCATGCAGCATATCTACAAATAGAGAATTTGTAAAGAAGGCGACATGGCACCTTACTAATTCCAAGTTGGTAGGAACATCCATATCAAATTTTTTGACAGTAAATAACAAATAAAGCTACTTGATTTGCTCTTGTCATGCTTCATTATCATCTATCCTTTCTATACGAGTAGAAGTAGTTTCAATTTTTACTACAGGTTCCTCGCTCTTGTTAGGCATGTACAGACGGCCAAGAGTCTTGGAAATTATAATATGAGATGAGGATTCTCGTTGAATCAATCGTTATATTAGTGGAATCATTAACAAGGAGAATCGTTTGATCATCATTTATAAGTCGCAGGTCATGTCTGGAGTGGAAACCATGATAGTCTAAAGCTTGTAGATACATAGGTTAGTTTTTTGAATTCAACAATTGGAGGTGGTTCAAATCGGTAGGAATTAAGCAATTTGGAAAAACATTTATAGGTAGGAGAGCCTGGAAACTCTTTGTCGTCTAAGTATGGTTGGTGATGAAAATCATCATCAACACTCCACACTCTCCAAGCTGTATTCTCAACCTTGGTAACCTTCATATTCATACTTAAATACTGGTTGTGTTCCTTATCCTTAATAGAGAAAATAAGTGGGAAAGGCCAAAAATATCACATTCAAATCCTACAAATCTAATCTCCCAATGGGAGAAGTGAACCTTGGTCCTAGTTGTAAGGGGTTTTCTGTAATGTCCCCATCGAAATAAATCACTAGAAGGGAAAATTCCACCAATCTACTAGTTTCATAGGTTGGGGTGGAAACATTAGATTTGGAATAAGGGAACTATAAAAAACCAAATGGACATTATCTTGACAAAAATATATTAAAATGGGGATAAATAATATTTAAGATAGTAAAATAAGGTGGCACTTGGTCATGAGGGCACATTGGTGGTGTGGGACCCACACAAGGAAGATTCTCCATGCCACATGGCATCCTACTCTCACCCATTTGAATCCAAGGTGGATTCTAACGTTCTTGGGGGATTTGGAAGGGAATAATACTTTGCATGAATCAATGAGGGTCGAATTTGAGAGGAAGATTAACTCCCATGGAAGAGGAAGAGGCATCTTGGAGGTATTGTGACACTTGGGTTAAATTCCCTAGATTTTATGACAACAATGATGAATATTCTATGACACTTATGACAAGGATCGGACCTGATTAGTGGAATATGAACTATATGACATGTCGGGGATAAAAATATCCGCCAAGAAGGTGCACAAGGCTGTTAGGGCAGCCAAAGACTCCTCCATTCGAATTGATGGAAGAGGGAGGCTAGGAATTGTTGGGAAAGTGGCACACATTGGAATCTCTCCCAAATTCGATTTGGCATGAAGATAATGGAGGGAATTCGAACCATTGAGGGATTGTGAAGCTAATAAAATACAAGAACCAAGAAGGACATTGGATTTTGATCATTTCTCATTTTGCAATTTGGAGAGCATAGCTTGTCCATGGTAGTGGAGTCTTTACTCTACTTGCCTTAGTACCAATTTCGAGGATGAAAGATTCCCATCCTAATTGAAAATTGGAGAGGCCATTCAGAAATTTCATTTGGAGATACAATGGAGTCATTTGTTTCAGGTTGAAGCTACAGGGCTTCTCTTGATATTTTCTTCTTCAACTTGCTCCCACATCTCTCTCACATTTCTCTTCATATTTTGGCTCTTGGAGGAAGGACGCACATGGTGAGATGATGAACTCTTTTGGGAAGTACAAGGGGAATAATTTATTTGTAATATGATGTATTCACTCTTTATTTTATTATCAGAAGAACCTCAGGTCAAAAATCCAAGTGAAATTATGTAAAAATGCCAAACTATGTATGAATGGTGCCATTTCCCCCCTATATCTTGTTGTGAGAGCTTGAAGTTGTTTGGTTTCGATTTGTTTTAGTCAATATATATGATTTTATTGATGTATAGAGAGACATTAATGTACTGAAAAAGTTTCATACACATTACACAAGTCCTTGGAACATTAATCTCGAAATTCATAGCAAGTTGTGGAGTTTTTCTATCATTTCCCCCTATGTGAAGACATGTCTACAAATATATGATTTATGGGAGTTGCAGAAACCTTTAGGAACTGATTAATGATGAATTTTGGTGCCCATTGAAGTAATATAACTAATACATGTCTCTGTTCTGAAATTTTGGAGGGTTGTATTGCATTTGGGAATCCATTAGTGACCTCTACCCTTGGGTGTTTGAACCTCGAAATTACTAGTAAAATTCCCCAATTTCTCCTGAAGTTAAATGAATGTTGTAGAATTATTTTGAGAGTTTCAAAGAACCCATAAAATTTATTTTTATGTCTTAATACCTTTCAAACACCTTCAGACCCAATTCGATAGCTTTAGGAGCCATTTGGAAGCATTTGAGTTATCACTAGTCTAAGGGTCGAATTGGCCAAAAATTGCAAATTTTCCCAATTTTTCCAATTTTATAAAAAGGTACACTACAAGTGGTATCATAGAATGGTCCTTGAAACTAGTTTGGGTGACAATTTATGAGGTCAATAATTCACCCCCCACCCTTAGAGATAGAAAATGAAAGTACCTTTGGTGAAGAGGAAGAAAAAGGAGAAGAGGTGCACTCTGTTGAGACTATGGCTAAGGATGAGAAAGGAGCTTCTGATATGGAGGAGAAATAGGAGTTTAGGAATTTCATGAAACCATTTTTTGAATACATGACAAGGGAGATAATGCAAGGGTTCAAATTGATGGCTAGTCAAATTGGTGTCAAATTGGTATCAAATTGGCAATAGGAGGCAACAGTAGTTCCTCTGATGAGGAAAAGAAGGCAGTTGGTGGAAGCATTTGATCAAGGACAAGGCCTCATAATCTACCCAAGGAATTTCAGAGCTCAATAAGAGCCACCACACCCAAGTTTATTGAAACTAAAGAGGACCTTCACACCCCAATTGGAATGCAAGAAGTTCTAGCAGAATGGCAACAGTTGAGTGAAGATTGTAGGAGGACCTTACCATTTGATCAATTCTTTACTGTCTCAAACAAGATCAAGATGAGGGGAGGCAATCGAACTCATTTACAAAACAAAGAATTGAATTATGCCATAGGTAAAATGCCCCTTCATACCTTTGATGGCTCATCTCAAAGTTCTGCAAATACTTGGATACAAAAGTTAGATGTATATTTTCAGCTGAATCCAATGTTTGAAGAATATGCTCTAAAAATGGCTATTTTGCATCTTGAAGGAGAAGCCAATGATTGGTGGTTCCATGGGATTAAAACCTTAGGACATGATCAGGTTAGAACATATGAAGAATTTGTTAATAGGGTATTGGAAAGCTTCGAGCAAAAAGATCTTGAAATGCCTTTCAAGGAACTAGCACACTTGAAGCACGTTGGAACATTGGATGAGTACATGTTGGAATTTCAAAAACTATCAGTTAAGGTGGATGATATATCTATGGTTTGATTAGTATTTCTCTTTACCGAAGGTTTGGATGAACCTTTGAATGGTTTAGTTAAATCCCACAAACCTACTTCATTGAAAGATACCATGAACTTGGAAAGAGATCTGCAAAATGTGCTACCCAAGACAAGGTATCCCCCCAATCCCAACTTTCCTTCCAAGTTCATATTTGACAAGAAGCCGTGGGAAAAATATGCATTTGGAAAGGACAAGAAAGAGGGACCAAGCAAGGAAGAACTCAGAAGAAAGAGACTATGTTACACATGCTTCCAACCATGGGTACTAGGGCATAAATGTGCTAAGGGGAAAGCACAATGCATTGAAGTATTTTTTGATGATGATGAAGGTGAATGGGGCATGGAGGAAGAAGAACATATTTCATCCCAAGAAGATGGACATGACACAGCAGAAGAAGATCATCCATCACCTGAAAAAGGGAGAATGGCAGTGCATTCAGGACTGCCTCATTTTCACACCATTTGATGCAAGGGAGTGGTACAAGGGAAAAGGGTTTCAATATTGGTAGATGGAGGAGTAACTCATAACTTCATTGATGCAGCCATGGTGTAGAGGAGAAATTAACCTACTAAACCATTCGATGGGTTCACATTCATCATCCCAGGTCACAATACTATGGAGTGCAAAATATGGATTCCAAATCTACAAATCACCATAGGTAATTACACATTTTCTGATAGCTTTTATGTGGTGGATGTTGCTAATACTAATGTGGTATTGGGTGTGAAATGGTTGTACTCTATAGGGTAACATACAATGAACTACCAAATACCTGAAATGAAATTCAAAGATTCAGAAGGAAAACAAAGGGTAGTGAGAGGAATGCATACCTATTTGAATCAAGTGGTGTCTTCCCACAGTATGAGGTCCATATTGATGCATGGGGATATTGTATGGGATGCTGAATGTTTCATCACTTCCCCCACGACAAACATAAATATTGCAGAACATCCAAGGGAGATAAGGCAGCTACTACACAGATATGAAAAGGTTTTTGGATACCTTCCTCCTGGAAGGCCACCTGACAGAGGAGTTGATGACACCATTTTTTTGGAGGTGGGTACTTAGCCTATACAAATAATACCATATAGACACCCAAAAAGGTTTAGAGATGAGATTGAGAAGGCTATTCAAGATCTCTTGGAATTGGGACTCATTAGACCAATCTCTAGTCCCTATGCTTCTTCAGTTTTTTTGGTGAAGAAAAAGGATGGGACCTTGAGGATGTGCATTGATTTTAGAGCTCTAAACAAGAAGAAAATTAAGAATAGATATCCCATCCCTAGAATAGATGAGATCATGGATGAGATATTTGGAGAAAAGTTCTTATCCAAAATTGATCTTAGATCTGGTTACCATCCAATTCGAATGAAGGAGGAGGATGTGCAGAAAACTGCTTTCAGATGTCACTATGGCCATTTCGAATTTCTTGTCATGCCTTTTGGTTTGACCAATGCTCCAACCACCTTCCAGTCATGCATGAAAAAAATATTTTGCAAGCAGCTCCGTAATTTTGTTTTGGTTTTCTTTGATGATATTTTGATTTACAGTAAGACATGGGAGGAACATTTGCACCATTTAGAAGTTGTATTGAAAATCTTGCATGAACAATCTTTGTTTGCTAAGTTGTCCAAGTGTGAATTTGGGTTGAAAGAAGTTTTGTATCTTGGGCACATCATTGGTAAAGATGGAGTAAAGGTGCAATTGGAAAAAATAAGGTCTATTCTTGAATGGCCATCACCCAAAAACATCACAGAATTGAGAGGCTTCATTGGAATATGCACTTACTATAGGAATTTTGTGAAGGGGTTCTCCAAATTAACTGCTCAACTTACTGATTTGACCAAGACGGGTGCTTTCAAATGGGATGAAGAGGCTGAAAAGGATTTCTAAAGAATGAAAGAGGTAATGAGTAGTTGTCCAGTACTTGCATTACCAGATTTTTCTAAACCATTTGTTTTGGAATGTGATGCATTAGGAGAAGGAATAGGGGAGGTCCTAATGCAAAATCAACACCCCATAGATTTTGAGAGCAGAAAGTTGCAGCCACATGAGAATCTCTACTCCATATATGAAAAAGAAATGTTAGCCATTGTGCATGCCTTGGCCAAGTTTAGACAATGCTTGGTGGGGAACAAGTTTGTGGTAAAAACTGATCATAATAGTTTAAACACATATTTCATTAAATTTGGAATTAAACAGTGAATCTAGAATTCCAAAATAACCAAAAAACTCAATTCTACCATTGTTCTTGTAATAAAATATTTCCACTTTTAATGAAATGTATGTTTTTAAAGCATTTTCTCACACAAAAGGATCTCAATGAAAGGTAACAAAAATGTGTAAGTAAGGTCCAAGCTTTTGATTTTGACATTGAATATGTAAAAGGGAAGAATAATATTGTAGCAGATGCATTATCTAGGAGACCTTCTTTTTCCCTTATGGACATTTCAAAAGATTGGAAAGATATGGTAATAGTTGAGTATGCCAAAGATAGTTTTGCTTGTGATGTGTTAGATGGGGTAAAAGGAGATGATAGATACACTATTTTGAATGGCCTAATCTGCTATAAGGACCATATATACTTGGTTCATTGTTCGAATCTAAAGCACAATATTTTAAAGGAAGCTCATGATTCTCCTTTAGCAGGCCATTCTGGTTTCTTCAAAACATATAGGAAATTAAGGCGAAGGTTCTATTGGAAAGGGATGAAGGAAGATGTTCTAAATTATGTGAATGAATGCAAGATATGTCAGCAAAACAAAGTTGAACACACACATCCTGTTGGATTATTGCAACCATTTCCCATTCCAGAACAAAAATGGGAAATCATCTCAATGGATTTCATCACAGGTTTTCCCAAGGCTTTGGGTAAGTATTGTATTTTTGTTGTGGTGGATAGACTCACCAAAATTTCTCATTTCTTTGCTATTACATCATATTTTACTGTTGCACAAGTGGTTGATATATTCTTTAGAGAAATTTTCAAATTGCATGGAATTCCCAAGAAAATTGTGAGTGACAAGGATAGCATATTTATGAGTGCTTTTTGGCAAGAACTCTTCAAGATGGTGGGCACTCAATTGACTCCAAGCACAAGCTATAATCCTCAAACTGATGGCAAAATAGAAAGAGTGAACCAATGGTTGGAGGGGTACTTGAGGAACTATGTTGGTGAGCATCATAAAGCATGGGTTAAATGGCTACACTTGGGCAAGTTTTGCTACAATAGTACTTTCCATATGTCCATTGGCATGTCTCCTTTTATGGTTATGAAGCACTCACTTTTGTTGAGCACATTTTTGGTGATAGTAGAGCCCCAAAAGCAAGGATTGGATTGAGGAAAGTCAAGAGATTTTGAAGCTTCTAAAAGAAAATTTGTAGGTTGCCCAAAATCAACAAAAACAGTATGTGGATAAACATAGGGAGGAAAGAACTTTTCAAGTGAATGATTTGGTCTATTTGAGGCTATAGACATATAAGAAAAACTCCTTAAAATGGAAAGGATCAGAAAATATTAAACCATTATGGTCCATATAAGATAGTTCGAAAAGTTGGGGAGGTAGCTTATGAGTTGGAACTTCCGGAAGGTAGCAAAATCCACAATGTATTTTATGTGTCATGCCTTAAGAAGCCTATTGATCAGCAAATTTATATTTCAGAATCCATCCCTCCATTAGATGATGAAGGACAACTCATACTTATTCTAGAAAAAAATTTGAAGGCAAGAGAAAGGAAATTGAGGAGCATAACCATAAGAGAATATTTGGTACAATGGAAACATTTTCCAATTGAGGATGCCACATGGGAAGAGGAGAAAATTTTGCAGCATCCCAATTTGGAATTGCCCGAGAGAAAGAAATCTTGGGTTGGGAGGACTGTAATGTCTCCATCCAAATAAATCACTAGAAGGGAAAATTCCACCAATCTACTAGTTTCCTAGGTTGGGGTGGAAACATTAGATTTGGAATAAGGGAACTATAAAACTCCAAATGAACATTATCTTGAAAAAAATATATTAAAAGAGGGATAAATAAATATTTAATATAGAAAAATAAGGTGGCACTTGGTCATCAGGGCACATTGGTGGTGTGGGACCCACACACGCAAGATTCTCCATGCCACATGGCATCCTACTCTCACCCATTCAAATCCAAGTTGGAGTCTAATGTTCTTGGGGGAGTTAGAAGGGAATAATACTTGGCATGAATCAATGAGGGTCGAGTTTGAGAGGAATAGTAACTCCCATGGAAGAGGAAGAGGCATCTTGGAGGTATTGTGACACTTGGACTAGATTCCCTAGCTTTATGACAACAATGATGAAGATGCTATGACACTTATGACAAGGATCAGACCTGATTGCTGAAATATAACCTATATGACATGTTAGGGCTAAAAATAGCCTCCAAGAATGCACACAAGGGAGTTAGGGCGGCCAAATATTCCTCCATTCGAATTGATGGAAGAGGGAGGCTAGGAATTGTTGGACAAGTGGCACACATTGGAATATCTCCCCAATTCGAGTTGGCATGAATCTCATGGAGGGAATTTGAACCATGGAGGGATTTGGAAGATAATTAAAAAAAACCAAGAAGGAGAGTGGATTTTGATCATTTCTCATTTTTCAAATTGGAGAGTGTGGCTTGTCCATACTGGTGGAGTGTTTACTCTACTTTCCTTAGTACCAATTTCGAGGGTGAAAGATTCCCATCCTAATTGGATATTGGAGAGGCCATTGAAACCTTTCATTTGCAGATAAAATGGATTCATTTGTTGCAGGTTGAAGCTATAGATATGCTCGTGATCTTTTCTTCTTCAACTCGCTTCCACATTTGTCTCACATTTCTCTTCATATTTTGGCTCTTGGAGGAAGGTCACACATGGTGAGATGATGATCTCTTTGGGGAAGTCCAAGGGGACCCATTTATTTTTAATATGATTTATTCACTCTGTATTTGATTCTCGGAAGAACCTCAGGTCGAAACTCCAAGTGAAATTATGTAAAAATGCCAAACTATGTATGAATGGTGTCATTTCCCCCTATATCATGTTGTGAGAGCTTGAAGTTGTTTGGTTTCGATTTGTTTCAGTCAATATCTGTGATTTTATTGATGTATGGAGAGCCATTAATGTACTGAATAAGTTTCATACACATTACACAAGTACTTGGAACATTAATCTCGAAATTCATAGCAAGTTGTGGATTTTTTCTATCATTTCCCCCTATGTGAAGACATGTCTACAAATATCTGATTTATGGGAGTTGCAACAGCCTTTAGGAACTGATTAATGATGCATTTGGGTGCCCATTTAAGTCCTATAAATAATACATCTCTCTTTTCTGAAATTTGGGAGGGTCGTACTGCATTTGGGAAGCCATTAGTGACCTCTACCCTTGGGGGTTTGAACCTCGAAATTACTAGTAAAATTTCCCAATTTCTCATGAAGTTAAATGAATGTTGCAGAATTATTTTGAGAGTGTCCAAGCACCCATAAACTTCATTTTTATGTAGTAATACCTTTCAAACACCTTCAAACTCAATTCGAGATATTTAGGAGCCATTTGGAAGCATTTGAGTCATCACTAGTCTAAGGGTCGAATTGGCCAAAAATTGCATTTTTTCCCAACTTTTCCAATTTTATAAAAAGGGACACAACGTTTTCCTCCTATTGCTAATAAATCCACTGCACCTTTCATATCCCTATGCACCTCTAACATTGGAAGCAAATTGCCCACCTTGCTTCATTCTTGCTTAGAGTATTGGCCACTCTAAAGTCAAGTCACTCCTTCCAGAGAGAGTATTCATCGCCATACCAACACAAATGAAGCTAACATTAACCTTCAACCACCGACGGTGACCTATCATGTCTTCTCAAGGAAAATAAGTGCCCCATATTGTTATCTATGATAATGAAGTTAAATATTAGTACATATTTTTTGAAGAGTATTTTTTGGTTTAGTGAATACCATAACTATGATCTGGGTCTAGTAAGTACCTCTAAAAATAGGTTAATTATACTCCAATCATAATAACTCTTATTAGTTATAGTTTGAAACATAGTCTTATTTTTTAGATAACAAATAACAATCTATTATTTTATTTTTGGTCGAACTTCCCCTAGACATGACCCACACATATATTCTTTATAAATTTTATTTAAAATAGTATAAATCCCTAAAACTTTAAAAAAAAAATATTATAAACATCCAATAAACAACAAAAATACATTATTATAAACCTCCAATAAATAACAACCATAAATTAAGTTGAAAAAGAGTGGTAAAACATCAACACTTAAATGATAAAAGTATTTATACTTTATTTAAAATAATGCCAATTATCTAAAAGATCTATATTCTCAACCATACATCATTGTCTAAAAGATCTACAGTTTCACCCACTTCATAAAATTCTTCCAATAAAGTAAATTCTCACTCATACATCATTGTCTAAAAGGTCTATATTCTCACCCATTTCAATAAAATTCTTCCAATAAAGTATACCGTCGTAACTACAAACATGGAATTTGTAAAGAGATTTGTGGGATTTAGTTTTACAAGGAAAGTCTATGGAATGGCATTACAAAAAGGTTCAAAGAATCTATCATTACATAGGACTAAGTAGATATAGAGTCATTATTAATGTGTATTAATGTGTTGTAAGATCCAATAAGTTACAAGTGAATGATTAGTATATTGACAAAATCTCAAAGATTTCATAGATGCTTATTTTCCCCTTTTAAAGTCTTATGATTTATTGTTCCCATTAATTTTTTTTTAATTGGTCTGCCCTACAATGGAGGATATGTGAGGCTCATGATGGTATATAATGGTGGCGGCCTTGTATCGGGTTAAGTTCACTTTATGGTTGACACTTCAAATCTCGGTGTAACTTTGAAACAAGAGTTAAAATATATTCTATTTCATTATTTTTTCTCGGTAGGGATTAGAGAGTCATGCCTTATGTTATTCTTTCCCATGTGGGTGGAAATTTCCTCATATATTTTGAAGAATATCGTTGATGTTTATGTTTTTTTTAAAAATGAAAAGACATATTTTCAATTCAAGTATATAACAAAAAAAATATAATGTTTGAAGCACGAATAAAAAAGTGGGTTAGTTATAGACTAAGAAAATCCACGGTATAAATAAATATCAAATGTAGAAATAGCCTCTCAACACTATCTAAGTCATTAGAACAGTAAAAAAATTAACATCCACAATATTCCTATAAAACAATCCTCACAACACGATTATAAAGTTCGCTATACAATCTTCCCAAAAGCTTTTTCCATACAAGGACCTATAAATCTGATAAAGCATAAGAACTAATGTTTGTCAACGTCCCTTCATGATAATTTTCCAGAGTGAAAGTTTGATCAAGAATAATAAGACCCTCTTTGGAAATTCTATCTACTATAACATTTTGTTCTCTGTATATATGCTTAAAGCTAATGAACTAAAAATGAGTGACCACTTGCTTCAACAACAGTGTCAAGGAAGATAAGTTAATGTTGTAGATCTAAGCACAACCTCTCATCCAATTGATGGTGAGAAGAGAATCCTCGAAAATATGAATTCGACCAAGGTTCAAATCAAGAGCAAATTTCAATAAATAATATAAAGCATGTAATTCACCTGAAACGTTAGTGCCCTTTCCCAAGTTCGCTTTAAAATTAAAACAATCATGGGGAGAGAGGTTTAGTGCAAAACCAATGCCTACCATTTGATCAGGTCCTTGGCACGCACCATCAAAGAAGGCCCATGTGAACGACTCATCAATTCAGAGCTCCTCTAGTATCCTGGGACCCTTTGCTTGAGCGAAATTCGAGAAGAAAGACATTAGAGACCATATTTGAGCAACTATTAGTTAACGAGGGGTAAGCTTCCCTTTGAAGACCAAACCATTTTGGGAAATCTAGAATTCCCACAGAGTTAAGAATGGGAGATACCTCCACTTCTTTAATTATATTTTGTCAAACCGGATTTGAAAAGAAGAAACCAAAGAATTGTCAGCCCAAACTCCAGAGAGAACCCATATTGAGGAAATTTTCTAGAACCATCTAGACCTGGGCATTGTAAGCATAGCGTATGGACAAATGCTCATTTCTCTCTTTAGAAAATTTACATAGCATTCATAAACCTAGGCCAACCTTACCTCTTTTCTATAATTGATCCCAAGTTAGAATTCTACGTGAGAGCATCAACCACATAAGAAGTTTGGTCTTGGTAAGCGCTTTTACTTTTCATAGCTTGCTCCATCACCAGACTAAATTAGATCCTTGAGGAAGTAATGAGAGGTATCCCTACTTGACTAAGTATTTCCTGCCAACCTTATTAAAAGATGAAATTAGTAAATAGTCTTCATCAGACAACCAAGTATGTGACTTATGTAATTCATCGAGGAACAACTCCTTGACTACCACCTAATTTGGTTCTAATTCTAGCACCTTAGGCAATAACCATCCTTGTCTCCAGTGCATTGTAGTGTGTAGATTGGCCAATTGATTGAGCATTGCTTTACCCACATCGCACAAATGATTTATGATTTCGGCTATAATAAAGATATTCCTGTTACACCCCATGATTCCATCCAACCCTACATGGACATCTGTATTGTCCCCAACTTTCCAGGGTAGGTATGATCCCATAATTAGAAAGGAAAAGGTTATTTCTTTCTATTGATTAGAGATGTTCTAAGTACCTTTTCTCTCCTTGCTAATCCAATTCAAAATAGTCCTTGGTTCATCATAGTTCTACACAAGAATTCTTTGCCATAGTCCATCTTTAGTAATAAACTTCCATAAAGACTTGGTTGCTAAGGAGAGCCCAAAAACATGAATATCCTTTAGGCCATATCCACCTAGAATTTTAGGGACAACTAGATTTTTCCAGCTAGCCCAATGAATTCCTCTATACTCATGATTCCCCTGCCACAAAAAATTAAAACACTACTTCCTAAGCTTCTCCAAAATCCCTTTTGGGATATGAGCCAAGGTATGCCAATATAGCAAAATGACTTCAAGAACATATTTGACCAAAATCATCCTACCACTACAAGAGAGCCACTTATTGCACCAGTGGGAAATTCTTCTCTCCACTTTGTCAATTAACCAGAGCCATTCACTCGTACAATAACAATTGGGCTCGAGATGAAATCTCAACTACTTTAAGAGTTCATCCAATTGATAACATTGAAAAGGGAAAAGGTTGATAAGATAAGCAATCTGATGATCAATAAGATTAGACACATATAGAGTAGACTTCCCCTCATTAACCTCCATCTCGATGGCACATCCATAAAGTTGAAGAATGGTATGGGAACTTTTCTATCTTTGCCCAAACCATAACAAAAAAGTAGTACATAATCTACAAAAAGTAGATAAGAGATTCATATTTCTCCCCGGGCTTATGAATTGAAAGGTTCAAGAGGGTCTTGCATTCAATATTTCTCGACTGATGCCTTCAACTACCAAAAGAAAAAGGTAAGGAGACATGAAGTATCTTTTCCTCACCCCCCTAGAGGCCTTGAAAAATGAAGTGGCCAAGCCATTGATCAAAACAACGAAGTTAGTAGAAGAAACACATCCCATAATCCATATGACTAGGGGCAATGAGAACCCCAAATGAATAAGTAACAAGTGTAAATACAACCAAGAGATCCTATCATAAGATTTAGAAACATCAATATTTACCACTTCCACTGGGATCTAACCAATTTTTGATGAGTGTAAACCCTCTTGGCATGAACCAATAGCTTCATGAATTTGATGACTAGCTAAGAATCCAAATTGCTCATCAAAGATATATTCAGATAGAACCGGTTTCATATATTTGGTCGTACATTTGATCATTAATTTGGTCATTAATTATCACAATTAATGATCAAATATACGACCAAATATATGACCACAAGATAAGCTATAAACGACCAAGCTAAATATGACCACATTTTTGTCACGTGATAAATGACTGCTTATTTGCCACCAGTGGTCGCCAACTCAAAATTGGTCATTTATATGTGGATAGTGGTCATTTTTTTGTCACTTCTCTCATTTTGTACTAATTAAGTCACGAAGGAATTGAACCACCAACCTCCTGCTTGTAAGGCAGGCGCTCTTCCATTGAGATAGCACCCTTTAAGAATTTGGGAACCTAACTTACATAGTCTTCTATAATGAGTCATTAAAACTAAAACAACTTAATAATGAATCATTATAAATTTTTGCCATCACTAGAAATCCATACTAGAAGATAACATATTGTTAAGTTAAGATACTATCTTCAACACTAGTACAATGTACAGTACTTACACATAGAAGCACTCTATTGATGCTCAACATTGACATGATTCTAAAGTGTCAAAACATGACGCTAGAGGCGAACCAATTAAACATATTCGAAAGATCATTTTTTTTTCTCTATCATGTCCATCTTGATGTGCTTATCACGTCCATATCTTATTTCATCATTTTCGTTGTCATATGACCCCTTCGACAAATCTGCCAAGTTACATTTTCACCGTTACCATGTCATGGTCGAGTCAATTTATGGGGATTTTCCATCTATTCATCTGGGCATTGTCATATATGGTAGTCAACATCGTTATATTCAGCTCGTCATACTGGTCTCACCTACATTTTGTTTGGCCAAAATCATCACCCTTTGACTCTTGCGACAACCAGTTGAAGTTTCGACAAGTCAATGTTTTTGCGTCATGTCAGTTAAAAATGGTCAATTTCACGGGGCCTATTAATTTGTCAGGTGCATCCATTGTCATGGATCTCCCATTGTCCAAATCCAAAAAGTGAAAATACCTCTATATTCCCTTGGTTGCATGAATCACCAATGTCCATGGTTTTAGAAAGAGAAAAGAACCCCCCCTTTTTTTTAAAATCCCATCAATCAATGTCCATTCCCCATTCCCCATTAACCTTTCCTTTTCCCATCCTCTGTTATTCATAAATACCACTTTTTACCAACTTTATTACTTCCTCCCTTTACATTCAAGCATTTATCAATACTGTTCAAAGGAGGATCTCTATTACTATCCCCTTCAATGAACCTACCATATCTCTCCATACACCTCCCCTTTACTATTTCTCAAAATAAATTTCAAAAAGAAAAAGTAATAAAATCATATAAAACCCTTTTACCCAAATTCCCCATTGGGTAACCTTTCCTCACTCTTCCTCTTTCACTTTCCCCCTTATTCAATGAATACCATCATTCAAAAAATAAAATTAAAAGAGGTCTCGTCCCATTTTTATATAATCATTTGCCATTCCGTTCGATTACTTTAGTTTAATTTATTAGTATTAGAATCCCTTTTCCTCTCTACAAAAACTTAATAGAATATGATGGATTTTTATAAAAAGGGGGTGGGATCATAAAAGGACCACGCATGCCAATAGATTGACAGGAAGCGGGGCAGAGACATCCATGACAACAAAGGGCGCATTTCAAGACCATATGGTAAATAAGAAAAGGTGCTACAAGGCCATTATACTCAGACGTGGCTGTTTGGAATGGCCTCCAATCGAAACGCAAACTACCCACAACTAGTTCAATGATAACACTTTTGATCATTTTTTATGTTTGATTTTTGTATATGTTATTTGTTTCGAGTCTGGCATTCAATGTTATGCTGAGTATTTATAGAAATCAATGTTATGTTAATAGGTATAGTTTCTGTTGATTTTACAAATTTCATTAATGTCCACAAGTATTGCAGTGGAAAAATGACAAGTAGATTCCACTTCAAGGAATAAAGATACATAACATATGTTTGAGAAACATATGTTATAATATTTAACATAGGAAAGTAAGCTACGTTTCACTTTAAGGACGAAAGATACACACAACATGTGCTTAAGAAATATATGTGATATTTAACATTGGAAAATCAGCCACTCAGATTAGTCACCATATTTACTATGATTTTAAAATTAATGCAGTTCAAGAGGACATCTTATCAGAAACGGAATAGGACCACAAAGAAAAAATATTCCAGAATCAAGGAGAAACAAGAAAATAAAACTTCATAACATACAAGGTAGTAAGCATAATGTCATGTACATCACATGTTTAAAGCAAAGATAGGTAAAGGAACCTACTTCCAAAATTTCATATGCAAATTTTTCCAACTCCTCACTATATCTGTTCATTGAAAGTTCAAAATGAAGACTATCAATTTCTCGAATATACAGATTTGTTTCCATCCAACGTGCCAAGAAGCAAACATCCCTGGTAACATGCACATAAATTCATGGTAAAAGATAAATCTATCATTTTCCTCAAGGTTGAGGTCCTTGTATCTCCAAAATCAAGCAACACTTTACCTCCTCCTCCTATGAATTTAATCAACAGACTAAAAAAATGCCATGTTCATGTATTGTAAGAGAGCTTGTGCCATTTATATAAGGGAAAGCAATTCAAGTTATGTAGTTTTTATTGATTAATGTTGGGTTTTTCAAGTCATATGTACCTTAGCAGTTACATTTGGATTACCATATCTATCACCTCCCATCCAGGAACCAAATCTGACAAGAGTGCATGTCAAAGGATGTGGCCCACCAGTATGCTGAAAAATTATAAAATGATAGCATTATTGTAATTTAATTATTTTAGAATGTCATATCTCAAAACCAAGTGGCATTCAAACTAAGTATTTAAGAAATCAACCACCCAAAGAATCAATCTAATTTGTTCAATGGTGAGGAAATCAACCTTTTTTAAGGAAGCACTAACTCTACGTAGATAGTGAGGCACAAATTTCCAAAGGGATTGTTCCACAATATGCAACAATGCAGAAAGGTAAGATGATTAATATTCATGAAAGAACAAACTATGTTACAGTCTCCTTGACACTCACCATATTGAGCTTCATCCACAGGTGTGGGATTATGACGTCTCAGTTCATATGTCTGCCATAAGGAAGTAACCTCTCTCCTCTGCACATAAATACAATTAACTAAATAATTTGTTGGCACTCTGAACATATGTGGAACATATGATATATCTAGATAACCAACACAAAAGGGCCCAGGATAAACAATTTGTTACCAAATATTCAATAAACATTGCCCTCTCTTCATGGCCCAGGTCTGCTCGATCATTGTATTCCAACAAATGTTGCAAAATAGAAAAGAAATTCCAAATGGAGACTAGGGTAGTTGTAGAAAAAATGTTCACAAACACCAGAGAACACATATAACAAATTGTTTACATTTTACAAACCATAATTACTGCAGACATCTAATTATGGTAGAAAATAGTAAATACCAAAGAAGAGGACATTAAAAAATAGCTGAATTGAGAAAAATAATCCAAAAGCATGTGTAAAGTAAAGGATCTAAAAAATTTCAATACTCGGGGACATGAGAAGAGTATTTTCCTGAGAAAGGCACATTTTGAGTATGCAAATCAGAGTATCAATTTTGATACTTGATCCAACCTAATTTTTAAATAATTGAACTTTAGGCACTTCCACATATTGTGCAAATACACAAGGGAAAAAATTGCAAACAATTAGTATCAAATGTTGACAATGTATTGTCAAACAAATTTTAATAACATGATGTAGGAGAACACTTCTCCAATTCTACTGATCAGTTTACTTATAAGGCTCACCATGGCTAATTCCACTGATATCCAAATGGATTTTAAAATAATGGGTGGAGGCTTAAATCCAACTCACAATAAATTACTGCAATTCGCAGATGCTTATATTGTAATGTTTGTCTGTTTATTTGAGTTGGTTGTGCAGCCAAAACAATTTCAATCTCATGTAACATACATGCTACCAGAATTAGCAGACAATTTAGAATGGAACGCAACAAATTTAGTTAAAGCTAAGTTTAGATTAAAACCTAGTCACAAATTTAGTTAAAGCTAAGTTTAGATTAAAACCTAGTCACAAATTTAGTTAAAGCTAAGTTTAGATTAAAACCTAGTCACAAATTTAGTTAAAGCTAAGTTTAGATTAAAACCTAGGATCTTAACTGAGAGAACAACATGTATAGCATATCAAACACAAGAGACAAGAGACACAAAGCATTTCACCGGGGAAAACCAAGAAGGTGAAAAACCCCACAACTTCCTCAGAGATAGAATGAGCATCAATACAAAGATCACCAAGATCAAACCCCACAACAAGAGATATTATCCTAGCAGCTTCTCCTCCTCCACTTGTGCGCACTCCTCCTCTCTCTCACTAATGCGAAGTGAGTGAGTGTGTGAATGAATAAATGAGAGAGTCACACTCTCTATTTATACTTTACTTCACTTGAATTTTAACTCTAACTAGGTCAGCCCCAACTTAACCACTTAACATAATGCTAACTGGGCCAACCCCACTAGGGGACTTAAACACCCCATCACAACTGACTCTGGGCCGACCTCCCTTAGGAGAGTCTAATAACCCACTACCACTTTACATTGGTCTGACCCCACTAGGGTGGTCTAATAACCCTTTAACCCACATGACTCATACAGGGCCAACCCCACCAAGGTAGTCTAATAACCCATCAAATATAAGTTACGACACTTACAATATAACTTACGACACTTGCAAGGACAAATGATGACACTTCCAATCGGAGGAATAATACATCTCCATTGGGGATACAATAAAGTACAAATGTAATACATACAATATACAAGTGAATATATTCTGAAGTTACAAATACATCAACACTCCCTCTTAACTAGGAAGATATTCTCTTGACACAGGTCGTCAATACATGTCGGCACAAGTCTTCAATTCTGGAGCTGGATCATCGTCACTGCTGTTATACTCGTCATCTCGATCACTGGTGCTATCTCTCAATTCTTCTCGTCATAGGAAGTTCTACAGAGCCAACCTTTTTTCATGTTGGTTGTAGGCCTAGCCTCCTATAGGTGTTCAACATCTCTGGCCATCCTATGGAATGTGCATGAACAAAACCTCGAAAGAGCATCCCAGGACTTTTACGAGCACACAACTCAACCCATCGGATCTCTGAGGATCTTTTACATGTGACCACCACAAAACCTCGAAAGAGAATCCGAGCTCAAACTATCGGATCTCCCAGGATCTTTTCTACGTGGTTAAGCAAAACCTTAAAAGAATGTCTTGCAACCTGCAATATCTATAAAGAGCATCCCAGAATTTTTACGAGCACACAGCTCAACCTGTCAGATCTCCGGGACTGATTACATGCCTCTTGTAGAAAAACCTTGAAAGAGCATTCGAGCTCAAACTATTGGATCTCCCAGGATATTTTCTATGCTACCTATAGCAAAACCTCGGATGAGTATCTGAGCTCAAACTATCGGATCTCCCAGGATCTTTTCTATGCTACCTGCACAATCTGTCCATGGCCACGGAGTATCATCCTCATACCCATAATCATACTGATTATCCTCATATAGTACATTATCTTGATGCACATCATCATCACATGATTACCCTAATCATGTACGCAGCATCATCCTGATGCATATCATCTGGAGCATCATCTTGATGCTCATCACACATGATCATCTGATCATCATCATAGTATCGTCCTGATGCCTATGTTAGGAACCCATGTCAACCCTTCTATTTACTTTGTTAGTATATTGTTGTTGGACGCATATGCTTTGTATGTCGTCCCGTAGTATTTGTTGATCCATAGTTTGTCTTATTATTGTTGGACGCATATGCTTTGTAAGTCGTCCCGTAAGTAATTGTTGATCCATAGTTTGTATTGGCCCATGGTTTGTATTGACACATGGTATTGACCCATGGTATTGACCCATGGTATTGGTGCCTAGAATTAGTATATAAGTTTGTGTTGAGACCAATGAAGGCACCGTGAAGTTATTTGTATTGAGCTTTCTCAAAGGAGGTTGCCCCCTAGAAGTGGTCTGCGATCAATATAAAAGTGATTATGAGTTCTGTTATTTCTGTTATATTGTGTGTTTTCTTTAATTAAATATTGTAGGTTCTTCACATCTGGTATTAGAGCACTTTCTTGGGCTCGTTGGGTGAAATTTATGCCAATTTTTTTTTTCGCATCTGTTGCAGCTTCGGATCTGGGAATAATCCCTATCCGCTTAACTGTGGGAAGTACTTGGGCATAAGCTCTAAAACTCATTATGAGGAGTACCAAAGGAACCCTGAAGTAGCTAGCCCATTGAGAGGACCTGCCAGTGAAAAGGGCAACGACCCCTACCGAATTGACTAGTTCCCACCCATGAGGTAAACCAAGAGCTGTCGTTTGTGGCAAAGCGGTTATCAGTTTTACCTAAGCCGTGGAGTGAGGGGTACTACCCCAATACGCAAGCCGTCAGACATCATTGGTGGCCGAGTGAAACCCCTGAACTGTTAGGAATCCGCACATACCTGGGGTCCATATCTATTTTCAGCTGAACTGTTGCTGATCACTTCTGCACTGTTTCAGATCCAACCGTTCCAGATCCATTCTGAAATCCGGTCCAGATCCAGCCGTTTTCGATCCATTCGGCATTTTTTAGATCCATTTGTTTTCGATCACTTCCGCGTCATTGCAGATCCATTTGTTTTTTCTCTCTTCTGCACCGTAGCAGATCCATTCTGGAAAAAAAAAAAAACTGTTTTTTGGCTATATCTCCCTTGTTTTCACTCTATTTCCCTTGAAACTTCCCTGACACCCCTGTAATCCCATTTTGCATATTTCATTCTCGAGAACCCTATCCCAAATTCTTCTTCCCAAAGCCCGAAATCCCACATTTGTCTATTTTTAGGGTTTGCCATAACTTCTTCGGATTTCACCCAATCGCCTTCAAATTTTACCACAGAGTTGCTTTCCTAATTCTACTTCTTTGTCCCTCTTTGCCAAATTTTCTCATTCTTCACCCCGCTTCTAAAATCCTCATTTTCTGCTTCCCTGTCCATCAAAAAGTGTCCCAAACCTATTTAAACCCCAATTATCCATCCGAGTTTTTCCCAAATCCAAATTTCCCTTTACTAAATAAGCTTTTGTTTGTGTTCTATCCATCCCCACCCCCCCCCCCAAAAAAAAACACTCCTGGTTATGGTTGTCACCCGCACAGGAGCAAAAACCATGGAGGAAGCACTTGCAGCCATCCAAACCAAACTCCAAGATCTGGATGAAAAATTTCTCAGCCTCCATCTTCAGCATTCAACCATGAGCAATAACCGACAACAAGAATCTTCTGCAGCCAATGGGTTCTCTTCTTCCAACAATTTCCGTGGTTCGAAGCTTGAATTTCCTTGCTTCAATGGTACTGATCCGATTGGATGGATCTATCGTGCAAAACAATATTTCAGTCTGCATAATACTTTTGATGTCCAAAAAGTTCCACTTGCATTCTTTCATTTGGAACAGGAAGCCCTTCAATGGTACCGTTGGTACATCAAGGCGCATGATGAGCCAAAATGGATAGATTTTTTCCAAATCCTTTTGCAACAATTTGTTCCTAGTGCTTTTGATGACTTCACTGGAGCACTCACTAAACTTCGTCAAAGTGGCACTGTGAGAGAGTATCAGACAAAATTTGAGAAACTAGCAAATCACACAGAAGGATTGTCTGATGAATTCTACAGGAGTTGTTTTATCAGTGGTCTTAAGGATGAAATCCAGTCAGAGGTTAAAATGTTATGTCCCAACACAATGATGGAATTCATGGGGTTGGATAAGTTGGCAGAAGACAAGATTGCAGCCCAACAATGCTCCAAACCCACTTTTGTTCCCTTCTGTAATATGGGTTCTCAACGACCTCCCATCCCACCAGTTCCTCAACCAACTCCTATCAAGCATTTTTCTGAAACAGAGATGCAGGCATGTAGGGAAAAAGGGCTTTGTTATAATTGTGATGAGAAATTCACTTGGGGACATAGATGTGCTCAACAAAAGCTCTATCTCTTGGATATGGATTCTCCGCCTGCCTCTAAAATTGGTGAAGAAGCTCCAGATACAATGGATGATCAGGTCGACCTTCAGGAGCTGCCTATTGACCCCCCATCTCAGGATGAACAACCAGAGATATATCTCCATGCTTTATCCGGCGTCACCACCCCCCAAACAATGCAGGTTCGGGGTTACTTCAAGAAGCTTCCTCTTACAATAATCATTGATTCTAGTAGCACTCATAACTTCATTGACCCTTGGATCACCAAACATGCTGATTGTTTTGTCCATTCTTGCTCCAACTTTGAAGTCATGGTTGCCAATGGGGGCACGTTACCTTGCAAGGGGAAGTGTCACAATGTGCATATCTCTCTAAAAGATTATAACCGCACTCTGACATGTTTGCCTTGTCCCTAGGCGGATGTGATGTGGTTTTGGGCATTCAATGGTTACGCACACTTGGCCCCATCTTATGGGATTTTGCTGAAATTTGGATGCATTTTTCAGTCAATGGGAAACAACACAAATTTAAGGGCTTACAAAAAGGGTCTCTCTGCATCATCAGTTCACATCGCTTGGAAAATATCCTTAAGAATAATTCACATGGTGTCATCGCTCAAATCCATTCCATTCAGATGCACCCATCAACGGTCTCCCCTACTTCCTTGGATAGATATGTAGGTGTCCTTGCTGAACTAATGGGATTGTCTCCTTCAAGAGACCTTTCCGGTAATAATTTAGTCGCATATACATCTCAGTAGGAAATGATGGCTATTTTGCATGTAGTACCGAAGTGGCAGGCATACCTATTAGGGAAATATTTATGCATCAAGACCGATCTCCAAAGTCTGAAAAATTTCCTAGAACAATGGGTCTCCTCCCTAGCACACCTGAAATGGGTTATCCAACTCATGGGTTATGCCTATGCGATCACTTACAAGAAGGGTAAGGACAATATGGTGGCAGATGCTCCTTCTCGCACATTTAATGACCCAGTCTCTCTTACAGCTATTTCTCTATTTGATCCAAATTGGTTGCAATTTGTTCAACAGGGCTATCTCTTCTATGACTCCATGCTTCTTCATTAGTAGGGAACTCTGGGTTCCACAAAATGTATGACTAGGAACAATATAGCTTCTTTTGGCAGGGATTGAAAATGAAAATTCAACAAATGGTGGCTGACTGTGATACTTTCCAGGTCAACAAGGGTGAAACAACACTCCTTTCATGACTGCTTGAACCCTTGCCCATCCCTACACAGATTTGGACAACTATTTCTATGGATTTCCTAGAAGCGCTCCAGTGGTACAATACCACATCTAAAAGGATACCATGTGAAGCTGTCTATGGACAGACACCACTAGTTCTTCTTCCATACACCCTGAGCAGCTCCCCAGTTCAGGAAATTGACTTGGTTCTTCGAAACCGCGATCATATTCTTCTCATTCTGCAAGACAATCTTCACATGGCAAGAATTCGACTGAAACAACAAGCCGATCAGAACTATTCTGAGCTCACTTTTCACGCAGTTGATATGGTTCATCTTCGTCTACATCCTTCCAAGCAACCCTCCCTGAAACTCAAAAGGCATCAGTGGCCCGGAATGCAACCCGAGGATGCTACAAGGGAACCACTCCTTCAGATTCTGCATCAATTTCCACATCTAAATCTTTGAGGACAAATATTTTTCTAAGGGAGAGGGGATGTTAGGATTCTTTCACCATGTGGGGTTTTATAAAATGTGGGCTAATTTCTTAAATTTCAAAAAACCCGTTTAATATTAAAAATTCACCCATGGTTTCTTGGTAACGCCTATAATTTTGCCCATGGGCTATAATTCGCCCCTAAAATTTTCCCTGGAACCTATGAACAAAGATGGAGAAAAGCAGAGACCCCATTGACACATGGGATAAATTCGTTGAACACATCCGAAAGGAATTTTACCCGTCTAATACCTTGAGTAGCAGTATGAGAAGTGGCAGCATCTAAGGAAATGGAAAGACCAATCAGTACAGAGTTACACCGATGAGTTCTACCGACTTATGGCTAGACTTGGCGTCCAAGAAGAAGAGAAATTGCTTGTTCTAAAGTACGTTAGCGGATTGTCCCAGTACATTCAGCAGGAGATGGAATTTCTTATTGTCAATACGCTTGCGGATGCTTTCCACTACGCTAGCAAACTAGACACCAAGAAGAAAGGAAAAGCATATTTCACGACAAAGCCGACATCAGGACGACCACCCGACAAGAAGGAACCAACTGACATTGACAAGTCAAAATCTTCTCAGCCGAAACTGCCAAAGCCAAACCACGGTAAGAATCCTTTTCACAAGAGGGACCGTAGAAAACAACCTCTGACCGAAAAATGGTGCTATTACCACTAATCATCTTGGCATGATACATCTGAATGCAAAGCTCGGAAGACATTTTTGGCAAAAGTGTTGACCTCCGACGCATTTGATAAGATGGTGGAAGAATCTGATCCAGACACAACAACCCTTTTGACCTCAACCACTCCAGCAGCCTCGACTATCATCGACGAGGAGGAATGAGAACGCCTATTCCATACACAGATATGGGTCTAGAGCAACCTATTGCATCTTATTGTGGACATTAGGAGTCAGAAGAAATTCGTTTATGAAGATCTCGTGAAGAAACTAGGTATTGTTACCACTCCGCATCCTCAGTCTTACAACATTGGTTGGATGAAGGATGGATAAGAACTTTGCATCACCCAACAATGCAAGCTTACCTACTTCATAAATCCTTTTGAAGATGAAGTACTCTGTGACGTGGCACCACTCTCCATAGTCGGCACCCTATTTGGGAAACCTTAACTCTAGGATAGACATGGAAGTTATCAGTCATGACCTCAAAAGGTGATTGTCATAATTCGAAATCGATGGTTCAGCATACTAGAGCATCAACCTACACCGACGATTACACTGATATCTTCCAAAAAGACAAAGAAACTCATCAATCATGCCCAGAAGTTCACATTAATCATGATCAAGCCGCAACATTCTAAGAATACTTCAATAACAAGTCGAGTCACCGACCAATGCATCTCTCGACAGAAGCAGCAAGTTGATCATATCCTTGATGAGTACCAGAACCTCTTTCAATCTCCAAACAAAGTACCTCAACATTGTCAGGTAAAATACTCCATTGAACTTGTTCCTAGTTCTTCTTTTCCTAACGCCTATGTTTACAGAAGATCTATTTTCAAAAATGAAGAGATTCGCAGACAAATCCAAGAATTAATCGACAAAGGTCATATCTGACCCAGCTCCTCTCCTTGTGGAAGTCCAGTCATCCTAGTTCCAAATAAAGACAGGACTTGGCGCATGTGCATCGACTACAGAGCTCTCAACAAAATATTGGTGAAGAATCGGTACCCTCTGTCACGGATAACAAAGCTCATCAACTGTCTGAAAGGTGCTAAATTATTTACTAAGCTCGACCTCAAGTCAGGATACCATTAGATTCCAATCAAGCCCTCAGATGTGTGGAAAAATTCTTTCAAGACCAAGGAAGGATTGTTTGAATGGTTAGTCATGCATTTTGGCTTAACCAACACACCTGCGACCTTCAGGCGACATATGGATAACCTTCTTCGATCTTTCATTGGAAAATGGGTTATTGTCTATCTCGATGATATATTAATTTTCAATCGATCATGGGAAGAACATGTCAAACATATTCGACAAGTCCTCGACACTCTCCAGCAACATCGGCTTTATCTAAACATGGACAAGTGATCTTTTGCGATGACCAGCATCAAACATTTTGGGTATGTAATTGACTCTGCAGGCATTCACATCTACCCAGAAAAAGTACATATCCTCAAATATTGGCCCATTCCTAGAAGCATTCAAGAACTAAGAAGTTTTCTTGGTTTGGCGAATTTATATCGATGATTCATACTCAGCTTCAGTCGCATAGCCTAGCCCTTGAATCAGTTGATGAAGGGAAATAGGAAAACTATCTTCCAATGGATGGCAAGACAACAAGAATCTTTTGAACAACTTAAACATAAGCTTTGCACTGCACTAGTACTTGTGTTACCTGATTTGCATCAGCCCTTTGAGATTGAAACGGACGCATCGGACTATGCCTTGGGAATAGTGATCACTCAATCTGGTCACCCAGTCACTTTTCATTCTGATACTTTTAACGACACAATTAGAGGATACTCGACATACAAAAAAGAACTGTATGAAATTGTGCAAGCTCTCAAGCAATGGAGGCATTACATCCTTGGCAAGGAAATGGTAATTCTCACTGATCATAAGCCTCTAAAGTTTGCTTCGACACAATCAAAGTTGCAGACAAACCGAAAAATCAAGTGGATTAATTACCTACAACAATTTCAGTTGGTGATTAAGTATCGGAAAGGTAAATCTAACGTTGTCGTCGATTGCCTCGGTTGACCACCCATTATTCTCCTTTTTACAGTGATGAGTATGCAAGGATACGACATGACCACTTTGCCATAGTTGTATGAGGACGACAGCGACTTCTCAGTAGTCTACCGATGGTTACAGACTAACAAGTCGTTGACCTCAGACTTCGACTATTTCCTGAGAGACATGTTGCTATACAATCTTGGACAGCTTTGTCTACCGACCGGTGAGCATCGAGAGCAGCTCATTTGGGATGTGCACTACAGCAAGACTGCAGGACACTTTGGAGTAGCAAAGACACTTGCTATTCTGCAAAAGTATTTCTTTTGTCCTACACTTAAATCTGACATCAACAAGTACATTTGATCATGCATGGTTTGTGCCATTGTTGATCCACCTAATCGACGACAGGGATTGTATACACCTCTACCAGTTCCTAGTCGACCATGGAAATCTATTTCTATGGAATACTTGATGGGTTATCCTACTACCAAACATCATCATGACGCGATATTAGTAGTATTCGACCAGTTTTCTAAGATGGCCATTCTCATACCATGTAAGAAAACCATGGCAGCGCAGCAGACCACTCATCTCTTCTTTACACATGTTTGGAAACACTTTGGTTTACCCACAACCATTATTTTCGACCGAGATTCCAGATTCTTCAGCATCTTTTGGAAGACCCTCTGGAAATTTCTAGACACATGAATCTCATTGTCGACAACTTTCCATCCTCAGACCGACGGACAGACAGAAGTTGTGAATCGCTTGGTAGTACAACTGCTTTGCATGTAAACTCACCAGCACCGATGCACATGGGATGAAAGTCTTCCATACATCCAGCACAACTACAATCGTGCTCAACACGGCTCTATAGGCAAGAGTCCATTTGAAGTCTGTTACGGATTTCAGCCCTCAACACCTATCGACTTGATCAGCTCCTCGACACAACCGAGTGACACCGACTACAACCAGCGAGAAGTTGATAAAGCAGTCAATTTCAGAGATCAGATATGCGACATTCAAAAGCAAGCACAAGAAATTTTGCACATAGCAAACGAGAAAGCGAAGGCTTGACATGACAAGCATTTCCTCATTCATTCCAAATTAGGGATACGGTCTGGTTACACCTCAAGAAGGAGTGCTTCACAGGCCCATTCAAGAATCTCAAGCCTTTTTGATATGGTCTGTACAGTATTCTTCGACATATTAGCGAAAATGCTTTCCAGCTCCACATTCCTGCATACCTGGGTATGCATCTAGTATTCAATGTCGATATACTTCGACCAAAACATGCACCCTTTTTGGAATAGAATGACTTGCAGACAACAAAACTCAAAGACATCCATCCAGATGTTCAGGAGCCTCTTCCTTGCGACACCATTGTGGGACGACGAGTACACCATACAAGGACGAACACAATTCCCTTGTTCCAGGTTGCCAAAGTTGGCCAGATCCCATCTCAAGGAAACTGGTACTCTATTACTGAATTAACCGACAAGTTTCCTCACCTTCGTGAGTAAACAATGGGGTCCATTGTTTCTTAAGGAAGGAGGTATGATCCACATCGCAGTTGGAAATTCATCGATGTTGATGGAACTTCGACAAATTTCAACTTTGACACAACTTCAACTCGATGGGTTATCTCCGACAGGTTCCAAATTCGACACAACTCTGACGAGTCTCGACTTCGACACACCTCGACATATTTGCACCTTCGACACGTTCAACAACCTCACAGCTTGCGACATCAACAAGCAGCGTCAACATGCGACCAACGACTGTTGAACTTCGATAGACTGTCTCTTTGTCTTCCAGTCGACTGTAATGGTTGAACTATTGAACCATTCTAACTTATTCTTTGTAAATGAACGTAATGGGAATGCACCCAAGCGTCTCACAAATCTATATAAGCATGTATAATATTGTAACATACATCAAATAGTAGATCAATCTATTTGTTTACATCTAATAGATAAGTTCAGTTCGCATTCTTGCATATTGTCTGCGCATATTATGTTTATATGTGTAGTGTAATCCTGCTTTTGCTCATTCTTCTTATTCTTAATTGCTTATTCTGTAACAGAGCCGACTCATTCAGTCGAACGGTTGTCCCCCTTGTGCTTCCTATACATGACCCGAATCAACAAAGTCCATAGGGTACTCCTAGGATTCAACTTTAATGATGATGTCTTCAAGTAGACCTTTAGGTTGGATAGTGGAAGTATCTGCTAGTTGCAATACTGTAGTTGTCTGTCTAAGTGAGGATTGCAAATTTAGGGCCAACATTATATCCATACTCATTATTGTTGGAATATCAAGAAACGCTGATAGGGGGGGTGAATAAGTATTACACTATTTTCTATATTTTATCACAATTAAAAAATGAAACAACAGGAAAGATAGAAGACACATTTTACCGTGGAAGCCCAACTGGGAAAACCACCAATTATTTCTATTACTGCAAAATTATGTTTACAATTAGTTTGCAAGATCCAACTTGCTGGATGCACCAACACCCAAATTCTAAGCTACAGCTGAAGGATGCACCAACACCCTATTTTTTCGGCTACAACTGACAGGATGCACCAACACCCTTTTAGCAGGATCCAACCTGCCCTAACTCCACCCTTCCACCTTTGTCTGTCTTCTTCTGATTTTCCAGAACTTATTTTCAACTCTAGAACTTCATTAGTCTCAGCATGTTCTTGTTGTTTCTTCAACCTGGACACAAGTGACCCCTTATTCTTCTAATTTGAATTTATGGTTATATATGTCTTCATGAGTTTCATTCGCATCTCTTCAAACTGTGCTCATGCCTTTTCATCATCGCGCCTCTTCACATCTCTGATAATTAATATTTTAATTAATAATTCTGTTTATTACATATTTTTAATTAATTAATTAAATACCTCCTTGGACATTTTCGACCTGTGGACTTCATTCCAGGGCTCTCCCTATGCGGGAAACAACCCTAAGCCCCTTTCTTTTTCGTGGGTATATGTGAACAAGCCCCTTGCGGGTATGCTTAATCCCCTTTGGATTTAACTTTATCCCCTGCGGGCATCCTTAAGCCCCTGTGGGCTTAACCTTACCTCCTGCGGGCATCCTTAAGCCCCTGTGGGCTTAACCTTACCTCCTGCGGGCATCCCCTAAGTCTCTGCCGGCTTAATCTCAGCCCTTGCGGGCTTAACTTCATCCCCTGTGGGCATAGACAAAACCTTTGTGGGAATCTTTTAGCCCTTGCAGGAATTCCTAGTACCCCCGCGGGTTTTACCTTTAGCCTCTACAGGCACCCTTAAGCCCCTTTATAAATAATCATGTTTTTCACTGTTTTTGGGAGACCAAAAACTCGCATGTGAGAGCACCAAATAGGATTTTGATTTCATGGTTGGATAGCTAGTTCACCAAGGAACAAGACCATGTTAACTAATGAATTTTATCATCAAAAGAACACCTCCTTGCAGGCATTTCCAAATGCTTTATCAACCTATAATTGAACAATAAAACAACCTTTTTCTCATTTTGGCAGACTTATATTTCACACGTGTGAACTTCAGAGGAGAATCTGAACTCATGGTTAGATAGCCAATTCACCAGAGAGCAAGCTTGTCCCACCTGATTAGTTTTATTAGAACAAGGACACCTCCTTGCGGGAATTTCCAAATGGCCCCTTGGCCATGTGAGTTCAACACTTAGCCAAATTTGTGTTCTTAAAATGAAAAACATTTTTCTTTGATATCTGATCAACATAAGGAAAAATAAGATCGTGGATGGATAGACACTTCAACAATGAACAGGACCATGTCAATTGATGTACTTATTGACACACCCACAACATCTGGCGGGCATATGAAACTAGTCTTTCAAATTGTTGATTTGACACTTAGACAAAATTATCAAACCCTAGGTTAGTATGATGAGATTTTTCTTTTCATCAATTTTGAAGTGTGATACACCCAATGGATAGAGGCCAATAAGGTGACTTCATCTAAACCAGTTTCACCTCTTGAAGCTTCTTTCTCTCTCCTCAGCGGGCATTTTACTGGAGTAGTGCAAATCAAGCTAAGAGGCACTTTTGGCAGATTAATATCTTCCTTCTCAGAGACTCTTTGGACAATCTGAGACCATGGTTGAATGCACCAAACAGCATTATTGAGATCCATACTCTCAAAATGATTTAATACATCAACCACAAGAGATGGCGGGCATTTTACTGAGGTAACTTAGGCAGTTTTAGTGATTTTACACTTAGATAGTTTTTCCACTTTCCTAGACTTGGTCCAATATTCCTCAGACATTATTTTGGAAGATCCATAACTTCTTTCCCGTGCACTTTCAATTCAATCTGAGAACATGGTCATCTAGATAAGACAACAAGCTACAACCTGAACATATGGTGTGTGCATTTCCTTCAACCTATGAATTATGGCGTGCATTTTTACTACCTCTAATTGAGGCCACTTAGGCAGTTTTACTACCTCTAATGCAAAACATCCTGAAACCTTGTTTTGGCAGACCTTTAAATTTGTCATCAAACACCCTCTTTGAGAGATGAGGCCATGGTAAGATAGTATATTCAACAAGCTTCAACATGATAGTTTCAGATAATTTTTACCATTCACCTATGAGGTACAGCATGCATTTCCCCAAGGCTACTTGGACCAATTTTCCAACACTTGGCCATTTTTCAGAATGTCTAAAAACTGCTTGAACCCTTGTTTTGGCATATCTATAACTTTGTTATAAAGCACTCTTTTGAAGAAATAAGACCATGGTTAGGTATCCTATTCAACAAGGTATATTTCTGATATGATGGTGCGGGCATTATCTTCAAACCATGAATTATGGTAGGCATTCTCTTAGAGCAGTTTTGACTAATTATTCCATACTTAATCAATTTCCAAAGTCTCATAATCTTGCCATGATTTTACAGAATGATGTCAGATTGCAACATTGGCTTAATGATAGCACCAGAACACCATCATGTGTCTTTCCAACTTCATCACACATGCCACATCATCATGCATGCCATGTCATCACTTCCTTTGTCATTCCTTTGTCTTTCACTGATTTTTCCCTGCCATTATGTCCTTGGTTATTCCTTTGTCATTACTGAACTCCTTTGACATCAATGACAATCATATTCAACATCCTCCCCCTTTGGCATTGATGGAAACATCTAAACATTCTCCCCCTTTGACAACAATGACAAAGGATAACCTGTTATGCCCTTTGTTGTAACCATCTTGATAGAGAATTTTCTATCCTTCTTCCTTTTGACAACTGCCCTTCTTTTGCTTATCTTCCTCCTTTTATCTTGGACTTGGTACTTATCAGTGTGTTAGGATAATCTGGTCATCATCTTATAGCTGGCCTTTGAATGATAACCCCTTTGAGTGAGATCCTGGATGATAAGTTCATAAACTCCCCCTATCATAATGTTTCCTTCTGCTCTATTTAATGAGTCTTTCATAGTTGGTCTTCCCATCTGAATTATGTACTTGTTTATCTGGTCATGATTTCCATATATCATGGATAGATAGTATCCCTTTTACTAGGTGATCATTTTCAATGTATTTTGAAACTTTTATCCAATTCTTGCATATATGTGTATGCTCACAAAACTTCTTAAGGATTCAGTGTTCTTTCTCAATAGAGTTTCTCATAGAACATTTGATAGTTTGACCTTGCCTGGACTCATTTTACGCATGCATTCTAGAGCAAAGATTACATCATTTTCCTTACTGTGTTTGGAGGATGTATACCATCCTTGTAGGACCAACTCACTTCTTCTGTCCAAGATATTTACCTATCAACATTTTTATTTCAGTCCTTTACACCAGTTAATTATTTCACTAAGATCATCTCTTATCCTCTCTAATTTTGCTTTGATTTTTTTACACTTCAACCATTAAGTGTGCTTGTCACATAGATGTTTTCTAGAAAAAATGCTTTTCTTCAATTTGTCACCTCTACCTCTTGTCTTTGATGACAATAGCTTTTTATTTTTACCAAATGATATTAATTACTTTTCAAATACCAACTGCACCTTTTTGATATTTACTCCCCCTGAGCATATGATCCCTTCTAATGCTAGCTTCAGGGTTTCTCTTTTAGGTCATGAGATACTCTAGAAGCGAATTTACAAATCCTTATCCCCATCGGTGTATTCATCGTCATTTTTTCCATCATAATGGATGCCATTCCCATCTACAACACTATTATGCTGATCATTATCTTTGGAAAATTCATTGATGCTTGGAATCTATGTTTCCTTTGATTCTTTGTAGTCTTCCTTTCTTCTCCACATATTTTCATGAGGTATACTGCTTACTGATCTTTTGTGTTCCTTGAATTCCCTAATTAGATCGTTTCTCTTGGTTTTGCAATCAACAGCCTTGTGACCAAACTTGTGACAGTAGTGACAATATCCATAGAATCTTCCTTTATGTTTGAGGAATCTTTGATCTTCCTGCTTCACATCTTCCATATTCTTCCATCCCTTATTTTGTTCTTGAAGTTCTATTGAATCATTCTTCCTCAGCTTACATTCTCTAGCCATATGTCCAAATTTATTATATGAGTAGCAATTACCAAAAAATGTCTGTTGGACCCTTCTTGTCATTCGTTTTTTAGGTATTGTATCAGTTCTATCTTCATTACGCAAGGAATGATCAAATTTCTAACTATCCTTCTCAATCGGGCTTTTGAGTGCAACAACATAGCTTCTTTTGTGTATATCTTGGAATGTAAAGGACACACATTCTGGCTTCTTTTCTTTGTCATAACCTAATCCAGTTTTATCACTTGATGGTCTTTGGTTAGCTTAGGATTTCATCTAAGGTCCTTGAGCTGTTCTCAAATTTTGATTTAATAGATTCCCTATCAAGCTTCTCTCTAAGAAAGATAACTTCTTGTCTTAAGCTCTCGGCATCTTTCATGTGCTCTTTTAGCTTCTTTACTTCTTTCTTGAAGCTAGAAAATTCTTGCCTTGACTTGTGCAGCTCTTCTTGGAGGGTCTTGACTTCCTCTTCTTCTAATTTCACCTCTTTTTGGTATTCTGACAATTTTCTTTTCAGGGATTTGTTCCTTCTTCTACATTTTTCAATTTCCTCAAGAGCACACATGAGTTCAGCTTTTAGGTCCACTTCCTCTTCCACATCTGAATTTCATTCTACTTCTTCAAGGTTTTTGTTCTTTATCCCTGTGAATAAGATTTCTTCTTTTTCATCTTCACTAGAGTCATCTGAACAACGGTCATCCATGGAATAAAAAAAATTCTTTTGTTTTTCTTAAAAAACTTTTTGTTCTTCTTGAATTCATCAAGGCACTCACTTTCTTCTTCTTGTTTGGGATAGGGACATTTGTTAGCAAAGCGACCAATTCTCCCACAATTAAAACATTTCAAAGGTAATTTCCCTTTGAACTTACCAGTGCCCCTCTTAATATTTTTTACTAGAAGTACTTCTTCATCATTCTTCTGCTTGAATCTTTGTAGATTTATCTTTTGTTTTTTATACTTTAAAGGTTGCTTCCTTATTTTGAGAGTTGTCTTGCCCAATCCTCATTTCATAAGCTATAAGAATTCCATACAACTCATCAATGGTGAGTTTTTCAATATTTTCTCTATCTTCTAGTGTAGAAATCTTAGGATTGTAAATCATTGGAAGAGATCTCAGTACTTTCTCAACTATCTCCTTTTCTTCCAATTCTTCTCCTAGCCCTTGAATAGCATTCACAATTTCATCCACTCTCCCAAAATATTCTGAAATGTTTTCTTCTTCCTTCATTTTCAGACTTTCGAATTGAGTTTTAAAGGTCTGTAGTTTAGATCTTTTTACTTTAGTGTCTCCTTCATAGATGGTCTGCAATTTGTCCCATATTTCCTTTGTTGTTTGACAATTCATTACTTTGGCAAAAACTGTTCTGGTTAACCCTACCAGAATTACATTAACAACTTTGTCATTTCTTCCAAAAAAATTAATTCCTTCAAGATCTGTAGGAGGAACTTTAGGATGTGTGTACCTTGTTTCTATAGGCATCCAAACATCCAATCCAAGAGACATTATGTAACTTCTCATTCTGATGCTCCAGAAGGCATAGTCTTCTCCATTGAATAAGGGAACCTTGGAGGATACTTTTCCTGAATGATCCATAGTGATAAAATATTTCTCTTCAAGTGTTTAAACTTTTAATGAAGAGCCTGCTCTAATACCAATTGTTGGAATATCAAGCAATACTGAGAGGGGGGTGAATCAGTATTACACTATTTTCTATATTTTATCACAATTAAAAATTGAAACAACAGGAAAGATAGAAGACACAATTTATCGTGTAAGCCCAACTGGGAAAACCACCAATTCTTTCTATTACTGCAAAATTATGTTTACAATTAGTTTTCAAGCTCCAACTTGCTCGATGTACCAACACCCAAATTATCAGCTACAGCTGAAGGATGCACCAACACCCTATTTTGTTAGCTACAACTGACAGGATGCACCAACACCCTTTTAGCAGGCTCCAACCTTCCCTAGCTCCACCCTTCCACCCTTGTTTGTCTTCTTCTAATTTTCCAAAACTTCTTTTCAACTCTGGAACTTCATTGGTTTCGGCATGTTCTTGTTGTTTCTTCAACCTATACACAAGAGACCCCTTGTTCTTCTAATTCAAATTTTTGGTTATATATATATTCATGAGTTTCATTCACTTCTCTTCAAGCTGTACTCATGCCTTTTCATCATCGTGCCTCTTCACATCTATGTAATTAATCTTTTAATTTATAATTATGTTTATTACATATTTTTAATTAATTAATTAAACACCTCCTTGGACATTTTCGACCTGTGGACTTCATTCCATGCGCGCTCTCCCTATGCGGGAAACAACCCTAATCCCCTTGCTTCTTCGCGGGAATATATGGGAAATCCCCTTGAGGGAATGCTTAATCCCCTGTGGCTTTAACTTTATCCCTTGCAATAATCCTTAAGCCCCTGTGGGCTTAACCTTACCTCCTGCGGGCATCCCCTAAGCGTCTCCGAGCTTAATCTCAGCCCCTGTGGTCATAGGAAAAACCTTTGCAGGCATATTTTAGCCCTTGCGGGCATTCCTAGGCCCCCCGCGGGTTTTACCTTTAGCCTCTGCGGGCACCCTTAAGCCCCTTTATAAATAATCATGTTTTTCACTATTTTTGGGAGACCAAAAACTCGCGCGTGAGAGCACCAAATAGGATTCTGATTTCATGGATGGATATCCAGTTCACCAAGGAACGATACCATGTTAACTGATGAATATTATCATCAAAAGAACACCTCCTTGTCGGCATTTCCAAATGCTTTATCAACCTATAATTGAACAATAAAACAACCTTTTTCTCATTTTGGCAGACTTCTGTTTCACACGTGTGAACTTTAGAGGAGAATCTGAACTCATGGTTAGATATCCAATTCACTAGAGAACAATCCTATCCCACCTAATTAGTTTTATCAGCAAAAGGACACCTCCTTGAAGGCATTTCCAAATGGCCCCTTAGCCATGTGAGTTCAACACTTAGCCAAATTTTTTGTTCTTAAAATGCAAAACATTTTTCCTTCACTTTGGCAGATTGATTTATTTCATATCTAATCAACATAAGGAAAACTAAGATCATGGATGTATAGACACTTCAACAATGAACAGGACCATGTCAATTGATGTACTTATTGACACACCCACAATATCTGGCAGGCATATGAAAGTAGTCTTTTAAACTGTTGATTTGACACTTAGACAAAATTATCAAACCCTAAGTTAGTATGATGAGATTTTTCTTTTCATCAATTTTGAAGTGTGAGACACCAAATGGATAGAGGCCAAAAAGGTGGCTTCATCTAAACTATTTTCACCTCTTGAATCCTCTTTCTCTCTCCTCGGAGGGCATTTTACTAGAGTAGTGCAAATCAAGTTGAGAGACACTTTTGGAAGATTAATATCTTCCTTCTTAGAGACTCTTTGGACAATCTGAGACCATGGTTGAATGCACCAAACAACATTCTAGAGATCCATACTCTAAAAATTATTTAACACATCAACCACAAAATATGGCGGGCATTTTACTGAGGTAACTTAGGTAGTTTTAAGGATTTGTTTTTGCACTTTCCTAGACTTGGTCCAATCTTCTTGAGACATTGTTTTGGCAAATCCATAACTTCTCCCTCATGCACTTTCAAGTCAATATGAGAACATGGTCAGGTAGACAAGACAACAAGCTACAGCCTGAACATATGGTGCGTGCATTTCCTTCAACCTATGAATTATGGCGTGCATTTTCTTGAGGCCACTTAGGCAATTATACTACCTGTGGTGCAAAACATCCTGAAACCCTATTTTGGCAGACCTTCAACTTTGTCATCAAACACCCTCTTTGAGAGATGAGGCCATGGTAATATAGCCTCTTCAACAAGCTTCAGCATGATAGTTTCAGATAATTTTTACCATTCAACTATGAGGTATGGTATGCATTTCCCCAAGGCTACTTGGACCACTTTTCCAACACAACCATTTTTCATAATGTCTAAAAACTGCTTGAACCCTTGTTTTGGCATATCTATAACTTTGTCATAAAGCACTCTTTTGAATAAATAAGACCATGGTTAGGTATCCTATTCAACAAGGTATATCCTGATATGATGGTGCAGGAATTATCTTCAAACCATGAATGATGGCAAGCACTCCCTTAGAACAGTTTTGGCTAATTTTTTCATAGTCAATTTCCAAAGTCTCGTAATCTTGCCATGATTTTCCAGAATGATTTCAGATTGAAACATTGGCTTAATGATAGCACCATAACACCATCGTGTGTCTTTCCAGCTTCATCACACATACCACACCATGATGCATGCCATGTCATCACTTCCTTTGGCATTCCTTTGTCTTTCATTGAGTTTTCCCTGCCATTATGTCCTTGGTTATTCCTTTGTCATTACTGAACTCCTTTGACATCAATGACAATCATATTCAACAATGACATTAATTGTTTCCCCTAAGTCAGTGAGATTGTTTTGGATTATCATTGTTTTAATGCTTACATTGACTACAGGGATTCCTGGGTCTAGATACTTAGGGTTGATATTTCTTCCCGACATGAGATCTGCAAGTTGTCCTACAACATTAATGGTGATAGGATCCCTTTTGTTTCTCCCAGGCCTCTTTATGCATGTTTCTCTTATGAATTTATTACAAATGGGGATGTATCTGATGGCTTTGAGAAAGGGGATTCATATGTAGTGTTTTATTTCATGAAGGATGGCGCTTTCTATCACAATCTGAACTCTATCTTTTAATCTGTCAGGGAATGGGGGGTTTGGAACAATAGGGGTTGTTAGTTTTTTATTATTATGTTCCTCATCAGGTAGATCCTCAATTATAGGTTGTTCAGGTTGATGGGACTCTTGTTCAGCCTCTGCAGGTGGTGGAGGGCATGGTATTATCTTACCTAATCTCATATTTACTTCATTTACGTCCAGCGTTTCTACAACGTAGGTTGGGAATTACATTATTTTGTTGTTGTAAACTTGTTGGTTTGATCTATTATTTTTTGGGTTTGGCATGGGCTAAGCTGAGATATGAAGTGGCCTTGGTGGCTTCTGGTTTTGAGGTGGAGGAATTATGGAAGCTTGCGATTGTTGAGGTCATCAATTTGAAGAAGAAGGGTATTGATTCCCAAAATTTAGTTGTGGCTGCTAGAAATTTGGAGGGTATTGCTAGTATTGGTTATTGGGAGTGTAATATTGTTGAGTTTGATTGTATGGGTTCTTATTTTGATGCCATTGACTTGCGCTTTCTTGCATAGGCCACGATGGTTGTGTCTTTGGGTTCCAATCAGGTGCTTTGTAAGGATTTCCATGAGGATTGAATTAGGTCTGATTATTCGGCTAGAATGGTCCAGAAAAATTGTTTCAGCGTTGGTTAACAAAATAGAGTTGCTCCATGGATCCCTCTGATCCTAGGTCTTATATGGTTGCTTTGCATGAACGAAGCAGAGGTAATTTGTTTGTTGCATGATATTATGTTCATAAACCACAGACTTCTATTAGATTCAATGGGAATTGACCTCTTTCATGTTTCTTCCTACATTTCAGACAGAAAATGGCTAGAGCTTGAATTGCCTTGTCTTGTTTCCTTTTTAGCTATAGTGCAGCCAATTGCATTGCAAGTGATTGGAGGGTGTCAGTATTCATATCATCTAGAAGGTTTCCCAAATCAGATTTGGCACCTGAATGGATGAACCACCTATTGGAGAGGCCATGCCTCTTACCCCGGGTTTCCCTTTTCTAGACCTTGAGTATTTTTTAAATATTTGGATGATTTGATCATAGGTCTTTTGGAAGATATCTCCATGAGCCAAAAGGTTTAAGAATTCTAGGCACTCATCCCTGACTCCTCTGAGGAGTACTACTTTTAATGAATCATCATCCAACATGCAATTAATGGCTCTTTTGTAGCTGAGCTGGAATCTTTGTGCATAATCCTCCAAGGATTCCTTCTCTCCTTGCTGCATCCTAAAAATCTCACATCTAGTGTCTTTAGCCTTGCAGTAATCCTTGTATTTTTCTAGGAAATTTTGTTTCATATAGTCCAAATAAAAAATGTCGTTTCCTCCCGGGATCATAAATCATCTTAATGCCAAATCCTTTAAATTTGAATGGAAAAGCCTCAGTTTCTGGGAATCTGATGTATAGTCAAAAGTTCTACAAACTACTTCAAACTCAAATAGAAATGTATTAGGTTCTTATGAGTTCAATCCATGAAAGTTAGGGAGTTTGGTAAGATTGATGTTTTCATTTGAGCCTCCCCTTAGGGTACACTATTGGGAAAGGTGAATGGTTCCCTAGGTTCTTCTTCTTCTTCCTCAGCCATCTCTTCTTCGGAGAAGTTCGTTGAATTTGCTTGAGGGTTTGTATATGAACCATCTGATCCTACAGAGGATGGGGATATTGTGAATCCTTCTTCTGATTTTTTGTCACTCATAGGTCTATTGGCTACTCTATTAGAAAAAAACGCCCAAATGCATCTCTCCTTCACTAAGGCATGTAGGGTAGGGAGATGAGATTTAGGATTTAATTTTTGTGTTTTTTTAGGTCTATGTTTTTTTCTTGTGTTTTTTCAAGTTTGAAGTTTCAATGTATATTTTTTTTATTTTCTTCTTCTCTTAGATTCTTAGCATCTCCCCGGAAACGACGCCAAAAAGTGGTGGCTTACTGATATGCTATCCAATTAAAGGTTTACAAGTCAGGAATCCTACTTTAATTATCAACCTAGGGATCGTGCAAACTTAAGAGGCATTGGGCACTATATGTGCAACTACTGAGATATTTCTATCTTGTGACTTAATCTATGAAACTGGAAATTATCCTAGCTAGAAAGCAGGGAAATTTATTCTATGAAATACACAAGATATTGAATCTAAAAGGCGTGAAGGTTTTAGTCTATGAAAGCATGAAGATTTATTCTAAGAAAAAATATCTTTAATCTTTTTAACACAAGAAATCATTAAAAACTGGAACTAACTTATGAAAGCATGAAATCGTTAATCTAAGAAAGAAATAGAGATTTAATCTATGAAATGTCTTGAATATTTAAACTCATAAAACAATAAACAATTTAATCTAATAAAACAATCAAAATTTATTCTACGAAAATAGGAGATTTTGATCTAAGAAAGCGTGGACAATTCAATCTAGAAAAACTGGGATAGTTATTCTATGAACTAGAAATCTATTTGGAGTGTTCCATAGAAACGACCTATAGCACTACAAATGCCATACATTTGAACTACATACATTGTTATTCTTTTCTACATAAATAAAGAGTGATTTCAGAAATTGAATTGAAACATCTACTTGGTAAATTAGAGGCTTCAACTATCTAGCCACACATTTTAATCCACGGATCTATATTACTCAATTAAAAAAAACCAACAACGATCTCAGTGAAATGAAACTTGTAAATTTGTTTAACCACTTAGACAAATAAATGCATGAAACTAATTTTGTTGAATAGAAAACAAAACTCTTGCACAACATGATGAGGGTGCTCACCTCAAAGTGTATACAGGAGATTAAACTAAACTATGAACTCACGAATTTGGAAAACCACTATTTCTTCATTGCTTATTTAAAAATCCATCACCATAGGTACAAAACTTGATTGCTTCTAAAATTGTGTAAATGTCTCAAGTAAAACTGAGAATGTATGTGTATATATCTCTCGTGTAATGTGTGAGTCTCTATTTATTACAAAACTTCAAAATATCCTAAAAACATCTACTTTGGAAATCATGAGATCATCCTCTTTGGATTCATCATTTCCTAAAAATCAAGGGAGACTTGTAGTCTCTTGAATTGATCTCGAGTTCTTTCTTCATTTCTTCTTGTAGTCAATAGAAATGGCTTCTATAGAGCTTGCTTATATTTAGCCCCCAAAAATGTGTGATTTTTTGTCCTTTGTTATTTCCACCAACCTACACTTATCACGCATAACACTAATCCACTTGTTAGATCTTTTTAATGCGCGCTAAACAAAGAAAGATTACCACATATCCAACATTACTTTATAATAAACTATAATCATACCCTAGCCTACATAAAGGGGGTTATTTCATGCTAATTTGTTGCTTTGTGATAGTCTAAAAGAGGATTCTCTAAGTGCAAATGATACCTATAACATGGGCCTATCACCTACCATCAAGAAGCAAGAGATGCACACTCATTTTCCTACCCTAGATAGGATCTAGAAGTTTATATCCATGGACTATATGTTTGACTTTCCTTCAACCAAGCATGGAAATGAATTTCTTTTTGTGGTTGTTGACTAGTTCTCTAAGATGGTAATTTTAACTCCCTGTAAGAAGAGAATAAGAAGAAATTTGATTTCTAAGCTCTTCTTTGAGCATGTTTTGGTTCATTTTGGCCTTCGATGGACCATTATTTCATATTAAAACAACAGGTTCCTAAGTACCTTTTGGACCATCCTATGGTCAATGATGGAAAGCATACTGACCAAATCAACTACCTTCCACCCCCAAACCAATGGACAGATAAAGGTGGTCAATATGATTATTATTCATATCTTGAGAATGTACAAATCCGAAACAACCATGCACTTGGGATGAGAACCTTCCTTATGTTCAACATAGCTACAACAAATCCCTTCATGACTCTATTAGACACAACCCATTTGAGACATGCTTGGGGTTCTGTACATTATCCCTAATTGATGTAGAACAAGTCATTGCATGTACAAAAGAAGAATCCTCCTCCTCCCATTCTCAAACTAAGGTTTATCGGGCATCCAAATTTGTTGATCGGATCAAACACATCCAACAAGAAGTTCATGATATCTTGCAGAAAGCTAATTCCAAGTATAAGAAGCAACATGACCAACATTGGGTTCCACACAAGTTTCAGGTTAGCGATAAGAGTGACTCGTGGGACCACATCACAACATTCTTGCACTTTGATATGGGCCTTACACCATCACTAATCCTGTAGGTGAGAATGTTTTTTAATTAAGTATTCCCCCATTCCTAGACTTGCACCTAGTCTATAATGTGGAGCTCCTTCGACCATATTTTCCACCTCTACTAGACACCTCGAAGGTGGATGAGCACTTGGACCCTATTGAAATAAACCTTGAATACATTTATCAGGTGAAAATTAAATAGATCATGGATACACAAATGAAGAGTATTCATTAGCAAAACATCCAATTGTATCGGGTCGTCAATGAAGGGCATCTTCTTCACCAGGGCAAGTGGCTAACCAAGAGTCAAATTCAGCAAAAGTCTCCCCTTCTAATGAGGAAACTTAATGCAATGGATACCATTGCTTCCTAAGGGGGGAGGACTGATGTATATGAATATAAGTGGCCACCCACCTCTTCCACCGATTCTCAATGGTTCTCCATCTCCTTGCAATTTTCTATGGTGTTTTGGGTCACAAAATTTTGGGTCCAGTTTGAGGCCTTAAATTTTCCTAGAGTGGCCAAAAAAATGTGAAGATGCTCACAATAGATCCAAAGAGATGATGTAAACCTCACAATGAAAGAATTTAGGAATGACACAACAAGAATAGAGCAGAAGAACACAGATCCAAAGGAGCTCAGATAGAGGTAGAATAATTACACATGTTACATTAATTTGAATAGTAAAAATGTAAATATACAATGCTCAGCATTCAAATACCCTAGGTGTGATTCGAATTAGACTGCATGGATAGATCCATAATCAATGGAGTGTCATCAAGTCATAACTAGGATTCCAACTCATCATCAGTGAAGTCATCAATGCACAAGGGATAGTCAACCAGAAGTCAAACTGAGTCTAACTAAATGTGGTAGGTGTAACTGGCACATGGAAGCACTAATGTAGTGAAGGAGGCTCAGTGGAGGGTGCTCATGGAGCTAAATGGAGTCAGAACAACCTATCTAGTCACATTGGAGGTCCATCATAGTGATAAGGTCAGTAAAGAGTGAGTCAAGCCTAAAATCAGGGAGAGAACCCTTGTTAACTAAACATAACTGGACTGGTAGGTGAAGAAGTGCGCCTCTATCATGCAGCAAATGAAAGGAGGGTGCACTAGGAAATAGGAGGGCTAAAACTGATCCTAACACCCCCCCTTAATCCATCCTGGGCCCTGGTAACTAGGACCAAAGGTCACCCATACAATCAAATAAGATAGAAAAAATAAGGAACTGTCCATAAACCTAGGAAATGGGGAAAACCTCATGGGAAAAATACCCCCCATCAAAAGAACAGTAAATGAATCAAAGAACCATCATACTAAGCAGAAAAGAAGGAAGCTTTCATCAGTGAAAACTTATGCAAAAAACTTGACAAGTTGATCCCCTGTACGATGCCAAAACAGGTGCTAGATGTGGATCTAGTCTTCTGATGTGACTTCCACTGTGTAGAGGATGTATTGGACGAAGCAAGTCTCTCAGAAATTCTTTCTGCAGATGGAGCGAATGGAAAATGAGGAGTCTTCTTGAGTGATGGAAGAGAGAACCCCATCATCATGCTGCATCTCTCATGGAGAGGTAGATGGAATAATGCAAGTTTGGCATGATGCTGAAGTCTGGTAGTTTTGTGAATAGATGAATCCTCAACTATGTTCTCAGTAGTAGCAAGGACTGTGTGAGCCCATATTGACCTTGAATCTGGACTGAGAATATGTGTTGGTTCTGGATCTGAATCTTCTTGAACTATGGTATCAACATCAAAATATTGATCTTCTTCTTCATCAGAAGAGGAGTCACTCTGATATTGATCAAAATCTGAAGGAATAGTCAGAGAGAAGGGCATAAAGTGAGAGAACTCATATGCCTTAGAGGTATGACTAGCAACCCCATTCGCTATAATCTTTCCAGTGGAGATCTCTGTAATCTCTACTATGTTTGGACCAAAAATTACTTGCTTTGGTGATCCTGTATGAGTCATCTAATATACTGATAACAAATTAGTTGCTAGAGAAGGAACAAATAAAACATTTTGAACTTACCATGCTCCATATGTACTGTACCCAATCCTTTGGTAGAGATCTGAGAGTTGTCTCCCATGTGAATAGTAGGCCCATCTTTGAGATTTAAAGAGGAAAAGGATTCTTCAGAGGCAATCATGTGGTTGGAGGTTCCAGAATCTATGAGGAGGGATTTTGACTTTGAAAAACCAGCCATCAATGCATGGAAATCATCAGATCCACTTCCAGAATCAGACATCTTTGCTTCTTTTGGAACAACAATTTTGTTTTGTTCAAGAAGCTTGGTTAGTAGGTCTATTTTCTTGTGCATGCAAGCTTTCTCAAGATGGTTTCCTCTCTTGCAGTAGGAGCAATTAAGTCTCTTGTGCTTGTCACTTTTGGATTTAGATGACTTCTTGTCCTTGTCATTTTGCCTCCCCCTTTGCATTCGCTCCACTTGCTTCTCCAGCTAGAAGAGCTATATCTTTGGAGGCCTTGATGGCACCCATTTGAATCAATTTTTCCTCTTCTTGAATGAGAGCTTTAGAAAAGTCTTCTAAGGTGGGAAAATTCCATCCAGGGATTGACATTCGAACAGAATGGAAAGTAGATACAAAGACAGAAAATTGAGATCCAAGTTTTCTCAATACGGAGAGTACCAATTGCTCATCACTTTTAGTGATGCCACAATGCTTGCATTGTAAAACCAATTTATGAAATTTGGGAAGAATTCTTGAATGCTTTCGAAATTGTTAGGTTGTAGGGAAACCAATTCATTTTCGAGAATGTGGCCTCTTAGCCCATCTTGTTTTCCAAACAGACTCTCCAATTTTGTCTGTAACTCATTTGGAGACTTCAATCCTTAAACATGAAACAATAGATCTTCTGACATATGAAGGCATATGAATCCAAAAGCTTCATCCATTCTATTTAAATGCTTGTTTCTCTCTACATCTTGATGTGGTATGGCATCTTTTTCAAATACTATTCGATTTAGATGTTTATTATGCAAGTGTAATTTCATATTACCCTTCCATTCAAATTAATTGAAGGGAGTGATAATCATAGGAGAAGAAGGAGCATTCGAATTGCTCATCTTGACTGCTGGAACGAGTGCAAAAAGAAACTGCTGATACTGTTGCTGCAACTGCTGGAACTTCGAAACACCTACAAAAAACTCTCAAGAATGGAGGTAGAATATACTCTCAAATGGCTCTGATACCATGTGAAGATGCTCACAGTAGATCCAAAGAGATGATGTAAACCTCACAATGAAAGAATTTAGGAATGACAGAAGAAGAATAGAGCAGAAGAACACAGATCCAAAGGAGCTCAAATAGAGGCAGAATAATTACACATGTTACATTAATCTGAATAGTAAAAAGGTAAATATACAATGCTCAGGATTCGAATACCCTAGGTGTGATTCGAATTAGCCTGCATGGACAGATCCATAATCAGTGGAGTGTCATCAAGTCATAACTAGGATTCCAACTCATCATCAGTGAAGTCATCAATGCACAAGTGATAGTCAACCAGAAGTCAAACTGAGTCCAACTGAATGTAGTAGGTGTAACTGGCACATGGAAGCACTAATGTAGTGAAGGAGGCTCAGTGGAGGGCGCTCATGGAGCTAACTAGAGTCAAAACAGCCTATCTAGTCACACTGGAGGTCCATCGGAGTAATAAGGTCAGTAAAGAGTGATTCAAGCCTAAAATGCGAGAGAGAACTCTTGTTAACTAAACATAACTAGACTGGTAGGTGAAGAAGTGTACCTCTCTCATGTAGTAGGTGAAAGGAGGGCGCACTAGGCACTAGGAGGGTTGAAACTGATCAGGAAGAAATTCTAGGGGCTAGCTAACTGAGGGCTAGGTGCTGGGACTGATGACTGGAAAGGCATGCAAACCCTAGAATGCATGCAAACCCTAAAAGTGCATGCAAACCCTAAAAGACTGAAAATGAAAATGACTGAAAAGCTAGTAGGACTAGAATGGAGTATAGGAATATCCTAACAAAAAATTTGGAACTACCAAAATTTCTTCTCTCTTCAAGATATTTCCAACGAGATATTGTATTCCTAAAACAAAGTTTGTATGTGGAAGTTGTGCCCCTGGGAAGTTGACTTATTAGGTAGCCACCTTGGGGCCCACAAACCCTTTTTGGTGCTTTTAACTCCTAGGGTTAGGTTTTTAGATGTTTAGGGTTTTTCCTCTTTGGATTTATGCTTATGATAAAAAAACCTTTCCAAACTCTTTGTAATCAGCTCTTGCGAATTAGCGTAGCCAGCACATCTCTCTTCAAAGATAAGTTATCGACATCTGAGTTAGTTTGTATTCCTTTGCAGTTTACAATGTTTTCCCATTCCATTCATTAATAGAATTTGGGTTTTAAAGTACTGCTAAGCTCTCTACAAAATATTCATGTGTATGTTTCCATTTTGTATCGTTTCCTTCATTTCATTCTCTAAATAATACATAATACATATCATTCTTACTGGAGTTATGATTGTTGAGGGATTGAGACTCACTTCCTACTTTATCAATTTATACTTATATGTCTCTTATGATGCCCCTATTATTATATCTTATTCTCTTAAAGACCTTGGTTAGGTTGTCTTTTTCTAGCTCAAGTTTCTCCTTATTAGAGATTTTAATTTTCCTCAAGGCTATGGTGTTAAGAACCTCAATATTTTGAGTGGGGTGGTGATGAGAGCCTGCATGAAGGTTGCTCTCAATATGGTTTTTATTCATAAACACTTCATGGCCAAGGGACCCATCCTTCTTCATGGTAATCAACACATCTAAGAAGAGAATGATCCCATTCTCCTTTAACTCCACAGTGGACTTATTGTGCTCAAAGAGACAATTAAAGTGCTCAAAAAATCGATTATCTGTTTGCTTCCGTGGGGCCATAATGCATTAATGTCATCCATGTATCTATTTCATCTTTTTGGCTTCAGGGGATATGTGCCCATTTACATTTTTTGTAATTGCCCCATAAAGAGATTGGCAATTATTTCATGGTGTTCTTTTGTCTAGTTCAAACCCTCATTTGAGGGATTATTAAACCCTCAATCATGTATATGTGTTGACTAAACAATCTGGTTGCACTAGAATTTGTACTTAGACTACGAAAATGCAAATCCATAACATCCAAAATAAAATATGAAAAATGGTTGATTTTTTGTCAAATATGAAGGAACTATCCAAGTTTGGGGCAATGAAATATAAAAGCAGTTATCAATAAAAGATAATGATTAAATCCATAAATACAACTTTGGAGACTGGGCGAAACCATAACATAAACCAATTTGAAGAACTAATACTTGAGAGAGAAATCTTCAAGGTATTAGATGCAAAATATCATACACAGAAAAACATTCCAGGTATGAAACATAGAAAAGTACACTAACTTAAAAGCATTTTAGGATAAAAACTTTATCAGAAAATGAAATGATGAACAAGGTAATTAAACAAATTAACAACTTTCACTAAGATAATAGATCAAACTGGCTTATATATATGTCAATCCAAAATATAGTCTCCAAGAGTACTTATAGATAATCATTCATAAGTTTTGACGAAACAAACTTGATCTCTTGTAGCCCCTATTCCAGAAAAACCACCTCCGCCTTTACATGGCTAATGATAAACTATATATATATATATATATATATATATATATATATATATATATATATATATATATTACAATAAACTAATTGTTGTAAGCTTTTAGGATTAAACTCTATCCATAATATCAAGAAATCAAGGAAGCTAATTCGAATTGTTGATTATCCTCATGAAAATTGGCAACTGCAACTACAAATTCGTGTCAAATATGTTGCTACAACCTATGTCATGGAAATGGGGATCAAAAACCAACACTTGTGCTTGATTAAGGAATAATAATATTATTTATTCATATATATGATGCAAAAAATCCTCAAAGTATCCAAACACTTGATTTCAAGATCTCCAGAAAATAGGAGATAAGATTGATCAGGCATTTTTGTAAAAAATAGCTTGGCGAAATTCTAAAAAATGGGTCTCAAATATCCCTCCATATATATCAATATGTGATACCTGTGTAAAAAATAAGAGATTTTTTTGTGTATTGGTCCGTACTTAACAAAAACCTCTTTTGGTTTTAAAAAACACTTCTCCAGCTTCTCGAAAACCGCGCCCAAAGTTTGTGACTAAAACAATAAATTATTTAATGTTTTAAACCCTGAAAAATAGGTTGTAAAGATCCATTCAAATATTTCAAACCATGACACCTGTTGCAAAACTGAGAGAGGTTCTTTTGAATGATCATGTGCTTGACAAAAACCTCTTTGGGTTTTCTGAAATTCACTTCCATATCCTCGTAATCTATGCCCAATGACCATGACTAAAACAGAGAAAAACAGACATTCCGGCATCGCCAATCTGTATAACCTCCATCTATTACGCTGTCGGAATGTGTAAAATTACATATGCTAATAAATGATGAGAAATACTTCATAAAATAAGTTAACACATATGTAAAACCATACTTTTGAATACTTTAGGAAGACATAAATAAATATAAGTCATTTTATAATTGATAATCTTGCAAATATATAAAAATAAGAAATCAAAATCAAAATAGAAAAAGGTGTAGAAACTATGGTTCAACTTATAGGGAAAAAATGAAAAAAAGAAAAGAAAAGAAATACAAAAGATGACAAAAATAAAGGTACAAATCCAATACTAACATCTGGCTCCAGATGGGATATGGAGTCCTCCTTGTGAGCCTCCAAGAACATGTAGACTAGTGCATTTTCTTGAATTATCTCTAACATTTGGAACCTGTCTTTCTTACCATTCACTCGCTACCCAAAAAATGCAATATGTCTTATCCTGTACTAGTGCTCTAGGTTGGAGTCTTTCATCTCATTCCAAACTCATGCAAACTTTGCAACACTGCTCTTCTTAACTACTAAAAACAAACTTAAAGCACACTATGAACTAAAAATGCTCACTAGAAACCATACTTGCTGAAAGCAAACCTTCACACTACAAACTGAAATCATTGCTCAAGAGATGAGCTCATTTGCTGCCTACACTAACCAAATCAATTTCTAGTTTCAAGTATAAGCTGATTTCCAACACAACCATTCAAATATTTCATCAAATAACTGAAACTGAGTTCCATCTTTGAGCACACTTATGTCAGAAAGAATTGGAAATCATAAAAAATGATCATCCAAGAAACCATACTCACAGATTTGAAATTATGTGCTTAAAAGGTGAGGGATGCAAGACTTGTCACTGTGATTTGATTTCATGTAATCTACCACGGGGTCATAAAAAACACAAGAAGTAGCAGTTTGATAAAAGGTAAATACCTTATCTTCTTGCTTAGGAATAACTTGTCTTTTTGCAATCTCTTCTCTCTGGATGACATTAAATTTTTGCTCATGAAAATTCACATTTTGTTTGTTGTTTCCTATAATCCCTGATTCGACATGGGAAGGGATAGGCTTATTGATTTCCAGAAATTGTTGATTAGTTGTTAGTGAAGAAGACAGCTTTGTAGGTTTCTCTTGTAATTCTTTTCCATCTCCTTCGATACTTTTCCAAGAATATGTTTCATATTCATCATAAACAGATTCAATGCTTAAAATTTCCATGGGTGCTGAAACAGAAATCTACTCCAAATCATCTTGGGACTCATTATAAATTGGTTGATCATTGCAAATTTATAAATCTTGAAAATCAGAAGGATCTGCTTCATAATGCTCTTGAAAGTTGGGCTTTGCTTCTAAGTAATAATTTCCATATATAAGATCCAAGCTTTCTTGAATGATAGGTCCATTGTCCTCATTACACTATTGATCATGGAATTCCCTATCTAGAACTTCAATGTCATCATCATATTCATCATATACAGGAGAACTTTGATGCAATTCTAATGATAATGATGAAGCTTTATGTATACCATTAGTGCGGTCTTTGACAAAAATTTCTTTGATGAAAGATGATCTTCATAAGGATTTGTAGTAGTAATCTCATCAAACAAAGGGGAATCTTCATACATATTTTGAGCAGCAAATTCATCTTGAAAATAACTAGAATATTTTTTAGAGTCATGACAATCAAATGCTTCTTCAACGATCCCTTCATTAGAAGGTTGATCTTCAACATGATTTAAAGCAACAATTTCTTCAACAGTAGATTGATCTTCACAAGGATTTTCAACAATAAAATCTGCAAGATAATGATGTCTTGAATCTTGAAAACTGTCAAATATCTCCTAAACTTCATTTTTTTGAAATATTTCTTCATGAATTTCATCAGTAAGGCTATCTTGATCATTATTGCTAAGATATTTCTTGAATTCAAATTGCTCACAAAATTCCTCTAAAAGAAGATCAACGGAATAAATCCTCTTACAATATGAATGAAAGACAACATGAAAATATTTTAATGAAGAAATTCTAGAGACGGGAAGAGACCTATACCACTGTCTGGCATCTCCTTCCAAGGAGTACATGAACATTTTCATCAATACATCCTCATGATGTATATTCAATTGGTCCATATATTGATGAAAATTGGTTACATTAAGTGTTGGATTGTCATGTTCCTTCTCTCTGAATCGTGGGAGGAAATATCCCCACTCATCCACGATAGGTATTGCATTTGGAAAACCTGGAACATATGAGAAATTGAGTGGAGCAAACCTCTATACCAAAATAGCATCAAAATCCTTTGACATTCTGAACCAGTGGAGTCGCCAACGGGTTCTTGGATCATGGAGTCACCAGGTGAATGATTGTAGTCTAAACTATGTAACCAGCCTGTGTTCACCGTCAAAGACTAGATCTATGCTTTGTCGTTCTCCCAGTGAATATTTTCTTCATTTCCATCTCCGACAACGGCACCAAAAGATGTTTTCATTGGAATTTGTACTTGGACTACTAAAGTGAAAATCCAGAACATCCAAAATAAAATATGAAAAATGGTTGAATTTTTGTGAAATATGAAGGAACTATCCATGTTTGGGGCAATGAAATATAAAAGCAGTTATCAATAACAGATAATGATTAAATCCATAAATACAACTTTGGATACTGGGTGAATAACCATAACATAAACCAATTTGAAGAACTAATACTTGAGAGAGAAATATTCAAGGTATTAGATGCAAAATATCATACACAGAAAAACATTCTAGGTATGAAACATAGAAAAGTACAGTAACCCAAAAGCATTTTAGGATAAAAACTTTATCAGAAAATGAAATGATGAGCAAGGTAATTAAAAAAATTAACAACTTTCATTAAGATAATAGATCAAACTAGCTTATATATATGTCAATCCAAAATATATTCTCCAAGAGTACTTATAGAGAATCAGTCATAAGTTTTGACTGAACAAACTTGATCTCATCTAGCCCCTATTCCAGAAAAACCACCTCCTCTTTTACATTGCTAATGATAAAATATATATAGATTTTACAATAAACTATCTGTTGCAAAATTTTAGGAGTGAACTCTATCATAATATCAAGAAATCAAGGAAGCTAATTCGAATTGTTGGTTATCCTCATGAAAATTGGCAACTGCAGCTACAAATCTATGTCAAATATGTTGCTACAGCCTATGTCATGGAAATGGGTATAAAAAATCACCACCTGTGCTTGAATAAGGAATAATAATCCTATTTCTTCGTATATATGATGCAACAAACCCTCAAAGTATCCAAACACTTGATTTCAAGATCTCAAAAAAATAGGAGATAAGATTGATCAGGCATTTTTGTAAAAAATAGCTTGGCGAAATTCTGAAAAATGGGTCTCAAATATCCATTCATATATATCAATTGTAACGTCCCCATTTTGACCCCCTTTTTCATTAAATCCTAAATTATGTAAATATTGTTATTTAATCATGGTGAGGAGCTCAAGGCCAAGGCCCCACCATTGATTTAGTGTTTTATGTATCGGCAATTAAAAATAGATGCATGTGGTTCTTGTGCTAGATAGGCACAATGTAAATTAAGACATCATGTAAATACAAATTTTAATGAAAAACCCACAACTAGCTATGCAATGCAACAAAGAGATGGGGGCATGATTCTACAAGGAATAGGGGGGGGGATTATTCAAACCCTTGAGCCAATGGTAATAAGCCAGATGTCAATGAATAAACCCTCAACTACCCATTCTGACTTATGCACCCAATCATTTAATTCTTCCAGAAATTGGTTGAGGCAGTTAATGCCTTGGGAATGAAGAGGCATGGCAGCCAATTTCGTGCATGGGCAAGCCATCAACCTAGAAAAACGTACTTTTTCTTCTGGGGCAAGAAAACACCCATGAAATGGTGCCCAAAGCCATTATGAACCCATAGTCTTTCCTCTCTCACGCAGTATAAGCTAGCTGGGCTTTCCCCATCACGTTTTTTACCAATTTCCTGCATTTTTCCATAGTTGGGAGATCGTTTTTGTGTTGCACAGTGACTGGGAGAAAGGGAGTCACATTTTGGGAGTTTATAGAGGTCATTTTTGCCCCTGAAATGCAGAAAAACGTTTTCTGAAAATGAATTTGCTCTCCCAGGTTTTACTCCCCATCTACCATTTCGTTTTGATTGCCCACGTTTTTCAGCACTTGTGTTTTTTCGTAGGGTGCATCCCTGTGTTGGTTTGAAATTGTGAGCAAGAATTAGGAGTGGGAGTGGACCAGAATTGGCTTGATAAACCTAGTGAGGAGGTAACCTCTCAAGAGTATCAAAAGGGTTGGTTGCTCTTCTATGCACACCTTGAAGAACACTAGAATGGAAGGTATGGCTTGAGGGACTATGTATTAGTGAATGGAATACCTCCTTGTGCCAGGTGTGTAGGTATTGTGGGGAGCAAGATAGATAGATCTTGCAGAGGATGCCCATATCTCTATGGATGATCCCACTAGCTTAGCAATTCTTCCTTCCATTGCCTAACAGCCTGATAAACCCAACTGTCGATTGGCTTGGCTGATTTGGTGTATCTTTGGGATATGTGTGAGTCTGTTGTTACCTGATTCCTTGTAGAGATCATGCCCATCTCGGGGGTGGCAGTGTGTTGAGATATTGATAGTCACAACTGGCGTATGGTTGGGTGGAACGTTGCAGTTGCATAGCCAGTTGCTCGGAGCTACTTTGTTATAAGATAAGTACTCTCTTGTGTTAACTTTGCAATTATTTATTTGATGAATATCATGAATATCTTGAATGTATGATGGATGTGTAATTGAAATTACTTCCGCTGTGTTATCTTATAATTATACATTTCCATATTTCTTTTTTTATATATATGTGAATGCTTATTTAATAAGTTCATGGGGCTAGATGCCCTGCCTTCAGTCTAACGTTCTCTCCATCGCACTGGTATGATGGGTGGGGACGTTACAAATGGTATCAGAGCCATAGGCTATAACATTGGACCTCTATGGGCCAAATCTGATTACAGTTACATGGGAAGGTCCCCATCCTGATCGCCACAGGTCTCAGGATCGGGACTAAACTGGCTAAGTTGGATAGTTACAGAGGTAAGATCACCTCCTACTGAACAACAGTCATCACAGAAAGAAGGAAAGATTTCAAAATTTTCCTAAAGAGTTTTTTGAAAATTTTCTAAGTGTTCGGCGTCGAAAGGAAATTTTCGGAAGAACTCCGCGAGTTGGCCCTCAACGACAGAAGAACTCGCCAAATTGACCCAAAATAGCGAAAATTTTCTAAGTGTTTTTCGGCGTCGAAGGGAAAGTTTCGGAAGAACTCAGCGAGTTGGTCCGCAATGGTGGAAGAACTCGCCGAGTTGGCCCGAAACGGAGAAAATTTTCTAAGTGTTTTTCGGCGTCGAAGGGAAAGTTTCGGAAGGACTCAGCGAGTTGGTCCACAACGGCGGAAGAACTCGTTGAGTTGGACCGAAACGACAAAACTTTTCTAAGTATTTTCGACGTCGAAAGGAAATTTTCGAAAGTACTCTGCGAGTTGGTCCGCAACAGTGGAAGAACTCGCCGAGTTGGCTCGAAACAGCAAAAAATTTTCTAAGTGTTTGGTGTCGAAGGGAAATTTTCGGAAGAATTCAGCGAGTTGGTCCGCAACGGTGGAAGAACTCGCCGACTTGACCCGAAACAACGAAAATTTTCTAAGTGTTCGGCATCGAAGGGAAATTTTTGGAAGAACTCAGCGAGTTGGTCCGCAACGGCGGAAGAACTCACCGAGTTGACCCGAAACAGCGAAAATTTTCTAAGTGTTCGGTGTCAAAGGGAAATTTCAGAACAACTCCACGAGTTGGCCCGAAATTGCGGAAAAACTCAGCAAGTTGGCCCGCAACAGCGGAAGGACTCAACAAGTTGGTCCGAAAAATCTCAAATTTTCTAAGTGTTTTCGGCGGAAGAACTCAGCGATTTGCTCCGCAACTGGTCGGAAGAACTCAGCGAGTTGCTCCGCAACAGGGTGGAAGAACTGGATGAGTTGCTCCGAAACAGGAAATTTCAGCTATTCAGGTGCCAAAAATGGAAAATTTTCCATGGAACTTATGCGCCATATTGCGCGAAATGGAAAGATTTTCAAACAAACAAAAAAATGAGGGCGTTGCCCTCGACCCGCCCTGCAGGGAAGCCACAAGGGGGCAAGCCCCCTTGACCCCCGTCGCCCCCCTCATATGTCGTTGATTGTGAGAAAATTCTATGATTTGACAAATTGTCAATATAATATTTTCCCACGTGCATGAAGTAATTTATGAATTTATGAGAATATAATGCAGCTAACAATTGTGTGGATGAACACATTTTGTAGAATCACAGTTACATCAAGGCAGTCTTCTAGATAGTGCAGTTGGAATTTTTGAGTCTTGGTTGGGCCAGGAAAATGAACATCATGGATGATGCACAGGATCCCTATGAGCCTGAGACAGATTCTATGGGGGAGAACATACATGTTGAGAATGACGAAACAGAATCTAATGGGAGAAGAAATCAAGAGACTCCTCCAGGTATTGCAGCCACCATGAGATGCCTAAGGGTGGAGTTGCAAAGTTGCATAGAAGATAATGAAAGGATGATTAAAGCTCAGGAAGAACAAAATCAGTTGAATGCAGCCATGCTGCAAAGTTTAACAGACATCCAAAGGCAAATAACCTCTGGGCATCAGACATCAAATCTAGAAACGGGTGGGAGTAGTTCTAGGAGGAATTCCCGCAAGAGGTCCAGTAGCCCAAGAAGAGTTTCTACAGACAGAACATATACTCTAGAAAACTCTTCTAATGGATCATCTGACTCAAAGGAATCCATTGAGAGTTCAAGTTCTTCATCCCATAGAAGTAAGAGGAAGAGGCACGACAAGAACAGTTCGCATGGGGAATTTAAGAAGGCAAAACCTCCTACATTTGATGGAGAGGTAAAGTCTGGTCAAGAAGCTGAAGCTTGGCTTCTTGGGATGAGAAAGTATTTCCAAGTCCAAGACTACTCGGGAAATATGAAGGCAAGGGTATCCATCTTCAACTTGAATGGAAGAGCATCAATATGGTGGGAACACATCAGGCAAGTGAAGAAGATCAATGAAAGGAAGATTGTGTGGAAGCACTTCAAAAAATACTTCAGGCAGAAGTAACTCTCTGACAAGTACTATGATGATAAGATCAAAGAGTTCCATGAGATGAGATTGGGACAATTGACCATGGAAGAATATGAAAACAAGTTCTTGGAACTGTTGAGGTATGTTAAGTATATTCGAGATGATAAGGTGAAAATTCAACGTTTCCTAAGTGGACTGCCCCAGTCGTATAAAGATAGAATTGAGTTTGATGAACCTCGAACTCTAGAGTAGGCCATAAGAAAGGCCAAGTATTGCTTTGATCAAAATAGAAGCAAACCAGAATTCCATAAGGCATGGAAGGATAAGAAAAACGAAAATTTTGATCAAAGGAAGAAGGGGTTCAAGCCTCCTCAATTCTGGAATCAGCAAAGGCAACCATCACAGGTTGTGACTAAGCCAACTAGTATGATGGGAGACAAGCCAAGAGATCCAAAGGAGCCAAGAGAAGCACTTCAATGTTGGGGTTGTGGGGGAGACCACATGCTTAGGAACTGTCCACATCGGAATGGGAATCCAAATCAAATTCACAACATCCAAGGAGCTGAAACTGTGGGTCAAGTGGTGAGAACAATCCCTAGAATCTATGCAGCAATAGAAGACCGCTAGGCATATCATCAATCAACTGTGGTTGAAGTTGAAGGTAAGATTTCTAAGCAATCTGTTTCTATTTTGATTGATCCTGGATCTACTCACAGTTATGTCACTCCTAGAATTGTTGATATTTGTGCTTTTAAGAAATTAAAGCATAGTAAATCATGGTTAGTTCAACTAGCCACTGGAACCAAGAGAAAAGTTAGTGAAATTGTAGAGAAATGTCCATTATATATGGATGGGCTATTCACTTACGCAAATCTGAATATTTTACCACTGGATTCCTATGATATTCTCATTGGAATGGATTGGTTAGAAGCACACAGGGTTAAACTTGACTGCTACAATAAGACATTTGAATGCATGGACGAAGAAGGAAACCCGAGGGTTGTAAAAGGCATTCCAAAGGTGACTTCTGTTAGACAGGTTACAGCCATGCAGTTGAAGAAGTTATGTAGGAAGGGATGTCAATTGTATGCAGCCCACATTTTAGAGGTAGCAGAGAATGAAACTCTTAAATTGGAGGACTATCATGTATTGCAAGAATTCAGGGATGTTTTTCCTGATGAGATTCCAAGACTCCCTCCAAAGAGAGACATTGATTTTACAATTGAACTTGTGCCAGAAGCTGCACCAGTGTCTAAGACACCCTACAGGATGAGTACACCGGAATTGCTAGAATTGAAAATGCAATTACAAGAGTTGCTGGAAAAGAAATATATTAGGCCAAGTGTGTCCCCGTGGGGAGCACCTGTTCTATTTGTGAAAAAGAAAAATGGAACACTTAGGTTATGTATTGACTACGGGTAGTTGAACAAAGTCACTATGAAGAACAAATACCCATTGCCCCGAATTGATGACCTTTTTGACCAAATGAGAGGAGAAAAGGTATTTTCAAAGATTGACTTGAGGTCTGGTTACCATCAGGTAAGAATCAAAGAAGAAGATATTCATAAGACAACCTTTAGAACGAGGTATGGACACTATGAGTTTGTAGTGGTACCATTCGGTCTCACAAATGCACCAGCTACATTCATGTGTCTCATGAATAATGTTTTTAGCAAGTATTTGGACAAGTTTGTTCTTGTATTCCTAGATGACATTCTCATCTATTCTAAGAATGAAGAAGAGCATGAAGAACATTTGAGAATGACAATGCCATTACTAAGGGAGCATAAGTTGTATGCAAAGTTGAGCAAATGTGACTTTTATAAAGATAGAATTCATTATTTGGGTCACATCATCTCTGACGAAGGAATATCTGTAGACCCTGAGAAGATTGAAGCCATTATGAATTGGCCAACTCCAAGGAATGTGACTGATGTGAGATCTTTTATGGGCCTTGTTGGTTACTACAGGAGGTTTATCGAAGGATTCTCCAAGGTTGCAAACCCGATCACTTATTTTCAAAAGAAGGGGATAAAGTTTGAATGGTCACCAAGATGTGAGGAAAGTTTTCAAGAGTTGAAGAATCTTCTTACAAGTGCACCAATTTTGAAAATTGCAAACCCAGAAAAATACTTTGTGGTATATATCGATGCATGCAATCAAGGACTTGGAGGAGTTCTTATGCAAGACAACCACATGATCTGTTATGAGTCAAGAAAGTTGAAGGAGCATGAGAAGAACTATGCTACTCATGATATAGAACTTGTAGCCATAGTACATGCTTTAAAGATGTGGAGGCATTACTTAATGGGAAGAAAATTTGAATTAAGGACAAACCATTGTGGTCTGAAATACTTGTTTGATCAACCAACTTTAAATGCTAGGCAAGCTAGATGGTTGGAATTTTTGTGTGAATTTGATTTTGAAATCAAACACATAAAAGGGAAATAAAACAAGGTGGTTGATGCACTCAGCAAGAAGGTACATGAAATGCATGTGGCAGTGCTTAGTACTTGCCAACCAGATTTGAGGAAGCAGATTGTTAACCATATGGTTGAGGATGAACTGTATGAGCAGATAAAGGGCAAATTGCAGCAGCAAAACCTTGAAAATAAGTATGAAGGCTATCATTTGTAAGGAGACAGACTTCTTACTTATAAGAATAGAGTCTATATTCCAAATGCGGCAGATTTAAGGAGGATCGTTATGGATGAAATCCATAAATCCCCATACTCTGGTCACCCAAGATATCAGAAAACAATTTCTACAGCAAGAAAATATTATTTCTGGCCAGGAATGAAGAAGGACATCGCTGAATACATTTCTAAGTGTATGAAATGTCAGCAGGTGAAGGTTGAACACCGACACCCAGCAGGTTTATTGCATCCATTACCAATCCCAGAATGGAAATGGGAAGTAATTTCCATGGATTTTATTATAGGGTTGCCAACGACTGTGAAACAACATGATTCCATCATGGTTGTGGTGGACAAGTTAACAAAGGCAGCACATTTTATACCGGTTAAATCCACACATAAAGCCAATAACATTGCAAATATTTTCATGAAGAAAATTTTCAGATTACATGGATTGCCTAACGAAATAATTTCTGACAGGGATACCAAGTTCACTTCCAATTTTTGGAAGGGTCTCTTTGCAGATTTGGGTACACAGTTGAGCTTTAGTACCGCGTACCATCCTCAAACAGATGGGAAAACAGAAAGAGTAAATTGGGTGCTCGAGGACATGCTTTGCATGTATGTGATGGACAAACCATCCAAGTGAGAGGATTATCTACACTTGGTGGAGTTTGCATATAACAATGGGAAGCAAGAATCATTGGGAATGAGTCCATATGAGTCTTTGTATGGAAGAAGGTGCAGGACACCAGTGACTTGGGGCAATCTAGTGAAAAGAATTGTACTTGGGCCAGAATTGCTTAAGGAAATGGAACAAAAAGTTACAAATATCAGGTGGAATTTAAAAGCAGACCAGGATAGACAGAAAAGCCATGCAGATAAGCATAGGGTGCTTAGGGAATTTAGTGTTGGGGATCATGTGTATCTTAGAGTGAAGTCAAGAAAGAGTTCCTTGAATCTTGGGAGTTGTGCCAAGCTATCACCTAGATATTGTGGGCCATTTGAAGTGCTTGAAATAATAGGGCCAGTTGCATATAGACTTGCATTGCCTACTAGCACTAAAGCTCATAATGTTTTTCATGTCTCTTTTCTTAAGAAATATGTACATGATCCTAACCATGTGATTAATTGGGATGTGATCCAGGTGGAACCCGAGGGAGAGTTCCAAACCGATCCACTGTGCATCTTAGACAAGAAGATAACATTTCTCTGGAACTGAGCCATCGGACAGGTAAAGGTGCAATGGAAGCACTACGGTCCCGATGAGGCTACATGGGAGCTGGAGGATACCATGAGGGTGGCATATCCATCTTTGTTCAATTTTGATGAGCACTAAGCACAGTGCTAATGTAATGGGAGGGGAATGTAACATCCCCATTCTAACCCCCTTTTTCATTAAATCATAAATGATGTAAATATTGTTATTTAATCATGGTGAGGAGCTCAAGGCCAAGGCCCCACCATTGATTTAGCGTTTTATGTATCGGCAATTAAAAATAGATGCATGTGGTTCTTGTGCTAGAAAGGCACAATGTAAATTAAGACATCATGTAAATACGAATTTTAATGAAAAACCCACAGCTAGCTATGCAATGCAACAAAGAGATGGGGGAATGATTCTACAAGGAATAGGGGGAGGGAAATTATTCAAACCCTTGAGCCAATGGTAATAAGCCAGATGTCAATGAATAAACCCTCAACTACCCATTCTGACTTATGCACCCAATCATTTAATTCTTCCAGAAATTGGTTGAGGCAATTAATGCCTTGGGAATGAAGAGTCATGGCAGCCAATTTCGTGCATGGGCAAGCCATCAACCTGGAAAAATGTACTTTTGCTTCTAGGGCAAGAAAACACCCACGAAATGGTGCCTAAAGCCATTTTGAACCCATAGTCTTTCCTCTCTCTCGTAGTTTGAGCTAGCTAGGCTTTCCCCATCACGTTTTTTACCAATTTCCTGCATTTTTCCATAGTTGGGAGCTCGTTTTTGTGTTTCACAGTGACTGGGAGAAAGGGAGTCACGTTTTGGGGGTTTATAGAGGTCATTTTTGCCCCTGAAATGCAAAAAAAACGTTTTTTGAAAACGAATTTGCTCTCCCAGGGTTTACTCCCCATCTACTAGTTCGTTTCGGTTGCCCACGTTTTTCAGCACTTGTGTTTTTTCGTAGGGTGCATCCCTGAGTTGGTTTGAAATTGTGAGCAAGAATTAAGAGTGGAAGTGGACCAGAATTGGATTGATAAACCTAGTGAGGAGGTAACCTCTCAAGAGTATCAAAAGGGCTGGTTGCTCTTCTATGCACACCTTGAAGAACACTAGAATGGAAGGTATGGCCTGAGGGACTGTGTATTAGTGAAGGAAATACCTCCTTGTGCCAGGTGTGTAGGTATTGTGGGGACCAAGATAGATAGATCTTGCAGAGGGTGCCCATATCTCTATGGATGATCCCACTAGCTTAGCAATTCTTCCTTCCATTGCCTAACAGCCTGATAAACCCAACTGTAGATTGGCTTGGCTGATTTGGTGTATCTTTGGGCTATGTGTGAGTCTGTTGTTCCCTGATTCCTTGTAGAGATCATGCCTAGCTCGGGGGGTGTCAGTGTGTTGAGATATTGATAATCACAACTGGCGTATGGTTGGGTGGAACATTGCAGTTGCATAGCCAGTTGCTCGGGGCTACTTTGTTATAAGATAAGTACTCTCTTGTGTTAACTTTGCAATTATTTATTTGATGAATATCTTGAATGTATGATGGATGTGTAATTGAAATTACTTCCGTTGTGTTATCTTATAATTATACATTTCCATATTTCTTTTTATATATATATGTGAATGCTTATTTAATAAGTTCATGGGGCTAGATGCCCTGCCTTCAATCTAACATTCTCTCCATCGCACTGGTATGATGGGTGGGGACGTTACATCAATCCGTGATACCTGTGTAAAAACTAAGAGAGGTTTTTCTGTATTGGTCCGTACTTGACAAAAACATCTTTTTGTTTTAAAAAAAAATTCTACATCTTCTCAAAAATCGCGCCCAAAGTTTGTGACTAAAATAGTAAATTATGTAATGTTTTAAACCCTAAAAAATAGGTCGTAAAGATCCATTTGAATCTTTCAAACCATGAAACCTATTGAAAATTTGAGAGAGGTTTTTGTGAATGATCCCATGCTTAGTAAAAAATCTTTGGGTTTTCTGAAATTCACTTCCATATCCTTGTAATCTGTTCCCAATGACCATGACTAAAACAAAGAAAAACAGACATTACGACAGCGCCAGTCTCTATAACCTCCATCTATTACGCTGTCGGAATGTGTAAAATTACATATGATAATAAATGATGAGAAATCCTTCATAAAATAAGTTAGCACATATGTAAAACCATACTTTTGAAGACTTTGACTACATTGCTTCATCTACCGCAGACTCTCCACAAGATGCCATGAATTTTTACTGCGGATTCTCAGCTAATTCGACTTTAGGAATATTTAAATAAATATAAGCCATTTTATAATTCATAATCTTGCAAATATATAAAAATAAGAAATCAAAATCAAAATAGAAAAAGGCATAGAAACTATGGTTCAACTTATAGGGAAAAAATGAAGAAAAGAAATACAAAATATGACAAAAGTAAAGGTACAAATCCAACACTAACACCATCAATCCAAGGTTCTCTCTATGTTCAATTGTGAGGCTATGTAACTTAGTCTGCTTTCCAAATTGTATGACTTATATTCAAAGCTTGATCCATGAATTTGACCAAAACAACCCTTGGAGGTGCTAGAAATGTAAGTCTAATCACATGAAAATGTTGAATAGCTAGTTGGAAGTTCTAGATCTAGAAAATGACATATGAATATTGTCGATTTGAAGTGGAAAGTTGTGGATCTCAAGTTTAAAGTTTCAAATATGGAGAATGGCTCTTTGGAAGTTTTATATTTGAAGAAGGAAGTTGTAGCTATGGATTAAATCATTGAGTAGACAACAGACCATGCATCAAATATTTGTATTCAACTAGTCACTAGCTTTAATACCATGAAATAATTTTAACAATATGTGCCAACATCATTAAAAAAAACAAAGATAAAGAGTCAAAGCTAAAAAACATATGAAACAAATTTTATGGTGGTAAAACCTCTATGATATGTAAATGAAACATAGACTCTAAAAACATATCTGAATTATCTCCAAGATAGTCACACCTCTTCTTCCAATATAATAATGAGAATACAATACTAATTTATATAATGAAGGGCATCGTTTATGGGTTTCTAGATGTTGATGTATATGTAACTTCGGAATGTATTTCATCTATGTATTTTATATATATTTATTGTACCTTATTAGAGATGTGTTATTCCTCTATAAGGAAGTGTCGTCATGTGGATTGACAAGTGTCGCAAGTGTGTGTACTTGCCGATGGGTTATTAGACCACCATGTGTGGGGTCGGCCCTAAAGTATATATTATATTGTGGATGTATCTGGATAGACAAGTCGGCCCCATAAGGTCACTGGGCAAACAGGTTAGTATAAATAGAGATTAGGTGATCTCTATTTATATCATTCGGAAAGTCATATCTCTCTCACTCAGAAAGTGGCGCACTAGTGAGGAGGAGGATCATCTACTACTATGAGACTATCTCAGTGTATTTTGGTTGTACTTTGGTTGAGCCATTGCTCTCTCTATCTCTGAGGAAGTTGTGGGGTTTTTCGCCTTAGGGTTTTCCCCACGGAAACTCTGTGTCTCTTGTCTCTCACGCTTTTGATTCTTGTGATGCTTGTCATGCTTATTGTGATTGTTATGCATTGATATACTGTATATGTTATTCTCTCAGTGAAGATCCTAGAGTATTGTGAATTAATGCTCAAAATTTAACATGGTATCAGAGCTAACCTGAGAAGAAGACATTTTGCAGTGATGGAAACTTTATTTTCTTTTTTATTGGGTTTCTCTCCACAGTTTTTGGAAAAGCAGTATAGTATATTGACTCTACTCATCAAGGAGAATCTATCTCTCCAATCATAATTCAATTCTGAGCATTTTCATATTTGGACCTAAAAATTAGGGTTTCCACAAAAATAGGAATTCCTAGAATCTGAAGACACAGCTGGAAGCTCCTTGCAAAAATCAAAGTTTAGAGCTTGGGATCAAGATTTTTGGCTGGGTAGATCTCCGGGAAACTCAAACCCTAATTCAGGGCTCTCCCAAGTGAACCCGGGAGGACAAAAAGACAAATCTGAAGGGTAAAAATTTGTTGATCTCAAATTCTGAATGCACTAGGATGATCATCTCATCAAGGCACATCTTTCTATCCTTTCAGAAATTTGAAATTCACATTTTGAATTTTTAGGGTCTTTCCGACAAACCCTAATCCAGGACCAGATCCAATTTTTAGCATTTCAAGTGGTAAGACCTAAATCTTTTCTATTTCCATTTGAAGTACTCTTTAAGATGTCTCACCACACCAAGCTTGAGGATAAGGGGCTGATAACTTCCGAGCTTGGAAGTATAGGATTGGGTTAATCCTAAGAGAATGAGTTGGACTCATATATAAAAGAAGACATCCCTATCCCAGAGGATGAAGAGGCCAAGGTATTGCATAAGAAGAACTTGGTCAAGGCAAAGAGAATCATTGTTGATTCTATCAAAGAACATCTCATACCCCATGTGTCTTCTCTAAAGACACCCAAGGAGATGTTTGACTCTTTGACCAAGCTATTTGAAGGGAAGAACATAAATCGGAAGATGACTATGTGGAATCAATTGAAAGGGGTCAAGATGTTGAATGGAGAAATCATTCAATCTTACTTCTCCAAGGTCTCTCAGATCAGGGAGCAACTTGAAGCTGTGGAAGAAGTAGTGGACAATGGTGAAGTTGTTATGACCACTCTGAATGGCCTACCTAGGTCATGGGACTCCTTTATTCAAGGAATCTTTGCAAGAAAGAAATTGATCTCTTTCAGTAAACTATGGGAGGAATGCTCTCAAGAAGAAGCTAGACTTGTAGCTCGTGAGGAAAATATGGGAGGTGAAGATCAAGCTCTCACAACTCACACCAAAAGAAGCAAGCCCAAGAAGGAGCACTCTCGCTACAAAAGATCCTATCAAAAGAATAAGAAGGATCTAAGATTCTTCACATGCAATGAGAAGGGTCACTTTGCTTCAGATTGTCCCAAGAACAAAAGGGATAATAACAACAACTTCAGCAAGAAGAAGAAGGGCAGCAAAAGAAAGTTCCATGCTCATGCTGCCGAAGATGATGAACCTCCAAAGAAGAAGGCTAGGGCAGAAAGTGATGATGACTCATCAAGTGAAGAAGAGTATGTTCTAATCTCTGCTCTCACAGGTACTATCTCCCATGGTTGTAATGATTGGTTGATTGATAGTGGGGATTCCAAACACATGACTGGGTTTAAGGAATATTTTGTGAATCTATCTGAACATGAATCACCCCATAAGGTGAAACTTGGGGATGATTATCAATACCCAATCAAAGGAAGTGGTGAAGCCTCCTACAACCTAGATTCTGGAAAATCTTTGAAGATGAAAGAAGTCATTTATGTACCTGGGCTCAAGAAGAACTTACTCTCCATCTCTGCATTGGATGCAAAAGGTAGGAGGGTTGCATTTTTGGATGGCCAAGTCCTAATGTGGCCAAAGGGAAAGACCATAGATGATGCAGTAGTGATTGGAGAGCAAGAGGGAGGATTGTATAAATTGAAGGGACAACCTGAACATTCCATGGTGCATGAATCCATGGAGCCAAGTGAACTTTGGCATAGAAGACTTGCTCATATGCACTATAGGGCACTTCCAATTGTAAGCAAGGCTGTAGAAGGTCTTCCTGAAATAAAGACCAAACATGAAGGTGTTTGAAAAAGATGTGCAAAAGGTAAGAACATTAAGAAGGATTTCCCAAGCAGTGAAAGCAAGTCCAAAGATATCCTGGAAATCATCCACTCAGATGTATGTGGTCCTATGTCATTCAGTTCTCTTAGTGGGTATGTTTACTATGTCTCATTTATTGATGACTTCTCCAGGAAGACTTGGGTATACTTCTTGAAGAACAAAGATGAGGTGTTTGATAAGTTCAAGGAATTCAAAACCTTGATGGAGAATCAAACTGACAAGAATATCAAAACATTCAGATCCGACAATGGTGGAGAATTCACCTCAGGTGACTTCAAGAAGCTTTGTAGTGATTCAGGGATTAAGAGGGAGTTGACTGCTCCTTATAATCCTCAAAAAAATGGAGTTGCAGAAAGGAAGAACAGAACTATCATGGAAGCAGTAAGGGCAATGCTGCATGACCAGGATCTACCTATGCATCTATGGGTAGAAGCTGCTAGAACAGCTGTATATGTGAAGAACAGAACACCCCACAAGATATTGGACAACAAGACATAAGAAGAGGTCTTTTCTGGTAAGAAACCTGAAGTCATCCATCTCAAAATATTCGGTTGTCCAGTATACACTCATGGCCAAAAGGAAAAGAGGACTAAACTAGATCCTTCAGGAAAGAAGGGTATCTTTGTGGGTTACAGTGAAAGCTCAAAGGCTTACAGATTATACTTTCCAGGGTTCAAGAAGATTGATGTCAGCAAGGATGAATATAAGTTCAAGGACAGGTAATCCAGGAAGCAAAGATCAAGAGGGATCACACTCCAGCAGCTCCTGCAAGGATGCATATTTTCAGAGGGAGTTGACCATCTTCCTGCATTCCACAATAGAAAGATGTAGAAGAAGATACTTTAGCAGCTCCTTCCAGGAAGAAAAGACTCGGAGGGAGTCCACCCAACAAACAAACAAAGATAAGTATTTCAATTATCATTTCTTGCCTATTTTGTTTGTTTAAATAATATTATGCTTATGTTCCTAGACTTAGGATATGTATTGTACATATTAGAATGATTGCATTAATGAACAGTATACTACTGATATGCATGTGATGGGTAAGTGGCCTATGGCACTGTACAACATTCCACTGCTACTTATCTAGAATGAAACCTCTTTGCTGACATGTTGGGAGTAGTGCAAAATCTTAACAATGTTCTGGTAGAGACTGGAAGGCATCTAGAAAGTTGTGGAACATGGATAAATGTTGTATTGAAGCATTAGCTAAGATAACTGCATGACTGCATGACATATTTCTTTATGTGTAAAGAATTTGTTCTGAAAATTATGAGATGTTTCTAAATCATGCAATTTAACTTATTTTGTAGGAAAGACCGTATATCTTCACCTACAAAAGGACTACAACATTTGTTCTAGCAACAAAGATATCTATTGAAGATATTGAAGTTCCCAGGATCTGGGATGAAGAAATGAAATGCCATGATCTGTCGATCATGAAGACGATGTTTGGGATGCAGTCCCAAGACCTGACAGGGAGTCACATGTGTGCATATTGAAGAAAGCCTTGTATGGCTTGTAGCAAGCTCTCAAAACTTGGTGTGATACAAAGAGGAAGCTTGCTGCCAAGTTAGATATGAAAGATCTGGGAATGATGCATTATTTCCTAGGTATGGAGGTGTGGCAGAGTACAGGTGGGATCTTCCTTGGTCAAGGGAAGTACACAATAGATATCCTGAAGAGATTCGGGATGATGGATTGCAAGGCCATGACCACACCTATGGCATCGAATCTGAAGCTTCTATGTGATGCTTCATCTGAGCCGGCTGATGTCTCTATGTATCGTCAGATGATTGGGTCCTTGATGTACCTGACGAACATGAGACCAGATATTTGCTTTGCGATGAACACATTGAGTCAGTTCCTAACAGATCCGAGGAGTGTTCATCTGGTTGCTGTAAAGCATGTTCTGAGGTACCTGAAGGGTACAGTGGATTATGGGCTCAAGTATGAGGCGAATCAAAAGTTTAACCTGCAGGGTTATGTCGATTCAGATTGGGCTGGCAATGCTGCAGATAGGAAGAGCACATCTGGGTGCTGCTTCAGTATGGGATCAGGTGTAATCTCTTGGTTTAGCAGGAAGCAGTCCTGCGTAGCACTGAGTACAACTGAGGCAGAGTATGTTGCAGCCTGTTCAGCTAGTTGTGAGGAAGTATGGCTACGGAAGCTACTGTCTGAGTTATTTGATCTCCTATTGGATGCTACTAGTATCTTCTGTGATAGCCAGAGTTGTGTGAAACTGTCTGAGAACCCAGTGTTTCATGAAAGGTCGAAACACATAGAGATCAAATATCCCTATATCAGGGATATGGTGCAGAGAGGATCTGTGAAGCTCCTGTATGTTGCGACGGATGAGCAGATTGCATATGTGCTGATGAAGCCACTATCCAGGGTGAAGTTCGAGTACTTTAGAGAGAGGCTTGGTGTTCTTCGGATTGATGAAACTTCAAGGAAGAAGTGATGGACACATTTGTTGAATCCATTCCAAGCATGATGGAAGGAGGATCCTTCACATGGTTGCGGATGTAAGCGCTGGATGATGAGCATCAGGATGATGTTCTGGTTTCTGCTTTGTATGATAAGTTGGATCATTTGTATATTTATGTACGCATCATGTTGGATGATAGATATGATTAGTTGGATCATTTATATGTATGTAAGTATCATGTTGGATGTTGGATATGATCAGTAGGATCATTTGTATGTATTTTGTATATGCATCATGTTGGATGCTTGGACCATGTATCTGTATATGTATCAGGTGGATACATTGTATGATCAAGTGGATCATGTATGGTGATATGTATCATGTATTTGTATTTGTATCAGGTGGATACACTGTATGATCAGGTGGATCATGTATGATGATATGTATCAGGTAGATACTTGGTATGCATCAGGTAGATGCATTGTATGATCAAGATGATCATGGATGACGAGCTTCAGGATGTTGCTCCAGATGACATGCAGCAGGATGTTGCAGTGATGATGATCAGGATGATCATGTGTACATCAGGATGATGTATGGTGAGTATTAGGTTGATACTCTATGTCCGTGGATCAGGTTGTGCAGATGAGCATATAATTTGGCCCTGGGAGATTTGCAGATAGTCTTTCGAGGTTTTGCCTATGGCATATAATTTGGCCCTGGGATATCTGGAAAATGCTCTTTTGAGGTTTTGCTCTGGGAGGACATATAATTTGGCCCTAGGAGATATGTAGATAGTCTTTCGAGGTTTTGCATATGGCATATAATTTGGCCTGGGATATCTGGCAGATGCTCTTTCGAGGTTTTGTCCTACGGCATATAATATGCCCTAGGAGATCCGATAGGTTGGGCTGTGTGCCCGTAATAAGTCCTGGGATGCTCTTGCAAGGTTTTGCCATGACCACATATAATCTGTCCCTAGGAGATCCTATAGGTAGAGCTGTGTGCTCGTAACAGCCTGGGATGCTCTTGCGAGGTTTTGTGGTGACCACATATAATCTGTCCCTGGGAGATCCTATAGGTAGAGTTGTGTGCTCGTAACAACCTAGGATGCTCTTGCAAGGTTTTGTGGTGAGGTCACATATAATATGGCCCTATAAGATCCTATAGGTAGAGCCATGTGCTCGTAACAGCCTGGGATTCTCTTTCGAGGTTTTGTGACGCACGTAATAAGTCCTGAGGATTCCACAGTATGGCCAGTGATGACAAAGACCTGCAAGTGGTGGGCCTACATCCAATATGAAAAAGGACTGGCTCTGTAGAACTTCCTATGATGAGTAGAGTCAGAGATTGGTTGAGATAGCAGCAGCAGTGATGATGACAATGACGATGCATCGATAACGATGATCCCAAGAAGAAGACTTGTCTAGTAGATCTGTGTCAAGAAATACCTTCCTAGTTAAGAGGGAGTGTCGATGTATATGTAACTTCGGAATGTATTTCATCTATGTATTTTATATATATTTATTGTACCCTTATTAGATATGTGTTATTCCTCTATAAGGAAGTGTCGTCATGTGGATTGACAAGTGTCGCAAGTGTGTGTACTTGCCGATGGGTTATTAGACCACCATGTGCGGGGCCGGTCCTGAAATATATATTATATTGTGGATGTATCTAGATATACAAGTCGGCCCCATAAGGTCACTGGGCAAACAGGTTAGTATAAATAGAGATCAAGTGATCTCTATTTAGATCATTCGGAAAGTCATATCTCTCTCACTCAGAAAGTGGCGCACTAGTGAGTAGGAGGATCATCTACTACTAGGAGACTATCTTAGTGTATTTTGGTTGTACTTTGGTTGAGCCATTGCTCTCTCTATCTCTAAAGAAGTTGTGGGGTTTTTCACCTTAAGGTTTTCCCCACGGAAACTCTGTGTATCTTGTCTCTCATGCTTTTGATTCTTGTGATACTTTTCATGATTATTATGATTGTTATGCATTGATATACTGTATATGTTATTCTCTCAGTGAAGATCCTAGAGTATTGTGAATTAATGCTCAAAATTTAACACTATGATGCCCCACAAGATAATCAAAAGATATTCATTAAAATTTATCCCTTAGATATTTTTAATCTCGGCACTCCATCTTGAGTGGCTTCATTTTCCCTTTTCAATATGTAGTTAATATGCACCTCATTTGCAATATTGCAATTTGACACTTTTCTAAGAAGCTTAGTTAAAAAAAAAACATCAACATGAGTCAATGTACTAGTCTCATGTAGAAAGGAAGTGCAAAATCTCATTAGATAAAATTTATCTTTTCAAATTGAATTTAAATACTTATCTCAATAAATCTTCAAAACACCCAAAAAACGAAATGTAGTGTATGTATCCGGTTACACTAGAAAATTGTCCAAAAGAACAAACCAATAGAGAGTAATTCCATGTGGAAAAGAATAAATAATTATTGAATATGACTTGATCATTAATACATTACAATAGGTTTGGCTCTTATATAGCCCTTCGTGCATTTTCAATTATAAAGGACACATCTCTTCATTATTAATTAATAATTACATTTGTGATTTATGATTTATTTAATATTATTTTATGTTCATAACATTGCCTTCCTCTTTAGAAAGGCTTTGTCCTCAGAGCAATTTAAAAAGTGTTTATGTCCTTGCTTTGTAATGTCATCGCATCATTCTACATTTGGTCATAGTTGATGACACGTGACGATATGATTTGTTGAGTGCTAAACAGAACTTTCAAAATGTAGAAGGAATAATCCAACCTAAATCGATTCGATGTTGAACATTGCACTTCCTAACGTCTTTGGATTTGAGTGCACTGGTGTCAGTATATTTCATTAGTTGTTCACAATTTTTAGGACATATGATTTTATGATTTGGATGTTGATAGGGAATTCTTATAATGTTAAGTTCCCTTGATCACGTGTGTACTGTTTTGTTTTTTTAATTGTCGTGTATGCTTTTCTTCAACTAGGTTGACATCTTGAGCGGTGACCTAAGCTAGACCTGTAATGGTGCCTTTTTCTACAAATTGTATTTTTGAAGTTATTGATGTCTCGTTCTATGTTTCTTCTAATTTTTCTTTTGACAGCTTGTTATCATTTTGAATCCTTTTAATAAATTATTTTTGCGACTTTTCTTCATCTTTGGACTTCTTAAGTTGTTCCTTAGGATATTCATTATGATCTCGAAGGCGGTGATTTCCTTGTTGCTTCTCTATAATTTTTCCTTCGATGTATTCATTAGAGTGCTCTGTCTTCTAACAATTTTTCAATTTATTGATTTTTTAAACTAATATCTTGTTATGTTTCTTAGCCGAAATATCTCTTCGGTATAACTTGATAACGTGTTATTGAATTTTGTGATCTCTAACTTGTGTGCCTTTTTAATGTCGTGATTTTTTTGCTAGTGTTCTTTTATTTGTTGTTGATGTCGACATATCTATGATTCTTGGCATTCTAATTTTCCATGGCTTTTCGCAATTTATTCCTCCTTGTCGTTAAGGATTTTGTTTAAGCACATGATTTCTACTTTATTCTCGTCAAATTCTTTCTTGATATCTTGGTTTTGTAATCTCTGATTGAAATCATTTTTGTCCTTTAATTCATAAATTTGTGTGGACAAGTTTTCTATATGACTTTCTTGGTAGGAAATTTGTTGTTCTTTGGATTCTCTTTGAATTTCGTGTAGTTTAATCATTATTTCCAAGTTTTCATTCATGACTTGCACTTATTTATGTCTCTTCGATAACGCCTTAATTTAGCTTCTAATTTTTCTATTTGTAACTACAAATTGCCTTCCATGGTATTCGACTTCTTTGTCAATAGATGGTCTTCCTTTGACTTTGACTTCTTCGGTGATAAATGGTCTTTGAATTGTTTGGCGATAAATGATCTTCGGCTTCTTAGGCAATAAATGGTATTCCTTTGCCTTTGACTTTGTGTCTTCTTTTCCCCTTGTTTATGAATAATAATTGTAATAAATACAATTATTAAATAATAATAAATATTATTATTAAAAGTTTAATAATAATAGAATTATTAAAAATATAATATAATAATAGTTATTATTAAATATAACAAAAACACTATTATTTTTTTTAATTGGATGGTAGGTTTAAAGAATATTCGAATAATTATTATTTCCAAGTAATAATAAAGATTATTATAATATATATGTTCTTGAATTGGAGTGAAATTAGGGTTTTTAAATATAATAATAAAAATTACTATTTATAATAATATTTATTATTATATTATTTTTAAATTGGATATGAAACTAGGGCTTAAGAGCAAGAGGGTGATGACTTTGAAGAGGAGGATGATGCAATGGTGAAAATGGTGGTGCGAAAAAGGGAGGATTCGTGGGAGTGATGGAAGGAGAGACATGCCTGGCATGGGGTTGATGGAAGGAGTGGCTGGAAAATCTTAGGAATTGCAGATAGGGGGAGAAGAGCGGTATGGGAGAAGGTAGTGAGAGAAGGAGCTATGAAGGAATGGAGGAGCGGTAGCCGGTGTGAAGGGTGCATGGAGAGCATGTGAAGGTAGAGAAAGAGGGGGATGGAGCAATGCATGGATTTGCATGGAAGGGTGCGGGTAGAGGCTGGAGCGAGAAACGAAGGAGGGCGTCCCATAGACAAAGTGGGAAAGGAGACATAGGGTTGTGGATTTTGGAGGGCAGTGTGGGTAGCTTGGGAAGGAGGTGGATGTAAGGTGATTTGTGCGTAGGAACAGGTGAAAAGAATTCATGGGATGTGGAGTAGTGTAGTGTCCCTTTTTATTAAAATTGGAAAAATTGCAATTTTTGGCCAATTCAACCCTTAGACTAGTCTTGACCCAAATGCCTCCAAATAGCTCCAAATGCTTCCAAATTGGTTCAGAATGCATTTGGAAGGTATTAAGACATAAAATTGTGACTTATGTATGCTTGGACACTCTTAAAAGACTTCTGAAACATTCAATTATAATCAGGGAAAGATAGGGAAATTTACTAGTCAAATCGAGGTTCAAATCCCCCAAGGGTAGTGGTCAAAGATGGGTCTCCAATTGTTGTACGACCTTCGCAAATTTCAGAACAGATACATGGTATTGTTAAATGACTTCAATGGGCTCCCAAATACATCATCAATCAGTTCCTAAATTCTTTTGCAACTTCCATAAATCAAATGTTTGTATATTAGCTTCAACATAGGAGGAAATGATAGTAAATTTTCACAAATGGTAATGAAACTTGAGAATATTGCTCCAAATTCTTGTCTAATGAATATGAAACTTATTCAAAAATATTAATGGTGCTCCATACAACAATAATATATCAAATTTTGACTAAACAATTCGAATTTGATACCACTTCAAGTGCTTATAACAAGGTATTGGGGAAATGGCACCATTTAATCATACTTTAGCATTTGTACCTAAAATATCTTGGAGTTTCGATCTGAAAGTATTATGAGAATTAAATACATAGTATATATATCAGATTACAAAAATATGGGGCTTCAATAGCTATCCCAAAGAGATAATCACCTCACCAAGTGCGCCCCTCCTCAAGGAGCAAGAATATGACAAGAAATGGAAGAATAGTTGTAGAAGCAAGCTGAAGGAGATGTGATAACGAGCTTCCCTGTAGCTTCAACCTACAAAGAATGACTCCATTGTAGCTCCAAATGAAAGTTCTGAATGAGCTGTCCAATTTCCAATTAGGATGGGAATCTTTCACCCTCGAAATTGGTACTAAGGCAAGTAGAGTAAACACTCCACAAGCATAGACAAGCTATGCTCTCCAATATGATAAATGATAAATGATAAAAATACACTCTCCTTCTTTTTTCTTGACTTTTATAAACTTCCAAATACCTCCTTAGCTCGAATTACCTCCATGAGATTCATGCCAACTCGAATTGGGAAGAGATTCCAATGTGTGCCACTTGTCCCTCCATTCCTAGCCTCCTCCTTCACTCAATTTGAATGGATGACTCTTTGGCTTCCCTAAATCCCTTGTGCGCCCTCTTGGATGCTATTTTTATCCCTAACATGTCATATATGTCATATTTCAGCCATCAAGTCTGATTTGTGTCATAGGTGTCATAGCATCTTCATCATTGTTGTCATAGAAGCTAGGGAATCTAGCCCAAGTGTCTCAATATCTCTCAATTGCCTATTCCTCTTCCATGGGAGTTACTTTTCCACTCCAATTCGACCTTCATTGAGTCATGCCAAGTATATTGACCTCCCAACTCCCCAAGAACATTAGAATCCACCTTGGATTCGAATGGGTGAGAATAGGATGCCATGTGGCATGAGGAATCTAGCTTTGTGTGGGTCCCACACCACCAATGTGTCTCCATGACCAAGTGCCACCTTATATTCCTATAATAAATATTTATTTAAATCCTTTTAATATATTTATGTCAATATAATTTCCATTTTGGTTTTATTAGCTCCCTTATTCACAATCCCAATGTTTCCACCGCCAACCTAGGAAACCAATAGATTGGTGGAATTTTCTCTTTTGAGATTTATTTGAATTGGGACATTACAGTCCTCCCCACCCAAGATTGTTTGTCTTCAAGCAATTTAGAACATGGATTTTGAAGAACCTGCTTCCTTTCCAAAACTTTTCTTCCAAAAATTTATTTCCCAAAAATATTTGAAACCAATGAGACTAAAAATTATTCCAGGGTCCCATTGCTTGTATTGCACGCCAACAAATAGGAGTGCTCTCCAACCCATACCATCAGGAAAGAGAATTCCCGGATCCCATTTCCTTGTATGCATTCTTCCAATCATCATAAGTACAAAATATATATCATCAAATTAAATAGAAACATAATAGAAATGTACATCAAGGAGGTGCCTCATCAAAGAATCATGAAGGTGCTTATGCCTCCAAGCAAGTAGACCACCATTTTCAAAGTGCATACAAGCATCAAGTGACCAATAAAATCTGCTCCAATGACATAGGTGATGATCCCATGTCCTATAATGATGCTCCAAAAGGATGTAAGATGCAACAAAACAATCAGCCATGTGTCCTTTCATCCGAGAAATGAATGAGGAACCTCCACTAAAATCTGAACCAAGTAGGGAGCAAAGAAAACAATGAGCCTTCAAGGGGCTCACATAAGTACCATTTATGCATTCATGGATATGTGTATCATCAAGAAATAACAAATGATATTGATTCCAATGTAAATAATAAGGTTCTTTGATCATTTCATCATCAAAAGGAGAGATAGGAGTTTCATACTCCTCATGTGGCACCATTAGAAAAAAAAACCTTTCACCCAATTTTCATCCCCAAATGATGTGGTTGAAAAAGAAGTAGGGGGTGAGGAATTATGAACCAACCTTAAATATTTGCAACTCTTACCCATTGAAATATTTAATTCATCTTCTCCATAATTTGTTGGTCCAACTATTGTGATATCGTGTGCCTCCTCAAAGGCTTTGCAACTCTCTCCATGAGGCAACTCATAATCCATCTGATGAAAGACAAGTGCTTGTCTTTCTTATTGTTTGAGTGTGGAATATTCAAGCACCTGAATATAAGCATGTACCTCATGTTCCACCATTACATGAGGTTCCTCCTTTGTGACATAAATTCTTTTATCCATTTCCTTCTTTTCCTCAAAAGGAGAACCACTGCTCCCTCATATTGCCAATTTGATTCCACATTGACTAGCCAACAATTCGAACCCTTGCATTAGTTGTTTGTCATGTCTTCAAAGAATGGTTTCAGAAATTTTCTAAACTCCTAATACTCCTCTAAGGTTCCTTTCTCATCCTTACTCATGGTTACCAAAGAATGCACTTCTTCTCCTACTTCTTCCCTTTCACCAAAAGTAATTTCAGTTTCAGTTTCTAAGGGTGGGGGCTGATTTATTTGACTTCTTGTCCTCATGAATGGTCATCCACATCAAGTCCAAGGAACATGCTCTGATACCACTTGTAGTGTCCCTTTTTAATAAATTTGGTAAAATTGGAAAAATTGCAATTTTTGTCCAATTGGACCCTTAGACTAGTCTTGACCCAAATGCCTCCAAATGCTTCCAAATTGGTTTTGAATGAATTTGGAAGGTATTAATACATAAAATTGTGACTGATGTATGCTTCTAAACTCTCAAAATACTTCTGCAACATTCAATTATAATCAGGAAAAGATAGGGAAATTTACTAGTAAAATCGAGGTTCAAATCCCCCAAGGGTAGTGGCCAAAGATGGGTCTCCAAATGTTGTACGACCTTCCAAAATTTCAGAACAGAGACATGGTACTATTAAAGGAATTAAATGGTCTCCAAAATACATCATCAATCAGTTCCTAAAGGCTTCTGCAACTTCCATAAATAAGTTGTTTGTATACTAGCTTCAACATAGGAGGAAATGATAGTAAATCTTCACAAATGGTTATGAAACTTGAGAATATTGCTCCAAATTCTTGTCTAATGAATATGAAACTTCTTCATAATATTAATGGTGCTCCTTAAAACAATAATATATTAGATTTTGACTTAACCATTCGAATTTGATACCACGTCAAGTGCTTATAACAAGGTATTGGGGAAATGGCACCATTTAATCATACTTTAGCATTTGTACCTAAAATATCTTGGAGTTTCGATCTGAAATTATTCTGAGCAGTAAATACAGAGTATATATATCAGATTACAAAAATATTGGGCTTCAAGAACTATCCCAAAGAGATCATCACCTCACCAAGTGCGCCCCTCCTCAAGGAGCAAGAATATGACAAGAAATGGAAGAATAGTTGTAGAAGCAAGCTGAAGGAGATGTGATCACAAGCTGCCCTGTAGCTTCAACCTGCAACAAATGACTCCATTTTAGCTCCAAATGAAAGTTCTGAATGACCTCTCCAATTTCCAATTAGGATGGGAATCTTTCACCCTCGAAATTGGTACTAAGCAAGTAGAGTAAACACTCCACAAGCATGGACAAGCTATGCTCTCCAATATGCAAAATGATAAATGATAAAAATAAACTCTCCTTCTTTTTAATGTACTTTTATAAACTTCCAAATACCTCCTTAGCTCAAATTACCTCCATGAGATTCATGCCAACTCGAATTGGGAAGAGATTCCAATGTGTGCCACTTGTCCCTCCATTCCTAGCCTCCTCCTTCACTCAATTCGAATGGATGACTCTTTGGCTTCCCTAAATCCCTTGTGCACCCTCTTGGAGTCTATTTTTATCCCTAACATGTCATATATGTCATATTTCAGCCATCAGGTCTGATTTGTGTCATAGGTGTCATAGCAACTTCATCATTGTTGTCATAGAAGCTAGGGAATCTAGCCCAAGTGTCTCAATATCTCTCAAATGCCTCTTCCTCTTCCATGGGAGTTACTCTTCCACTCCAATTAGACCTTCATTGATTCATGCCAAGTATATTGACCTCCCAACTCCCCAAGAACATTAAACTCCACCTTGGATTCGAATGGGTGAGAATAGGATGCCATGTGGCATGATGAATCTAGCTTTGTGTGGGTCCCACACCACCAATGTGTCTCCATGACCAAGTGCCACCTTATTTTCCTATAATAAATATTTATTTAACCCCTTTTAATATATTTATTTCAATATAATTTCCATTTTTGTTTTATTAGCTCCCTTATTCAAAATCTCAATGTTTCCACCCCCAACCTAGGAAACTAGTAGATTGGTGCAATTTTCTCTTTTGAGATTTATTTGAATTGGGACATTACAGTCCTTCCAACCCAAGATTGCTTGTCCTTAAGCAATTTAGAACATGGATTTTGAAGAACTTGCTTCCTTTCCAAAACTTTGCTTCCAAAACTTTATTTCCCAAAAAAAATTGAAACCAATGATACTAAAAATTATTCCAGGGTCCCATTGCTTATATTGCACTCCAACAATTAGGAGTGCGCTCCAACCCATACCATAAAGAAAGGGAATTCTCGGATCCCATTTCCTTGTATTTATTATTCCAATCATCATAAGTACAAAAGATAGATCATCAAATTACATAGCAACATAGTAAAAATGTACATCAAGGAGAGGTGCCTCATCAAAGAATCATGAAGGTGCTTATACCTCCAAGCAAGTAGACCACCATTTTCCAAGTGCATACAAGCATCAAGTGACCAATAAAATCTGCACCAATGACATAGGTGATGATCCCATGTCCTATAATGATGCTCCAAAAGGATGTAAGATGCATCAAAACAATCATCCATGTGTCCTTTCATCCAAGAAGTGAATGAAGTACCTCCACTAAAATATGAACCAAGTAGGGAGCAAAGAAAACAATGAGCCTTCAAGGGGCTCACATAAGTACCATTTATGCATCCATGGATATGTGTATCATCAAGAAATAACAAAATATATTGCTTCCAATGTAAATAATAAGGTTCTTTGATCATTTCATCATCAAAGGGAGAGATAGGAGTTTCATACTCCTCATGTGGCACCATTAGAAAAAAACCTTTCACCCAATTGATGTGGTTGAAAAAGAAGTAGGGGGTGAGGAATTATGAACCAACTTTAAATATTTGCAACTCTTACCCATTGAAATCTTTAATTCATCTTCTCTATAATTGGCTGGTCCAACTATTGTTATATCATGTGCATTTTCAAAGGCTTTGCAACTCTCTCCATGAGGCAACTCATAATCCCTCTGAAGAAAGACAAGTGCTTGTCTTTCTTATTGTTTGAGTGTAGAATCTTCAAGCACCTGAATATAAACATGTACCTCATGTTCCACCATTACATGAGGTTCCTCCTTTGTTACATAAATTATGTCATCCATTGCCTTCTTTTCCTCGAAAGGAGAACCACTGCTCCCTCATATTGCCAATTTGATTCCACATTGACTAGCCAACCATTCGAACCCTTGCATTAGTTGTTTTTCCATGTCTTCAAAGAATGGTTTCATAAATTTTATAAACTCCCCATTCTCCTCTAAGTTTCCTTTCTCATCCTTACTCATGGTTACCAAAGAATGCACTTCTTCTCCTACTTCTTCTCTTTCACCAAAAGTAATTTCAATTTCAATTTGTAAGGGTGGGGGATAATTTATTTGAATTCTTGTCCTAGTGAATGGTCATCCACATCAGGTGCAAGGAACATTCTATGATACCACTTGTAGTGTCCCTTTTTAATAAATTTGGTAAAATTGGAAAAATTGGATTTTTTGGCCAATTCAACCCTTAGACTAGTCTTGACCCAAATGCCTCCAAATGCTTCCAAATTGGTTCTGAATGCATTTGGAAGGTATTAATACATAAAATTGTGACTGATTTATGCTTGGAAAATCTCAAAATACTTCTACAACATTCAATTATAATCAGGGAAAGATAGGGAAATTTACTAGTAAAATCGAGGTTCAAATCCCCCAAGGGTAGTGGCCAAAGATGGGTCTCCAAATGTTGTACGACCTTCCAAAATTTCAGAAAAGAGACATGGTACTATTAAAGGACTTCAATGGACTCCCAAATGCATCATCAATCAGTTCCTAAGGGCTTCTGCAACTTCCATAAATCAGATGTTTGTATACTAGCTTCAACATAGGAGGAAATGATAGTAAATCTTCACAAATGGTTATGAAACTTGAGAATATTGCTCCAAATTCTTGTCTAATGAATATGAAACTTCTTCAGAATATTAATGGCACTCCATACAACAATAATATATCAGATTTTGACTGAACCATTCGAATTTGATACCACTTCAAGTGCTTATAACAAGGTATTGGGGAAATGGCACCATTTAATCATACTTTAGCATTTGTACCTAAACTATCTTGGAGTTTCGATCTGAAAGTATTATGAGCAGTAAATACAGAGTATATATATCAGATTAAAAAAATATGGGGCTTCAAGAGCTATCCCAAGGAGATCATCACCTCACCAAGTGCGCCCCTCCTCAAGGAGAAAGAATATGACAAGAAATGGAAGAATAGTTGTAGAAGCATGTTGAAGGAGATGTGATAACGAGCTGCCCTGTAGCTTCAACCTACAACAAATGACTCCATTGTAGCTCCAAATGAAAGTTCTGAATGACCTCTCCAATTTCCAATTAGGATGGGAATCTTTCACCCTCGAAATTGGTACTAAGGCAAGTAGAGTAAACACTCCACAAGCACGGACAAGCTATGCTCTCCAATATGAAAAATGATAAATGATCAAAATCCGCTCTCCTTATTTATTCTTGACTTTTATAAAATTCCAAAGACCTCCTTAGCTCGAATTCCCTCCATGAGATTCATGCCAACTCGAATTGGGAAGAGATTCCAATGTGTGCCACTTGTCCCTCCATTCCTAGCCTCCTCCTTCACTCAATTCGAATGGATGAATCTTTGGATTCCTTTACTCCCTTATGCACCCTATTGGAGGCTATTTTTAGCCCTGACATGTCATATTTCAGCCATTAGGTCTGATTTGTGTCATAGGTGTCATAGCATCTTCATCATTGTTGTCATAAAAGCTAGGGAATCTAGCCCAAGTGTCTCAATATCTCTCAAATGCCTCTTCCCCTTCTATGGGAGTTACTCTTCCACTCCAATTCGACCTTCATTGAATCATTCCAAGTATATTGACCTCTCAACTCCCCAAGAACATTAGACTCCACCTTGGATTGGAATGGGTCAGAATAGGATGCCATGTGGCATGAGGGATCTAGCTTTGTGTGGGTCCCACACCACCAATGTGTCTCCATGACCAAGTGCCACCTTATTTTCCTATCATAAATATTTATTTAACCCCTTTTAATATATTTATGTCAATCTAATGTCCATTTGGGGTTTAGTAGCTCCCTTATTCAAAATCCCAATGTTTCCACCCCCAACCTAGGAAACTATTAGATCGGTGGAATTTTCTCTTTTGAGATTTATTTGAATTGGGACATTACAAGTAGTGAGGAGAGTCGCAGGCACAGGTGTGGATTAGATGGAGAGATAGAACAGACCTTTGATACAATGAGTTAGGCAATGTAAGTGGAGGTGGGGACGTATGGAGCGGCGTGCAGGTGGAAGGGCATAATGAAGGAGTGCAGGGGAGGGAGCGTGGGAATGTGGGGCATGGAAATTTGGGTCAGGGGTAGCGTTGGACTGTGGGAGGAATGGAGAGGAAGGGTGAGTGTAAGAGTTTAGGGAAGAGAGGAACGATGGTATATTGGAGGGTGTGTGTGATGGAGGATGTGTCTCGACTCCAAATGGTTTGCAGGAATAAATCATTTTCCTTCAATATTTTTTTAATATGGCTAAATGCCTTAATTTGGTCAAGGAAAAATTTCTTTAGAGAAGCTTTAATTGGTGGCTAGAAGCTGGGATGAGACTCGCTTTGATACTAATGGAGTGGGTGTATCCAGTTACACTAGAAAACTGTCCAAAATAACAAACGAATAGAAAACAACTCCATGTGGAAAAGAATAAATAATTATTGAATATGACTTGATCATTAATACATTACAATAGGTTTTACTCTTATATAACTCTTCATGCTTTTTCAATTATAAAGGATACACCTCTTAATTATTAATTAATTACATTTTCATTTATTTTATTTTATTTTTTTTTTTTTTTTTTTCTATTTCTATTTTATGTTGTTAACACCAAACCCAAAGATGGAAGTGTATAGAACATTAATCATATGCATGTGTGTTTCATCATCAAAGTAAAGTTGAGAATAAGAATAATGTGTGGTGTCATTTTCTCAACCTATACTATGTAAGGAGAATATTAACATAGAAAACTCAAACAAGTCGTAGGAATTGAGAAGTTTACAAAATTTAATGAGCTTGCTTTCTAAATAACCAAAATTACATTAAAGATGTTTTTAATATAAGTTTTAATGAATAGCAATCTAGATTTTACCTTAATCATGATCTTGCACTTTAACTTTAAAAACATTTTAACTTAACTTTAAAGATTTAAATTACCCTTAAACTTTAAAAAAAATTAACTTAAATACATAATTTTCCTTTCTTTACAAAGTTAATTCTACATTCTATTTTTATTTAAAATATTCAATTTCAATAAATTTCTCTAATCAAAAGTATCACATTTTTTGTAAACCAAACTTTCTTATTTCAATTAAATGATTGAAAAAATAAAAACAAGTTGATCTTGATGATGGAGCCATTATTAATTAAAAAATACACAATATTTATAATAATTATTTCAATTAAATGATTAAAAAAAATAAAAATAAGTTCATCTTGATGGTAGAGTAATTATTAATTAAAAAATAAAAATAAAAATCTATAAAGTAGAGTAATTATTAATTAAAAAATTAAAAAAAAATTATAATAATCACATTAGACAATTAGATGACACAACTTTTTATGAAAAAAAACATATAATAATCAATTAAAATGAAATATACAATCCAATGTAATTCTCTTATACTACCAAAAATTTAACATAAATATATGAAATGCAAATATTACAATTACAAAGTGTTTAAAAAAATAAAAATTGAAACAACCTCTAGAAAGGAAAAGGAAGGTTGTACTGAAAAAACAAATTATCTTCAATTCTATCACTCCAGCTTAAGGAAGGTTGTACTAAAAAGAAGAAAAGAAAAAAAAAAAAAAAAAACAAATTATCTTCAATTATATCACTCCAGCTTTTTCAAGGTAGTGTATTGGATAATGTAGTCAAAATAATTAATACTTTTGATTTTTTCAGCAATCAATATATAGTTTTTTTTAAATTGTTATTTTATTATTAAAATTTCATTTTTATCATTTTATAATTTTTTATTATTGAAATTCTTTTTTTTTTTACAACAATGGATTCAAGAGTCCTATATATTTATTGAACTTGGCTTATACAATCTCAAAAATTTATATATACTATTCTGACAATTCCAATTTAATATTTTCTACGATAAAAATGGATTATGCGGCCTAATATCTATTTACAGTTCCAAAAACTCCAACCTAATATTTCCAATGATAGAAATGGATTCTATAGCCAAATATCTCTGTTGAACCCGGATTATACAATGTCAAAACATATATCTACAATTCCAACATCTCCAACCTAATATCTTCAATGGTAACAAGGACTACGAGCAATAAAGTCCCTGCCTTAGAAAAAAAATGAAACGAAAATAATAAGAACCAAGAAGTACTAAATAGCAACAGACATGCCAATTTTCCCAATGTTAGTAGCAGCTTCAAGATAGCTCAACCTCACTTGAAGTGGTGTTTCTTCATCATTGACTTAAGCTCATTTTCACAAGATTACAAATATAACAAAGTAATATATGTTTGCTTTTTTAATTCTCTTTTTGTTCTACAATCCACATCTATAAAGAGATTTCAGCCTTTAAAGTTTGAAGTCTACAAGCAAGACTCAAGAGAAGTCTGTCACCCAACAGAAGGAATAGGCAAGGACAGATTAAGGAAGTATTTTGTACATACAAAATTACAGAGAGCATGGCATAGGGCTATCGAATTTAAATAAACAAATCATACAAACGAGTAGTTATAATACTCGTAGCAATACAAAAGGGTAGGTAAGCTATTGAATTTCATGCCATATTATAGGATTTCATACTATGCTAAAGGAGTGAACTAATTTATCAACATCAACAATCAACCACTTGAACTATTGAAAACAATCCACTTTATTAGATTTGTATTATCTCACAACACAATCTCAGAACTAGATTTCTACAAGAACAGGGAATCCGTGATTCTACAACACATTCATTACCAACCAAACGATGCCAAGTTGGACAAGTTTAAGGGAAATGTCATAGCTAGAAAGGGATTTGTGGGATCCTGGTTCAAGGATTCCTTCAATTACACTACTTGGATAGGTTAGTCTTTACTTATTTCAATTTCTTGGATTATAAATGCGAAAGTTCATTTCTAGTTTTCCATGAAGAATGTCAATTTTTAAATGCAGAGAGACATCATGGTCACTAAAAGTTCAGGGAGATTTGTCCTATAGTTGATTTCAATTTTTGCTATAGCATTCCAATTTGGGACTAATTGAACTATGCTCTTGTCCATGCATATGGCATTTGCATATCTTCTTGTTTTTGTGTGATTTGAGTAATATTTGTTGGTTGGTCAAGATTCAACCACCATATGTGTCATCATCCCTTTTGATTATCCTAAATTACCCTTACATGAGTTGTAGATTCAAAGGAAGAGAAGAGAAAATTTCAGATTTTAATGTTATATATTATAAGATGTTGATTTACAGAAGGGATTCCATTCTTGAATGCAGTTAGGACATGGACTTACACTGCACTTAAAGAATGGAATTGGTCCCCTCAATGGGGCCAAAGGAATGCATTTTTAGATTGGGCCAATAGGCCTAAGAATATTAGACGTCCCATACCTCTTGATGCGTTTAGATCCTTGGAGCCTCTCTGCTCACTCTTGTCATGAGCGCATTAACCAAGTGGAGTGCTTCTTCACGTGACCTGCACAACCCTAATGAAATCAAACTTATGTATATATTGTTGCGTGGTGATTGTGGGTTGAGGGGGAATTGAAAAGTATATATGTATCAACCATAACAACCTTGGATCTTACCTCTGAAGCAGTTCCCATCTAGCCATGATTTCGAGACCCCTAGAAGCGTTTAGATCCTTGGATCCAAGCCCTATCAAAACTCAACCTGCTTTGTACATTTCCAAATAAGAGAATAGGACGGTGAAAAGAGCAGGGATCTCAATCCTTTCCTGGATTTTAGCTTGTGGAAAAAAAGGAAAAAATTATTTACATTAGAAGAATTTCCCTTATATGAAGGCATCCTATTGGCAAGGAATAAGCAAAAAATGAATGAAAAAAAAATCAAAGCTTTCCTCCTTACATTGAGGGAAGTATTCATGCATTCATGTTAGATAACTTTTTTTTTAATTTTTTGTCATTTTTTTAATCTTAATTTTCATGGTATGGCACTAATCATATTTGAAAAAAAATCATATAGAAATTTTAAAAATAAAAATAAAAATAAGGAAATAGCCAACAGAGCGTAGAATAGACGGTGAATGGGTGTATTTTTTAGGCACTTTTTTGCGTAAGGTCAACAACAAAAAATTACACTGATAAGTGTTTTTATTTTAGAATTTGGTTTGGACTAGCACCTATGCTTTTCCTAGATTGCACGAGGATGAGACAAGTGTATTGTTCATATTGATTCTATGGCAGTCGTTCCAAATTCAAAATAAACAATTACAAACTAGCACAGACACTTCACTTGTGACCGCTGAACATTGATAGGTCACAATTTAAGTGCCATGGACAAGTTATCTGTTACTTGTTCTCCATGCTTAGTTGTAATCACTTTATGTCTATGTCTTAGCTACCCGTTACCTTCTTTAGTTAAATGGGTTGTTTTCCAGTACCTATTATCCATGCATGCATGTGCTACGAGTTATCCATGCATCAACTATGAGTTATTTTTCTTTTTTTTATAATTGTTTATTTCTAATTTTGAATGACGGCCATAAAATCAATCTGAACAGTACACTTGTCATATCCTCCTTCAATCTAGGGAAAGCATATATGGTTGTCCACCCCAAATTCTAAGATATATACACCTATCGGTGTAAAAATAGAATATAAAAAATAATTGATAGTTGATGCATGGATAATGGTCAGTTCGTGATGCATGATAACAAACAGTTCATGGCAGATTTTAACTAGAAAAAGGAAAGAACAAGTAACATATAACTTATTCATGGCACTTAACTTGTGGACTATCAGTGTTCACCAGCCACAAGTTAAGTGGTTGTGCTAGTAATAAATAAATAAAAATAAACCAAAAATTTAGTTGCACTTTAAACATATTTAGATATTAAATGTAAACATATTTAGATATTAAATATACTTCCGTAAAAATAATGAAAAAAAAACTAAAACAAATCAATAGGAAACCTTCAAATTTAAATTCAAAGTACAAGGTTTGATGTAAATGAAAATTCTTGAAATAGTATTTATCCCATAAATATCAACTATCCAGAGAAAAACAAAGATCATATATTCGGATTCATCAAGAACATATGATTTTACAAGAATTCTCTACATCCAACTCTTGCAAAGAAGTACCATATCTAGTAAGCTCTATGAATTGTTATTTAGGGTTGTAAAATTTCTAGTAAGCTCTCTATCAACTGTATTTAGGGTTGTAAAAAATTTTATGGGATTTTGCAATACATATAATGAAATTTAAAAAATTTAAGAACCCATTATGAATTTTGGCATGAAGAGTCAATCTACGCAAGTTGCCCATCACAAAATGGAGTGTGGCAGCCAAGAATGAATTTCAGATCCAACGACCTAAGGATGAAATCCAAGATATTCTCTCCCATTACAGTCCGTCGCACTAACAACTGAGCTAAGGTCGGTCGTCAATAAATTTCTACATCAAATAGAGTCGTCAATATGTATCATATGTATTATTTTTTGACATTGTTTTGGTATTTGTTATTCTTAAAATTGCAGTTTATTTCCATATGACAATTTGATGGAATCGTTTAAGGCACCAGATTTAGGCTCTGGTACAAGAGGGCATGGGTTCAAATACCACCGCTCATTTTGAGTGTTAATTAATATTAATTATGTTGATAGGCATTTAGATATTATCTTAGATTTTGGGATTCCTTGAGCGGATCAACAAGATTAACCTGAGTGTAACAAGTGTACAGTCAGGATTCATTTCATGGTCGTCGTATCTTATTAGAATTAAATGCATCTTGATTAAGATTTAAATAAGCTTCAGTTAAGCAATGGTTAAAGAAAGGGGTAATTATCTCATATTTTGGGCTTCCTTGAGTGGATCAACAAGATTAACCTGAGTGTAACAAGTGTACAGTTAGGGTTCATTTCATGGCCATCATATCTTGTTATACTTAAATGCATCTTGATTAAGATTTAAATAATATGCAATTAAGCGGTGGTTAAAGAAAGGAGTAACAATAATGGGAGAGGTTCAAGCGTGATTTTTTTGCTTTATGTTTATATTAATTAGTTTAAATTTTTATGTTATACCATAAATGGATAACTATAACAATCTGGTAATTAGTTTAATGTTTAGCTTGTGTTTAACAGCCATCCATCTCCACAAAACTAAGTGGTGGGCTGCTCCTATAGGCGTTCACTGATTTTTTCTTTCAACAAAAACTGAAGAAGAGAAATATTTATAAAAGAATTGTGCACATCCATTCATTACAAAAGGAGAGCTTTATCCCGAGCTTTGTATTTTGTTGATTATATGAAAAGAAAACTTGTTCCATTTCATATCTATCTATTTTCCCTTTAAACTTCCTACAAAATCTAGAGGCATGAGAGGGGTAAACCCTTACAAACTATTTATTTAGAAATACACAAAAAAACATATAACTGACAGAGGCAAAGCATTATTCCTATAGCCCATGCATACCCTGGACTTGTTGTTGCACTAAGGCTTCATCCATTGGCAGCGCATCTTTATCTGGGGACTCCTAGCAGTGACTACACTGGGTCATTTTGGCCATTTTCAGCACTTCATCCTTAATAACATCCATGGTTCCCATAAGCTCGAACAGGTTTCTCTCAAGGTCATCTATGCGAGAGTCTTGATAGCAAAGTTGTTGGGATATGTATTTCGTGTCCTCCGCTATTTCCTTGTTTTCCTTGAGACAAGCATATGTCACCTCGTAGACCTTTCTGAGATTCATTTTGAAATCTTCAACACTAGCCTTCAAATACAACATGGCCTCCCTAATTCCAGCCATAAATCAGGAATGTTGGAAACTTCCTATGTGATTGTCGAAGTGCAGATGGAAGGTTGTGTTATGCTCCCTCCTGCAAACCTCCTCACAGTTCAGGGGAATGAGGGACAGGCCTCTCGAGCAGTTTTCAAGCTGTTGCGTCTAAAGTCCTGCTTTCCCCGTTGTCTCTTCCTTATCTGCATTCATGAAATGACACATCATGTTCGTGCATGAGCCGAGAGTGGTAGAGTCTTGGACAAGACTCCCCATAAATGTTTCTTCTAGGAAACCGTCATGAGGGAAGGTGTTGCAAGGACGCCACACATGCATCAACGTCGTCCTTATGGAGGTCTTCCAACTATGTCTAGAGTTCGGGTGGGTTAAACGCATATGGGTGGGACTTAGAGTCTTGGGGGATCAAGATGTATCTATGCAAACCATCCTCATAGATTATTTTCCCTAGTCCAAGCTTAACTCCTTTGTTTGCAAGGTGGTCCACTGATCTATTGTTTTCTCTAAGAATATGAAGGTATTTTTCCTCTTGAGAGATGTTTAGTAAGCCAATTATTTGATGAATCCTTCTACACCACGAAGATCCTTTGGCATAACCATTCCTCATTTTTTGGATGACTTGCCTTGAGTCTCCAAAAACTAAGAGCTTGCCGAAATTTAACGTCGAGACTATTTCCATGCCATGAAGTAAAGCAAGCCATTCAGCTACGTTGTTGGAATTCACCCCCAGTCCCCAGGCATAATATTTAACTATTTTTCCTCTAGGGTCATAGATGACCCCACCACCCCCCCCCCCCCCCCCCGCACCTGCCTCCCCTGGGTTTCCTTTGGCTGCCCCGTCAAAGAACAAGGAATAGCTCTTATGTGACATCCACCACTGATTGAATTCTTCTTTACTCATTCTTATCTCCCATTCAAAGTTGATCCTTGTTTTGGAGATGGATAATTTTCTTTTTTACAAATTTTTGGCACCACAGGTCTTCCTTCAAGGAAATATCTTCTGAGTCCGGGAGAGATAATCCTTTAGAACTGATACTTTCAGTAATTAGATTTATGGCTTTGTAAATGACTATGTTTTGGTCTACCTTTTTTCCTTCAAATATACTTTATTTCTTGCTAACCAAATTTTCCAAGAGACGTTCATTGGAACCATTTTCCATATCCTGTTGAGAGTGGATTTTTTGTGAATGTTGCTCGGGTACCATATTTTGTATTTTTTTTTATCATTTCATTAACTTGTCCTAGAGGAGAATAGTTATCACACAAAGGAACGACGACAGTCTCCCAAAATTGTTTGGCAAAAGCACATTCCATAAAAAGATGCTCGGCATTTTCTATGGATGCTTTACATAACACATAGCGGGAGGGGCCTTCTATCCCTCTTTTAAGAAAATTATCAGTAGTGAGGAGCTTGTTATGGGAGAGAATCCAAAAGAAAAAATTCACCTTGGGGATGCAGTCTAAGTTCCAAACCTTGGGCCAAAATTTGGACGCAAGCTTCCTATTAAGTTTCACTAAGTTGTTGTACCCTTCCTTGATAGTGTAATATCGAGCATACCCGCAACCGCGACTGTATTTGATTCTTAAGTGAACAGGAGCTTTCCCATGAAGCTATGTTAGAAGATGTGTATATTCTTGTATCATATTTTCCGGTGGGTCCAAGGGAATCCATCCCTTCCAAGCTCCTGAGTTCTTCCAAACAGATATGTCCATCAAGGTGATAAACCCTGAGCTTTACATCCAATCCCGAATTCTAGCTAGATCATGATAGGAACCCAGAGGTAGGGAGCCTAGAATAGTATCTATCCAAATTTTAATCCTCTTCCCGTTACCCGAAATCCAATAAATATTTTCTTTAATTAGACCAGCAGAGGCTTTGCCTAAATTCCATATGTTGGTGCCTTTTCCACTTAACGAGAGTCTATACTTCACAGTCTATATTTTCTAATATACTTTCTGCTTATCACTTCTTTCCACCATTCCTTCTTACCAGAGATCAATCTCCAAATTAAGTTTGGATCCCATTGCTTTGCTCATCTAACTAGGTTCTCTAATTCCCAAACCTCCCTCTCTCTTGGCTTCCTTGACTATGTTCCCGTTGACCAGATGGAATTTTTTGCCTTGGCTTATCCCTCCTTTCCAGATGAATTTTCTGATTTCAATGTTAATGTTGTTCATCACATTTTTTGGGGCCAAAAGCATAGCACTTATAAAAACTGGATAGGAGGAAATAACTGAGTTTATTAAAGTGACTTTACCTTCCAAATTTAGCCACCTCATTCCCCAAGACTGAATCTTGTTTTTTTTATTTTTCGGGTGACACTTTTCCAAGATGCACTATTCATGTTATACCTGTTGATGGGAACTCCAAGATACTTGAAGGAAGTCCAATATACATTATCCCTGACCCCCATATCCATTGCTAAATCCCAAAGAATATTAGGATTGCAATTCCATCCATATAGATTTCTCTAGTTTTCATTGGTTTTTCCTCTTGTAGCCCGAAGATAGAGGTCTAGGATGATTTTGAACTTCCTAGATATTTGGACAGAAGCGCAAACTAGCAGAATAGTGTCATCTACAAATTGTGCATGATTTATTGGTTGAACTCCTCGAGCAATAGTGATACCTGGGATGCTTCCTTCTATCATTAACCTACTGAGTCTCCTGCTTAGAGTGTCTTCCACAAGGACATAGAGGAAAGGGGACATAGGGAAACCTTGTCGAAGTCCCATCGAGATTCTGAAAAAAGAAGTGGGTCTTTCATTTACAAGAGGGGATATCCAAGGAAACCCTATGCAAGACTTGATCCGTCTTATGAATTTTGCAGAGAACCCAAACTTTCCAATAACGATATATAAGAAGTCATGTCTCACCCAATCGAAGGCGATGACGAGATCAAGTTTGATCACCATGCCTGCCTCTTTCCTTTTCTGACTGGAATGGATGGCTTCTTGAATTAGCAGGACGTTGTCATATATTTGTCGCCTTGATTAGTGGAGAATGGCCTTTGGGAGATACTTCTTGATCTTGCCAGAAATTAGTTTTGTCAGGATTTTGTAGGAGGAGTTACAAAGGGAGATGGGGCGAAATCTATTTATGGAGGAGGGATTTTTTTCTTTAAGAATGAGGTATATAAACGAGGATTTTGTGGCTCCTCCTATGTGATCCTTTCTTCTCATCCAGTTCAACATTATAATAAGGTATTTTTTAATAAAGGGCCAATTTTTCCGATAGAAGTGGATAGTGAAGCCATCAAGTCCTGGGGCTTTATCCGGATGAAGGGACGATACTGTTTTTCTCACTTATTCTTATGATATTGGAGCACAAAGGATGTCGTGTTCTTCCTTTGATATGATAGATGGAACATCCTCACACATCTGCTCCATTTCCTACGTAACCACTTCTTCTTCTTCATTATATAGTTTTTCATAGAAGTTCTTGACCTCATTTTTAATTTCTAGTTGCTCGATAAATTTTTCCCCGTTATCTTTATCCATCTCTATGATGGTGTTTTTCCTTTGTCTTTATTTGCACTGATTAGAAAGAAGGTTGTGTTCCTATCTCCTCCCTTTAACAATAAGCTTCTCGATCACACCATTCCTCTTCCTCTTTTCTAGCAAGATCTTGGATTTTCCTATCCAACTCTTTTTCTTTTACCAAGATTTCTTCTATAACTGGATTTTCTTCCATATTAACTTGAAGTTGTTCCAAAGATGCTTGAGCTTCTTTCTTTTCTGTCCCGGGGTCTTTATGATTTTCTGCTACCCATTTTTCCAGGGCATGCTTAACATTTTTTAGCTTTGTCTCCCATATATAGCTTGGAGAGTTGATTATTTATTGTTTCCAAGCCACTTTGATAGCCTCCATACATCCCTCAGTTTTCATCCAAAGTGGATTGAACCTAAACGGCATCGGGCCCAAATTTCCCAAAGTAGTGAAGAAAAGAGCAATGGGCCTATGATCAGAGATAGCAATCGGGAGAATTTTTGCATCGAGAATGCAGGGTTTGGTGAGAAAGGAAGTACTTGCCAAAAACATGTCGATCCTAGCAGTTATGTGTCCCGGGCCAGATCTCATGTTGTTCCAAGTGTACTTCCCTTTTTTTGGTTTGATGTATGTTAAGTTCCAAGAGTTTTGAAGGTTTTCCAGCCTTTCTACATAGGGATATCTGACTTTTGTGCCTCCTTTCCTCTCCTCAGCTGAGATAGTCGTATTAAATTCCCATGTTATAATGCATTGGTTAAACATTTTCCCCTCTCATTGTGATGTTAGGGACTTACAAAATTCTTCTTTTCGTGCTACAATAGTTGGTCCATGCACATTCCCAAGCCAAATTATTTCCTTATTCATTAGATCCTCTAGCTCAACCAATATCCAGGATCTATTGGTGATGTAAGATCTGAGCTTGAAATGAGCTTTATCCCACTAGGAGATAAGACCTCCTGAAGCTCTTTCTTCACTAACTGCTTTACCTTCTCCATTTACCCATATTTTTCCCAGAGCGTGTAGACAGTCTTCAGCTTGCATTTTGGTCTCCTGTATCAAGAAGATTGTGGCATTTTCGTTTCTCTTAATCCTTTTCACTGCTTCCATTTTTTTTTTCCTCCTAATCCTCTGCAATTCCAGGAGACCACTTTCATTATTTCCCTTATTGGGGAGGTGCTTTGTCCTTCTTTTCCTCTGTGGTTCCTTGGGTTTTATCTCCTGCTACTAGCCTGATGTGTTGATCTAAGCTGGTTTGCTTACTCGCCACTTTTTCTCTTGTTGCTTCTTGCTCTCTTAGGAATCTATTGGACTTCTGTCCTTTTTTAGCCTAAGGCTCATCTTCGTTTTCTCTGCTTTCCGATGTGTTTTCCATATTTTCCCTATATTTAGATCTAGTCACTGAACCCCAAGAGCTTAGCGAGACATCAGACCTTATATCCTCCCAATGCTGCATAGGGTTATTAAAGACGTGGTTTTCTTCCTTGTCTAGATTAATCAGCTTGAGTGTCTTTTCCTTGGCCTTTAGGGTTTCTTCTGATTTTTCGTTTTCTTTGAATTCGTACCTATTTTTCCCCCTTTTTTCTCTTGTTCTTCTTCATGATCCTCATTGTTGAGAACTTGGTATCTATTTGTACTGATCTTCCTCTTATTTGGAGATTGCGGTGGGTTGAGGATTGTTTTGTTGCCTTTCTTTCTCAGGACTTCGTTCCATTCTTCTCTTGGTCCTTCTTCTAACTCCCGCTTTTTCTTCTTAGGGAACAATCTTTCAAAGTGGCCATATTCGTGGCATACTTTGCACTTGAAGGGGATTTACTCATGACCCTTTTCTAGGTCTACTTCGACACAGATTTTTGCACATGAGAACATTGGCGGCTTGGGTGCTATATATTTCCCGAGTGAGTTCCCTGTTGCTCTCAGATCTTCATCGTTCCAGCAGTGAAGAGGGAGTTGAGGCAGCTTAACCCAAACTAGGACTACAGTGGGAATATCTTTCTCAGGGTCGAATGACAAGTCCCACTTGTTGATATACATTCCTCTAGGTCCCATAAAATATGGCCCATTTCTGAAGATCAAGTCTTTATCTTCCTTTTTCTCAAACAAAAAAACGAAGAACCCTTTCCTGCAAAAAAATTGTTGGACTTCTCCTTGGATTAACAGCCTTCAGTTTTTATTTAACCAAATCTCTGTGGATCTGGGAGAAGGCCAAAGGCCCGTGAAGTGGCCTATTAATCATTTTTCTGATAATGCAACAGCTTTGCATTTGGCAGTGGCAAAGGATAGCTTAACTTCTGGTACATCAGCTTTCTTAACAAATTTGGAGTCGTTTACGACAGGGGGTTTGCAGGAAGCGGGTTGATTTGCCACAAGATTGCGGAAACGGTCTTCCAAAAATTGGCGTCGTGCGGCTGGATCTGGATCCGGAGGAAGGGGGGGATCCATCCAGCCGAACTCTGTTCACCGGCCACTTTCTTGTGGCTATGCTAGTTTTAAACTCATTGGTTATTTTGAATGCAATTTTACTCTCCTGCAACTTATATATGTTCTTTATGCTCCAATTTGACACGTTGTATTGTCCTCCACCATGGCTCTATCTTCTCCATCCATCGCAAATCAGGAAGTATAGACAAAAAGAAGAAGAAAGAAACATGCAAGAAACGTCCTCAGTGGATTTCTGTTAGGAACCCATGTCAACCCTTCTATTTACTTTGTTAGTATATCGTTGTTGGATGCATATGCTTTGTAAGTCATCCCGTAGTATTTGTTGATCCACAGTTTGTATTATTGTTGTTGGAAACCTATGCTTTGTAAGTCATCCCGTAGTAATTGTTGATCCATAGTTTGTATTAGCCCTTGGTTTGTATTGACACATGGTATTGACCCATGGTATTGGCACCTAGACTTAGTATATAAGTTTGTGTTGAGAAAAATGAAGGTACCGTGAAGTTATTTGTATTGAGCTTGCTCAAAGGAGGTTGCCCCCTTGAAGTGTTCTGCGATCAATAAAAGCGATTATGAGTTCTGTTATTTCTAGTATCTCATGTATTTTTATTAATTAATTGTTGCAGGTTCTTCACATCTGGTATCGGAACACTTTCTTGGGCTCGCTGGGTGAAATTTCTACCAAATTTTTTTTCGCATCTGTTACAGCTTCGGACCTGGGAATAATCCCTATCCGCTTAACTATGGGAATTACTTGGGCATAAGCCCTAAAACTCATTATGAGGAGTACCACAGGAACCCTGAAGTAGCTGGCCCATTGAGAGGACCTATCAACGAAAAGGGCAACGACCCCCACCTGATTGACTAGTTCCCACTTGTGAGGTAAACCAAGAGCTGTCATTTGTGGCAAAATGGTTAGCAGTCTTACCTGAGCCATGGAGTGAAGGGTACTGCCCCAATACGCAAGCCGTCAAACAGCATTGGTGGCCAAGTGAATCCCCTAAACCGATAGCAAGCCGAACATACCTGGGGTCCATATCTATTTTCAGCTGAACCGTTGCCGATCATTTCCGCGCCATTGCAGATCTAGCCATTTTCAATCCATTTTGAGTCATTCCAAATCCCGCCATTTCCGATCCATTCTGAAAGCCATTTCAGATCCATTCTAAAAAAAATATTTTTTTTGCCATATCTCCCTTGTTTTAACTATATTTTCCCTAAAATTTCACTGACACCCCTGCAATCCCATTCTGCATATTTCATTCCTGAGGACCCTGTCCCAAATTCCACTTCCCAAAGCCATAAATCCCACATTTTTCTATTTTTAGGGTTTTCCATATCTCCTTCTATTTTCACCCAATCGCCCTCAAATTTTGCCACCGTGTCCATTCCCTATTTCTGCTTCTTTGTCCCTCTCTGACAAATTTTCCCATTCTTTCACCCCGCTTCTGAAATCCTCATTTTCTGCTTCCCTATCCATTCCAAAGTGTCCAAAACCTAGTCAAACCCCAATTACCCATCCGAGTTTTTTCCCAAATCCAAATTTCCCTTTACTAAATAATCTTTTTTTGTGTTTTTCTATCCATTCCCCCCCCCCGAAAAAAAAAAAAAAAAACTCCTGGTTATGGTTGTCATCCGCGCAAGAGCAAAAACCATGGAGGAAGCACTTGCAGCCATCCAAACCAAACTCCAGGATCTGGATGAAAAATTTCTCGACCTCCATCTTGAGCATTCAACCATGAACAAAAAACGACAGTCCGAGTTTTCATCAGACAATGGGTTCTCTTTTTCCAGCAATTTTCGTGGTCCAAAGCTTGAATTTACTCGCTTCAATGGTACTGATCTAAATGGATGGATCTATCGTGCAGAACAGTATTTTAGTCTGCATAATACTTTTGATGTCCAAAAAGTTCCACTTGCATCCTTTCATTTGGAACAGGAATCCCTTCAATGGTACCGTTGGTACACCAAAGCTCATGACGAGCCAAAATGGACAGATTTTTACAAACTTCTTTTGCAACGATTTGGTCCTAGTGCTTTTGATGACTTCACCAGAGCACTCACTAAACTTCGTCAAATTGGTATTGTGATAGAGTATCAGAAAGAATTTGAGAAACTAGCCAATCACACAGAAGGATTATCTGATGAATTCTACAGGAGTTGTTTTATCAGTGGTCTTAAGGATGAAATCCGCTCAGAGGTTAAAATGTTCTGTCCCAACACAATGATGGAAGCCCTGGGGTTGGCTAAGTTGGCAGAAGACAAGATTACAGCCCAACAGCGCTCCAAACCCACTTTTGTCCCCTTCTGAAATATGGGTTCTCAATGACCTCCCATCCCGCCAACTCCTATCAAGCATTTGTCTGAAACAGAGATGCACGCACATAGAGAAAAAGGGCTTTGTTATAATTGTGATGAGAAATTCACTTGGAGACATAGATGTGTTCAGCAAAAGCTTTATCTCTTGGATATGAATTTTCCTCCTGCCTCTAAAATTGGTGAAGAAGCTCCAGATACAATGGATGACCAGGTCGACATTCAGGAGCCGCCTATTGATCCCCCATCTCAGGACGACCAACCAGAGATATCTCTCCATGCTTTATCCGGCATCACCACACCCCAAACAATGTGGGTCAGGGGTTACTTCAAGAAGCTTCCTCTTACAATACTCATTGATTCTGGTAGCACTCATAACTTCATTGACCCCCGGATCGCCAAACAGGCTGATTGTTTTGTCCATCCTTGCTCCAACTTTGAAGTCATGGTTGCCAGTGGGGACACCTTACCTTGCAAGGGAAAGTGTCACAATGTGTGTATCTCTTTGGAAGATTATAACCTGCGCTCTGACATGTTTGCCTTGTCCTTAGGAGGATGTGATGTGGTTTTGGGTGTTCAATGGTTACGCACACTTGGCCCCATCTTATGGGATTTTGCTGAACTTTGGATGCAGTTTTCAATCAATGGGATACAACACAAATTTACGAGCTTACAACCAGGGTCTCTTTGCATCATCAGTTCACATCACCTGGAAAAGATCCTTAAGAAGAATTCACATGGTGTCATCGCTCAGCTCCATTCCATTCAGATGCACCCATCAACGGTCTCCATTACTTCCTTGGATAGATATGCAGGTGTCTTTGCTGCACCAGTGGGCTTTCCGCCTTCAAGAGGCCTTTACGGTAAGCATTTAGCCGCATCTACATCTTAGTAGGAAATGATGGCGATTTTGCATGCCGTACCGAACTGGAAGCCATCCCTATTAGGGAATTATTTCTGCATCAAGACTGATCTCCAGAGTCTGGAAAATTTCCTGGAACAACAGATCTCCTCCCCAACACACCTAAAATGGGTTATCCAACTCATGGATTATGACTATGCAATCACTTACAAGAATGGTAAGGACAATATGGTGGCAGATGCTCCTTCTCGCACATTTGATAACCCGGTTTCTCTTACAGCTATTTCTCTGCTTGTTCCAAATTGGTTGCAATCTGTTCAACAGGGATAGCTCTTCTATGAACTCCATGCTTCTTCATTGGCAAGGCACACTGGGTTCCTCAAAACGTATGGCCGAGAATAATGTAATTTCTTTTAGCAGGGACCAAAAATGACAATTCAACAGATGGTGGTTGACTGTGATACTTGCCAGGTCAACAAGGGTGAAACGACACTCCTTTAAGGACTGCTCGAACCCTTTCCCATCCCTACACAGATTTGGACAACTATTTCTATGGATTTCCTAGAAGCACTCCAGTGGTACAATACTACGTCTAAAAGGACGCCATATGAAGCAGTCTATGGACAGGAACCGCCAGTTCTTCTTCCATACACCCTCAGCAGCTCCCCAGTTCAGGCAATTGACTTGGTTCTTCGAAACCGGATCAAATTCTTCTCATTCTGCAGGACAATCTTCACATGGCAAGAATTCGACTGAAACAACAAGCCGATCAACACCGTTTGAAGCGCACTTTTCACGCAGCTAATATGGTTCTTCTTCGTCTTCATCCTTCCAAGCAATCTTCCTGAAACTCAAAAGGCCTCAGTGGCCCGGAATGCAACCCGAGGATGCTACAGGGGAACCCCTCCTTCAGATTCTGCATCAATTTCCAGATCTAAAGCTTTGAGGACAAAGCTTTTTCTAAAAGAGAGGGGATGTTAGGAACCCATGTCAACCCTTCTATTTACTTTGTTAGTATATTGTTGTTGGACGCATATGCTTTGTAAGTCGTCCCGTAGTATTTGTTGATCCATAGTTTGTATTATTGTTGTTGGACGCATATGCTTTGTAAGTCGCCCCGTAGTAATTGTTGATCCATAATTTGTATTGGCCCATGGTTTGTATTGACCCATGGTATTGACGCCTAGACTTAGTATATAAGTTCGTGTTGAGACCAATGAAGGTACCGTGAAGTTATTTGTATTGAGTTTGCTCAAAGGAGGTTTCCCCCTCGAAGTGGCCTGCGATCAATAAAAGCGATTCTGAGTTCTGTTATTTCTGGTATCTCGTATATTTTCATTAATTAATTGTTGCAGGTTCTTCACACTTTCATGATGGCTTAAGTAGAACAGACAATGACAATGCTACAAAACCCTTCCGAGAGATAGCAAACCTAGAAAGCATAAACAAGAACAAGAAAGAAAAAACATGCAAAGAAATGTCTTCAGTGGCTTCCATCATGGCTCAAGTACAATCTTAATAGTTTATATGTGCCCTTGTAACAATTACAATCAAAATAATGCACAATTAGAATTTGATAATAATAATGATCATTTTGGTTATAAAATAAGACAGTTATTTGATTTTTTTTTAAATTTAAATACATATTTTTAACTAATACACTCATTCAAATTGTGTTTCAAAATTATACTTAGATCTTTCATTCATATTTTTTTTAAATAATAAGCTTAAGAAATTCACATATAGTGATGTTTCTTTTGATTGTCTTTAATGATATTGGTGATGGTTGTAAATCTAGTTTGATAAATGCCTTGAAACCCATCGCTTCAGGAAAAAAACAAAAAAAAACAGTGCTCCAGACAGATATCATTTTCAGGGCACCATTGCTTCAGAAAACACAGTGCTTAAAAAAGACATCAAATTCAGAACACCATAGCCTCACGAAAAAAAATAGCACTTCAGAAAATACATCATTTTCAGAACACCATTGCTTCATGTAAAAGAACAGTGCTTCAGAAAATACATTATTTTCAGAGCACCATTGCTGCAGAACAAACATTGCTTCGAAAAAGACATCATTTTCAAAGCACCATTGCTTCTGAAAAAAAAAACAGTGCTTCAGAAAATACATCAATTTCAGAGCACCATTGCTTCAGTAAAAAAAAACAGTGCTTCAGAAAAGACATCATTTTCAGAACACCATTTCTTATGATACATACTGCCATTTTTTAAATAAATTTGTCAGTTGTATTTTCATCAAATCATCTTTCCAAATGATCTGTTGCCACCAATCACTGTCGGCCAATAATGTGTTCAAATTAAGTAACTTGTGCATTCCAACTGGAAGTATTTTCAAACATGGACATTCCCATATCTTCAAGGTACGGAGTCTGGGTAGCGTTCTTTCATTCCACGCACCATTATTGGATGGTCCCGCAAGGCTCTGTAATCTTGGGAAGTCAGAGAGAACCAGCTCCTCCAACTTTAAAAATACGCTTGCCTTGCCACGATTCAGTATACCCAACTCTTTCGAATTAGGCCAGTGATACAACTTGAGATACTTGAGATTTGGCAACCGTTCCAATGGAGAGAGCTCCTGTAGATGCCGACAGTGATTCAATTCTAAGTACTGCAGATGTTGAAACTTGCAAGTGTACTCCGGCAGACTTAACCCATTGTAACCCCCCATGATGAAACTCTGAAGCATGCTCATCTTCTGCATGTCGTGAGGGAGATCAGCCATTACATAATCATCGTTGCTGTCTGTCACAAAGCACAAGTATAAGTGCCTCATCTCCAGCCAGGATCCCATTATGCCGCCTTCAATTCCTGGTGATGTTTTCCCCTCTCGCACATCTACCTTTACATATATTCTCAGCATCGTCAGATTTATGAGACCCTTCAATCGACAAATATTTGTTTCTGATTCTGCTTCCACACTGAAGTCAACACATTCCATGTCGAGTGTGCTCAAGGAAGTAAGTTGGGAGATTTCATGTGGAATCGCCCTTAAATTCTCACAGTAGAATAAATTAAGATACTTGAGATTTCTAAGTTTTCCAATCTGAGATGGCAATGATTGTAGGCGGTTACACTGACGAAGATACAAAAATTGAAGGGATGGAAGATGGCATATCTCTTCAGGCAAATCCTCCATCTCGGCATACTCTAATCTGAGAAACTCAAGTTGTTTTAGTTGCCCCACTGCTAATGGGATTGAACTTATGTTGTTGTAGGACAGATCAAGAACCTTGAGAGACGTAAGGCCGGCTAGAAATCCTGAAGGAATCACACTAATTGAATTACTGGATAATATGAGACTCACCAGTTTTGGACATGGGAGCTTCGTGGGGAGATTTTCTATAGCATTATTGCTAAGTAATATCCTCTTGCAATCCTCATTGTAGTGAATCGTTGGGAAATTTTGCATTCCTTGGCCTGCTTTGAATAAACAATTCTGTTCCACCTCGCCAATATATATCTCCATCTCACGAATAACACTGTGAACTCTTATACATTGATCATCTGAAGACCCCCAGCCATTATGAACCTCCTCATTACTAACATTCTGAAACAAACAACGATCTACAAGAATATTTACGTAGATGCGCCCAATGGCCATGTCCATTAAATGGGTCTCCTGTTTGCTCCGGACGAACCCCTCTGCAATCCACTTTTGCACTAAATCCTCCGCACGAATACATTCATCTTCGGCATACATGGCACAATACAGGAAGCAATTCTGGATGTTTGTACTGGGTAAAGCATCATAACTCCATCTTAATAGTTGATAGAGTTCTGGATCAATGCGTGCAGAATGAGATGTATTTGCAAAAGAAGGATCTGCATTTTTCATGGACCATAAAGAAGTCTCCCAATCAACTAAACTGGTTTTGCCGATCATTGCTGCCGCAACTGCGGTTATTGCCAAAGGTGAACCTTTACAGCAGTCCACAATATTCCTGGCACACAACTCTATATCCATAGGAATTACAGGGTCGTCCATCAAAGCTATTTTCTGAAACAACACCCACGCTTCATCTCTGGAGAGCGATTGTTCCGACCCTTCTGCGCTCAAAGCTGGAATCGGATCTCTGTGGACAATCTGATGAGCACTAACAAATATTGACAAGTCTTTTTGAAGGCCTTGAAAGAGGGAATGAAAAAGTACCTTCCAATCTTTGATTTCTTCGGAGAGTCTCCCCGGGTTGCACATGATGAAACAGTCGAGACACCGTTGTCGTTGTTCTGGTTCGGAGCGCCGGCGTAGGCTTCTCGCTTCCATAAAGGAATTATGGAGCAGTTGCATCCAAATCTTGAGGGCTTCCTGGGCCTCTTTCCGTTGCTCTTGGAAGAGGGTGGTAATATCGACCAAAAGATTCTCCACAGGCCTCAAATCCGTTTGCAGAATTTCAGTACTGTTTTCCTCCTCATAAATACCATCCTTGATCAGACTGATAACTGAAGTGATGATATCCATGGCCTTTCTTAATCTTTTCCTGTGGCACAACAGAGAAAAATCCACGCACTGCGGGAGGGAGCGGGAGCAGATAAAATCAGTCAAAGAACATTGTGCTTTGGAACAGTGTACATTTTCTTCGCTAGTGGTTAAAAGTTTATGCGACTTGTACCGCATGCCATTTCTTTTTAGAAAGAAAAATAGTCGTGCGATTCTACGTTTAAGGTAAAAGAACATGATATTTCTTTTCTAAAAGAAAAAATGATGCGATTTCTTTTTCAAAGATGTTCTATTTTTTTATTATAAAAGTGGAGTAAATTTTTTTATTTAATATGTAGAATAATGATCATCTTAATTTGGGCTCAAGATCTTAATTTGGGGAGGCTCCTCCTCTAGCCTAGCAGAAATTCAGGAAATAGAAGAAGATGTACAAGTGACCTGAGGGTGTCTATGAGAAACTAAAATTAAAAATGAATATGAGGCTTTAGTCCTGGACCTCGAGAACATCAGAGGTCGAACTACTTTGTACCAAAACACCTTGGATTACCATTGACAGCAGAAGGCAGTTCTTGGGAAGGCTTTAGCAGAAAGAGGGAAAGCACATGCCTAAAATCCTCCTCCTTCAGCAAGATAAAATGGTCCTCCTCACGCAAATCAAGAACCAGAAGTAGATCGTTGAGCAACTGGGCATCGAGCTAGCCAGTTGCCATGTCGGCAAGACTGGTTAGATCATTAGTCCGGTTTCAAACCCTGTCTTATTTAGTTTTCTAGTTGGCTTTCCACACTATATTACGGTTATATTAGATTTTTGGTTAAACTAAAGGTTGTTCTCAAAACTCGTAGTTGCAGTCTTAGCTCTAAATTTGGGCTCTAAATTTGGGTATGTTTTCTCTATTTTGAGAAGGCTCTATAAACTGCTTTATTTTTGGTCCCAGGTCTATTTTCTCAATTATGAGAAGGCCTTGTAAACTTTTATTTATCTTGATGAATAAAATATAAGAATCCATACTAATTTAAAAAATAAAAATAAAACAATCAATATGCAAAATAACCAAATGGAAAAGCAAAATCTATTTCAACTAATTATAAATATAGTGTTCTACTTAATATCAAGATTACTTAATGATCAAGATTTCTAAGTATCTACTCGGGTTCTATAAAACGATGAAAATCTAATATTAATATATTAATTCTAAAAATTAAGCTTGTAGTTTTTAGAGACTTAACTCATTGATGCATAATGATGAATCGAAAAATTATGTCAATAAGCCAAGTATGATAAATACATAAGTTTCAAAAAAATATTATAGTAAACATGCTTAGCATTTTATGTTCATACAAACTCCCAACAATAATTCTTCCCTTTATATAACATTTAGAAAGACTAATAATGGTCCATTGAAAGAACATAGTTTTAACACAATTCAAAGAATGAATTATTGATATTACAAAATGAAAAAATATCATATACCAATTGCATGTTTCGAATAACAATGCTACCAAATAGACATGGTGTTCTTAATAGAGGTATTCAAGCCATTAGGTGGTATGAACAATGATGTCTATTCAAATTAGGAAAAAAAATCAAGATAATCAAAGATATGTTAATGTCTAGCATAGGCATTCAATGACTAGATCATATTGCCATAATTAATATAATGGAAAATCACCTTAAAACTTTGTCATAGTTGTTGTAAAGAAGTATATGCATGAACATAAATATAATTTTAGACAATATTTCTGTTTAAGATAAGAATACCAAGAGCGTGAGAAGAAATAGAGTTGTCTCGTACATGAAAAATATTGATAATGTAATTAGAGTTTTATATATCGTGCAACATACAATATGAAATAAAAGCACTCGATACCTTAAAAGGAATTCTAGTGAAAGAGATTGAAAAATATTGCTAATGGCGAAAGAGTTTTATATATCATGCAACATGCAATACTAATTGAAGCACCTAATTAATCAAAATGAATTATAAAGTGTTGGGTATGTGTTATATTCTTTGCATGTAGGTTGTGTCATGTTACGATCCACCTCCATCTAGTGTTATGTCGTATGTGTTGGGCGTTGTGTGTGGCACTGGCTCAAGGGGGTCGCAGAGGAGGGGAGGGGGGAGAGGTGGCACACCGATGCCTCCCCCTACTTCGTTAAGTACACTTCGATGAATGGTGATAGCCACGATTTTATTTTATTGGAAAATATGTAATTGGTTTTGGTAAAGGGATTTAGGTATTGGTTAATGGAGTAGGGTTTTGGATGCTGCAGAATACCTAAATATTGTATTGTGAATGATTAAGAAACACAATGAGAAAGATAGAGATGCGTCCATGTGTTTTGTTGCTTTTTCCTTTAAGGGTTTCCAAGGCAAATCTATGTGTACTGTGTGTACCATTGTTTAATCTTTGTTTTTCTTAAGATTTTGTATGAATCATTTCACTTCACATCTTTAAAACTTACATAAAAAAAATAAGATTGCAAGTGTAACACAAAATAATGGGTGATTGGTTTAAGCTTTCTATCATATCATACTAGTACATTATGTATGTATGAGACAAGTATATCACATCGACCCATCAAATTTGCCACATTGTAAAACTACTAGATAACTAATTAAGGGATCGATTAAAATAGTATTCATTCCCATTGTACTTTATGGAACCAACATCATACATATTACAAACAATTAGAACTAAAAATTATTGCCAACATAAATTTATGCTATACAACACCAAGAATTGCAATGACTTGATGCCGATGAAGCATCGGCTGACCTTTTGCTGAGTTTAGATTTTTTATTGTGATAATACTTGTTTTGTTTTGTAGTTTCACATTTGAACTTAATCTATGGTTCTACATATGAAAATGATAATGAAAAAGTGAATAAAAGGATATCTATATGTTAGAGCATTATAACCCTCTCCACATCATTAATCTCACCTAGGGAATTAGGTCTTGGCTTCATGATTCCATTGGTCCAAATTGCACTCAATTTGATCATCTGAGCCACACTAGAGCTTCCTTCCAAAGCTCTAAGGGACCCATCTACTATTTATAAGTCAACTACCATTTATAGGTGATGATTGAGATCCTAACCATCTATTTATAGTTGTTGAGGGTGCATTCCTTGATTTGGGGTTTCTTTCCTTGAATTTAGGAAGCCTCCACTATAGTTAGAGTTGTGGATGAAATCATGGGGGTTTATTCCGGTATTCAAGGACTCAAGTGCTTATCATGAATATTTTCAGACACTAGTGCATATGTTGAGTCTTTTGAGGGTTAATCTAGACATGCACGAGCTTATAGTTATCATTCAGTTGTCCCTTGCATTTAGGTGTCTAAGTCCACTTAGGTTCACTTAGGTTGGTTATGAGGTATTTAACTCACCTTAGAGAGTTTGCATAGCTAACTGTTGGCAAGCGGTTTGGTAGAGTAAAACTGCAGCATCTCCGATGATACGACAAGGCAGAAGATGACGCGAATGGTGATGAGCGGAAGATTAGTTATGCATTTTGGGTCAATTGTACCGCAGAATGCGGGTTTTGGGTCATTTGGACCACATATTATGTAATGTTGAGTCAATTATACCGCAGAATGCGGGTTTTTGGTCATTTTTGGATAAGTCAGATAGACATTGGGTCATTTGTCCACAGTGTCAGTTAGGAAGTCAGTAGTAAGTGGACAAGAGTTTTAATGCAGAAGCCTATATATAGATCAGAATTGTAGGTGTTAAAGGAGAACTTGGAGAGCATAATTTGAGGGCAGAAGAATGTGAAGCTTGATGTTGGTTGTATGATTCCTGGGTATGTTTTGATGTCAAGAGTCATTGCGGAGATCTAGTTTTTGTAGAGACGTTGTATCTGGGATGACAATGATAATATGATGAAGCTATTTTGGTGTAATCCATGTGTTCAATTTGTTCCAGTTATGATAATGTGATATTGCACTATACGAATAATGTCATACTTGCTTTACAATTACTGTTGTTGCAATGATGAATGTTTGGGTTGAATATTTCTTTACTACTATGTTTAATGCTTAAGGATCTATGTCGTTGTGTTGCAATAAGTTTAAGTATCATAGCCGCAACCATCCTCCTTCATTCGAAGGAAACATGATTCTGTCTGCTCTTCCTAGACACCTCGGGTGAGACCTCATCTGCTCTACAGGTGTTGATGGGAGGGATAAACCCTGTTCGAGCCGGTGCTCAGGAAGACCGTGGTATGTGTCGACAGTGAGTGGGACCCCTATCAACTGGCGTCGCACTAACAAATGGTTTTGTTTCTAGGACTGTGTACGGAGTGAAAGGAGGACATGTTGTGGCACCCAACGAAACCGGAGATCCAAGAATGGTTCAATTAGAAGTTGCAGGAATTCTCTGAAGAGGAAAGCAGGAACACACAGATGATGGTAGAATAGTGGGTAGATAGATACATTCACGACGGTCCGCGCAAATGGTTCTTCTATGAATTCCCGGTCCTATTGTTCGAATGGTTGGCAAAGTTGACCTTCCAAAAGAGGAACTTTCAAGGTGGTGAACCGACGACCTGGACCCCAGATTTGATTCAGGAACTGCAAGAAGTTGATACTAAAGCATCGAGGGCTGTCGAAGTGTGGTTCGATAGCATCCTCGAAGGCTATATCACAGATTTCACGGTTGATACTCAGAAGTCCTATAGTGAAGCCAAAAGATATTTTTTCAACGAACCTTGGGGCAGGTTTTTACTGTCGATCAAGATGCTTATTTGCGAAAAAGGGATATCGAAGATGCATCTTGATTAGTAAACAGCCTGGTGGGCGGAGGCCGTGGGTACCGCGACTATTGGGGGGACGGTACATGGAATGGTAAGGGGTAGATGGGTGCATGTCATGATGAGACTATGAGTGAAGCCGAGGAATAAAGTGGTCTTACGAGGGGAGGAGCGAGGTTCCGATAGGAAAAGAGGTAGAGGACGGGAGAAGGTCCTGCTCCGGTCAAACCGCAAGACTGTGAAGGAAGACCACACAGGACGAAGCGACCTCATAGTCCTTACAAGGACAACCATGTTACGCCCAGGACAGAGGCAGGACCAAACCCCAGCACCAACATACCCACACCTCCGCTCACCATCTCTCAAATAGCAAGAAATACCACTTCGACACTGCCAAGTTCGTCGACTCCACAGAAGTTAATTGGTAGTAGTACAGCGAAAGGAGGAAGGAAGCACAGAATGGTGGGTGATGATGCTAAGTTATCGTTGTTCCACGGGAATGCGACAGACAACCCAGAACAGTATTGGTTTTTGTGTGAAGTGGTCTGGACCATAAAGCAGATCACTGATGATGCTACTAAAAAAGGACAGTTAGCAACGACTCTGTGAGGTCATGCATTAGACTGGTATATGAAGTTTGTTCTAGTCCCTACAGGATCCCCAGAGAAGTCACTAAATGAGATTCAGGATGGGCTGATTGCTTAATTTAGAAGGCCCAAGTCTAAGGCTCAATATATTACAGAATTGAAAGAAATTAAGTAGTATCCCAATGAGACGGTATGGGATTTTGACCAACGATTCAAGACGTTGATGGCTAAGGTTAGTTTTGATATGAGCGCTATCCAACACAAAGAATGGTTCATTGCGGCACTGCTACCACATATTCGGCTACCATTGATGCAGCAAAACATCGCGACGCCTAGTGAAGCTCTCGAGATTGCAATGTGACTGGAGGCGTTGTCGTATGGAGAAAATGCAACCGGAATGTCGCAGATACAAACACAGCTTGCTAACTTGACTATACAGCTACAAGATTTGAAGAAGGGCAAGGAGAAGAGAGAAGATGTCTTGTGTACACGATGCTGAGGGGAAGGGCATATGAAGGACAATTGCCCGGATTTCCGCATTTATTTGGTGTCAAGTGCACCAAACCCATTGAATGGCGGTAGCCTGACGTGGTGTTGCGTCTGCCAGGTGTATGGGCACAGTCATGACAATTGCCCATATATGCAGAAAATGGTCACCACCCCGAGGAATCTTTATTGTACATTCTGCAAATCGGTGGGTCACGACGACAAGGATTGCCGTGCATACAGGTTTCTACAAGAAAGAATGTGTGACGCATTCTATATAAAGGACGACCAGTGTGCCGTACAACATCCGCAACTGCAGGTAGCCTAGCCGCTACCTCAACCGCAGATGCAATTTGCACCACAGCAACAGCAACCGCCACAGTTCATGCCGCAATATGCTCTGATGCATATGGCTCCACAACAGCCATAGTACGTACAACAACCGCAATATGCACCACAAGGACAAGGAATGCGACCAGCACCAGTACAGCAACAATTTAATAAACCACAGTACCAGCAGCAGGGAGGATTCTAGGGAGGATACCAGGGAGGATGTGGTGGAGGATTTGGTCGCGGAGGAGGACAAGGTGGTCACGGACCGGTTCAATGTTATCACTATGCGGTATGGGGACACTATTAGTGAGACTGCCGACTGCTGCAGAACCAATGTACGTTCTGCTTTGTTAACAATCATACAGTTGAGAATTGTCCACAGTTGATTGCACGATGGTAGGCAAGGAACACTCCCCAGTTGCAGACACAACCCCAAGCATAGCAGCCCGCTCAGAACCAAGTACAGCAACCAGTGCAGAACCAGAATCCGCGACCGAATCAGAGCATAAGTCAAAATATAAATCAACAGGGGAACGTACCACCGAATCAGCAGCAGGGTGCAAACATTGCGACAATTTTTGTAGAACCAAGACCGCAAGATGATTCCATTGCTGTGGTCACTCGAGGAGGAAAGACAACTGGAGAAGACAGCTCAACAATCCGGTTAGCTAGACAAAAGAAGGTATCATTTCACATTGATATGGAATGGGAGACGTTTCTTCAGGCACGACGGGAATTAGGAAACGACCGAGGTAAAGTCGTCATGTATGACATGCCCTCTACTTTTGATGCTACTTCGAAGGTTATCCCGTCACGGTAGTCCAGCACACCTCGCGCATTTTTGGAACATTGTTTGTCCCTGGCAAAAGATCCCAACGCTCTTGCTACGATTGAAGCCTTGTTGCGACGACCTGCCCAGGATCGACAAGAGCTCGCGGTTAATTCCTTGCAACGATGGAAGACGGGTAAGGGGATGCGGATGAATATTCAAACTGGCGACTATGATGTTGATTTAGTTATTCTGTACCTTGGTTCAGATGTCAACATCTTGACCAAGCAGGCTTGGAAGAAGATGGGGAGCCCCCCTTTGAGCTGGTCTCCTGTACAGCTCCAATTGGCTAACCATGCGAAAGTAACACCCATTGGGTGAGTTTCGCAGCTGGTGGTAGATATCGAGGGTATGAAAACCTATGCCGACTTTGATGTCATAGAATTTTTTGAAGGCGGCAGCTCCTATCCCGCACTGTTGGGGATTGGATGGGCTAATGATAGTGGGGTTGTAATCAACTTCAAGAGATGGATGATGACCTTTGAAAATCGCAATCTTAGAGTTATCGCCCCATTGGATCCAGTTGAAGGATGCCGCTACATAGAGCTAGTGAAGGACGACGATCCAAGCAGATGGGACCATGCATTCAATATTTCTAAAGATTATATACATCCGACTTCCAACGGTGAGCTAGGATGGCACAGTGACAACTCTGCATCTTTTGACTCTAATAATGCGCTGGAATATTGGCAGAACCGCTTGCATGAAGTATCGCTCCATAAGTGCAAGTTGGTCACATAGTGATTATGCCATGTCGCAACTGAAACGGTTACACTACCAATATATGAAGGACTACCTGGCTTATCCGACTTTCTGATGGAGTTTGAAGAAAGAGTTTTTGAACCACAGCGCTTGCTGGCATTGAACACAGCATTGAAGGCTGCCCCAGCACGCTGGTGGGCAACACACAAGGCATCAATTGATGGAAGGTCGAAATGTTGAAGATTGATGATGGTAAATTTTGGTGATATTGAGGTTTACCACACTGGAAAGTATGATGGTCGGACTGATTCGGGTGGTCACTTGATGGAATGTTAGTGGCTATGGGTATCCCGCCCAAAAGATGAGTGGGTCCATGCTTTTATCCATACTTTGGATGAGATGCCATGCTCATGGTATACTACAGCTGAGTTGCGAGGGGAAATTTCTACTTGGCTAGAGCTCACACTGTGTTTTAACCATACATTTAGTTTTGCGGATGCCAATACAGAGGTTAATAATGCATTACAGCTCATCCGCAATGTAATTCTACAGGTTGTCCCGATAGCATATCCTACGGATCCACATGTGCATTGCCCGATGCAGTCTCTCATGGAGTGTTTCAATATCAATGGTGGGCCAGAAGATGGTGATGATCCGCGGAATGTGAATATCCAGGAAATCGAAGGAAGTCATGTTGTGGTACCACCTGATGCACCAAGCGACCCGATCAGCCAGCCGCTGAAGATCCGCAAGATTAACATTGGGACAGAGGACACTCCGAAGTTTGCAAATGTCATGGATTACTGGGATGATGAACTAATAAGCAAGGTCACTGATATGCTCCACGACTTTCAGGATGTATTTCTGACAAAGTTTTATGATATGAAGGGGATTCTGGGTGACTTAGGAGAAATGAAGATTCCATTAAAACCAGATGCTAAGCCGGTCCGGCAGTGACCCTATCGACTAAATCCGCGACATAAGGAGAGGGTCAAGGCAGAACTTGATCGCATGCTAGATGTTGGTATCATCGAACCAGTCGAGGAGTCGGAATGGATTAGTCCTATGGTGGTACAAGATAAGAAGACTGGCGAGGTACGCATTTGTGTCGACCTCAAGAAACTAAATGCTGCATGTTTGCACGATCCGTTCCCAACTCCATTTACTGATGAAGTGCTAGAAGGTGTGGGTGGCCAGGAGATGTACTCCTTCACAGATGGGTTCTCTGGCTATCATCAGATCCGCATTGCCAAAGAAGATCGCCATAAGACAACTTTTATTACTGAATGGGGCTGCTTTCAATACACTATAATGTCGTTTGGTTTGAAGAACGCACTTGCGATATTTTCGCGGGTTGTCGTTGTTGCATTTAAAGACTTCATTCATAAATTTTTACAGGTATACATGGACGATTGGACGGTCTATGGTTTGGTTCGTGATCATCTAGCGAATATGTGGTTGATGCTTGAGCGATGCCGACAGCACCAGATATCGTTGAATCTGAAGAAATGCATCTTTAGTGCACCGTTTAGGATATTGCTCGGCCATATTGTGTGTAAGCAAGGGTTGTTGGTTGATCCGGCTAAAATTGCACTCATTTTGAGTTTGCAACCACCAACCACTATTAAGCAACTGTGGGAGAATCTGGGACACACGGGGTTATCACAAGTTCATCAGGGATTATGATGCGGTTGCTGCCCCTATGGAGAAGTTGTTGAAGAAGGATGCGACATTCCAGTGGAGCCCAGAATGTTAGGCTAGCTTTGAAACACTGAAGGTGAAGATGGCGTCGGCACCGATATTGGTATTTCCAGACTAGAGTAAGGTATTCCATGTCCATGTTGATGCCTCATCGATTGCGTTGGGTGTCATACTATATCAAACCGTAGAAGGTGACCTTGATCATCCTATTGCTTTTTCCAGTCAGAAGTTGTCATCTACAGAAAGAAATTACACTACCACTAAGAGGGAAGGTCTGGAAATGGTCTACGCGATGTAGAATTTTAGGCACTATTTGTTGGGTGGGCACTTTAAAATGTTCACCGACCATTACGCATTGAAATACCTAGTCAATAAGCCTGTGTTAGGGGGGAAGATATGACGTTGGCTACTTCTTTTTCAAGAGTTCGATTTTGAAGTCATTGTCAAGCCAGGCTGGTTGAATGTTGGTCCTAATCATCTCTCGCGGATCGATATAGGAGAGGAGCCAACCAACATTGAAGATGGTTTACCATATGCTCAACTGTTTCGGATTGAGGTTGTAGATGGCTACTTTACGAAAATCATCCAGTTTCTGACAATGGGTACTGCACCAGATGAGTTCACCACCAGTCAGAAGAAGCAATTGGTAGTCAAAGCTGCAGACTTCCAGCTAATTGCAGGAGAGTTATACAAAATGGGTGTCGATGAAGTATTGCGCAGATGTGTCTTGCCGCATGAGCAATCGTAGATCTTAGCAGAAGCGCATGGAGGAGTAGCCGAAGGACACTATGGCGGTAAGGCGACTGCTAGGAAAGTGCTGCGTGCTGGGCTCTGGTGGCCCACACTACATAATGATGCGACAGACTATGCGCGGTCCTATGATGTCTGTCAGCGAACTAGAAAACCATCCCGATGTGATGAGATGCCATTGATGCCCTAGTTGACATTGCAGCCATTCGACAAATGGGCGGTGGATTTTGTAGGACCAATCAATCCACCAGGGAAGCGCACGGGTGCACGCTATATTATCACCGCGACAGAGTATTTGACTCGATGGGCAAAAGTTTCACCAGTCATTGATTGTTCCACAGCCACAGCTGCGCGGTTTCTCTTTGACCACATTGTCACTCACTTTGATTGCCCCAAGATATTATTGAGCGACCAGGGCAGCCACTTTCTCAATCGCACCATCAACGCATTAACGAAAGCGTTGCAGATCCAGCATAAGAAGAGTACACCCTATCATCCGTAGGTGAATGGCACGGTGGAGTCTTTCAATAAGGTATTGGAGAATGCGTTGACAAAGGTGTGTAACGTGAACCGCGATGACTGGGATCTCAAAATCCCAGCAGTACTGTGGGCCTATCGCACCACATGTAAACGGATGACAGGGCAGACACCATTTAAGCTGGTGTATGGACAAGAAGCAATTATGCCCATGGAGTATATTGTACCGAGTCTGCGCATCATGGCCGCAATAGGCCTGGATGATGCAACAGCACTAGATGATCATCTAGAGCAGTTGGTGCAGTTGGAGGAAGATCGTTTCATCGCTGGGTTCCACCAAGGGGTAGAGAAGGATCGCCATAAAGCATGGCATGATCGACACATTAAAAACAAACAGTTTCAGCAAGGTGACTTGGTGCTATTGTACAACAGCAAGTTTATGAAACATCCAGGAAAGTTGCAGATGCATTGGCTTGTTCCATATCGCATCAGTAGTATTACTTCAGGGGGTGCGGTTCAGTTGCAGCAGCTGGATGGGGCGATGCTCCCAAAAATGGTGAATGGTCATAGGTTGAAGCCCTATCAGTCGGGCTTGGAATACCATGATGCCTAAGTCGCATGACAAAAAAAAAAAGAGAATGGCGCATGAATGGTAGATTGGTTGGTGGCAGGATGGTGCACCAGCAACGATGGAATGGAATGCAGAAGCAGGATGGCTCCTGCTGTGAGATTGAATCGGTTTGCACCACTCAGTAGTGTTGCGCTTGGGTCACATCCGAAATCATTATGCATATGGGACTTTTTCCCTTTTGATGGATATGATCATTAGTTGATTTCGATCGTGTCAGAAGAATGCACGTTTAGGCTTAGGGATACACCGAGGCAGCATGGCCGAATACCATACATATCCAAGCCCACCGTGATCTTGATTGGCAATGGTTGCAGACCTCGTATAAGGTAACGCCTAGATATTTGGATGCCATCATGAATGAGTGGCCGGAGGAATGGCGACAACCCATGAGTTTAGCGGAGATAGAAATCGGTGACCCGACCTTAGGCCCAGATGATCGAGTATCAGCACAGGACCAGCAGAGTCACCACGAATCAGGGCACTAATCGACCAAAATGATATCAGATGATAGCGATTGGGAGCTTGAAGAGAACCGCTCAAAAAGGTATCAAGAGCACGCAACGATCAGCAGGTTGTCCTTGCCTTCCAAGGCACAGTTGGGTCGCCTACTCACAGTGCTCAATACTGCATCCTCTGCGGTAGCAGACAAGATGGAAAGGAGCGGATGAAGGATTTCATGCGATCACTACTCGGTTAGAATCTCTATATGACATGGTTTCCGGCAAGGCACAAAAAAAGCAGCAGCATCAACCTTTGACACAATCAGCACTAAGCCGCGGGTCAGGAATGTGGAGATTCCCCCGACTGCGATTGTGACCAAGGATGCGGCAGTAAACACATTGTTGTAGCAGCTGAACACAATGACCATTAATGTGAATGCCTTTCCTGTGGAAGGATTGACCACTCTCCAGGCTACTACCAGCAAGGAAACGACCGACCGACTGCGGCAGATCAGTGGTATGTGTGTCCGACTACAGATGAGAGAGGCCGATGCGCAACGCACTATCAAAGAATTGACTACCAGAGCTACTTCCGCACGGTAGGCCATGGATGACCTTGAATCACATATCAAGGAAGAATGCGCTAAGAAGGCACACGAAATTGAAGGCTTGAAAAAGGAACATGATTTCCTTATTATGGAGAAGGCTCGTCTGTGGGATGACAATGTACGGGTTGACCGAGCGATCACGGAAGCCTATCAACATGTGTCGGAACCCACTGAAGAGGTAGACGTGCTCCACTGGGTGCAGCGACTGGGGGCTGCCATTATTAAGTTGCGATAGGAGAACCAGGAGTTGAAGGCCCAAATGAAACCGAGTACGCCTCAGGATGAAGTGGATGAATGAAGAAGGGCAATTGAGGAAGTTGTTGCTCAGATGGAGGAGCTGGAGACGCAGGAAACCAGGCTCATAGCTAAAACCATCCAATTTTGGGGTTGTATTGTTCATGACGAGCAGGTCGAGCAGCTAACTAAGTATCGGTAGGAAGCAGAGGGCCAGTTGGCCACATTGAAAGCCGCAATGCGCACAATGCCACCACTGGAGCAAGTTGCTAAGTCTCAGGAGCTGAAAGACTTGCAACACCGTGTTGCCAAGGTAGACGAGCAACAAAAGACCTACACATCCCAGTTAGAAGAGTTCTAGGACACCGACAGCAAATTTATGATGCAAGCTAGTGAAGCTCTGCAGGCAGTACAGAAGTGTCGACAACAGGTCGTGGAAAAGCTCACAGATCACCCATCTGCAGAAGACGTGGTCGACAGTCAAGTAATGGCTACGGAAGCCAAGGAGTTGGTGCGGATAGTTGAACAGCAGTATGAGGACTTCAAAGTCAAAATGACGGAGTACACTGTATCCTATTGACGTGGCTCAAGGGCGAGCCACAAGATTGTGTTGGGGGCCTGTTGGCAGGCAGTTTGGTAGGGTAATGTCGTAGCATCTCCGATGCTGTGACAAGGCAGAAGATGATGCGAATGGTGATGAGCGGAAGATTAGTTATGCAGTTTGGTTCAATTGTATCGCGGAATGCGGTTTTGGGTCATTTGGACCACATCTTATGTAATATTGAGTCAGTTATACCGCAGAATGCGGGTTTTTGGTCATTTTTGGATAAGTCAGTTAGATATTGGGTCATTTGTCCAAAGTGTCAGTTAGGAAGTCGGTAGTAAGTGGACAAGAGTTGTAAGGCGGAAGCCTATATATAGATAAGAATTGTAGGTGTTAAAGGAGAACTTGGAGAGCATAATTTGAGGGCAGAAGAATGTGAAGCTTAATGTTGGTTGTATGATTCCTGGGTATGTTTTGATGTCAAGAGTCATTGCGGAGATCTAGTTTTTGCGGAGACATTGTAGTTGGGCTAACAATGATAATATGATGAAGTTATTTTGGTGCAATCCCTATGTTCAATTTGTTCCAGTTATGATAATGTGATATTGCACTATACGAATAATGTCATACTTGCTTTACAATTACTATTGTTGCAATGATGAATGTTTGGGTTGAATATTGTTTTTTTATTATGTTTAATGCTTAAGGATCTCTGTCCTTGTGTTGCGATAAGTTTATGTATCATAGCTGCAACCATCCTCCTTCATTCGGCGGAAACATGGTTCCGTCTGCTCTTCCTGGACGCCTCGGGCGAGACCTCATCTGCTCTACAGGTGTTGCTGGGCGGGATAAACCCTGTCTGGGCCGGTGCTCAGGAAGACCGCAATATGTGTCGACAGTGAGTGGGACCCCTGTCGACTGGCATCGTGCTAACACTAGCAAAGGGCATTTAGGCTCTAGTTAATCCCTAACTAGGTTTTATGCACTAAAGAACAATTCAAATTGCCAGCATAAGTAATCTGAATTGCCTTCATGTAATAGATTGTCACATTCTTGTACACTTAATGGAATACAATAGTTTAATGTGTTATTGAAAGACATTTTGCATCTCTTCTTTGTTTTGATGATGAATGATATGATTTTTTCAATTAATTAATTGCTTGCAAACCTTATTACTACTCTTTGTAGAATCTAGATCTTGTGCTCCAAACAATTATATGGGACCAAAGATTTAGGGATTCTAAAGGAGTTGGTGTACATGATTGCAGGTAAAGAACACATTGTAGGTTGAAGACACCATTAGAAACGCATCACTTGAAATGGAGCTATATCCCTAGCAAATCCTTACTCCCTTCAATTACTTTTAGTGGAAATCAAGAATTGAGATGTTCTTATGAATGAAGGGGCTCTATAGGATCACTATGGGAACCAAAGTAGAGACTAATTAACTATAGATAATTCAAAGTACTTGAACAGAATGGATGAAACCTTCAGATTACTATGCTTCCTAGTATATATGGATCTCCTATATCACATAAATGCAGAAAAATATACAAATGGCATATGGATCAAGTTGTCTGGTCTCTTTGGAAATCAAAGATGAGATGAGAAGCCACTAAATGGAGATTGAGCTAATCAATATGAGCCCTAGTAAATTTGAATCCATCCAAGGGTTCTTCACCAAATTTAAGTACAGACTAATTCAGCTCAAGGTGTGGAAGATAAAGAATAGCAATAATCGGTCAGTGCTCTCAATGCTATTAAAATTGGGACCGGACTATGGTGCTATTGTATCCTCCATCCATTCTACAAGATTGGCACTTGTTGCATCATGGATAATGCCTACATCAGACCAATTTGCATACTCACTTCTCCAGAAGCAATATAAGATCAACCAAATGATCCTTACAAGGCCCTCTAAAGTGCATGCACTTGCAGTTAATCAAAGGAACAAGAAGAAGAGCAAGCAAGGACCTCCATTCAAAGGAAAAAGGAACCAAATCCAATAGTTGCACATGAAGATTCAAACTCCGATGATGGAAAGACCAAGGAGGAGAAATAATTATGTGCATACTGCAGGAAGGACCCACATAGATAACATGATTGCATATATAAGAGGTTCAATAAAGAATTAGAAGAGGAGAAGCATAACAAGGAATTTTCCACACCACATAATGGCAGATGGCATGTGCTTGTAGCTATTTCTACTTCAACTCCACCCTCATGCATCCTAGACTCTAAAGATTCCAAACACATGGCCTACAAGGACATGTTTACTTGCACTGATCCATGCACAAACCCTACCACTTTGGGAGATGCATTGGTTCAGATCATCCTTTCAACTAAGGAAGATGCTTTTACAGGTCGAGAAGAAGAGGTGATCAATAGATTTCGACATTATATTGGAGAAATTGTTATAGATCAAGATCTTAGAGATAATAGATTGTTTCAAATCTATCATACAATTGAGGGAAAAATTGTCACAAATTAGGTTCTTATTGATGAAGATCTCAAGAATGCCTCTTTAATTACCTATGTTTCTACATTTTTTGCTCCAACATTTCACGGATTTCTGCATAATGGCTTCAAGGATTTTCCTCCATTCGAAGCTTGGAGTGGTCGGGAACCAATATTCAAGCACTTCAAAATGTTTGTATCTAATGAGTGGGATCACATTCATTCCAAGAGAAGAAGGGGTTCACAAAATATTGCAGACATATTCACAAAGACCTTCACTGAGAAGCAGTTCACATTATTACAAGCTTCTTTGGGATTGAAGGCTCCTTCATAGCGGGCTTCTTAGCCTTCTCATTTGTGTTCTCTTTTTGGGGGGGGTGATTCCCAAGAGGTTTTCCCTCTTTCCTCATTATTGAGAGAATCTATATGTACATGGGTACCTAGCATGGTTGCAAATTGTCAGGGCCCATTACTTTTTTTCATTGATTTCACCTAGTTTTGCTTATGGGGGAGTGTCAGAGCATAATAACCCTTTCCACATCATTAATATCTCACCTAGGGACTTAGGTCTTGGTCTCATGATTCCACTGGTCCAAATTACATTCAATTTGACCATCTGAGCCACCCTAGAGCTTCCTTCCAAAGATCCAAGGGAACAATCTGTTATTTATAGGTGTCATTTATAGGTCATCATTGAGATCATGACCATCTATTTATAGTTATTGAGGGCGCATTCCTTGATTTGGGGCTTCTTTCCTTGAATGTAGCAATCCTCCACTGTAGTTAGAGTTGTGGAGTAAATCGTGGGAGTTTACTCCATTATTCAAGGACTCGAGTGCTTTTCATGGCTATTATGAGCTACTAGTGCTTTATTTGAGTCTTTTGATGGTTAATCCACACATGCATGAACTTATCATTCCATTTCCCATTGCATTAAGGTGTATAATTCCATTCAGGTTGGTTATGAGGCAATTAACTCACCTTGGAGAGTTTGCATGGCTACAAAGGGCATTTAGGCTCTAGTTAAGCCCTAACTCGGTTTTATGCACTAGAGAACAATTTGAATTTCCTTCATGTGATAGATTGACACAATCTTGTATAGTTAATGGAATTCAATAGTTTAAGGTGTTATTGAAATATATTTTGCATCTCTTATTTTTTGTTTATGATGAATGATATGATTTTGTCACTTAATTAATAGCTTGCAAACTATATTACTACTTTCTTTAGAATCTAGATCTTATGCTCCTAAATCTTATATGATATTTTCATATTCATATTTAGGACACATACGGAAGACCTAAATTCAATCCTAGGAATCCTTTTTATTATATAAGTTGGAATTTAAAAGAAGGCTTTCTACACATTAATGCTCGTTTCAACCAATTGAAATACAATTTGACATCAATTTCAAGAATTCAACAACCAAAGCATAAGTTGCAAGAAGAAAGTAATAGGTAACTATATCACGCTCAAATTTTAGAGAAGATACAACATGGCTGAAAAACTAAGATGAACAATATTTGAAAAATATACAAAACTTAATGTCATACACATATGCAAGTGCTTCACCATGAGAAATCGAGACATCCTAAAAGATACCTAGGCAAATGACAAACATGGTGAATGACAAGAAAATAAGGAAGAATTGGATAGACTAACGAGAAAAAAAAAATCTAAGAACAAAAACTAAAGTAAAATAAGATAGTCCACCAAAAGAACTTTTGATGAATTAGAGAAGTACAATTATCAACTAAGGTAATAGATGCCAACATAGAGGATGATAACTTGCCATCTTAATTTCATTCATATCTTCCTTGTATCCAACTAGTATCTTGCTCACATCCTTTTCTAGTGCCAAATGTCTTAAAAACATAAGACTTAAGGAGATAACACATAAAACAGAAAGTGTTAGTTTCACCGTAGAAAATAGTGGAGACGATGGTTGTAATGAGAAAGAACCATTACTCCATTGTAGATTGTCATTGTACTTGATTTCATAGCTTCCTATGCAACTAAAACTGAACACATGTTGAGAGTCACAGTGTTGGTGCCACAAACTTGTTTATATAGATTATCATAATCTCAACTACCATCTACAACAAAAATACCCAACAAAATAACACCGATGAAACACCACAGAATTCAAATAATAATTTGAAAATAAGGATTTTATAACTAATTTAAAGCTTGTAAATTAGGTGTAGCTTGAGAGGTTGTGAGGAAAAGTTGTTACCCTCCTCACCCCAAGTTCATATACCACTATGTGACATGTTTTCTCTTAATGAATTGATTTTTGATGAGCTATATATGATCTATTCATAAATTAGTATGGCCTTGTGCCCTAAAGAATCTAGGGTTTACGTACCATCCTTGGAATGAAGGGAAGTGCTTGGAAGGTTTTCCATGGGATATGTTATATGAAGACAAAAAAAAGAAAAAAAAAACTAAATAATTAAAACCCTTTAAAAGCATTCCTCAAAATCATTAAATATATTTATTTAACTAGTTACATAATTATACCAAACCCGAATGAAATATCAAATCATTTAACACTATACAAGAACCCAAAAACTACTAATTAAGCTCAATGAAATATGTATCTGATTTTCATCAAACATAGAAAGCCGAAACAAAAGGTTGACTCCTCACTTTATCAACTAAACAAAACCCCAACATAAAATATCAAAACTCTTAGAATGCACCCAAGATGAAAAGGATTTTTACCCAAAAAAGAAAAATCAAGAAACTCTTAGACAAAGAAAAACATACACAACAATGATCCTCAAGAATTCAAATTGAAACTTCAAAGATCAAATAAGGAACATGATAAACTGTAAGGATGTATACATGAAAAATTACATCCTATGCATGTCTTTGTTTCCATTCCAATTTAACCATAATATACATTCTTGATCACTTTTCTCCCTCGAAGACAAAACATCAAACGGGCTTAGAAAACATCAATGTCATGAGTTTGGTACTCAAGGATGAGCTGGAAAGTCTATTGTAGGGAGTAAGGTTTCAAGGATACCAATGCTCAAGGTCAAGGGTAAATTTTTTGAGTCATGAGACTTTGAATAAATGGTTGATTTTTTTTACTGGGTGTTTGTTCCTTCTTGAAATATAAATGGTTTAAAAAGATGTTAGATAATATTTTTTATTTTTACCTTCATTGTGATCATATATCATATTCATGGTTTGACTTGTATACATTTATTCATCTTTGTCTTGGAAATATATCCCATGTAACATATTAATTTTGGAATTTTCCCATTAAATCATTAAATCGCAATATCATGAATCTTATGTAACATATTAATTTTGGAATTTTCCCATTCAATCATTAAATCGCAATATCATGAATCTTATGTAGAACCTATTTTTTTACAACTATTTATGGGTGCTCTCAAATCGTAGTTGATGCCTCTTCCATTTCGTGTCCACTGGGCCCCATGGCCATGGATTCAAATGGGGGATTCCCTTCTAGAATGACCCCTCCATCACAAATGAAGTGATGACCTCCAAAAATTGGTCGATGTGTCTCATAAGTAGACCTTGACTTGAAAGTAATCTCGATTGGTCATTGTCTAAAAAGTTGAATGTACTTCAAAGGTCAAATTGGCATCGATGAACCCTTTTTTTTTTTCAGCGGAAAAATTAGCTTGCTACTATTCCAAAGGAATCAAGGAAAGCTAACAATGCACGGGAAATCTCAACAAACTTCCTTACATATCGTGGATGGTAGGTCGAGCAAACCGTCAGCCGGTAATCCAAGCCAGGAGATGTCTCAATGAAATTGAACCCTGGTGGATGGAATGAAATCCATCTAACCCCACCAATGGACGACCGTATCCTTGACAAGCACCGACAAACCCTTATCTAAAAACATGGATCTAGTCCCCCAAATATATATATATATATATAAAATTGGGTAGTTTAATAGGCTCTATAGCTACCCTAAAGCAATGGAACAATGGATCTAAAATAACTAGATGAGCCCAATCAAAGGTAAGTTATCACACTTCTTATGTGGTAGAGGGTATTACACATTTTTATTTAAGCTTAAAGAAATCATGCACCTCGTTTTTAGAAGTTTCCAATACTTTATGGCTTGCTTTGGAATGTACCCAAATTGTTGGTCTCTATATTTTGATCCAAAAGCATATGTGCACCCAAGAACTAAGGCTAGGATAATGTCACACCTAGCGGGGACAAGGAGATAGGTGGCAAAGCATCGAGAAAGATGGAACGGAGTGGGACTTGTCCTTTGAATTCAAGTTAATGCATAGTAAAGGGAAATCATGCAGAGATATTTGGCAATAGTTCTAAACAGTGTAACTATAATGATGATAGTCCTCAGCATCTTCACAGCTTCATTGGCTGCTCCACTCACACTATTGAAGTAAGGGAGGAGAATGATGATGGAATATGAGACTGGAAGGGATAAGGGTACCAAAAATCATGGTAGGAAGTTTACCTGTATTTCCACATATAGGCCTCTATAGAACAACAACTACAGTTCTTGTGAGTTAAGAAAGGAATTAGTTATGCCAACATTGCTCTATGGCCAAAAAAAAATGAGTTACAAGATAGCGGGTTGGGCCTTTGGTGCGTCGAGATTTGGTGGGTCCTCCTTGATGAGGGACTTCATTCATCGACTCGTCCTCTTTCTTGGTTGTAGTTTCCTATCCTTTGAAATAGCGCCTAGCTCAACCCTAGCTACATGATGAGCAAAGGATGAGAAGGCAAAGGGAGCAGACATCTGAGGTATAGTACATGAGGCACACCCCAACGTGAATTCAATAATAAATTAAGGTTACATAGGAATGGGTGAATTAGCAAAAGTAAGTGGTGATGAGGGACAAGGATATGCAACAGGAGATGGGGTCGTAGATCCCTAACGTAGGGATCTCACGAACCCTTGACACCAAACATATTAAAACTATTATTTTATATTGGCAAATGAAGTCATTTCTTGGGAAGGCTCACTTGGATAGCAAGGAGGAGCATGAGGAGATTATGCTTCAGATGGATGAGCTTTAGGATCAAGTTAGAAGGATGGATGCCAAGCTCAAGTTGCTTTCCAAAGCTACCATTGGTGTGGATTTCAAGGAAAAGGCACCAACATCAAAGGAGCGCTTTGCTTTCTAGGTCCTAGAGGCACACATGATATCATTTTTTAATGATGAACGAGCTCCCTAGTCTTCTTTATGTTAGTTCTTATTTTTTATCATCATTTATACTAGTTATGCTTTTATTTATTTTAGATATTATAGACAAGCTACTAGACATAGAAGATTAAAAGACTGGTTCTTTAAAGACAATGACAACATATTAATATTGATTCACAGTGACAATCTTATGTTTTGTGGCCGGTCTGGTTTACCATGTGGCATACTAGCCATCTAAACCTTTGTATATCTTTTTTTCGTAATATAATCTAGCCTAGCTTACAAAAAATATATGACTTCCATCTATCACATGTTTAATTCATTTAAGATAAAAATAGATCATCGAAGGGAAAACCATTAAAATAAACACTTTTATTCAACAATGCTACCACAACACATAAATCAACAAAGAGAAAAATATTAAAAATAACAACTTTTATTTAATAAAGGTGCCAAAACACACATACATTTTTCATAAAAAATCAGTATTTTCTTCAAAAATCTATTGCTTCAACATACCACCATCAACAAATTTTGTAAACATTTCTCTAACATAGGAATAGAGAAAACAAAGAAATGGGGGATTCTCGTATTGTTATTTTTTTCTAGGTAATTATTTGAGGAAATCCCCCATGCACTTCCCCTCAATTTGACGTACCCAGGGTAAACCCTAGATTCTTCAAGGCACAAGGCCAAGTCAACAATAAGGCCCAATGCCATTACAACAATATACTCATTATGAGCTCAACATGTCACTGATGGAAATAAAAACCTAGGCAGGGAAGATAATACTCCATCGAACAACCATTTGAGCTAGACAAAATTGAAAAATTCTCATATTGTCATATTAACCAAACTATACAAACAGACTTAACAATCCCCATCCATCTCATAAGGCATACTTTAAAAACCAGGGGACTTGGATGTCAATATAGTGGCTTTCCAAAGTCTCTCTTCTCGTATTATCTAATGTCTTATCTCACATTGATTTGCACTTGGAATAATGTCTATGACTTTAAAATCATGTCTCTCCTTAGTCTCTCCCCTTTAATTAATATGGAATTTATATATATATATTGAAGGTGAAAAGTATGAAAAGAGAAATAATATGGGATTTCTTTATACCTGGTCAAAATAGTTAATATTAAAAAATATTTAACCCAATTGTTAAGTTGGTTAGTATTAAAGATGTAGTGATCCTTAACTCAAAAATTGAATCACAACAAAGAACCCTTATACTTCAAAAATAACCAAAATACATTCACCATAATAATAACACCAAGATATAGAGAAATACCCTTAAGGTATGGTAACACCATCAATTACTACTTATGGAAGGAATCACTCCACAAACCATGCTTGCCACAATACAATTCATCACACCTATCCCATACAATGATACTTGATACTCATGCATATTTATACTTTCTCATGAGTATTCCTAAGGGACATATTCCAACTACCACTTATTATTATGTTATTTCTTATAACCACCTAGTGGGGTTATTTCTTATAACCACCTAGTGGGGTTATTTATCACCCACCAACTACCAAGTTTGTCTATTCCATGATTATGACCACATTACATACATTATCCCCTTGGGTGCCTCCCTAGGTACATAACATTCCACCCCCCTTCTCATGTTTTGACCTCAAAACATGGGAGGAAGACATATAATATGATCTATTAAGCAATGTAGCCAATTGGTACCAAGCACGAGCATCCATCCATCCAAGTGGAATGTAGACACGGGGTCCAATTTCTTCCTTGTCGCCTTGACCATGATTTTGGTTTCTCCTTTGGTTCCATGTTGTCGATGTGCTAGTTGGATATCTCATTACATTGTTGTTAGTATTCCATGTTCCTCCATAATTGTTGCCTCTTTGATTCCATGTTCATTGATGCACCCAACCTTGATTTGATGACCATTGTTTCTGATGGTGGTGTGGATATCGATAGATTGCAACCTTAGCTATCAGTTCTTGTTTCTTTGATTCATGAACTTGTTATTCCTTGGGATCATGTAGCTCCTTAGATTCGTCTTCCTTTTGATCTCCTTCATGGGGCTTTTCTTCATGTGCTTCCACAACTTCTTTTTTTCTTCTTCTTCAACCTCGGACTATTCATATGCCATGTTTATAGATACTTCAAGTACTTTACCTAGAATATGTTTTGTTGGGACTTGCAACTTATTAGCCAAATTGACATTGATGAGATTATACTTGCTACTAGGGTTTATAGAAACGATAACATTTTTCTATTGAATGCATCCATAAACTTGTAAAGGAAAGTTTGTGCATGAAAATAAAACCTTATGGATTTTGTGACCCTTCTTTACAACTTTAGAACATTTATCTGAAAATACATTTTCATATTCTTCATTTGAAAGTTTATTCATCTTGCCTTGGTCAAGTGATGTTGATTTGTAGTGATTCTTCTTCAAAGCATGAGAGCACCTGTCTAAAATAACTTCTATATATTATATATCAGAAAGGCTCAATAGTGCCTCAGGGTCAATTCTCCTAAACCATATGGTGGCATCTTCCCTTAGATTAAAACATAATTCATGTCTCCAAGTAGAGTTTTTTTGGGTCTCCCAATAATATATGCATGCTTCAATTCTAGGACCATTAAAGTTTCATATAAAAAACATCTTGCTTGCTATAACTCCAAAAATAGAGCTAGTTTTTTGCAAAAAATCACTTACTTTTGATTCGGCAAATTTAAAATTAGCATGACTCGCTCAAAATTTTCAAAATCTAAATTGTGACTGCAATTATGAAATTACATGGTCATTTTGCATCTCTTATTCCTGGTTTGAAAAAAAATTGGTTAATCTATCAAAATATATCAATTCAGCAACCTATGGCTCTCACCAGAAAAACTCTAAAAATAACTAATATTAAATCGATGATAACTTCACTTCTTTGACACTGATTTGGACGATTTTTTTTCTAAAATCCGGTCTCTCAGAGAGAGGAACTCATATGTAATTATTTTCTTCATATTATGCAAATAAAGCTTCATAAATGTTAGGATATTCCTATACTCCATCCTAGTCCCACCAGTATTTTGATCATTTACATTTTCAGTCATGCATGCACTTTTAGGGTTTGCATGCATTCTAGGGTTTGCATGCATCTCAGTCATCAGTCCAACACCTAGCCCTCAGTTAGACAGCCCCCATGAGCTTCTCACTATTTATTTTTAGCCCTCCAGTTGCTTAATGTGCCCTTCTTCCTTGATTTTAGGAAGCAACTCGCCCTCCTTCACCTACCAGTCCAGTTGTCTTCAGTTTACACTCAGTTACACTCAATTACACCTACCAGACTCAGTTTGACTGATGGTTGACAGTTACTTGAACATTGATGACTCCACTGATGATCATGAGGACACCTAGTTGTGCTCCGATGACACTATATTGATCTTATGATCACTCTGAGAGGCTAATTCGAATTGCCACCTTAGGCATTAGAATCCTCTCTACCATTGTACTATTTATTTTTCCATATTGTGATTAATTAACTAGTGTGTGTGAAGTATTATTGCTTCTATCCGAGTTCTACTGTACCATATTATTCTGTTGCTCATTATACTGTATTGACCACTCTTCTTCTATTTTCTTGCTTAATCATAATCATTCTCTTGTGAGGTATACATCATCTCTTAGATTTGCTGTGAGGATTTTCACATGGTATCAGAGCATGCTGAGAGTATTGTTTATCTCCATTCTTGAAAGTTTTTTGCAGGTTATTATCCAAATTTCGAGTGCAGCAGTTTCTGCATTTTTGTAGCAGTAGCAGTTGCAGATATTCTCAATTTTTTTTGCAGGTCTTCTACAACTTCAATGAATTCAGAAGAAATCCCTCCTCTTTCTCCACTCAACTATGATGAATGGAAACCGAAAATGATAGCATACTTGAAGAGCCATGATCTCTTTGACTGTTTTTTTGAAAGAGAGTTCGAATCTTCTGAAGAGAAGATTGATTGGTTAAATAAAGGTGACAGAGCCTTTGGATCAATGATTGATGCTATGCATGAATGGATGTTATATAACCTCCCTGATTTTTCATCACCAAAAGAGCTATGGGCTCACCTGGATGTAATATTTGGCAGACAGAATGAATGGATTGGTCCAAACCCATTCGAAAGCAAGCAAAGTGATGCATTCGCTCCCCTTGATGATCTCTCAGATCATGAACCAGTATCATCTCATATTGAAGTTGTTGACAAAGAACTTTCAAATTCTCCACTCATGCTCCAACTTTCTTCTCTTTTTGTGCCAGCTCACACTCTAGATATTGCAGAAGGTCCTAAATCCTCTCTTGCACCAGAGTCTGTTGGTTTGCATCATGATCACATGATTATTTTGGAGGTAAAATCATCTATTGGAGGTAATGCATTCGCTCCTCTCAAGCAATCATCTCTTATTTACTACTATATGATCATTAGCACATGCTTTCAGAAGGTTATTGAAGAATATGGCCATTGCCACCCGCTTGAGATAATTTCTCATGCATCCATTGGTTTTGATCTCACCTCTTATGGTTCAAAGGAGATCTCAAGAAACCATTGCCATTCGCTTGGGAAAATTTCTCATGCATATGATAGTTTTCATCTCGCCCCTGTTGGTTCAAAGGAGATCTCAAGAAACTATTCTTCAAGTCTTAAATCTGATTTGGATTTCAAGCAATTATTATTTGATGGTTCTTTTTGGCATAATCTCACCCATGATGGTTCGAAGGAGAAGACAAAAGACAATCTGCATATTCATGATTTTGATCCTACCTCAGCTGATTCGAATCACAGGTTCAAGGATCATCCTCATACTTTTGGATTTGTTCTCATCACATTCGATCTGAAGAGCAAGTACAAGCACATGTTTTTTTAGCATGATCCACTTCTTCCCAAGAAGAAGATACCTCCAGACATATGACTAAGCATCACACCTGCTTGAGTTTGGAGCATTTTTTTGTGTGTGTGTGCCTTACAGTCTGTTTTTTGAGGAGGGGGTATGTTTCCCATGAAATTTTCCCACTTTCTTGGTTTATTGACTGTTATTATTCATTGTATTGGGTGACCTTTGGTCTTAGTTTCCAAGGCCCAGGATGGATTAAGGGGGGGTGTTAGGATATTCCTATACTCCATCCTAGTCCCACTAGTATTTTGATCATTTACCTTTCCAGTCATGCATGCACTTTTAGGGTTTGCATGCATTCTAGGGTTTGCATGCATCCCTGTCATCAGTCCAGCACCTAGCCCTTAGTTAGCCAGCTCCCAGGAGCTTCTCACTATTCATTTTTAGCCCTCCAGTTGCTTAATGCGCCCTTCTTCCTTGATTTTAGGAAGCAACTCGCCCTCCTTCACCTACCTGTCCAGTTGTCTTCAATTTATACTCAGTTACAGTCAGTTACACTCAATTACACTGAGTGACACTCAATTACACCTACCAGACTCAATTTGACTGATGGTTGACAGTTACTTGAGCATTGATGACTCCACTAATGATCATGAGGACACCTAGTTGTGCTCCGATGACACTCTATTAATCTTATGATCACTCTGAGAGGCTAATTCGAATTGCCACCTTAGGCATTCGAATCCTCTCTACCATTGTACTATTTATTTGTCCATAGTGTGATTAATTAACTAGTGTACGTGAAGTATTATTGCTTCTATCTGAGTTCTACTGTACCATATTATTTTGTTTCTCATTATACTGTATTGACCACTCTTCTTCTATTTTCTTGCTTAATCATAATCATTCTCTTGTGAGGTATACATCATCTCTTAGATCTACTGTGAGGATTTTCACAATAAATTGAGATGAATTTCCCTACCTACCTTATATTATCCTCCCTGGGTACATAACACTTGCATGCAAGATAATGAGGAATCAAATAAAAGGGGAATTCAACCTAGACATTCTCTCCATAACAAAGGCTTGTGCATAAGACCAAACACTCAATTAATGCAAATTCATTTTCAATGAATTTATATAGCCACTTTGGAGGCCTACAAGAAGACATTGCCATTCAACTATGGTTATTTGTTGTTGGAATTTGTAATGTTTAACTAGCAAACACCACCGGGATGCCATCTTCTACCAATGGAAAAAGGTCTATTTTTTCCGCATTTGCACCATGGCACATGAGGAAAGAGGCTAATTGTATCTAGTTGAATAACAAGTCCTTTACATCCTAATATAAGAAAACGTTGGAGGAAACCTATAATCAACCTCAGTTCCCCACTAAGATCATCAACAATTACATAAAGTGGTTAAGGTTTGAGGCTAGTAGTGATGACAACTATGTCAAGTTCATTATGGGGGGCATATAAGATAGAGGTAATACTTTAGCTTACATCCGGATAGCTAAAACATCCATGAAGAAGTACAAATCTAGCCAAGAATCAACATCTCAACCACAAACAAAGTGGACTTCTTCCTTTTTCCCAAAAATAAATAAAATGATGGAGATGAGGAGTTCGAGAGAGTTCCGATCATCTACCATGATCCATTTCTCCTTCTAGAATAATTCCAGAATGAAGAAAGATAAAGGACCTAGAGGCAAGAGCATCATCTAGTCACACAACATTAGAAGGGAAAACATATACAACCACATCAATGCCCAATCTAACATTGTAGATTCCCTAGATTGTCACATACACAAGGATAGATCGACAAGAGATGAGGTGCAAGAAGGATTACCCAATTGTTTGAAATATCCATGCAGCTCCCCCTTACAAAGAAGTCAATGATCCATCCACTATCAATAATGACCTAAATAAGTACAAGGGACCCCAATGTTGAGACTTCACAAGCTCCATTGCTAAGCACCATTCCCACTCCTTCGAATATTATTCCACTACATATGAAGTTGACAACACAGCAAGATGTGGGTGACCTCACCTACATGGAACAACCACCATCATTAGTGGCTACAACAGAGATAGAGATGGACTTGCAAGACTCGATAGTGGATCAAAACACGCGGCAACCAAAATAGCTAGTCGAATGCCACAACCACACTAGTGGAATTGACATGGTGTAGACACAACCAATTGCAATGAAAAGGGATGGGTAGAATACCAAGGAACACCTTGTTGGTGGGATGAACTAGAAGATGTTAATACATGAGAAATAAGCATGACAACAACATCAAGAAGCCCCACAGAAGGATCAAAAGTAGGAAGAGAAACAAAAAGTGTAAGGGGCAACAAAAGATGCAAAAATGATTAATGCCCCTTATATGCTAGCAAGAACCTCACGACTAGTAACCCTCCTGCAATAGTCCCAACGATGTCGTTAAATCAGACAATCACTATGCAATTCATAGCAAGGTTGGTGCAAGATAAATAATATCGATTTAGACTCATGCAAGGATGCTAAAATAATTTTAACATGGTGTAGTACATCACTTCCAATGGGTAAGAAATAATCGAGAAGGCTACCATCCACCTGAGCACTAATGTTGAACAAGATAACATGAAAGCAAGTAGTAGGCCCACAACTGTCACAATGATGGAAATGTGTCTCACCCTGATTAATCCAAAATCATACCTACACCCTCAAGCATCGCAATCATTAGGCATTTGTCAAGTGGAGATGAACAACTTGATTAGACAACATTTCATCTCATGCAACGAAATAGGGAACATATTGCTACATGCAGAAAAATAACTAATGTAGCTAAAGGTAAAAAAATCAACTCCAACTATAGCTATTTGAAACAGTTGTGAAAGCAGACAACTTGCGATGAGAGAAGGTAGCCCTCAAAGACCAGTATTTAAAGAAGTGAGAACTATATACAATGAATGAGAACTCTAACCATAAAAACTCATATTTTTGCTCAAAAACACCCAAAAACAACTCCAAAAAGAAAAGTGGTGATACCAATATCAACTTTTTTTTTCATGGTTAAAAATATAGCCATGAACTAAAAAATCCATATTGTTGTTAACAAAAACCTTAAAATCAACCCCTGAATTGAAAACTAATGCTATTGGCATCACAATTTGTTTTCAAGAGTTGAAAAATAATTTGTTAGCAACTGTTATTATTGCAACAAAACTATTAAAATTATATCTATTTAATTTTAATAAAACTTGCATATTAAACAAATTATTTAATAAATTAGTTTCACCACTCTTTCCATATAAACTCGAAGAAACTATGATAATATTCACAATCAAATCGTATATTAAACCAAAAAAAGTACAAACGATTCATATAAAAATTCAAACACTCCTTTAGAGTTTTCAGACAAACATCATATTAATAAAAGATATAAAATGTTTCATGTACAATTATTCAAACTAACTCGTGGATTCTAACACCCCATCAGAATCTACATTATCTTCAAATGGAGGATTGGAAGAAGATGTAGATGACTCATATTCTTCTTTATTATCAATGAGTGAACCATCTAAGTCTACATGTATTCCCAACATTTGAGATGTCGGATTCCTTTTGGATCTATGGCTTGGTTTAGAAAACTCCCATCTTGCAATTATTTATTTTTCCAACAACTTCTTGATAATCTCTGTAGTCATGGAGCCAAGAGTTCCTTTCTTTGTCAACTGGAAGCCATAAATAAGGATATCAACATCGTCTAATTTCAAGATGTCAATGCAATGACGATTTATATTTTGACTCTTTCTTTTTCTCTTTCTGCAAACATTTTTCTCAACTACCATCTCTGGCTTGTACACACGATCAAATGGGTGTGTATCTGTTGCATACCAATGTACTTCAATTGATATAACTTCTTCATTTTCTTTAATGACCTTCATAAATTTTGAAATCTAGAATGGATAATCACATGGATCATTTGTAGCCAAAACTACAATCACTCAACCCTCCTTAATATCTTGTATTGAGCCCCTGTAAATTTCTTCCATCGCTTCATGTTGTGCATATGATCTTCTAGAGCCAATATACATTTCTCTTTCCTCTTCTTGAGAAGACTCAACACCTTGAGGTTCAACATTTGTTTCCTTGTTTTCATTTGACATACTTTGTGGCCAACTAAATGGATTCTTCAAAAATATGTCTCCATTTGTAGAGTTTGAAATTATGTCAGTTTGCTCCATGAAAAAAGAATCCCACAAAACAAAATCAATAACAGCAAAGTACTCACACGTATGTTTGATAGACTTTTTTATTTCATCCAAACATTGAGAAGAATCGACATCTCTATCATGTCGTCTTACATTATGAATCTCGACAATTCATTGCAATAACAATAACTTTGAAGCATTTAATTGATGACTTGGGATAAATTTCAGAAATGTTAAACCTGATGCAGGCCCCCATTTTGCACTAGTTGAGTACTTCTTGCCCCATATTAATGTTTTCCATCAATCTATTTTTATATGAAATTGATATTGAAAGCTAATGTCATTAAGTTTTTCATTTCTTCACCATGCGATCCCAAAATAAATCTTCACATGTTAACAGTTTCTTCCAATGTGTGTACAAGAGGCTCTAGACTGTATGTTTTTCTTAAAATTTCAATTAATGATGGTAGGCTCCCAACATTCTTCTTCCTCAATGTGACTACAAAATGGCTAAACATTTTATCAATATGGTCATGTGTATGCCCAACAAGAAGGAAACCAACTTTTACCTTTTGAAAAATTCCCAATTCAACAAGCATGTTTAGATAACCAAACACTATCTATTTTTGTTTTCTTAGCTGGTGTTGTCCAATTACAGATAAAGAATTATAGGAAGACAACCAGGCCAATGAGTAAGGACATGTTGAATTATGGTGATGGTATGATTTTCATCATTATGGATATTTGGAGCTAGAAAGTAAACCCTTGGAGACATCCTACCATTAAAAAACAAACAACCAACCAAGTGAAACTAAATAAAATTTCCCTCATTTAAACTCTTTGGTATACAGACAAAATGTGGCAAAGTGGTTTTTTTTACTGATCCATGCCATTAATTATCATACCCATATACTTATGTGTAGCATCATAACACTTCTTGCGATGCTTGAACAACTTTTGTTGTTCACTCGATTGTTGATTGCAATGTGCTTGAAGTGCATTGATATTGGAATCTAAAAATAACATAAAATTAAAATATTGATAAAGAGTTTTCATAATTGATATTAATCCAAGAACAAATAATTTTGTAAATACATTCCTCTTTCTATCCCTTCTGATGTATCCCTTCTATATTTAAGAGAAGCACATGTACTGCAAATCCCCATCCTTGACCTCTTAAGAATGTGGATGTTGTTGAACATTTTTTCCATACTCTTGTAAAATATGCATATTTGATGAAATTGCCATTTCCTTTAGTATCTTCAATATATTCCATGTATAAGTTTTAGATTTCCTGCCTTGTGAAATTATATGGAATGTGTGTTGTTTCTCGATTTGGCATACTCTCTCCATGCTTATAAAAGAATACATGCATCCATGACATTGCAATGTGTGTTGGCACCCCAGTGATTCATCCATGGTCATCTTTAGAATAAAATGTAGGATCCTTTTCTAGTCTTGTCTGGATTCTTAATAGTCAAAAATTACTAATTGAGTGAATTCTTTTGAATGTCTTTCTGCTAAGCAAAATATTTCCAATGCGATAATTATAACATGTCTTTGTACAAATCATGCACCCCTCTAAATATGATTTTTGCATATTTTTTTCATTGACATATATGCCTTCCTTTTATCCAAGGCATAATTGTATTCCTTTTATCCAAGGCATAATTGTAGTCTATACATTTCAAACAATTGTTTTGGCAATGCTCACTCGAAATCAAATTAGTAATAGAACTTGGACTTGTGAGCAATTATTTTCTAGACCTTGTATAACTTGAATGCTTTGGATTGATATAAAAATGTCTAGTCCTACACTTAATCATGTTCATTGTTGCATTTTCTCTCTGCATTTCTTAGACCATTGTGTTTGCAATAAAATCCTCACTGGAATGAACGTCTTCATCACAATGAGGAATGTCATCCCCCTCATTGAAAATCACATTGAAAATCTCATCACCAAATTCAGTAGGAAAATGATTATCTTCATCATTAACAAGTTTATCACTTGGAGGAAAATCATTATCTTCGTTAATGATGCTTCATCAACAAAATCATCATCGGTGCCTTTGAAATCATCACTTGGAGGATAATCATTATTATTGTTATTGGTGTCTTCATCCTCACCACAATCATCATCGGTGCTTTTAAAATCCTTGCTTGAAAATCTCATCACCAAATTCAGTAAAGAAAATGATTATCTTCATCATTAACAAGTTTATCACTTGGAGGAAAATCATTATCTTCATTAATGATGCTTCATCAACAAAATCATCATCGGTGCCTTTGAAATCATCACTTATAATCATTATTATTGTTATTGGTGTCTTCATCCTCACCACAATCATCATTATTATTGTTATTGGTGTCTTCATCCTCACCACAATCATCATCAGTGCTTTTGAAATCATTGGAGGATAATAATTATTATTGTTATTGGTGTCTTCATCCTCACCACAATCAATAACAATAATAATCCTTGGAGGATAATCCTTATTATTGTTATTGCCTTTGAAACCATCACTTGGAGGATAATTATTATTATTGTTATTGGTGTCTTCATCCTCACCACAATCATCATTATTATTGTTATTGGTGTCTTCATCCTCACCACAATCATCATCAGTGCTTTTGAAATCCTTGGAGGATAATCATTATTATTGTTATTGGTGTCTTCATCCTCACCACAATCAATAACAATAATAATCCTTGGAGGATAATTATTATTATTGTTATTGGTGTCTTCATCCTCACCACAATCATCACTATTATTGTTATTGGTGTCTTCATCCTCACCACAATCATCATCAGTGCTTTTGAAATCCTTGGAGGATAATCATTATTATTGTTCATCACTATTATTGTTATTGGTGTCTTCATCCTCACCACAATCATCATCAGTGCTTTTGAAATCCTTGGAGGATAATCATTATTATTGTTATTGGTGTCTTCATCCTCACCACAATCAATAACAATAATAATCCTTGGAGGATAATCCTTATTATTGTTATTGGTGTCTTCATCCTCACCACAATCATCATCGATGCTTTTAAAATCCTTGCTGGGAGGAAAATCATGAAATTCATTATTATTGGTCCCTTCATCCTCACAAGCATCATCATCACGATGCAGAAAATTTTTATTTTTTTTTTAAAAATGCATAACAACAATTTTCCAAAAATATCCTTTGATAAGTAAATATAAAATAAACCAAATGTTCTAACTTACTTTCGCCATGGATTTCATTTTTTCCAAAATAACTTGCATTTTAAAATGTATACAAATATTAACACATACCTACCCAAAATTAGATTTTAATATGTATCCTACTCCATAAAACAATTACTTTTAATAAGAGAGATTCCTACCATTATAGCACAATAACAAATTCTTTATATACATAATACTTGCATGCATTTTCCTTCTTTGATAAAAAAATTCAATACGAATATGCGTTCAATGCATAAATATGAAAATTTCTAAAAGAAGACACATAAATTCATATTATAATCTAAAGGAATGTAAAGCATGACTCCTTCCACAATTCATTCGCTAGTGGTAAGCATTCGATGTATAAATATGGAATTTCCTAAAAGAAAAAACACATATATATTATTATTCTATTCTAAAGGAATCTAATGCATAACTTCACATATATATTATTATTCTATTCTAAAGGAATCTAATGCATAACTTAATCAACAAAACATTCGCTAAGGTAAGCTTTCAAATGTTTAAGATAGAGAGGATAAAATTCCGTTAGTGAATACATAATTATTCTTTTAAAATAAAGCCATAAAGGTTGTGTGAACTTTTAAGGTTAATTTACAGCATGATACATAACCTTTATTAAATCTTAATCTATGAGTATCTCTAAGGAGGAATACGATATTAGTTCAATCAAGACAATGCAACCAGTAGGATGGCATAAATATAATTCAAATTTATAATGTTATTGAGTAAAGAGTACGTAAATTCAACTTCCAAAGTAAGAGACAACATACATAGCTTTATTAGTTCTAAATATAAATGCACTATGGGACCACTAACCGATGTACAGGTTTTATCCTAGAACAAGAATAGAGAACATCAAAAGTCAGAGTAGATAAACAATTCAACGATACCATCTTTTGGAGAATAAAATCTATAGTAACAAGATAAATAGAAGCATAGCTTCAAGTCCCTGCTTAAAATAATGGAGTATATCTAACATTAATAATGGAGTATATCTGACACTCATAACAATAGCATCTTCGAAGGGTGGTAGTTTTCTTAAACATTTAAACATATTTGGACTTGGACTATATGGCCTATTAATATATCTATAATAATAAGAAAATTGTTTTTTATTTTCATAAATAAGAACTTTATGAAAATAAGTTAGGTCAGTGTGATACAAGCAAGGAGCCGCTGGACTTTTATAATAATAAGAAAATTGTTTTTTTATTTTCATAAATAAGAACTTTATGAAAATAAGTTAGGTCAGTGTGATACAAGCAAGGAGCCGCCGGACTTTTTTTTTTGGAGGCTTTGTAATATAAGGAACTGCTTGGTCAAATAAAAATTATTTTTATAATGGTGATAGCAGCAAGATTCCTGAAAATCTGGTACATAAGAAACATATGGCTTTTATCCCCAATTTCCAAACTAAGCATTTCGCATGCTTAAACCTCTCAGTCAGCAAGTAATTTAAAATTGAAAATACTTAATACAATGAACATTGTTCTCTTATGATATTAAATAATTTTAATACTAGGAGATATCTAGGAGAGAATCTTTAAGTTCTTTCCTGTGAAGAGATCATACATTACACAAGAAGTATAAACGTCAATGCGTATGGCTAAGCCATTAAACCTCCTATACTCGGTAGAGAAACTATCTTATTAAAACTCGCGAGAAGTATAAACATCAATGCGTATGGATAAGCCATTAAACCTCCTATACTCGATAGAGAAACCATCTTATAAAAGCTCGAACCGCCTTTTTATCAAACCCTCTCCACCTAATGACAAAATTTAAATTTAAATGTAATCAAGTATGGAGATTCCTTTATACAATATAATCAATGAAAAAAGTAAAAGAACCTATCTAAACAGAAATCAAGAGAGAATAAAAATGTTCCAATTTTCAATTTTATTACCCAAATTCTATTATTTATAAATGCCTTCAACCTGTTAAAAGAAACCTTACTGGCGGGCAAATGGCAATATCAAGTGAATGCACAAAAACCTAAATAAAACTAGTAATAAAGGTCAACATTCTATCTAAAAATGAGGGGAAGATCGATTGAGGGGGTGGTGAAAGTCACTAAATAACGGAGATATGGGCAAATAAACAACAAATATTTTGGTGAAGCAATATATCTATATATATATGAACACGAGGTTTCATGCACCGTTATCAAATGACACAGACAGTCTAATCTCTTCTGCGCGTGAAACACATCACACTCTCATTTTTTGCACTATGATTTATTTTTAATCAATTCAAATAATTACTGAAATGAAACAGCTCCAGGCTTAATATTTCGTCCGTTGCAGAATTAACAGTGAGAAAACCTGACAAGAAAAAATAACAAATGTAATTGTACAAATATGGAAAAGAATCTAATGTTATGAGAACCCAAAAAAAAAAATGTACTAGGCTGTAATCAATACATCGGTATAGGTAATATCAGAATTAATAACAAGAAGGCCCATACAGACCATAGACTGTTCAAGTAGGCGCAAGCCGAGGCACAATCATTGTTTCCACCAAGAGCATACAGACCATGGAGCCGAGGCACAAATTCACACAACCAAGAAACTAAAAGAAACCTGAGTGTGGACCTGAAGCTGTAGCCGAGGCGGGCCATTCCAGCAGATATTTCTCCCCACAAGGGGCCTTTGGGCCCAATGTCTTGGAACCTGGGCTCCATTCCAATTCTCAGCTTTACAGTTGCACAATTGAGCTCCCATACTGATATTGTTGTACCCAAACTTTGCAGCATCCATCACGACACTAGTGCATGCTCCTGAGAAGAGCGTGTGAAGCTCATAGTTCCGTTCCTCGGCAAGGTACCGCATCGTTGAGTCCTTGCGTCTATTCTTTCCGTTCTCGACAGGGTACCTCACCGTCAGGCCCTTCTACCATCCTCCTTCCGTTTTGACTTGCGGGAACTTCATGTAGGGATTTCAGGAATCATTACCATCCATCCTTCGTCTACACGCTATTAGGGACTAATGGTGCTGAGGAGTGAGTCCGTTCTCACTGCGCACCTCCCAACGCATACGTGACCAGCTCCGTCCTGGCCCACCTCATACGCCCTCATGCATTCCTCTCGAGCAAGCGGATCAGTGATTATCTACCCATGCGTGGTATTCCGTCGGAAGTCGACATCGTCGTCGCTCCCCCTGTGTGTGATTTACCTGTACTCTACGACCCTTTTTATTCCTTTTTGTGTCCGTCGGTGAACCGTTTCACCTGTCGCTACACGCATTTCTCACAAACAAATTATTAGTAGTACTGTCCTCAATATTCATCATTTTATTCATAAATATGCTACTTCGTTAAGCATTTAAAATTCATTCAAACATTTACTAATTCATCAAATTAAATATGCATTTCGTTGCTAAACTTTCTTCGTTCTCATCATATATTTGTTGTTTATCTAGTCGTTAAGCATCATTCATAAACATAGTTAATCGTTAAACACATTTAGTCATTCATTTACATCTACTGTTTCGATATACATACTCAAAATAAGATTAAAAGTTATTTTATTAATGTTGCAAATGGTCGGGTCACTCAACAGGTGCCCTCAATGTCTACAAAAGTCCAGGGGCACTACACATCCCCCTCATTGAAAATATCATCACCAAATTCAGTAGGAAAATTATTATCTTCATCATTAACAAGTTTATCACTTTGAGGAAAATCATTATCTTCATTAATGATGCTTCATCAACAAAATCATCATCGATGCCTTTGAAATCGTCACTTGGAGGATAATCATTATTATTGTTATTGGTGTCTTCATCCTCACCACAATCATCATCGGTGCTTTTAAAATCCTTGCTTGGAGGAAAATCATGAGATTCATCATTATTGGTCCCTTCATCCTCACTAGCATCATCATCAATCCCATTAAAATCCTCGCTTGGAGGAAAATCATGAGATTCATCATTTTGGTCCCTTCATCCTCACCAACATCATCGTCGGTCCCATTAAAATCCTCACTTGGAGGAAAATTTTCATCATTGTTGGTGTCTTCATCCTCACTAAAATCACCATTAGTCCCATTAAAATCCTCACTTGGAGGAAACTCATCATCATTCTCATTGAAATCCTCGCTTTGAGTAAATTCATCATCAATCCCATTTAAATCCTCGCTCGGAAGAAAATCATCACCAGTACCATTAAAATCCTTGCTTGGAGGAAAATCATCATCTTTATTGGTGCCTTCATCTTCACCAAAATTATCATCGGTCCCATTAAAATCTTCGCTTGGAGAAAAATCATCATCAACCCCATTAAAATCCTTGCTTGAAGGAAAATCATCATTGGTGCCTCTAAAATCATCACTTGTAGGAAAATCATCAATGATGTCTTTGAAATCATCACTTGGATGAAAATAATCATTAGTGCATTTTAAATCATCACTTGGAGGAAAATCATCATCAGTGCCTTTGAAATCATCACTTGGAGGAAAATTGTTATCATCTTGCTCAGTTTCTTTAGAATCCCCACTTGGATCAATAGCACAAGAAGCACGCGAAGAAGATGTTGATGATTCAGAAATTGAATTTAATTATGATGAATCCATGACTTCTCACTCAAAAATAGAATAATAACCCAATCTCAATAAGTTTGAGAATGATATTTTCCCTCACTTCTCCAACAACAAAAAAATAGTGCAATTATGTCACTCCCCAACAATATTATAGCTAGGAAAATGAAATACATTTCCTCCAAAATTAAATTCCACATTTATGCCACGTGAACATAAACTAGTAAAATTAGACATAATCTATGGTATATATAAACACATATTCATTTTGTACTTTTCATTTTAGCGAGCATAAATTAAGACATTTGTTTAATTATTATGCTTTAACTTTTTACCTTTTTTTATCCCACATTCATAAAACTAGTTAAGTTAAACATATCATGGAGGATTTAGAGAACATTCATTTTGTACTTTTCATTTTAGCGAGCATAGATTAAAACATTTGTTTAATTATTATGCTTTAACTTTTTACATTTTTTTATCCCACATTCATAAAACTAGTTAAGTTAAACATTCATAATGCAGGAAAAATACAAAAGATCATGGAGGATTTAGAGAACTGTGAAATCTTGAATCATCTTAAGTTAAACATACTCTACCCAGGGGCATCTATTCCGTCAAAATCACCCGGGGATCGCACCTAGCCTGGACCACATCAGTCGTCAACTTGGATGGAGTTTTGGGGTGTTTCCTCCCTAGTTCACTCCAAATGGGAATTGAACCTGGGTCTCCTTGCTGACGAGACCCGCACCTTAACCGAATGAACTAGCGGGAATTGACATAAAACTAATTAAATTAAATATATTCATGATCATATGTAAACTCACTCTTGTTTTGTAATTTTCACATTTGTGACTATCCATTAAAGAATTTGGAGCAATTTACTCGCACTTTGAAGGTTAGTTTTTTTATAGTAATTTTGTTAAATTTGTAGTTTTTTTGGCATAGCTTTTTGTTTTGAGATAGTTGTTTCATTTTACAATTTTATTAATCCCCCATTTGTAAAAACCAGTAAAGTTAAACCTAATCTAGGCTACATAAAAAAAATTATTTGTATTTTTCATCTTTTGCGAGCATTAATTAAATACTTTGGCACGATATAGGAGGGTCTTTCAAGACTACCAAGGAGACTCAAGAGAGGATTTTTTAGTGTTTTCAATGTTATTTATCTTTTCCATTTTTTAATTTTTTTTAAACATACATTTTTTTTAAGTTAATTTTTTTAAAACAATAATGAGGAAGCGACCAACGCAAAGGGGTTCCCCCTTTGGATAGAAACCCATTGGGACCTATCCAAAGGGGATCAAGGGGTGCTCAATGGAGCGAGGAAATGCTCCATAGGGTGCCCTCAAAATCCTTTCATTCAAATGGGGTGGCCATTGGCCGCCCCTTTGGGCGCTCGTTGGAGCAGAGGCCCCTTTGGATAACATCCAATGGGTTGTTATCCAAAGGAGGAATCTCTTGGGGCGTTCGAGGAAGCAAGGCTTCCTCAAACAAAGGGATGCCCATTTTGGTTAGCATCCAATGGGAGGCTAAGCAAAAGGGGCACTCTTTTGGGAACCCGAGAGAATGGAGGCCACTCCCCTATAAAATTAAAATAAAATTTAAAAAATGATTTGTTTAATGTTTTGTTTTATTATCTATAATTTAAAATGTATTTATGTTTTTTTTTTCGTATAGGAAAAATGACATCAAAAAAATATCTGTCAACATTTATGGAGCAAGAGTTGCAATGATGACATCTAAAAAAGTAGGTTGGTCGTCTGAGAATGTCAAAGGTGATGTTGAAGGTCAAAACACTATTGATCCAAAAACTAGGAATCATAGAGATTGGAAATATTCAACAAAGGAAAAGAAAATGAATTATTCGTGGTATGTGAAGGACAAGTATATGAACGGTCCGGAAAGCATTTACTTATATTATATCGAGTTTGAATATATTCAATCAAATAATAAACCAATGGGCTTGGTGCAAGATATGTGTTTGGTGTCGAGTACAGATACTTTTTATGTCCTAGTGAAACAAGGCAAGACGTATCAGAAAATACGATATTGTTTGAAGGTATCAAATTATAGGATGCAATAATGTTTCTTATATTTTTGTGCAAAAATCATGCAACATATTGAAAATGGGAATACAAGTTTTGATACTTTGCTAATTGTTAGTTTTTTTGTACCGAGAGGAGTGAGGTGCTCTACAACCCAGTATGGGAGAGATGTTGTCACGAATGTAACGTAACACTACAAAAAATAAAACGTAATTAAAAATTTTCATATCTGCTCATTAAATGAAAATAAATAAATTATGAAAAGTAATTAAAAAAATTGTGTTGGCCTATAAAATAAAAAATCAAAACTACTCAGATCTATCAAGAAAGAGCGGATAAAATTTCTTGAGTTTAAGATAATAATAAAAAAATCACCTCAAAAAATTGGATCCCTCTCGATGCTTGATAAATCTAGGTTTAAGATGGATCTATGCTGGTATTTATTACAAGTAGGACGATATGTCAATCTAAAAATTTTAATACCATTTTTTTTTTTTTGCGTCATTTTTCCAAGTCATGTCCAAAAAATTTGCATTGGGTCACAATGGCCTAAACCACTTGGCCATATTCATGATAGTTTGTCAAATTGATGATAAGTGTCAAATAATTACCAAGCATGATGTCTAAGTTAGTAATAATGTAAAATTAGATCCAAGTGGAAAAGGTGGGTCACATTAAGAGAAAATTCTCAATTCAAAGTTTGTAATATTCCCATCCAAATGAACTATCATGGAGGAAAATTACTAGTTTCCAGGGTTGGGGGTGGAAGCATTAAAATTTGGAGTAAAGGAGCTACAAGACCCAAAATGACTTTAGACTTACAAATTCACATTAAATGGTTCAATTAAATAATAATACAAAGAAAATAATGTGGCATTGGACCATGAGGGCACATAAGAGGTTGTGGGACCCATTTGTGGAAAGATTCCCCACTACACTTGGCATGGTTCTCTCACCAATTCGAGTTAAATATGAAGGGTAACATACTTGGGGGAGTTTAAGAGGTATTATTCATGGATTGAGTCATGTAAGGTTGAATTGGAGTGGAATAATAACTCCCATGGAAGGGGAAGAGGCATCTTAGAAGAATTGTGACACTTGGGCTACATTCCCTAGCTTCTATGACAACAATGATGAAGATGCTATCACACATATGACACAAATCAGACATGAATGCTGACATATGACATATATGACATGTCAGGGATAAAAATATCCTCCAAAAAGGCACACAAGGGAGATAGGGCAGCCAAAGAGACACCCATTCGAAATGAGGGAAGATGGGGACTAGGAATTGTTGGACAAGTGGCATACATTGGAATCTCTTCCCGACTTGAGTTGGAAGGAATCTTTTGGAAGGAATTCGACCCATGGAGGACTTGATAAGTTTATAAAAGACAAGAACAAAGAAGGAGAGTATATTTTGATCATTTTTTATTTGGATCTTTGCAATTTGGAGAGCTTCTAGCTTGTCCATGCTAGTGGAGTGTTTACTCTACTTGCCTTAGTACCAATTTCGAGGTGAAAGATTCCCATCCTAATTGGAAATTAGAGAGGACATTCAGACCTTTCATTTGGATATACAATGGATTTCTTATTTGCAGGTTGAAGCTACAGGGCAGCTTGTGGTTCTTTCTTCTACAACGTGTTCTCACCTCTATCTCACATTTCCTTGCATATTTTGGCTCTTGGATTAATTGCGCCTTTGGTGAGATGCTGATATCTTTGTGAGAGTCCAAGAATATCCATTTATTTGTATTCTGATAAATATACTCTGTATTTGATGCTCAAAATACTCTCAGGTCGAAATACCAAGTGAAACTATGTAAAAATACCAAACAATGCATAAATGGTGCAATTTTCCCTATATCTTGTTGTTGGAGCTTGAAGAGGATTTATTTCAATTTGTATTAGTCAATATCTGTGATTGTTTTTATGTATGGAGTGTCATTAATGTTCTGAAGAAGTTTCATTAACATTTCACAATTCCTTGGAACCTAAATTTCGAATTTCATAACTAGTGGTGAGGTTTACTAGCATTTCCCCCTATGTGAATACATGTATGCAAACATCTAATTTATGGGAGTTGCAGAAGCATATAGGAACTAATTGATGATGCATTGGGGAGATCATTGAAGTAATTTATCAGTACCATGTCTCTGTTATGAAATTTTAAGAGGTCTTACAACATTTGGAAATCCATATTTGTCCCCTACCCTTGGGGGTTTGAGCCTCGAATTTACTAGTAAAATTCCCCAACTTCTCTTGAAGTTAAATGAATGTTGCAGAAGTCTCCTGATAGTGTATAATAACCCATGAGGTCCATTTTTATGTCTTAATACCATTCATATACCTTCAGACTCAATTTGAGAGCAGTTGAAACCATTTGGAGCCATCTACCCTTGGGGGTTTCAACATCGATTTTCCTAGTAATTCTGCCTCTCATTCTCTAAGTGTAAATGCAAGTTGCTGAAGTATTTGTAAAGTGTCCAAGCATATAATAGTTGCTTTACTGTTTCCAAATACATCTCAATCCTCTATACACCATTCTAAAATATTTGGGATCATTCGGGACAGTTTGGGGCTTTACTAGTCCAAGTTTCGAAAATTGACTAAATTGGGAAAAATCTCAAATTGGGGACATTACATTATGTTTCCTCAAAGTGACTTCTTCCATAATTAAAAATATGACTTCTTTCATAATTTACAAAGTGACTTGTTTTTAAATTATGGTTATGAGGAATACTCAATTTTATTTTATCTATGGTCATGTTGTGCTTGGGAAGAATATTTATGTTTCCTCAAAAAACGCCCATTCGACTGCCACTACATCATCTCGACTTGCAAGATCCTGATTTTGTGCTACATATTACCATCAGATGTATTGGTTTAGGATATTAGTTTTAATTTTTTACTTGCAACCAAACTTTGCAATTTTTATTTAAGCATGTATTGTGAATAAGAGATGGGGAGATATTCCTCTTAGTAGGAAGCTTAGGGGGTCTACAAGGAGAAACTTTTGCTTATGTATATTTTCAAACATCAAATGTAGCAGTGAAGTTTCATATTCAACAATCATTTTCTCATTGATCAAACTGTGTATTTTCCTTCTTGATTTCCTTTCTCTTATTTAAATGCAGAGAAGATTACTGCAATCCATTAATCAACTTTCTTTGTTCATATCAAATGTTAGTTCTGGTTCTTTGTTTATTGCTAATTTGCTTGAACTTGAAAGTTGTGTTTAAATACATGTATCTGATCTTTTAACAGTGTTTTAAGATTAGATTTTCATCCATGAATGCATAGTTGCCTTACCTATTCATTCATCTTCCTTTATTTCTTTCCATTATTTTAATATCGGGTTTGATTTTTGAGTAGAGTACCAATGATTTGTGAGATTTCACTCTTTGTGTTAGACACCCTTTAACTTCAACCTTAGATATTTTTTCAGCCTTGTGACCCTTTCTTCTCAGACCTTCTCTTCAAATATTATCACCCTTTACACGAAATCTATCTCAAGCTTTAAGATCATGTGCTAGACATGTCCCTTTTGCAGTCATTGGACATCTTCTAGCGCTAACAGGATTTATATATACCTGGTTAAAATAGTTAATATTAAAAGGATCTTTAACCTAATTGTTAAGTTGGTTAGTATTAAATATGTACTGGTCCTTAACCCAAAAATTGAATCACAACAAAGAACCCTTATACTTTAGAAATAATCAAAATACATTCACCATAAGAATAACACTAGATATAGAGAAATACCCTTAAGGTAGGGTAATACCATCAATTACTACTTATGGAAGGAAGCACTCTGGAAACCATGCTTGCCACAATACAATTCATCACATTTATCTCATACAATGGTACTCATGCATATTTATTCTTTCTAATGAGTATTCCTAAGGGACCTATTCCAACTATCCCTTATTATTATGTTATTTCTTCTAACTACGTTGTGGGGCTATTTATTACCCACCAACTACCACGTGGGTCTATTACATGATTATGACCACATTACATACATTATCCCCTTGGATACCTCTGTAGGTACCCCACATTATCCTCCCTAGGTACATAACACTCCACCCCCTTTGCATGTTTCGGCCTCGAAACATGGGAGGAAGACATATAATATAATCTATTAAGCAATGTAGCTAATTGGTACGAAGCACAAGCATCCAACCATCCTAGTGAAATATGGACACATGGTCCAATTTCTTCCTTTCCACCTTTATCATGATTTTGGTTTCTCCTTTGGTTCTATGTTGTTGATGTGCTAGTTTGATATGTCCTTACATTGTTGTTAATATTCCATGTTCCTCCATAATTGTTGCCTCTTTGATTCCATGTTCATTTATGTTGAGCATTGGTTGTCATTAATGTCAAGTGTTTGGCTGAAGCAGATATCAAGTGTTTGAATATGATATTGTTGAGTATTGGTTGTCAATGATGTCAACTGAAGAGGATGTCAAGTGTTTAAATGTCATCCAATGTCAAGAGGATTTCAGCTGATTCAGTATGAATCATTGATATCAGCCTAAGTCAAAGTGGATATAGCATTCTAGCAGAAGCATGATGAAGCAACTTTGTGGTAGTTTATGTGCATGATGAAGAAAGCATGAACACCAGAAGTATATGCGCAAATAGTGAAGGTGACAAATATGTATGGAACTTTGGAGTATATCTAAGAGTGCATTATGTCTGAAGATGTATATAATCAAGGATACAATACTCAAGCAACTTTGGAGTATATCTAATAGTGCATCAAGGATACATCTTGCAGGTGAAGTTTGAACAAGTACATAAGATGATACATCATGCATATCCAGAAGATACTTCATGAAGATCTAGTTCAAGAAGAAACACAAGTAATGAATCCTACATCATGTGGCTCTTGCGCAGAAATCAAGTCCACCAAGTCATACTCTCTCATGCCAGCAAATTGAAGGATTTGATTGAACAATGGTGCAAGTGATCAAACTGCCAAGAAGTTGGTTGAACAAATGGACAAGTAAGCAAGCAAGCCTAAGCATTGCTTAGTTGATGGTTGGGTGTGCGCAGGAAGAAAGGAACAGCAGATGGTTGGACAAACCTCAAAGCGCGTAAGCATAACCAATCAAAAGATGCTTTCAGTAAGTGGAATGCACAAGAACTCCTGGAATGGTACAACGGTTGAAGATCATATATGAGCAAATTCCACAGCCGACGAACAACAAGTGCACAAGTCCCACAAGTGATGACAAGGCAGAAGTCAAAGTCCCACCAAGTAAAATTTGGAGTATGGAATACCCCAAAATATGTTTTTTATTTTTTTATTTAATATTGTGACAATTATTTTTATGTAAGAGTTATTTAAAACTCAAAAACACAAAGTGACACTTTGCACAACAAACTATTTTTTTTGTTAAATAAAATGAAAAGGCACTTGGAGAGTTCAGCTAAATGAGGGGACACCACCATGGCACAAGATAGCATGTGTAAGAAAGCTAGAGAGATCTTTACCAATCAAATCCAATCTAAAACTCAAAAACCATACAAGATCCTAAATCATAGGGATTTATGGATTGGTTGGATATTTGATTGGGATGGCACAAGACCTGGCAAAAACTATATATAATAGTGCACTGAGCTAGCATGGGACGTCATGTTGTGCATAAAGAAATTGTTGAGTGTTTCTCTCTTTTCATAAGTCCACCATTGATTGTTACGGACTATAAGAGAGAGAGTGTCATGTGGAAGTGTTGCTTGCATTCTAGTACATGGTGGTGATCCAGCTCGGGGGTGGAGTTGGGCAAATAGACGAGTTGCTCTTTCATATGGTTGGGAGGAGCTTATTCTCCATATCGCTATTCATATTATTCAAGTAAGTATTGTTTTCTTTCGATGGTTAAATATGTTGGTACTGGTGGATTTTAATGTGTTTTAAATTTGCTTCTATGTATATTTAAGCCATAAGTGGCATTACTCAAATCCTGTAACTTTGTCTTTGACATATAATTGGAATTACTTTACACACAGATTTATAACTTTTTGTTTGGATTTATGTATATTGGGATTACCTTGCACAGATCGAAAGTTTATCATTTGGATTTATGTATATTGGGATTATTTTACACAGACCAAACCATGTAGATCTCTGCTTAGTATTTTCTCCTTAGATTTTTGTTTACCCACGATGAGGATCGGATCCGTATCACTTCTATTCTTACTCAGTCCTTTCGAATTAAAATTCGTATAAATATAATTTTGTCTGTGTATATATGTATAAGTACTATATTTCTTGAAAGAAAGATCGGATCATTTATATGAACATATGCAACCTATAGGTATTATCTATGAGATGTATACATTAAAGTAAATCGATCAATCCCTTACGTTTGAGAATTGCATGAACCTCAGGGATCGATGCCCTTGTTTAGTCTCTTGAGTATGATCACGTTAACGCTATCAAATGTGGTTATCACAAGACTGGCTATCCGTGTTCAAACCTTTCATTCGCCTACCTGTCTGTATATTCAAGAAACTAAGTATGAGAAATGCAAGAAACAAGCCTTAAACCGATCTACGAAAATTATGTAAACTATCTCTATGTACGATCTCTACGTGTAAGAGTATTTGCATTCATACTGCGTGTAAATTTTTGTCCATAAAACTGTATCTTCAACCTTCGTCCTGGATTCGATTGTCTTAAGATCAGGTTCAAAAAACAAAATTGATGGCTCAAAAGTTAGAAATTTTATTATTATGTTGATACGCTATGTTATACCTGTGCATCTCAATAAATAAAATAAAATTGTGGATGAAATTAATAAATACAACTTACGAGAATAAGTTAAGATGATCCATAGTCTAGTGATGCTTGACTTAAGTATTGATCCGGTCTATATTGTTGGCGTTCAACATTTTCCATATTTTGCGGGTTTCCCTACCCCTCGAAATATTTTGCATCAATCCTGTGTGACCAGCTATATCATCCTTAGCGTATCTTCTGCAAGTATTCATAGTTGTCCTTGGTTTGTCTGCCTGTGTATCAAAGCAAGCGGTTTATCATCCTTTTCTTGGTTGGAGATTTCTCTATTGGGAGATTGGTATATCTCGGGTCCTATTTTACTCATGGTTTGTTTGTATGGGAGACGTGTATGTTCTTGAACCTGGCACTGTTTGTCTCTTTGGTTTACTTTCTGGCTTTAATTACTACATACTTTTAATATAAGTATCGACTTTTTCTTATGAAAAAAAAAACGGTTTTCTTTTTATTTTATCAGTGATTAATATCACAAGTGTAAATTGTATTTGTACAGTTTTGAATGTCCAATGTTTCCTTAGGTAGCAATGCTAAACCGACCTTGCTGGGTAAGATCTGGCTCCTGTATCTCAGTTAAAGAACCAAGAGTTTGATAATGGCGTCCCTCCTAAATATATAGGATTTCTTAGTTAATAGTTGTGATTGGATTGTCGTATATCTCCTTGATATGTGCCCTTATGTCATGAGGTGTGATGATTGTAACCGTTGGAAGAGAAGACTGATAAGTTGAGAAGAATAGTAATACTATTCACCATCATGAATACGTGTGCATGAAACTCGGCATTGATTGTTGATGCGACTCATTACTCTCCTTAGGCTACGCTTGCATGTTCCCTTCTGGTTGTCTACCAATACTTCCTTCATCCTCGCTCATGTCAAGATTGAAAGGGATAAACTTGGAGTTAGCAATATCTTGTTTTTTAATAGGTAACTTAGCGTGATAACTCGGTATTTAGGAGTGTAGGTTCAAACCATATTCCACATACTTTTTATAATGTGTCTTATCATACTCCCAAGTCTGCCAACTAGGGAAAAGAATTACCCTCTTTAGTTGGTCTTTTTAGGCACAAGTTTCATTACAAGTTTGGATGTGGAGAAGTTATTATTCTATGAAAACTTAGGAATCGAACTATGGTAAAGAAAACAAAAATATATATATGTGATTATGAAGTAAATGTTATATATATATATATATAGTTAGGGTATTCAAAATTTGTATTGAAATTGCAATTATCGCAAACATATTGTGAAAGAAAGTTTGGGAAAATATTATGTATTTTAGAAAGAATTGTTTAAATGCCATAAGGATATATGCATTTGAAATTCCCCATAAGTGTATATTAAACTACTAAATTTGCGTATTTTCTTACTATGATGTAGTAAAAAGGCCTTTTAAATTATGCATTCAAAATTACCAATGAATTATATTTGAAGTATCACTGATGCATGTAAATAGTTATACGTAAGAAAATTACCATAAATTAATCCTCATTTTATAATGATGGTAATATGATTATGATATATTTTTCATGTCCCAAATTTGGCATTGGGTCACAATGGCCTAATCAAATTGGCCCTATTCATTAGAGTTTGTCCAATTGATGCTAAAGGTCAAATAATTGCCAAGAAGGAAAATTACTAGTTTCTTAGGTTTGGGGTGGAAGCTTTGGGATTTGGAATAATGGGGATAATAAATGATGTTGGAACATTAGGATGGAATAAATATTTAATAAAGGAGATAAATAAATATATACAAGTGAAAATCAAAGTGGCAATTGATCATGAAGACACATGGAGGAAGTGGGACCCACACAAGCTAGAATTTATGTGCCACATGGCATCCTCTTCTTGCAATTTCGAATCCATGGGAAGCCTAATGATCTTGGGATGAGTTAAAAGGTCAATAATAATTTTCATGAGTCAATGAGGTTGAAATATAGAGGAAGAGTAACTCCCATGGAAGAGGAAGAGGCAATTTGGAGCTAGTGAGACACTTGGGCTAGATTCCCTAGCTCTATGACAACAATGATGAAGATGTTATGACACCTATGACAAAAATCAAACCTGAAGGCTGACATATGACATATATGACATGACAGGGATAAAAATAGACTCCAAGAGGGTGCTCAAGGGTGTTAGGGCATCTAAGATGCTTCCACATGTGATTTGGTGGAAGTGGGAGACTAGGAATTGTTGTACAAGTGGCGTCCTTTGGAATCTCTTCCCAACTTGAGTTGGCATGAGTCTCTTGGAAGGAATTCGACCCATTTAGGACATTAGAACTTTATAAATGTCAATAAAAAATAATTAAAGCATATTTTGATCATTTGTTGAATTTGCAATTGCATTTGTGTAGAGGGAGAGCTAGTGGATGACTAGTTTCTTGCCTTAGCCAATTTCGAGGGTGAAAGATTCCCATCCAAGTTGGTAATTAGAAAGGCCATTCAGGCCTTTCATTTGGAGCTTTAATGGAGTCTTTATTTGCAGGTGTAATCTATAGGGCAGCTCAGGGTTTCTTCTATTGCAGCACATTCTCTCAACCATTTCCAGTTTTGATGACATATTCTTGATCCTTGAGGGAGGGCGTTTTTGGTGAGATATTGTACTCTTTGGGGGAGCTTCTCATGCCCCATTTTTTTTTAATATGAATTAAATACTATACTCTTCATCTCCATAAAGTTTCAGGTTTAAATTCCAAGTAGAAATCTATAAATCTCATTTTTAATGAAAGAACAGTGTCATTTCCCCACTACATTGATGTATAGCATGATAATGTTGATGATTTTGAATTAATGGATGGTTATATAATAAATTTATGATTAATATACTTCCATGTATGTATTTTACAAGTTTCATGTACTATACTTGAGCATTTGAAGTATTTTTACTCAGTTTAATTGCATTGGGAGAAGAAATAGTGCCATTTCCCCAAGGGTCGAACTAGTGATTTTTGTTGTTGTTTGGGAGAGTTTTGGAACAGACTTAATAACTAATTAATGGTTCATTTGGGACCTTAATAACATAATTGAGACATCCCCTACCTCTATTCATAAATTTGAGTGGGTTTGGAGGCATTTGGGAATCCATTTTCAGTACTTACCCCAGGGGGATTTGAACCCCAAATTACTAGTAAAATTACATACTTGATCCAGAATATTAAGAGAGTTTACAGAGGTATTTTGGTGGCCATATCTCATCCCTGAAAATCATATTCAAGTGCTAATATCATTCATACACCTTCCTTGAATATTTGAAGGCATTTGGAGTTAATTTGAGACCTAGAGACCAATACTAGTCATAGGAAAATTACTAGTAAAGTTCCCTACATTGGCCAGAATTGAAAGAGGATTTGTAGAAGTATTATAAAGGTCCAAAATCATCCCTAAAACACATATTTATGTTCTAACATCATCCATATACCTTCTGAGAATATTTGAGACCAATTGGAGCAATTTGGGGACCTAGAGCTCAAAACTAGTCAAAGGTCTAACTAGGGAAAAAAGTGAAAAATTGTCATTTTAATAAAATTCATAACAAGGGCCATTATAGTGGTATCAGAGCATGGTCCTTGCACCTATCGATTAGGTACATACATTCAAGAATAATTGGAAACCATGTCTTACTATTATGATGAATCCTATGAGTACAATTCTTATGAGGAATATGCAGATGCTTATGAGCAATATGAAGCAGAATGTGAATGGCACGAGGAAGAGATGCCATCATGCAAAACTTCTTACAATTTCAGGAGAAATGAAGATTATTCTTATGAATTTAAATCTGATGAATATGAGTGCGTCACACCAACCAAGGATAATTCTATGAGTGAGTTCCAAATATGGAAAGCAACATATAACACCTTGCTCCAACAATATCAAAAATATGAAGAATATATTGCTTTGAGCAAAAATACACAAAATGTCATGTCTTTTGACTACTTTGCTGAACATATTTTGAAAATAAACCCAAAAATGAAGATGTGGAGTTAGTAAAGAAAGGTTTATGCCCTTCTTGTAAAGAACCTTGGAGAGAATATCATATATGTGTGCACGAAATGATGTCCTACTTAAGGAGATCTTTTGGGAATTCTTCAAAAAGAGATTCTAAAGATATTGACCCTAAGGAAAACAAGGGGCAAAATGCATCATCTTTCTTGAAGGAGCAAAAAGAAGAGACATCACAAGAGCTTGAAGAATATTCTATTGAGAATATGGAAGATCATTTCGAGACACCTTCTAGCTTAGACATGAACCAAAGAGAATCTACTGATGGATGCTTAAACTATGAAGGAGTACCTACTAATGGGTGCTCACACCTCTATGTTGGTGACATAGAGATCACTTTTGAAAGTGTTGCTGCAAGCCCAAGTTCCATTAAGCATGATAATGAAGACCTTGTAGTATTTTAAGAAGAACCAATATCAACTTCTCCATCACCACTTGAGCTTCATGAAGTTGGTCCAAGCAAAAATGAAGAAGATGAGGAGTTTCAATTGCAAGAGCCTCATTTTCTTGAAGGATCCTTAAAGATGAATGAAAAGAAGATCCAAGAGTCCCTCAACATTCTCCATGACACTCAAGCATTGGTGTCAAATTCTTCGTGGAGAGCTACTTCATTGGAGGAAACATCCTTCCTTGAAGACATGGAGAAGATTCAAAGAGCAATGTGCCACATCAAAGGTAATTTCATGTCTTTGCTTTTTGATAAAAAACATTTGTTTGAGCTTAATGAATTGTTACATGATGCATACTTGAAGACTAATGAAGATAATCATAAGCTCACAATTCAAAATGAGCAACTTTTGAAAAGTTGCAAGATACTTGTTTTTCCTCCTATATTTCAGATTGTCAAATGGTAGATTGTTTGGAGGATTCTCATGACATGGTGGATCATGAGAAATGTGGAAATTTGAATGTCCTTAATGTGTTTGAAGATGAACTTGAAGAGATCCAAAGACTTGATGTGGTGGAAGAGGAACTTGAATTGTCTCTTGATGAAGGTTATGCAATTTTTAAAGAAGAGCATGATTCCTCTACATTGGAACTAATCTACAACAAAGGTTTCACACTTTTGAAGGAGTTACATGATACTAACCATATGGATCATTTCCATGATGAAACTTCTGCACTTTTTGATCATTTGGGTGAGTTAGTTAATTCTCCTACATCCTACAATTCCATGTTTTGCAGCATTAGTCTCAATGTAGAATGGGTGAAAGGGTTATTTTTTATGGTGCCACATGAGAAGTATGGAACTCTTATATTTACTTTTTATGATGATATGGTTGGAGCACATTCTTATTCACATTTGCAGCAACATCCTTTGTTACTTTATGATGATGCACATCTACATGGATGCACCTATGATATGCATTTGAGTCACTTGAAGACTCATGGTTTTTCTTGCTCAACGCTTGATTCATTTGATGTTGGAGGAACTTCGTCCAACACTTGGGTGAATAGATTTATGATTGGAGAACATTTTTGTTGGAAGACACATACTTTTTTATATCTTTATGATTCTCACATTCAAGGACATTGTATGGGTGAGAGTTCTTTGAGTCATTTGAAGTCTCCTTGTTTTTTTGCTCATTATTTGGTTCAGATTTTAGTGGAGATTCTTCATTCACTTCTTGGATGAAAGAATACATGGCTGAATATTTTGATGCATATCAAATCCTTTTGGAGCAGCATTATAGAAGATGGGATCCTCACCTATATCATCGGAGCAGATTTGATTGGTCACTTGAAGCTTGTATGCACTTGGAAAATGGTGGTCTACTTGCTTGGAGGTATAAGCACTTTCATGATTCTTTGATGAAGCACCTCCTTGACGTACATTTTCATTATGTTGTTATGTACTTTGATGATATATATTTTGTACTCATGATGTTTGGAAGAATGCATACAAGAAAATGGGATCCAGGAATCCTCTTATCTAATGGTGTGGGTTGGACAGCACTCTTAATTGTTGGGGTGCATACAAGCAATGGGACCCTGGAATAATTTTTGTCTCATTGGTTTCAATTTTTTGGAGAAACAAGAAGTATGGGAGATGGATTTCCCACTTAATAAAGTGATTTTTATCAGAGTAGTGCAGCAGCAAGCATGGTGGTTCCTCTCTAAAATCTTCATGGAAACTCAAAGACTCAAGGTTGGGCAATTCAATGGCAACTTCAAAGAATTATACAGAAAGCAAGTTCTTCAACACCCATGTTTGAAATTGTTGGAGGACAAGCAATATTGGGAAGGGAGGATTTGTCATGTCCCAAATTTGGCATTGGGTCACAATGGCCTAATCAAATTGGCACTATTCATTATATTTTGTCAAATTGATGCTAAAGGTCAAATAATTGGCAAGGAGGAAAATTACTAGTTTCCTAGGTTTGGGGTGGAAGCTTTGGGATTTGGAATAATGGGGATAATAAATGATGTTGGAACATTAGGATGGAATAAATATTTAATAAAGGAGATAAATAAATATATACAAGTGAAAATCAAAGTGGCATTTGATCATGAAGACACGTGAAGGAAGTGGGACCCACACAAGCTAGAATTTGTGTGCCACATGGCATCCTCTTCTTGCAATTTCAAATCCATGGGAAGCCTAATGTTCTTGGGATGAGTTATAAGGTCAATAATACTTGGAATGATTCAATGAGGTCGAAATATAGAGGAAGACTAACTCCCATGGAAGAGGAAGAGTCAATTTGGAGCTAGTGAGACACTTGGGCTAGATTCCCTAGCTCTATGACAACAATGATGAAGATGCTATGACACCTATGACACAAATAAGACCTGAAGGCTTACATATGACATATATGACATGTCATGGATAAAAATAAACTCCAAGAGGGAGCTCAAGGGTTTTAGAGCAGCTAAGATGCTTCCACATGTGATTTGGTGGAAGTGGTAGACTAGGAATTGTTGTACAAGTGGCGTCCTTTGGAATCTCTTCCCAACTTGAGTTGGCATGAGTCTATTGGAAGGAATTCGACCCATGGAGAAAATTAGAACTTTATAAATTTCAATAAAAAATAATGAAAGCATCTTTTGATCATTTGTTGAATTTGCAATTGCATTTGTGTAGAGGGAGAGCTAGTGGATGACTAGTTTCTTGCCTTAGCCAATTTCAAGGGTGAAAGATTCCCATCCAAGTTGGTAATTGTAAAATCCATTCAAACCTTTAATTTGGAGCTTTAATGGAGTATTTATTTGTAGGTGTAAACTACAGGGCAACTCAGGGTTTCTTCTATTGCAGCACATTCTCTCAACCATTTCCAATTTTGATGGCATATTCTTGATCCTTGAGGGAGGGCTTTTTGGTGAGCTATTGTACTCTTTGGGGGAGCTTCTCATGCCCCATTTATTTTGTAATATGAATTAAATACTCTTTTATTCATATCCAGAAATTTTCAGGTCGAAATTCCAAGTAAAAATGTATAAATTTCATTTTTAATGAAAGAACAATGTCATTTCCCCACTACATTGATGTATCGCATAATAATGCTGATGATTTCGAATGAATGGATGGTTATCTGATACATTTATGATTAATAGACTGCCATGGATATATATTACAAATTTCATGTACTGTACTTGAGCATTTGAAGTATTTTTACTCAGTTTAATTACATTGGGAGAAGAAATAGTGCCATTTCCCCAAGGGTCGAACTAGTGATTTTTGTTGTTGTTTGGGAGAGGTTTAGAAAAGACTTAATAACTAATGAATGGTGCATTTGGGACCTTAATAACATACGTGAGACATAACCTATCGCTATTCATAAATTTGAGTGGTTTTGGAGGCATTTGAGAATCCATTTTCAATACTTACCCCAGGGGGATTTGAACCCCAAATTACTAGTAAAATTGCATACTTGGTCTAGAATATTAAGAGAGTTTGCAGAGGTCTTTTGGTGGCCATATCTCATCCCTGAACATTATATTCAAGTCCTAATATCATTCATATGCCTTCCTTGAATATTTGAAGGCATTTGGAGTTAATTTGAGACTTAGAGACCAATACTAGTCAAAGGGAAATTACTAGTAAAGTTCCCTACATTGGCCAGAATTGAAAGAGAATTTGCAGAAGTATTCTAAAGGTCCAAAAGTATACCTAAAACACATATTTATGTTCTAAAATCATCCATATACCTTCTGAGAAGATTTGGGAGCAATTGGAGCAATTTGGGGACCTAGAGCTCAAAACTAGGCAAAGGTCTAACTAGGGAAAAAGTTAAAATTTGCCATTTTAATAAAATTCATAACAAGGGACATTACAACATTCAAATGTTGGGAGATTGTATACATATAAATATATGTATTAATACATATATTGAAAGGTTGTGTTATATGCTCATTTTGTATGATTGAAGTATTTTTGAAAAAGGTATCTATTTAAAATAAAAAGGTATATAGTAAGGAATTTTACAGTATTCTAGTTTCACATTAAGAATTTTAAAAAGTTTTTGAAAATTATGAAATTTAGGGTTGTTAGAGAGTATGTGCAGAATCTGTAAAGTATCAATACACCAAGGGCACATCACCCAAATGCAATGATGAAGCATGGGTCATAATTCACTAAAGAGATACTGGAGAATGCACAAATTACGCATATTATTGATATCACAAGGGCGCATTACCCACAAAGGTTGATACAGAAAAGGTCATGGACAGATCAAGATGAAGTGGAAAATTGCGCACATACCATAAGGAAATGGTACATCAAGAGCGCAATGTTACACCACCAATGTGTAAAGTCCCACTAAGATGTGGACCTTGAGGGCGCTTGATACATCAGAGATGATACATCAATAGTGTAGATGATGATGCATGGCATATGCACAATCCGTGAAGTATGGAAGAAGGGATGCCACGACCAACTTGCGAACATACAATCCATGCAGGACATGTATAAATAGAGATGCAAGTTGAATATTTTAAGTAAGCTTGACACGAAGAACATAAGTTTTTTTTTGTGGAAGTTTCAATTTGTTTTCGGGGCATGAAGGGGTTCGTGGGAAAAACAGAATGATCTAGCAAAGAGCAGAATGTGCACATGCAGCATAACGAAGTTTTGATGGTGCACAGAAAGATGTTGTAGACCTGTGACAGTTGCCCAAACACTGAAATAAAGATATACTGAAGAATGTGCAAGTGTTGGATATCTCAAAGGACACTATCACATTCATCATGTCTATAGTCACAAAAGTTGAAGAGACAGGAGCGCAGAGACAAAACCATAGCGTATTATATATTGCGCTGATGTATAGCTGATGCATATGAAAAAAAAGTGAAAATGTGCAAAGTTGAAGACTACATCTGAAGCACAACAACAGAACATCAACAGAACTCGATAGGTGCATCACAATGCAGATGATCTCAGACAAGTGTTTTAAACTGAACGGACCAATTATTTGATGCACAGGACGTTGTAGATTATCTAAGAGACTGCAACACTTAAATAGAACAAACACATCAGAAAGTGCACATTTCCTTCTGTTACTAGTACTTCATTTCTGAATAGCAAACTATCAATTGAAAGAACAGTATCAGTTGATCATTGGAGTCACGAAGAACAGATCATTGAACCAGAAACGCAAACTACAGAATCAGCAGAGCACACAGTACATGAAGTAAGTCATCAGCAGAAGTGTGAGTTGAGAGGAATGAGAAGTCAAGTGATGTATGCAGCGCAGTAACAGAAGTATAGTCTGCATACGAAGGTAGAGCACATAAGAATCATTATCTGAAGACTTGAAGAGGTGCGCAGAGCTGAAGATCAGCAAGGCAGCAAAATATATTGGACATTAGGGTGGTCGGACGAGGAAAGGAGACAGGGATTTAGAGCTTCCTTCAAGTTGGTGCATGTAAAACAACAAGGAGATAGGGAGTCGCAGCTTCCTTCGGGTTGGTGCCTGTAAAACAAAGCTACAGGAGGTCGTTGCCTCCTTCCAGTCGATGCTAGAGAAAACACAGGGGGTTGGTGCCTATTTCCAGTTGGTGCTGGTAAACACAAGAAGTTGGTGATTCCTCGAATGTATTATTTCTCACTATAACGAAGCATTCTGTGGTTTTCTCCCGTTTGGGTTTCCACGTAAAAATTATGTGTGTTATGTGTTGATGATGTGGTGCATATATGTGTGAATGTTTATTTACTAATGCATAAGAGAAGATAAAGATTAAGCAAAGGATAATCTGTTAAAGAAGGTAAAATCTGCTAATAATTGCGCTAATATTGATTCACCCTCCCTCAGTACTAAATCGATTCCAACAATTGGTATTAGAGCAGGTGTCTTCAGTAACAGATTAACATCTGGAAGATAAATCAAGTGTGCGATTATGGGAAAGGATGGTTCTCTAAGCAAAGCACCATGGTTACAGGAAGATGGTTGTTTGGAAAATCTCTTTGTGGCAGAAGCAAGGGATATTATCCAGACACAAAGAAAGACGATAGAAGAAGTCAAGAAGATAGCAACCAAGATGTTAAACCTCCTGAAGAAGAAAGAAATAGAATCCAAGGAATTGGTAACAACTCTCACCGACCAACTTCGGGAATTTAATGAGACGAGCCAAAATGTAAGAGTAAGAAATAAAACCTTGGAAACCAAACTGAAGAAGTTAGCTACAAATAATCAGAAGCTTGAAAATGAGAAGACCCTCATAAAATAAGAGTTGGGAAAGGTTGCAGAAGAAAAGTATAAAGAAGTCTTGTCACTGAAATATAAGCTACATAAACAATATGATAATCAAGATCATCTTCAAGCAAGTCAGCTAGAGGTTATCTCTCTCAAAAAAAGGAATTCAAAATTCGAAAAATTGCTTGATGAACAACGAATATCATTATAGGAAAGGGAGGAAGAACTAAAAAGGTTACAGGACCAAGTCATCATGACAGAAAGCTTTGTTGAAATCACTGAGGTACTAAATGAGATTCTCAGCAAGCAAAGATCCCCTCACAATAAAACTAGGATAGGTTTTGAAGATAACTATGAAAAGACTGTGGAGGAATCTGCGCAATTAAGGAGGATGAATCTGTATACTGCGCAAACAAAAGGGATAAATCTGCACAAACCCGCTCAATGTTGGAAATGTACAATGACTGGACATAGTGGAAAATACTACAACAATGTGGTATGTTATAAGTGCAACAAAATTGGTCACAAGACATTGTACTGTGAAAGGTCAGGAAAGAATATGAAACGATGGATAAAGAAGATTGACGAAGCATATGAATCTAAAATTGAAGGCGACATTGATGAAGGTCAGACAAAAATTCATTGTTGTAAAAAGGTCCAGAGGAAGAAGAATGAGAATGTTGATACTACGCCAAACGAACCTCTCAATGAATGGAAGGACCCGGGAGACACATCTGTCTCCAGCTCAGCTCGACACTGATTCATCGCTAGTTGAACCCGTTGCAATAAGACGCACATGCTATATCGTAAACTACAACAATGGGGAGGAATATTAATGAGTTAGTGGTTCAATGGCACGAATGACATTAATTACTCAAAAGGCAATAGTATTAATGATAGGAAGTGGTTAAATGGATTTGGACAAAAGGATCAGGTCAAGCTGACACGTTCTAGGTTTTGTAATAAAATCAAATCCTGACATATCCGCAAAGAATGGAAATCATTAATGAAAATGATTATAAAACAAGAAGATACTCAATCCAAACCATTTGCATCTACTAAGAACAAGGGATATTGGTTTGTAGTGATTACCGAAGTAACAACTGAAGATCATGGAACTCAAAAGCAAATGCAAGACCAAGAACCCATTTGTGAAAAAATCAAAGAACTTTGAGAAGACTGAGAAGCCCGAACGGGAATATATTCCATCCCGAAAACCTGATGCGTTGAATGTAACGCTACCAGAAGTAGAAGACACTCAGTTGCAGGATCGAATGAGATTTGAAAATGTTCTTGTTGAAGGGAACCTGCATGGCTTATTGCATAAGTTTACATTTGCAGACCATGATGTTACTAATGAAGAAACATTTCCAAGGTTAGCTATGGATAAGTATATGGACAAGAACGAAAGCTCAGATCCCAGGATTTCGACTGTGATGGTACTCAAGGAATGGGCATACGAACATTCAAAAATCGAGGTACTAAATCTGCTTGAGATACCTCATTTTGGAAGATATTCACAAGTAAATATGTGCGCCAAGCTGTTGTTATCAAAGGTACATGATGGTTTCTTATGGCTAAGCAAACCTATTCCAATAAATGTTGAAGTTATAGAAGAAATTATGGGATTGCCCTCTGTTGGAGAGGATATAATTCATCTAATGAGCAGAAGCCAAGAAAAGGCTTTGGGTAAAAAGATAACTGAAAAATATGGAACCCAGCGAGAAAACAGAGGATTCCAATTGCACAGATAAAGGTTGAAGTTGTAAGGTTTATCGCACAGCTACTGGCATGCAAGTTGTTTCGGAAGAGTCGTCAGAATCGGGTCTCAGCACCAATAATTGCAGCGGCAGAAAAATGTGTTGAAGGCATCCAAATGAATTGGTCAACCTTCATGTTGAACGAATTTCTTGAAGATTGTATGGAAGCTCAAGAAAAAGGTAATCCCTTTCACTATACCTGGTTATTTATCTGTATTTCTCTCAAAAGTTTGAAGGAACCACAGGGAATTCAATTCTTTGATAGAAATAGAAAAACCTTTCAAGCTACAAGGTTTGGAAATATGTGGGTCTCTGAAGATAAGGAAAGACAAAAGACAACAATATCAATTTCTACCTATACAACGACAAAATTAGGTTTATCCTGAAAACTTCTCCACAGAATTTCTCCTCATATTATTGAAACTTAAAAAGAAATCATTCACTTCAAGATCGGAATGCATCGCACCTATATTCAGGAAAAAAGGGACCCTATCAAACAATGGTGGTCCACCAGATTCATCTGCTGCAACAAATGTTCAAGATTGGGACGCAGAGTGGAGGGTTCCATTAACTGAAGAAGAATAAGTTGAACAACAGAAATAGTCAATCGAAACAGCTGAAAAGACAAATAACTCAGAAATGCCTACCAATCCGATACAATAGGATATGCAAACCAAGAAGAGAAATGAAACGGTTCAAGTGAAGGCTACTCAAAGAAGAAATAAAAAACATTTGAACCTGATTCGGGCCAACTACTGACAACAGAAGATCTTGAACAAATAAGCACAGAAATCATAAATGCGATCGAAAAGGCAATAAAAAATATCAGTACAAACGACGAGATTGAAAATCTCGCTACACAACAAAAGGAAACATTGACTAAGATTGATGAACAATATGAAACATTAATTAAACTAGTAAATAAAAGTTGGGGAGAACATAAAATAGTTGAGTCAATTCAAGGTAGTCTGAGATCTCTTCCCACCGAGTCCCTAAAAGAAGTAGAGTTGCTTCAAAGAATGAAGATCTCATCTATAGCAATGACATTTCCTACTCGAATGCATAATAAGGTAAGTCATGCAGAATTAATTCTATCACAGCTAACCTCAAATGAATTACATGATCTACGTATGTCTAATGGACAAGAAATCAGAAGAAGATATAAAGCAGGTGTAGATAAACTGAATACATGTCAAAAGGAGAAGAATGGCCTACAAGAAGACTATGTGCAACTAAGGATTGAAAAGGATTTGACTGCACAGAGGAAAGTGCAATTAGAAAAGGAAGCAAAGGAAGTTGTGACTCAAGGTAGTTTCTTAAAATGCGAACTTGAAAAGGCACGACAGGATGCCTGTAGTATACAAAAGGCAATCGAAGAAGTATACAGCATACTTCCAAAAACTCACAAGAATGAATACATCACCTTAGAAAGAAATCTAATGATGATTGGAGAATTCATTCAGGAATTACAAAACAAAATTAAGAGTCAACCATCAAGAAAATTTCCAGAAGTGGAAAAGGAATCGGAAAGGATAAAAACTGCAATAGAAAGTCTCAAAACTATGGCAGAAAGATGCACGGAACTACATGAAGAAAGTGTTCAAATATGGACAAATTTGGTTGAGAATGAACATCTGAAAGAAGTAAATGAGAAGCTACAAAAGGAACAAGACCTGGAGTGGAAAATTCTCACTAGTCTGAATAGTCTTCCAACAACATAATTGACAAGTAAAATGGGAGACTGAAATAAGCTGCAGCAGGAAGTGAACATGTTGCGTGAAGAACAAAGAAATATTATTGAAAGACTTGGACCCTTACAAGAGGATGCTTTCAGCATTACAGAATCATGTTCTCTTTTTCAATATGAATTCAAGGAGGCAATTGATGATTGTTGTGAAACAAAAAAAATCAGTTCACCATGAAAAGGAAAAAATTGCTATTGTGGGAAAGGAAGAAGAGTTAAAAGAAAAGGTTGCAGCCATAAAAAAAAATCTACAAAATATTAAATCTATCATACATGAACATAAAACCAAGAAAGTATGAAGACAGGGGGAGTTATCCCAGGAAACAATCAGGACGAGTTCAAGTGCAAAACATAAAGGAAAGAATCCACATCGTGCAATGGACCTCATCTCCATTGATTTCAAAGGGGGAGAGATGCATGAAGCTAATGAAGATGAGGAGAGATGTATAAAGATAAAGATATCAAAGGTAGTCGAAGCCGAGAAACACTTGAAGCTAAGGCATGAAATATGAATGAAGTCGACAGCACAGCACGAAAGGGGAAGAATTGCAGACATCAAAGGATTAGCATGAAACGACAGCAGACGTGAAAGAGTGTGAAGAAGAACACTTGAAGACAAGGTCTATGCAGACACTATAGGAAGCAGCACAATTCAAGCAGAGATGATAGAAGTATTGAAAGAGAGCGCAGTATCCCAAAGTGTTCGAATATTCTCACCATCATATCTTGGTTTTGCATGCATGCATGCATTCCATGCAAAACTCTATGCATCCATGCATCAACAGTGGGGTCTCCTAGCACCTAGTCCCTATTTTGGCCCCCCTAGAGCTTGTTTTTTGCCATCATTAGCCCTCCTAGCCACTTAGTGTGCCTTGTTTCTATCACTGGAGTTACACATGCGCCCTCATGCACAGATTTAGGATATATATCAGTCAGTTCCATGATTTAGGGAACCTTGTCCCCTTAATTGCTCAATTAACTGACTGTAGCTCATAGTTAACTCCTTCTGAGCGTAGGAGCGCCCTCCTTGACCACTGACAGATAGTTATGCACCCCCTTGGAGTCTCCTCCCCTATTTTGGTGCCCACATGGTTCAGTTATGCTCAGTACTACTCCAGTTGACTGATTATTCACCATCGGTGGCCACTAGACCTTATCGGGAGATGGTTCCAATGCAAACTAAGCCATGACTCGAGGAGAATTCGAATCCTCCAAGGAGCATCGAATTCATTCTATTGTATTATCACATTTTTTCCACCTTACAGTTGAATAATGTATCAACAGTATTTTTTTCATATCTTTTGAGTTTCATGAGTGAATTTGATCATATTTCTTATTAATTCTTCTCTGCATTAAACACTGTGAAATTGTGAGGTTTGTTCAAGCTTAGTGATATACCACTATGGAATTCATGCTGGATGTGAATGAACGCCATACTATCTATATGAATCACCTCTCTCTCCTCCGGAGGGCACACCTGGGTTGTCAGTCTGTAATTGAACTTCCCTTATTTTTTATCGTGTTAAGAATCACTAGGTATCTTTTCCATTTCCCTTTGGATTATTCCAAGTGATAGGGACACTACTCTTTCATCATATTTTGTGGGTAGGTTGTTGCGGACCCTCAACATGGTATCAGAGCTTGTGAGATATTTTTTAGTTGCAGCAGTTTATTGAGCAATTGTTTTTCAGTAGAGAACCAGAAGCCTCTGGCTTTCCACAACAAATCCTGGTGCCATTGCATTGAATTCATTAGATAAATCCTTTGAGGTCTATCCAGGTGTGAAGCATCCGGATAAAAGTGCCTACTATCCCAAAGCAGTTTTCAATATATTCTATAACAATCCTCCAGACAAATTTCATTGTTTTTGGAGGTTATTCCATCATCAAAAGCGCATTCAGTTAGCTACTATGGATCTCACCTTGATTCCTAAACTCACTTCCTTCAACTCCTTTGAATGGAAGGGACAAATAGAGATCTTCATGCCTAGCAGAGGTTGAACCAAATGGTGCTACATAAAAATCCAAGTATCTAAACAAACTTGATGAAGCAGTTGAATTGCTATTCCTCAGCATTTCGAAATCTACTCTTTCATCTCATCGGTCTAAAAAATCCCAAGGAGGTTTGGAAAAAGCTTGAATCCTTATTTGAGCGATAGGATGATTTCAAAGGACATCAATTGGAAAATGAGTCGATCTCACTGAGCCCCAGCAGTTTCGAATCCATCACAGATTTCTTCACAATGTTCAAGAACTTGGTTGTGCAGCTAAAACTATGTGGAATTGAGAAAGAAGACAAGCAGTTGATTCTTTCTATTCTTTAAAAATTGGTACCAGACTATTCTTTGTTTGTTTCCACCTTCCAAACAACAAATATTTCCATCCCAAACTAGAAAATTCCCACTCTATATGCATTCATCCTCTCTCTCACAAAGGAGCAGGACAAATTGGTGTAGATGGGAGTAATAAAACCAAAGAGGGATCAAGCTCTTGCAGTAGGAGAAAGAAAGAATGTGAATGGAAAAGGGAAGCAGAAGGCTAAGGAAAAGAAAACTTACGAGCAGAAGTCAAGGGAGACTCCCAAACAGTCAGAAGGGACCTCGAATCCAAAGAGAGGCAAGCAAAACCATAAAGAGAAGACCAAATGTCCCATTGATCTCATGGCCCAGCTTCTAGAGAAAAAAAATATTCCAGTACCTGCAAATGCTAGAAGAAAAGAAGTTGATCCTAAATCAAAGGACAAAGAGAGGTGTCATGCACTCATGGCTGGCACTTCGAATGATTCCACCTTCATCATAGATTCTGGAGTATCCACACACATGTCTGCTTCCAAGGATCTATTCTCTGAATTTGAACCCACTGTTGGGCCTTCTATCCTGATGGGAGATGATTCTGGAGTTTCCTCAGCGGGGATTGGAAGGATCAATATGGATCATGGGTACTTCAATGATGTACTCTATGTGCTTACTCTTTCATCTAACCTCCTTTATGTTTACCAAATGACCCATACAGGAGTTCCCAAGAAGGTAATATTTACTCCTAATGCAGTTGAAATCCAAGAGATCTATTATGGGAAGATCATTGCATAAGGCATTGCAGATCACCATCCTAAACTCTATGAGTTTTCTCACTTCTTGCCTTACTCAAAACAAAGTGAACTTCTTACTCATGCAAATGAAGTGAGCAGACTTTGGCATGAGAGGTTTGGGCACCTCAACTACAAATATTTGCAAGAACTGCACAATCAGAAAACGGTTGAAGGGCTTCCAAACATTAAATTTGCTAAAGACACCTGTAAAGGTTGCTTGATTGGTAAGCATCCGGAGCACAAGTTTGAGAAAGGAAAGGAAAAGAGAGCCTCATCTCCTCTTGAGTTGATTCACAATGATATATCAGGACCTATTCCTCACCTATCTTTGAATAATGCAAGATACACCTTAACATTCATAGATGATTATTCAAGATTCAGTTGGGTATATTTTCTAAAGTTGAATTCAGAAGTCTTTGGATACTTCAAATTTTTTAAAGCTCCTGTAGAAAATTTCACTGATAAGAAGATCAAGGTCCTTCATACTGATAATGGAGGAGAGTATGTGAAGAATGAGTTTCAGTTATTTTGTGCAAATGAAGGTATTAATATGCAACACACTCTTCCCTACACACCACAGCAAAATGGTGTACCACAGAGAAAGAACAGAACTTTGAAAGAGATGGAAACTTGCATGATTGAGTCTAAAGCATTGTCTCCTAGTCTTTGGGCAGAAGCTATCAACTATGCTACTTACCTACATAATAGAGTTCCTCACAAAGGCCTACAAGTAAAAACTCCTTTCAAAGCATGGATGGAATACAAGCCAGATGTGTCTCATCTAAGAGTCCTTGGATACAAATCTTGGGCAAGGATTCCTTTCGATAAGAGGAGAGCCTTAGAGCCACAAAAAAAAGAGTGCATATTGGTTGGTTATGCACTGAGTGAAAAGGCCTACAAACTATTAGATCTATCTACCATGCATTCATTTATTGAGAGAAGTGTTCACTTTGATGAATGGCCATTGCATGATTCCCACCATGTCGATGAAGACAGCTTGCCAACTACTCCACCATAGCCTATTGAACAAGATAGCGAAGCATCCTCTCATGAAAGTTTAGATTTTGACTCAGAAAGTGAAGATGAGCGAATGCTAGATCCAGATCTCTAAGAACCTGAAGATACACCGCATCTTCCAAGATGGGCTGCCAAGACCCTTGAATCTGTCATTGATCTTGCTGGAGATCCACAAGATCCAAGAAGAACTAGATCTGAGTTTCAAAATGCAAGGTTTGCACTCTCTCATATGGATCCCTTTCTTACTGATAGATGTTTTCTTATGATTGGATCAAATCCAAAAACTTTCTTTGAGGCCTCCCAAGATCTGAGATGGATATCAGTTATGGATGAAGAGTACCAATCTCTTCAAAGAAATGAGACTTGGGAGCTTGTTTCTCTTCCTCCTCGAAGGAAGCTTGTTCAATGTAAGTGGGTATACAAAACCAAGACGGACTCAAATGGAGTCACAAGCAAGTACAAGGCTCGCTTGGTTGCTAAAGGTTTCTCACAAGTTCAAGGGATTGACTATTCATAGACCTTCGCTCATGTTTCAAAGATGGACTCCATCCGTCTTGTTCTGTCTCTTGCTGCATCCAAGCACTGGGAAGTGCATCACATGGATGTCAAGAGTGATTTTCTTCATGGATATATAGAGTAGGAGATCTACATGAAGCAACCTGAAGGATACATTGATGATCCTTCACTAGTGTGCATATTGAGTAAGTCCTTGTATGGGCTCAAGCAGGCTCCCCGAGCATGGTATGCTAACATGGACTCCTTTCTACTGTCACAAGATTTTCAAAGATGCAAGTTTGATTCGAATGTCTACATGAGACATGATGGGAACTGTTTATTCCTTATTGTCCTCTATGTTGATGATTTACTGATTACAGGGAGTCTCTCTTCATTTCTTAGATCTATCAAAACAGCCTTGCACAACTCCTTCTCCATGTCAGATTTGGTACTGTTAAAGTAGTTTCTCGGTCTTGAAGTCTCTTAGAGTGATTCAAGAATCAAGATTGCATAGTCCAAGTATGCATCAGATCTACTTGACAGGTTTCATATGACGAAATGCAAACCAACAACGTTTCCTTTTGTTTCAGGTATCAATCTTGAGGATGGTTCTTCTTCACCTTTGGTGGATAGTATTTTGTATCAACAGTTGATCGGGAGTATTTTGTTTCATACACATGTTAAATTTCATACATTCATAGCATAAAACATAAATGCATTACCAAGATCACTAGAATCAAGACAAATCACAAAACAACAACACAGAGTTTGACCTAGGAAACCCAAATGGGAGAAAACCCAGCAACCTCCGCAAAGAGATGATAATTTTGAGATCAGAGTACAAATAAGAAAAGAGAAAGAATGTGAAAGTATCTTTCACAAGTAGATGCCCCAAATAAGCTTCCTCCTTCAAGTGATGCAAAATCAGCCCCCTCCAAGTGATGCGCACTTGCTAAGTGAGTGAATGAGATAATGAGATAATGAGGTGCACTAGCCTCCTATTTATACAAGTGCAAAACTGGAAAATTCCCTAACTAGGCCGACTTCACCTCGGGGCAATAAATAATTTAAATTTAATATTTTTATTTGTTTCTTTTGCACCCCAAGGCTTACATTGATTCTTTCATGTGTTTACATAATTGATTACATAAATTTCATCTCCCTTAGGAGGTACAAACAAGTACAATGAAGGTACAATAAAATATAATGAATAATATCTTCCGAAGTTGTACAAAATCCAACAACACATACTCACCTTGATCTATCCTATGTAGTGAGTGTTGTCTCCATATACATGCAAGAGCCTCATGAGATTCATTGGAAGGCATCCAAAAGGATCTTGCATTATGTGCAAGGGATGAAGACCTATGGTATTCATTATGCAGCTGGGTCTCCATTGAACGTAGTTGGGTAAACAGATTCAGATTGGGCTGGAGACAACTCATATCGGAATTCTACATCCATTTTTGTCTTCATGATTGGATTTGGTCCTATCTTTTGGTCGAGAAAAAATCAGAGTGCTCTAGATCTTTCATCAATTGAGGCCAAGTACAAAGGTGTATTGAATGCAGCCACACAGTGCATTTAGTTGTGGGGCATCTTGTCAAAGTTTGGGATTCGCTACAGTAATCCACCAGTCATCTATTGTGACAATCAAAGTGCTATCAGTATTTTTAAAGATCTGGTTATGAGACAAAGAACCCAACATATTGAGATACACATGCATTACATCTGAGGATTGGTGCATGATCATACCATCACACTGCTCTATTGTCCTATAGAAGAGCAGATTGCAAATATTTTCACCAAGACTTTTTTAGTGAAGAAGTTCACTTACCTCTGATCCCTTCTTGGGGTGAGTTCTACCTTGGTTGATTAGTTTTTTTACACTATATCTTGAGGGGGGGGGTTTCCCTCTTTCCTCACACTTTTTTATATTGTTGTATGGGGTGACCTTTGGTCTTAGTATCCAGGGCCCTATTTTTTCAGTTATTTTCCCTCATAGTCCGGCTCAAGGGGGGGTGTTGGAATATTCTCACCATCATATCTTGGTTTTGCATGCATGCACTCCATGCATCCATGCATTAGCAGTGGGGTCTCCTAGCACCTAGTCCCTATTTTGGGCCCTCTAGAGCTTGTTTTTTTCCATCATTAGCCCTCCTAGCCACTTAGTGCGCCTTGTTTCTATCACTGGAGTTACACATGCACCCTCATGCACAGATTTAGGATATATATCAGTCAGTTCCATGATTAAAGGAACCTTGTCCCCTTGATTGCTCAATTAACTGACTGTATCTCCTAGTTGACTGCTTCTGAGTGTAGGAGTGCCCTCCTTGACCACTAACAACTATTTATGCGCCCCCTTGGAGTCTCCTCCCCTATTTTGGTGCCCACGTGGTTCAGTTATGCTCAGTCCTACTCCAGTTGACTAATTATTCACCATCGGTGGCCACTAGACCTTATCGGGAGATGGTTCCAATGCAAACTAAGCCACTACTTGAGGAGAATTCGAATCCTCCAAGGAGCATCGAATTCATTCTATTGTATTATCATATTTTTTCCATCTTACAGCTGATAAATGTATCAATAGAAGTTTCTCATATTTTTGAGTTTCATGAGTGACTTTGATCATATTTTTTGCTAACTCTTCTCTGCAATAAACACTATGAAATTGTGAGGTTTGTTCAAGCTTAGTGATCTACCCCTGTGGAATTTCACACAAAGAAATCAGGGGGAGCATTGCGACCAAACATAGATGAAGCATACATCTCAATAAGATCAGGTACAACTTCATAAGGTGTTGACATCAATGCCAAAGGGGGAGATTGTTGAACATTGGTTGTCATCGATGTCAAGTGTTTGACTGAAGAAGATATCGAGTGATTGACTAGGAGATTGCTAAGCATTGGTTGTCAATGATGTCAACTGAAGAGGATTTCAAGTGTTTAACTGTCATCCAATGTCAAGAGGATGTCAATTGATTCAATATGAATCATTGATAACAGCCTAAGTCAAAGTGGATACAACATTCCATTAGAAGCATGATGAAGCCACTTTGAGGTAGTTTATGCACATGATTAAGAAAGCATGAGCACCATAAGTATATGCGCAAATAGTGAAGGTGACAGATATGTATGCAACTTTGGAGTATATCTAAGAGTGCATTCTACGTGAAGATGTATATCAAGGATACAACACTCAAGCAACTTTGGAGTATATCTAAGAGTGCTTCAAGGATACATCTTGCAGGTGAAGTTTGAAGTACATAAGATGATACATCATGCAGATCTAGAAGATACTTCATGAAGATCCAGTTCAAGAAGAAACATAAGTAATGGATCCTACATCATGTGGCTCTTGCGCAGAAATCAAGTCCACCAAGTCATACTCTCTCATGCCAGCAAATTGAAGGAGTTGGTTGGAAAATGGTACAAGTGCTCAAATTGCCAAGAAGTTGGTTGAAAAAATGGACAAGTAAGAAAGCAAGCCTAAGAATTACTTAGTTGATGGTTGGGAGTGCACAGGAAGAAAGGAACAACAGATGGTCAAACAAACCTGAAAGCACGCAAGCATAGCCAATCAGAAGATTCTTTCAGTAACTGGAATGCGCACGAACTCCTAGAATGGTACAACAGTTGAAGATCATATATGAACAAATTCCACAGCCGACGAACAGTAAATGCACAAGTCCCACAAGTGATGACAAGATAGAAGTCAAAGTCCCACCAAGTAAAAGTTGGAGTATGTGCAGAATCTGTAAAGTATCAATACACCAAGGGCGCATCACCCAAATACAATGATGAAGCACAGGTCATGATCTCACTAAAGAGATACTAGAGAATGCGCAAATTACGCAGAGTATTGATATCACAAGGGCGCATTACCCACAAAGGTTGATACAGAAAAGATCATGGGAAGATCAAGATGAAGTGGAAGATTGTGCACATACCGTAAGGCAATGGTACATCAAGAGCACAATGTTACACCACCAATGTGTAAAGTACCACTAAGTTGTGGACCTTGAGGGCGCTTGATACATCAGAGATGATACATCAATAGCGTATATGATGATGCGTGGCATATGCACAATCTTTAAAGTATGGAAGAAGGGATGCCACGACCAACTTGTGAACATACAATCTGTGCAAGACATGTATAAATAGATATGCAAGTTGAATATTTTAAGTAAGCTTGACACGAAGAACATAAGTGTTTTTGTGTGAAAGTTTAAGTTTGTTTTCGGCGCATCAAGGGGCTCGTGAAATGATCTAGCGAAGAGTCGAATGTGCACATGCAGAAGAATGAAGTTTTGATGGTGCACAGAAAGATGTTGTACACCTGTGATAGTTGCGCAAACACTGAAATAAAGAGATACTGAAGAATGCACAAGTGTTCGATATTACAAATGGAAAGTATCACATTAAGGACATCTATAGTCGTAGAAGTTGAAGAGATGAAAGCGCAGAGATAGAACCATAGCTTATCATATATTGTGTTAATTTCTAGCTGATGCATATGAACAGAATTGAAAGTGTGCGAAGTTCAAGACTCCATCTGATGCGCAACAACCGAGCAACAGAAGAACTTGATAGGTGCATCACGACGCAGATGATCTGAGACAAGTGTGTTAAATTGGATGGACCAATTATTTGATGCACAGGACGTCGTAGATTATCTGAGAGCTTGCATCACTTAAATAGAGCAGACACATAAGAAAGTGCGTAGTTCCTTCTGTTACTAGTGCTTCATTTATGAACAACAAACTATCAATTGAAAGCATAGTATCAGTTGATCATTGCAGTCACGAAGAACAGATTGTTGAACCAGAAACGCAGACTGCAGAATCAGCAGAGCACACAGTACATGAAGTAAGTCATCAGCAGAAGTGTGAGTTGAGAGGAATGATAATTCAAGTGATGTATGCAACACAGTAATATAAGTATAGTCTGCATACAAAGGTAGTGCATAACAGAATCATTGTCAGAAGACCTGAAGAGGTGCGTAGATTTGAAGATCGGCAAGGCAACAAAATATATTGGACATCAGGGCGGTCGGACGGGGAAAGGAGACAGGGACTTGGAGCTTCCTTCAAGTCGGTGCCTATAAAACAACAAGGGTACAGGGAGTTGTAGCTTCCTTCAGGTTGGTTCCTGTAAAACAAAGCAATGGGGGTTCGGTGCATCCTTCCAGACGGTGCTGGAGAAAACATAGGGGGTTGGTGCCTCCTTCCAGTTGGTGTTGGTAAACACGGGAAGTTGGTGCTTCCTCGAATGTATTCTTTCTCACTATAAAGAAGCATTCTGTGGTTTTCTCCCGTTTGGGTTTCCACGTAAAAATTATGTGTGTTATGTGTTGATGATGTGGTGCGTATATGTGTGAATGTTTATTTACTGATGCATAACAGAAGATAAATATTAAGTAAAGGATAATTTGTTAAAGAAGATAAAATTTGCTAATAATTGCGCTAATACTGATTCACCCCCCCTCTTGGTACTAAATCGATTCCAACAATTTATGTACCCAACCTTGCTTTGATGACCATTGTTTCTCATGGTGAGGTGGATATCGATATATTGCAACCTTATCTATTGATTCGTGTTTCTTTGACTCGTGAACTTGTTATTCCTTGGGATCGCGTAGCTCCTTAGCGTCTTCTTCCTTTTGATCTCCTTCATGGGGATTTTATTCATGTGCTTCCATAACTTATTTTTTTCTTCTTCTTCAACCTCGGACTATTCATATGCCATGTCTGTAGATACTTCAAGTACTTTACCTCGAGGGACTTCTTCATGTGGCCCCTTGTGGCCTTCTTGTTTAGTAATAGAAATATCCTTTAATGTAATTATTTTCTTCTTATACCAAATCTTCGATAATTTATTTTTCACGTTATTATTAATGCTATCAACTAATTCCATCCAAGGATATCCTAAAACAATTTCGAAATATTCCATATTAATAGGATGAAAATCCAAGTGCAACACATGTTTATCCATGTTAAGCTTCAAATCTTTAACAAATTTAGCGTTTACACCCTCAACATGTGTGCTTTGAATATGTTTTGTAGGGACTTGCAACGTTTTAGCCAAATTGACATTGATGAGATTACACTTGCTACTAGTGTTTATAGAAACAATAACATTTTCCTATTGAATGCATCCATAAACTTGTGAAGGGAAGTTTGTGCATGAAAATAAACCCTTATGGATTTTGTGATCCTTCTTCACAACTTTAGAACATTTATCTAAAAATACATTTTCAGATTCTTCATTTGAAAGTTTATTCATCTTGTCTTGGTCAAGTGATGTTGATTAGTAGTTATTCTTCTTCAAAGTATGAGACCACCCGTCTAAAATAACTTCTATATATTCTATATCAGAAAGGCTCAATAATGCCTCGAGGTCAATTCTCCTAAACCATATGGAAACATCCTCCCTTAGATTAAAACATAATTCATGTCTCCAAGTAGAGTTTTTTTTTGTATCCCAATAATATATGTATGCTTCAATTCTAGGCCCATTAGAGTTTCATGTAAAAAACATCTTGCCTCATATAAATCAAAAAATAGAGCTAGGTTTGTGAAGAAAATCACTTACTTTTGATTCGGCAAATTCAAAATTAGCATGACTCGCTCAATATTTCTCAAAATCTTTGTTATGACCACAATTATGAAATGGCATGGCCATTTTGCATCTACTATTCCTAGTTTGAAAAAAAATCTGGTTAATCTATCAAAATATATCAATTCTGCAACATGTGGCTCTCACCGGAAAAAACCCTAAAAATAGCTAATTTTAAATCAATGATAATTTCACTTCTCGGACTCCAATTTGGACGTTTTTTTTTCTAAAATCCGGTGTCTCGGAGAGAGGAACTTATATATCTAATTACTTTCTTCAGATTATGCACATAAAGCTTCATAAATCGAGATGAATTTCACCATCCTCTTTGTTACTTCAAAATATACAAATAATAATAATAATAATCTCCATTTTTTGGGCTAAGAAAGTGCCCAGATACCACTTGTAGTGATCATTAACCTAGAAACTGAATCAAAACAAATATATAGAACCCTTATATTTCATAAATAACCAAAATAAATTCACCATAAGAATAACACCAAGATATACGGAAAGAGCCTTAAGGTAGGGTAACACCATCAATTACTCCTTATGGAAAAGAATCACTCCACAAGCCATGATTGCTACAATATAATTGATCACACCTATCTCATACAATGATACTCATGTATATTTATATTTTATCATCAGTATTCATAACGGGCCTATGCCAACTACCCCTTGTTATTATATTATTTCCTCTAACCTAGTGGGACTATTTATTACCCACCAACTATCAAGTGAGCCTATTCCATGATTATGGCCTCATTACATACATTATCCCCTTGGATACCTCCGTAGCTACCTTATATTATCCTCCCTAGGTACATAACACTTTCATGCAAGATAATGAGGAAGCAACGAAAGGGGAATTCAACCTAAACATTCTCTCCACGACAAAGGCTTGTGCATTATGCCAAACACTCACCTAATGCAAATTCATCTTCGATGAATTTATATAGGCCACTTTGGAGGCCTACAAGAATACATTGTCATTCAACTATGGTTATTTGTTGATGGAATTTGTAATGTTTAACTGGAAAACACCAATGGGATGCCATCTTCTACCAATGGTGAAGGGCCTAGTTTTAGCCGCGTTTGTACCATGGAACACGAGGAAAGAGGATAATTGTATCTAGTTGAATGAAAAGGCCTTTACAACCTAATATAAGAAAATGGTGGAGGTAACCTACAATCAACCTTGGTTCCCCACTTAGATCATCAACGATTACATAAAGTGGTTGAGGTTTGAGGCTAGCAATGATGACAACTATGTCAAGTTCATTATGGAGGGGTGAATAAGATAGAGGTGAATCCTTTAGCTTACATCCAAAATAGCTAAAAACATCCATGAAGAAGTACAAATCTAGCAAAGAATTGGCATCTCAACCACGGACAAAGGGGACTTCTTCCTCTTTCCAAACAATAAATAAAATGATGGAGATGAGGAGTTCGAGAGGGTTCCAATCATTTACCATGATCCATTGCTCCTTCTAGCATAATTGGAATGAAGAAAGATAAAGGAATTAGAGGCAAGAGCATCATCTAGTCACACAACATAAGAAGGGAAAACATCTACAGCCACATAAATGCCCAATATGACATTGTAGATGCCCTAGATTGTCACATTACACAAGGATAGAGGGACGGGAGATGAGGTGTAGGAAGGATTTACCCAATTGTTAGAAATATACATGCAATGACCCCTTACAAAGAATCCAAGGATCCATCCATTATCAACAATGAACTAAACAAGTACAATGGACCGCAATGTTGAAACATCACAAGCTCCATTGATAAGCACCATTCCCACTCCTTCAAATATTATTCCATTGCATATGAAGTTGACAACACAACAAGATGTGGCTGACCTCACCTAAGTGGAACAACCACCATCATTAGTGGCTAGAACAGAGATAGAGATGGACTTGCAAGCCTCGATAATGGAACAAAACACGTGGCAACCAAAATAGCCAGTCGAAGACCACGACCGCACTAGTGGAATTGACATGGTGTAGACATAACCAATTGCAATGAAAAGGGATAGGTATGGTACCTAAGAACACCTTGTTGGTGGGATGAACTAGAAGATGTCAATACACAAGAAATAAGAACGAGGACAACATCAAGAATCCCCACAGAAGGATCAATAGTAGGTAGAGAAACAAAAATCATAAGGGACAACAAAAGATGCAAAAATGATTAATGTCCCCTTATATTCCAGCAAGAACCTCACAACCAGCCACCCTCCTGCAACAGTCCCAATGACATCATTAAATCAAACAATTACTATGCAATTCATAGCAATCTTGGTGCACGATAGAGAATATCAAATTACACTCATTCAAGGGTGCTAAAATAATTTTTAACATTGTGTAGTACATCACTACCAATGTGTAAGAAAGAATTGAGAATGGACCATCCACGTGAGCACTAATGTTGAACAATATAACTTGAAAGCAAGTAGTAGGCCCACAACTGTCACAATGATGGCAATGCGTCTCACCCTGATGAATCCAAAATCATACCCACACCCTCAACCATCAAAATCATTCGGCATTAGGCAAGTGGCAATGAACAACTTGATTAGACAATATTTCATCTCATGCAACGAAACACGGCACATATTGCTACATGCAAAAAAATACTTAATGTAGCTAAAGGTAAAAAATAATCAACTCCAACTATAGCTAGATGAAATAGTTGTGAAAGCAGATAACCTGCGACAAGAGAAGGTCACCCTCGAAGTCAATGCAGTATACAAAGAAACGAGAACTATATACAAAGAATGAGAAATCTAACCACAAAAATTCATGCTTTTTGCGTCAAAACAGCAAAACACAACTCCAAAAGGAAAAATGGTGATGCCAACATCAACTTTTTTTCGTGGTTAAAAATATAGCCATGACCTAAAAAATCCATATTGTTTTTAACAAAACCCTTAAAATCAACCCCTGAATTGAAAACTAATGCTATTGGTATCGCATTTTTTTTTCAAGTGTTAAAATTACAATTTGTTTGCAACTGCTATTATTTCAAAAAACTATTAAAGTTATATTTATTTAATTTTAATAAAACTTGCATATTAAACAAATTATTTAATAAATTAGTTTCACCACTGTTTCCATATAAAATCAAAGAAATTATGATAACATTCATAATCAAAACATATATTAAACCAAATAAAGTACAAATGATTCATATAGATATTCAAAACTCCTTTAAAGTTTCCATATAAACATCATATTAATAAAAAAAATATAAAATGTTTCATGTACAATTGTTCAAACTAACTCATGGATTCTGACACCCCATCAGAATCTACATTATCTTCAGATGAAGGACTGGATGAAGATGTAAATAACACATATTCTTCTCTATTATCAATGAGTGAACCATCTGAGTCTACATGTATGCCCAACATTCGAGATGGCAAATTCCTTTTGGATCTACAGCTTGGTTTAGCATACTCCCACGTTGCAACTATTTATTTTTCCAACAACCTCTTGATAATATCTGTAGTCATGGAGCGAAGAGTGCCTTTCTTTGTCAACTAGAAGTCATAAACAAGTATATCAACATCCTCTAATTTCAAGATGTCAATGCGGTGACGATTTATATTTTGACCCTTTATTTTTCTCTTTGTGCAAGCCTTTTTCTCAACCACCATCTCTGGCTTGTACACGCCATCAAATGGGTGTGTATATGTTGCATACCAATGTACTTCAACTGATATAACTTCTTCATTTTTTGTATTGACCTTCATAACTTTTGCAGTCCATAATGGATAATCATGTGGATCATCTATATCCAAAATTGCAATCATGTAGCTCTCCTTAATATCTTGTACTAAGCCCCTATAAATGTCTTCCATCACTTCACGTTCTGCATATGAACTTCTAGAGCCAATATACATCTCTCTTTCCTATGCTTGAGAAGACTCAACACCTTGAGGTTCAACATTTGTTTCCTTGTTTTTATTTGACATACTTTGTGTCCAACTAAATGGAGACTTCAAAAATATGTCTCCATTTGTAGAGTTTGAAATTATGTCGATTTGCTCCATGAAAAAAGACTCCCACCAAACGTAATCAACAACATCAAAGTACACATATGTATCTTTGATATACTTATTTATTTCTTCCGAACATTGAGAAATCAGCATCTCTATCATGTCGACGTGCATTATGAATCTCAGCAAATTATTTCAATAACAATACCTTTGAATCATACATTTGATGAGTTGGGATGAGTTTTAGAAAGGCTAAACCTGATTCAGGCCCCCATTCTGCACAAGGTGAGTACTTCTTGCCCCATATTAGTGTTTTCCATCAATCTTTTTTATACAAAATTGATATTGAAAGCTAATGTCATTAATTTCTTCAATGCACCTTTCTTCACCAAGAGATCCCAAAATAAATCTTCGCACATCAACAATTTCTTCCAATGTGTGTACAAGACACTCTAGATTGTATGATTTTTTTATAATTTCAATTAATTATGGTAGGCTCCCAACATTCTTCCTCCTCAATGTTACTACAAAACGGATAAACATTTGATCAATATGGTCATGCGTATGCCCAACAAGAAGGAAACCAACTTTTACCTTTTGAAAAATTCCTAATTCAACAAGCATGTTTAGATAACCAGACACAATCTGATTTTTGTTTTCCGGGCAAGTGTTGTCCAATTGTAGACATAGAAATTTAGGAAGATCACCAGACCAATGAGTAAGGACATGCTGAATTATGGTGATGGTATGATTTGCATCATTATGGATATTTGGAGCTGTAAAGTAAACCCTTGGAGACATCCAACCATTAAAAACCTAACAACCAACCAAGTGAAACTGAATAAAATTTTCCTCCTTTAGACTCTTTGGTATACATACAAAATGTGGCAAAAGTGTTTTTTTTAACAATCCATGCCATCAATTATCAAATTTGTATACTTATGTGGAGCATCATAACATTTCTTGCGATGTTTGTACAACTTTTTTTGTTCACTTGATTGTTGATTGTGATGGCAGTTCTTGAAGTGCATTGATAATGGAATCTACACATGACATAAAATTAAAATATTGATAATGAGTTTTCATAATTTATATTAATCCAAGAACAAATAATTTTGTAAATGCATACCTCTTTTTATCCCTTCTGATGTTCCCTTCTATATTTAAGAGAAGCACATGCATTGCAAATCCCTGTCCTTGACCTTGTAGGAATGTGGACGTTGTTGAACATTTTTTCCGTACTCTTGTAAAATATGCATATTTGATGAAATTTCCATTTCCTTCAGCACCTTCAACATATTCCATGTACAAGTTGTGGATTTCTCGCTTTGTGAAATTACACGGAATATGTGTTGTTTCTCTATTTGGCATATTCTCTCTATGCTTGTAGAAGAATTCATGCATCCATGACATTGCAATGTGTGTTGATGACCCTGTGATCTGTCCATGATAATCTTCAAAATAAAATGTTGGATCCTTTTCTAGTCTTGTATGGATTCTTGATAGTCGAGCATTACCAATTGAGCGAATTCTTTTCAATGCCTTTTTGCTAAGCAAAATATTTATAATGCGATAATCATAACATGTTTTTGTACAAATCATGCACCCCTCTAAATATGAATTTTGCATATTTTTGTTCATTGACAGATATGCCTTCCTTTTATCCAAGGAATAATTGTAGTATGTACCTTTCAAACAATTATTTTGACAACACTCATTCGAAATCAAATTAGTAATAGAACTTGGACTTGTGAACAATTATTTCCTAGACCTTGTATAACTTGAATGCTTTGGATTGATATAAAAGTGTCTAGTCCTACATTTAATCCTTCTTATTGTTGCATTTTGTCTCAACATTTCCTGGACCATTATGTTTTTAATAGCAATGAGGAATACCATCCCCCTCATTGAAAATATCACCACCAAATTCAGTAGGAAAATGATTATCCTCATCACTAACTAGTTTATCACTTGGAGAGAAATCATTATCTTCATTATGGTGCCTTCATCATCAGTTCCTTTGAATTCATCACTTGGAGGATAATCATTATCATTGTTATTGGTGTCTTCATCTTCACCACAATCATCATTGGTGGTTTTAAATTCCTTGCCTAGAGGAAAATCATGAGATTCATCATTATCGGTTGCTTCATCCTCACTAGCATCATCTTCGGTCCCATTAAAATCCTCGCTTGGAGGAAAATCATGAGATTCATCATTATTGGTCCCTTCATCCTCATCGATCCCATTAAAATCCTCGCTTGAAGGAAAATTGTCATCATTATTGGTGTCTTTATCCTCATTAAAATCATCATCAGTTCCATTAAAATCCTCGCTTGGAGGAAATTCATCATCAATCCCATCAGAATCCTCGCTTGGAGGAAATTCATCATCAGTCCCATTTAAATTCTCGATTGGAATAAATTCATCACCAGACCCATTAAAATCCTTGCTTGGAGGAAATGCATCATCTTTACTAGTGCCTTCATCTTCACCAAAATCATCGATCCCATTAAAATCCTCGCTTGGAGGAAAATCATCATCGGCCCCATTAAAATCCTTGCTTGGAGGAAAATCATCATTGGAGCCTCTAAAATCATCGCTCGGAGGAAAATATTCATTAGTGCCTTTGAAATCATCGCTTGCAGGAAAATCATCATTGGTACCTTTGAAATCATCACATGGAGGAAAATCATCATCAGTGCCTTTGAAATCATCACTTGGAGGAAAATCATCATTAATGCCTTTAAAATCCTCACTTGGAGGAAAATTTTCATTATCTTGCTCAGTTTCTTTAGAATCCCCACTTGGAATAGCACAAGAAGCATGCAAATAAGATGTTGATGCTTCAGAAATTGAATTTAATTCTGATGAGTCCATGACTTCTCACTCAAAAATAGAATGATAGCCCAATCTCAATAAGTCTGAGAATGAGATTTTCCCTCACTTCTCCAACAAAATAGAATAATGCAATTGTGTCACCCCCCAACAATATTATAGCTAGGAGAATGAAATACATTCCCTCCATAATATTCTGAAATTTTCACCAAAATATTTCCCTCCAAAATTAAATTCCACATTTCTGCCACATGAGCATAAAACTAGTAAAATTAGACATAACCTATGGTATATATAAACACATATTCATTTTGTATTTTTCACTTTTAGCGAGCATAGATTAAAACATTTGTTAAATTATTATGCTTTAACATTTTGCATTTTTTTTAATCCCACATTCATAAAACTAGTTAAGTTAAACATACTATATGGTAAATAAACTGACTTTTAATATATTTTTTATCCCACATACATAAAACTAATTAATATTTTTTGTTTGCTCGAAACTCCCTCACTTGGCGGGAGTGGCCTTTGGATTGAGAGCCCATGGCCGAGGGGCATCTATTCCTTCAAAATCACCTAGGGATTGCACCCGACCTAGACCACACCAACCATCGACTTGGTTGTATTTTTGGGGTGTCTCTTCCCAACTAGTTCACTCCTAAGGGGAATTGAACCCAGGTCGCCTTGTTGACGAGACGCGCACCTTAATCGAATGAACTAGTGGGAATTGACATAAAACTAATTAAATTAAACATATTCTATGCTATATAAACTCACTCTTGTTTTGTACTTTTCACCTTTGCGACTATCCATTAAAGAATTTGGGGCAATATACTCGCACTTTGAAGGTTAGTTATTTTATTTTATTTTGTAATTTTGATAAATTTGTAGTTTTTTGGCATAGCTTTTTGTTTTTAGATAGTTTTTTCATTTTACAACTTTATTAATTCCACATTCGTAAAACCAGTCAAGTTAAACTTAATGTAGACTATAAAAAAATTGATTTGTATTTTTCACCTTTTGCGAGCATCGATTAAAGACTTTGGCATGATATACGAGGGGCTTTCAAGACTACCAAGGAGATTCAAGAAAGGAGTTTTTGGTGTTTTCAAGGTTATTTATCTTTTCATTTTTTAAAATGTTTTTAACATACATTTTTTTAAACGTCAACGAGGGAGCGACCAATGCAAAGGGGTGCCCCTTTTAGATAGAAACCCATTAGGCCCTATCTAAAGGGGATCGAGGGGTGCCTAATGGAGTGGGGCGCTGCTCCATCGGGTTCCCTCAGAATCGTGCCGCTCCAATGGGGTGTCCTATGTCCACCCCTTTGGGCGCCCATTGGAGTGGAGGCCCCTTTGGATAACATCCAAAGGGAGGTTATCTAAAAGGGGCATTCCTTTGGGCGCTCGAGGAAGCGGGATTCCTCGAGTGCCCAAAGGGATGCCCCTTTTGGTTAGTGTCCAATAGGAAGCAAAGCAAAAGGGGCACTCTTTTGGGCACCCAAGAGAATGGAGGCCACTCCCCCTGTAAAAAAAAAATTTAAAAATGTGTTTTTAATGTTTTTATTTTTTATCTATATATCAAAATGTATTTATGTTTTTTTGTTTTTTTTCGTATAGGAAAAATGGCATCAAAAAAAATATTTGTCAACATTTATGTAGCAAGAATTGCAACGATGACATCTAAAGAAGTAGGTTGCTCATCTGAGAATGTCGAAGTTGATGTTAGGTCAAAACACTATTGATCCAAAAACTAGGAATAGGAGAGATTGGAATTATTCAACATAGGAAACGAAAATAAATTATTCTTGGTATGTGAAGCACAAGTATATGAACAGTCCATAAAGTATTTACTTATATTATGTCGAGTTTAAATATATTGAATCAAATTATAAACCAGTAGGCTTGGTGCGAGATATGTGTTTGGTGTTGGGTACAAATACTTTTTATGTCCTAGTGAAACAAGGCAAGACGTATCAGAAAATCCGATATTGTTTGAAGATATCAAACTATAAGATGCAAGAATGTTTCCCAGGTTTATGTGCAAAAATCATTCAAACATATTGAGAACGGGCATATAAGTTTTGATACTTTGCTAATTGTTAATGTTTTTTATTTTTTACAAGTAGCACGATATGTCAATCTAAAAATTTTAATACCGTTGTTTTTTTACTTTTTGTGACAATTTGCCAAGTCACTTTTTGAAATGTTGGGAAAAAATTATTCTACAGAGTAGAATCCTATAGATATCATTAATGACTATCATGACAAGACAAGAGGAGCACAGAAGAAGAAACAACAAGTGTCAAATGTTCAAACACAAGAGTACAGCCACAAAAAGAAAGGAAAGGAAAGGAAACAATCAAATTAGGTTAGAAAGGTTACATCTAAAAGGATTGCAATCCTAAATGAACATAATGAAGAGATTCGTGCCAATGAGGTTGTTACTCCTACAAGTAAGAATAAGAAACAATATGGACAAAAAATAAAAAGGGTTGAGGATGTTTCCATTCTTAACATTGATACAATTGTTATTCATTTAGATGAAACTCCTTCAGGACATAAGAGGAAGAGATCTAATTTTGTTGAATTCAATGTTAGCTCTGAATTAAACAATGTAAATTATGAGGCTAGTAGGGAAATCATTACTCCAGGTGCTGATCTAGATAATGGTGTTAATAACTCAACACAAAATTCCATTCAAGAACAATTAAGGAGGGACAACTTGGTTGACAATGGGCATACCTTTCAATTAATGTGAAGCAACTATATAGACCCATAGAAGGCTGAGATAAGTTTCAAATTAGAAAGCCACACCGCTTGCATATTCACAACTTGAAAGCATTGATGAGGCACAATCCCTATGCACATGTGGTTGACTACCTAGTTCTTGTTGACCCAAATGAGGTTCTTGCTAGGCATGCATTTGATCAATCAAAATCTTTTGATTATAAATATTATGTGAATGGGGGAATCATTCTGCAAAGGCTAGAAGAGAATCGACGAAGGAATGTCCCAATAACCCTCTTTTTGAAACTGTGAAATGTGTCATTTATGTTGGATTAACAAATGAGAAGCAAAACTATTGGCATGGGATCATAACACAAATAGTGAATATAGGATGTCAATGACATCCATTCAAAGGACGAGATTTATTCATAATGAATTTGAACAAATATGTGGTGGGAATAGATCAAAGTTTGATTCAAGTTTTTGGAAACAATGTTGTATGGAAATAGGTTACACGATTAAAGAGGATAATGTGAAGGGGAAAATGTCAAAAGAAGTGATGCATTCAGAGTTGTAGATAGCTATTTCTAGTTGGAATTTAAAATGGGGCAAATATGGGATTTAATTGAAGATATCTTCAGCTGTTGGGAGAATATTGGCATAGAAAATCAGAAAGTTAAAATGTCTAAATCAATTCCATGGAGCATTGGTAAGACATATCTTGACGTCAAGAAATTGATAGAAGATATGACTATAATGCCTTGGAGATCAGTGCAAGGAGTGAAGGTTGAAGCACTTATCACTTCAATATATCAATATATATATATATATATATATATATATATATATATATATAAACTAGATTCATAGAGGGAGTTTCTATTAAAATGGGGTTGCGTCGAAATGTCCGACCTTTAAAACAAATTTACAAATAAGAGGCCATTCCGGCAACTAAAATATAGAGGTCTTGTTATCTCTATCTGTAAGACATTCTGCTAATCTTATTATTTCTTCTGTCTACTAGAGTAGTGTAGATTCTAACAAAAGAGTTTCCTAAAAACTTGACTTTACAGTACATAAATTAGTGAAAAGCATGGTAATTTTGAGAACCAAGGTTTCCACGCTTCTCTGTTGGAGCGGCTGACTGGAGCATGCTATTGTCCAAATGATGCAGATGGGTGCACTATTGGTCTACAGTTTCACACTCCTTGTCTTTTAATTGGTCCTCCTGCCTCGAACTCCATGTGTCAAATATGGAGAATGCAATGAACTCAAATCAACAACTTGACGCCACCTTTATTATTCATGATGGAGTTTTTAATGCTTGGGAGGACTTATGGATTGGTGGCGGGATAGGAATCCCCTTCAACCTTTAACATACCTGAGTGTAATAATCAAGGCAAGTTAGCTTTCCAGTCAGATTTATAATTTAGCTTTCTCTTAACGTGAATGAAACAAACAACCTTGAACTACTTTATTGTTTGGCTAATACTTTCAACAATTTTGCCTATGGTTGCATTTTTGGGGATGGACATCCTAACGAGGCTTTGAATAAGGATTTTTGAGTCCCCAATTGTTGTTAGCTTAATGATCCCTTTTGTCTTTTCCAGATCCATCCCCTTCCAAACAGCTAGAGCCTCTGTTTGTTTGTTCATCAACACACCCAAGCCCCAAGAGTAATTGGTTTCCCAATTTCCTCCCCTCCGCACCTGCCACCCCTACTTGTCACTTCAATATTATCATGTGTAAATTCATGTGAATTATCGATGGAGGAAATGTGCAATGAATTTGAGAAGTTTGTTTATTGATTTATTTTTTATGTTTTATAAAATTTATTTTTTGAGTTTAACATGTTTTATGTCTTAAGTAATTTTGTTATATTATTAGATATGCTTGTTAACATTATTTATTCTTAAATAATCTAGTCACAAGATTAACATGAGAATACAAGAGAAAATGATTATAATGTTGAAGGAAAAGAGTTGGGATGATGTCAAATGCACTATCCAAATTCAAGCTCCATAGAAAACTTAAAACCATTTTTTGTTGCATTCAAAAAGGTATGTTGGTTGATGATACATTATATTTTATTTATTTGTAAGTTTTATTTTAGTACTTATAGACATAATATTTGTTTTCAAAGATGCCAAAGAAGTCTATAAGTGGAGTACCAAACTCTTTTAAAATTCATATTCAACGAGCTAAAATGGAACAACAAAGAAGACAACACCTTGCAAATGTTGAACTTGTTGATACACTTGATCATTACATTTGGAATGGGATTAACACTGTGCAATATCAAGTTATATTAGATGACTGTGTAAACATTGTAAATATTGTTCCTGAAAAGGAATACTCCTTAGTCATTGCATAGATCCCTCACGGTTAAAATATCCAAAGCGTTACTTAATTGTGAGCCTTATTCTTACCATTCATTCAATAAAGTGGTTACGGGATTTGTGGATGTCACAACATCACCACTTTGGAGATTTATAGTCTTCCACTCAGATGCACAAGGAGGAGCAGTGCTATCATCTTTCAAGGGTAAAGCAAATGTAAGGAAACAACTTTATTGGTAAGATATTCGCAGTGTATTATTAAGTGTTTAAATTTGGAAATCAATTTTATTTATTAATAAGTTAATTGAATTCTTATTTATTTATGTTATAGGCACAAACCTAATATTCATAGCTCCAACAATCAAGATGCATTCATGAGTGATGTTGAAAACATACATCTTGCAAGTTGGACAAAAGATAATACTTATGGTCCACTTGTTATGAATGAAAAGAGTGAAGGCAAACATAGTCAAATATTGACTTATAATGTCGTTACCAGAAAACTAATATATGAGGAAAATGATTTGAAAGGGGATATCGTAAACATTTACCGAAATCCACAAGCTTTGATTAATTTTCAAGAGAATGAGATTGGGTTTTAGATTTGTTCTCAGGTTCATGTAAGATTTATGATATTACATATGAAATCATACTTCAAGTTCTATTATTTTCTATTCTTCAATATAATTTTTTAATTTATATTATTTTATGCTATTTAGTATAATTTAATTTAATTTATTTATTTATTTATTTATTATTTTTTTTTTTTTTTCTGTATCTGTATCTGGTGATTAGGTGCAACAATAGCATGCTCCTTACAAAAAGGAAGAAATTGCATATCTGTTGAAAAAAATCCACTACAATACAATTTTATTAAGTAGAGAGTTAATGCTTTTGAAGTTCTTCCAAATGAAATGCGAGAAGTTGGTTTGAAGAAAGGATATTTTAGTGAACCACGTGTGGCAAAAGTGTCAAAGGAGCCTCAACCACCATTAAAAGGGTTGTTTGGAAAGGATTATTTTGGACAACTTGCATAAATAGAAGACCCAATGAAAGAGCACATTGAAATCCAAGAAGAAATCCAAGCTCCAAAAAGTGATAATATCGATGAAGAATTTGGCATACATGATATTATTAATTAGTTTCTTGTCCTTTAAGAAAATGTTACATTTGCCAAAAAATTTAGAAGATATATTTGTAATTTTTGACTTTAAGATTTTATATTAAGAATAACTTTCTATATATTGTTGTGAATATTTTTAATATGCTCTTTACCAATATATGGTTTATTTTGTGTGTTGAGTTTAAGTGAAATATCACCTTTATGTTGGGTTGGAAGGTGCGGGAGGAGTCCTCCTTGACTCTGGTGGAAACAGAAAGAAAGATTATGCCTGGGGAATTGGCAGGAGGACCAACAATGAGGCAGAATGGCTCGCTCTGATCAAAGGAATGGAAATTGCCAAGAATGACGAAGTCAAGGACCTAGTGGCCTTTGGCGACTCCATGCTAGTCATCAAGGAGGCTAGATCTTTGGCTATCAATCGCAAAAAACCAGTCACCAAACTACAACACCTCTTCACCAATGTGGCCAAAGAATTTAACTCCATTTCCTTTCTCCACATCTTGAGAAGCAACAACAAATAAGCGGATAGCATGGAAAACATTGGTGTTGGTCTGGATTGTGGTTTGGCGACCATTAATGGTCGAAACATTGTGATAAATTGGGTCCCCTAGCCCCCATTCTCGTTTGATCATGTTTCTTAAGACCCCTCTCATGGATTGGAGCCAATTTCCTCAACTCTTAAACTTTAGAGTTGTGCATTTGTGTTTTTGTATTAAAGGCAAGATTGCCTTGGGATATCCCTCCCATCATCGATCCTCTCCCGCATACTCCTTGAACACCTGGTGCTCCCTCCGGTCTCATCCCACCTTCCTCGCATGCAAGCATTTATTTCCACCACCCTCTTCCCTGCCATATAACACGCTTCAGGGTGGTAAGTTCAACATTATGCAATTTCAAATTGTTGTGAATTGGGATTCTATTGCGAACTGGGTTCTTGCTGTGAATTGGGTTCTATGTAAATTGGGTACACTTAGGCTAGGCATGGAGGACAAAGGTCTAAACCCCTCTTCTCTGCAGTGTCGTCATTGCAGTAAAAACATCTAAGACAATGCAAGGGGGTTGGAACGAAACACTACCTATCTGCATTCGACGTGGTTCAGGGACAGGGAAACGAGCAGGTTTGTGGTGGCTCGACTGAAAAATTCCTTCGTGGTCTCACCAGAGTTGATGAGCCCGACATTGGAAGAAATTGGGCTCCTCTGGAGCCAAGATCAGGTGAGAGCAATGGCGGTGTAGTGCAGCCTATCGCTCGTGGTCTCTCCAACGAGCCAGGAATTAGAAAGAACTGGACCCCTCTTGACTTGGGCAACATCCAGAACCCGAGAGGGATAGTTCAACACTCTACTCGTGGTCACTCCAGTGATCCTGGCAATAGTAAGAACTGGACCTCCCCTCATGGTTTGGACAGTGGGTTTGTTAACTTGGAATCTCCACATGGGAAAGATAGTCCTTCTGAAGTTCATTCCCATTTGTTGGAGCTGGAGAGTCAGGTTCGATGGCTCAAGAGTGAATACACTGATCAGAAGAAATCCATCTCTCATCTGGCCACCTTCCTCCAACTCTCAACAACAAAAATTCAGAATGGTTGCAGCAAAATGAAGGAGTACTTTGATGTGTTTGTTGGGAAAATGGATAATGGATGTCCCTGCTCAGGGGATATCAACACTCAGATCAACTCGTTGCACAACAGTCTGAAAGTGGTTGAATCAAAGCTCGATGGATTGAGATCTGAAGCTAGGAACAACGAGGAGAACTTCAGAGCTGTGCATGGAAGCCAGGAGAAAACCAGCCACTAGTGTTCGGTATGATATGCCATGGTCTTTCTCAGAACTGCTAAGTTATTGTCCTTTTGTAATGGCTCAAGAAGCTAGTTTTTTGTCTACTCTCTAGATATGTATTTCTTGTTAAATTTTCAGAATTTACTTCAATATGATCTAGGATCTTAACTGAGAGAACAACATGTACAGCATATCTACAGCATATCAATCATGGAGACAATAATGCAAGCACACAAGAGACACAAAGATTTACTTGGGGAAAACCATAAAGGTGAAAAACCCCAATAACTTCCTCAGAGATAGATAGAGCAATGATACAACCAACCAAGAGAGATAGCCATAACCTAGCAGCAGATCCTCCTCCTCCATAAGTGCGCCACTCCTCCTTGAGTGCATGTGTGAGAAGTGAGTGAGTAAATAGAGTGCCTCCCGCACTCTATTTATACTTGACTTGACTTGCCTTTTTACCTAACTCATGTAGGCTCGAACTTTACCACATAACATAATGCTGAGTGGGCCGACCCCCAATAGGGTGGTCTAATAACCCTTTGACCCACATGACTTATACAGGGCCAACCCCAAATAAGGTGGTCTAATAACCCATCAAGTATAAGTTACGACACTTACAATATAAATGACGACACTTCCTTATAGAGGAATAATACCATCTCTATAGGAATACAATATACATATATGTGAAATACATTCCGAAGTTACATATACATCAACACTCCCTCTTAACTAGGAAGGTATTTCTCAGCACAGTTCTTCTAGCACAAGTCATCTTCTCTGGATCATCGTCACTGGATAATCGTCATCGAGTCATCATCATCGTCACTGCTGTTGCTATCTCAATCAATCTCTGAATCTACTCGTCATAGGAAGTTCTACAGAGCCAGTCCTTTTTCATACTGGATGTAGGCCCACCACCTGCAGGTCTTCATCATCACTGGCCATACTGTGGAATCCTCGGGACTTATTACGTGCGTCACAAAACCTGGCTGCAGCATCCTAGGCTATTACGAGCACACAGCTCTACCTGTAGGATCTCCCAAGAGCACATTACATGTGACCCATCACAAAACCTGGCTGAAGCATCCCAGGCTGTTACGAGCACGCGGCTCTACCTGTCGGATCTCCCAGGAGCACATTACATGTGATCTCACCACAAAACCTGGCTGGAGCATCTGAGGCCTTTTTCATCCTGTCCAGATCTCCCAGGAGCAAATTACATGTGGTCCACCACAAAACCTGGCTGAAGCATCTGAGGCCTTTTTCATCCTGTCCATATCTCCCAGGAGCAAATTACATGTGGTCATGGCAAAACCTGGCTGAAGCATCTGAGGACTTTTTCATCCTGTGCAGATCTCCCAGGAGCAAATTACATGCCATAGGACAAAACCTCGCAAGAGCATCTGCCAGATATCCCAGGGCACCGAATTACATGCCATAGGCAAAACCTCGAAAGACTATCTGCAGATCTCCCAGGGCACAAATTACATGTCCTCCCAAGCAAAACCTCGCAAGAGCATTTGCTAGATGTCCCAGGGCACCGAATTACATGCCATAGGCAAAACCTCGAAAGACCATCTGCAAATCTCCCAGGGCACAAATTACATGCTTTCCTGCACAACCTGATCCACGGCCACAAAGTATCATCTGATACTCATCATCATCACTGCAACATCCTGCTGCATGTCATCTGGAGAAGCTCGTCATCCACGATCATCCTGATCATACAATGCATCCATCTGATGCACACATAGATACATGATCCACACAATATATCCATCAATCATACATGATCTACATGATCATACAAAGATACATGATCCACACAATGTACCCATCAACATACATGATCTACCTAATCATACAAGGATACATGATCCACACAATGTATTTATCAGCATCCATGATCTACCTGATCATACAAAGATACATGATCCACACAATGTATCCATCAGCATCCAACATGATGCGTTCGTACAAAATACATACACATGATCCAACCGATCATATCAAGCATCCAACATGATGCGTACATACATATAAATGATCCAGCTGATCATATCCAGCATCCAACATGATGCATTCATACAAAATACATACACATGATCCAACCGATCATATCCAGCATCCAACATGATGCGTACATACATATAAATGATCCAACTGATCATATCCAAGCAGAAACCAGAACATCATCTTGATGCTCATCATACAGCGCTTACATCCACAGCCATGTGAAGGATCCCCCTTCCAACATGCTTGGAATGGCTTCAGCAAATGTGTCCATCACTTCTTCCTCGAAGTGTCCTCGATCTGAAGCACGCCAAGCCTCTCTCTGAAGTACTCGAACTTCACCCTGGCTAGTGGCTTCGTCAGCACATCTGCAATCTGCTTGTCCGTCGCAACATATAGGAGCTTCACATCTCCTCTCTGCACCATATCCCTGATATAGTGATATTTGATCTCTATGTGTTTCGACCTGTCATGAAACACTGGGTTCTCGGACAGCTTCACACAACTCTGGTTATCACAGAAGATACCAGTAGCATCCAATGGGAGATCAAATAACTCAGACAGTAGCTTCTGTAGCTATACTGCCTCACAACCAGCTGAACAGGCTGCAACATACTCTGCCTCAGCTGTACTCAGTGCTACGCAGGACTGCTTCCTGCTAAATCAAGAGATCACACCTGATCCCATATTGAAGCAACACCCAGATGTGCTCTTCCTATCTGCAGCAATGCCAGCCCAATCTGAATCAACATAACCCTGCAGGTTAAACTTTTGATTCGCTTCATACTTGAGCCCATAATCCACTGTACCCTTCAGGTACCTCAGAACATGCTTTACATCAACCAGGTGAACACTCCTCGGATCCGTCAGGAACTAGCCCAATGTGTTCACAGCAAAGCAAAAGTCTGGTCTCATGTTCGTCAGGTACATCAAGGACCCAATCATCTGACGATACATGGAGACATCAACCGGCTCAGATGAAGCATCACATAGAAGCTTCAGATTCGATGCCATAGGTGTGGCCATATCCTTGCAGTCCATCATCCCGAACCTCTTCAGGATCTCTACTACATACTTCCCTTGTCCAAGGAAGATTCCATCTACACTTTGCCACACCTCCATGCCAAAACAAATAGTGCATCATCCCCAAGTTCTTCAACTCGAACTCAGCAGCAAGCTTCCGCTGTGTGTCAGCAATCAATCTATCATCTCTTGTTACAAACAGGTCTTCCAGATACAACTATTCAAGAAAGTTGTCTTGAAATCCATCTAGTGTATCTTCTATTTCATCACTTTCATATTTCTCTATGCTGCCATCTGCAACATGCTTGATCTTGATATATTCATATGGAAGTCATAACAAACTTCCCTTCAGGTCTTGGGACTACATCCCAAACATCATTCTTCATGATCGACTGATCATGGCATTCCATCCCAGATCCTGGGAACTTCAATATCTTCAATATCTTCAATAGATATCTTTGTTGCTGGAACAAATGTTGTAGTCCTTTTGTAGGTGAAGATATACGGTCTTTCCTACAAAACAATTTAAATTGCATGATTAGAAACATCTCATAATTTTCAGAACAAATTATTACACATAAAGAAATATGTCATACAGTCATGCAATTATCTTAGCCAATGCTTCAATACAACATTTATCCATATCCCGTAACTTTCTAGATGCCTTCCAATCTCTACCAGAACATTGTTAAGAGTGTGCACAACTCCCAACATGTCAGCAAAGAGGTTTCATTCTAGATAAGTAGCAATGGAATGTTGTACAGTGCCATAGGCTACTTACCCATGCATATTAGTAGTATACTGTTCATCAATGCATCTATTCTAATGTGCATAATACATATCCTAAGTCTATGAGCATATACATCATTGAACAATTTTATTTAAACAAACAAATATGCAAGAAATTAAAATACTTATCTTTGTTTGTTCGTTGGGTGGACTCCCTCGGAGTCTTTGATTCCTTACAGGAGCTACTGGAGTCCTAATCTGAAGTAGCTCCTTCTACACCTTTCTGTTGTGGAAAGATGGTCAACTCCCTATGAATATCTGCATCCTTGCAGAAACTACTGAAGTGTGTTCCTTTACTTTCTTGCAGGAACAACTGGAGTGTGCTCCCTCTTGATATTTGCTTCCTGGATTACCTGTCCTTGAACTTACATTCATCCTTGGTCCCTATGCATGCTTATTAGTATCATGATTGTGTTATCCTTGTGAACTCATATAAAATCATACATTCATTAGTATACTATTAAAACACAATAATCTTAAGCATGTATAGTCATGATCATTTCAAACAGAAAATAATAAGCATTAGCATTCAAGGTTTATGTAGGATTCTTATGGTTAGTCGAATCATAAGAAATATAACATGTCTAAACCTGTAATTACTCAAACCTATGACTCTTCAGGTTAGTTGAATCATCAATCAAGATAAGAGATATAATATGCATAAAATCTGTGATTATTCAAACCTATACTTTCATGATTCTTCTGGTTAGTCATATCATCAATTATGGTAAGAAACATAATATGCATACAACCATGATTATTCAAACCTATGACTCTTCGTGAATAATCATTATCAACAACACATTAGTATAAGATCCTAACACAAGGTATGATTCTAGCTTGATATAGCAAAAACATACCTGGATTAGCATGCTAGCTATTTATGTCTAACATACTTGTATAATGTCTTTTGTTTCTCTTCAGTGACTTGTGCTAGTAACATGCATGTCTCATAAGTTAACCATTGTATAAACAAGTTATACATACCTCGTAAATGGATCTTGTATGAGATCCATGACAATGGATGAATCTTTGTCCTCATGTTATCATGATCATATGTTCTTGGACTAGAACATGATTTGTCTTTCTTGGTGTACCTTTCATGTTAGTAGACAACATAAACCTCATACAACACCATAATGCATTAGTACAATCATAAGTGTCAACACCCTAACCAGTGAATATCTTCTATCATGCATTCATAATTTTGTTAAGGTTATACGACAAATCTAAAATCAAAATTGTACTAACCGTAATAACATGAAGACAAACATACCATAAACTTAATCATGGACAAATATCGAAACATACCTCGATGAGTCATACCTGTCGAGATCGCTTGTAATCTTCTTATGTAAGGCCTTATCCTCATCTCCCTCTGAGACAGGAACTTCTTCACTTATGCAGGTGACCAATCCATCTTCTTCTAGGATTAACCCAATCCACTTGATTTGCAAGAACTGGACTTCGAGCTGGATATGGGTTTGTCAGAGAAACCCCAAAAATTCAAACTTTGAATTTCAACCTTCTGACAGGATAGAAATATGTGTCTTGAAGAGCTGATCAAGCTGGTATATTCAAAATTTGAAAACTGCAAAGTTTCACTCCTCAATTTTGCCTTTGAAACTTCCGGATTCACTGGACGTGACCCTGAACTGGGGTTTGATGAAGCCCACTCTTCTGCCCAATCAAAATGTTTGATCCAAAGCTCTAAGCTTCTATTTTTCTAAGGAGCCTCCAGCCATGGTCACAGATTTCAAAAATTCCCATTTTTACAGAAGCCCTAATTTTCCACTTTTCTGATCAAAAGTCCTGAACTAGGGTTTGATCAAGCCCGGCCTTCTGCCCAACCAAAAATTCTGATCTTGGTCTCTAAATTTCTATTTTGATGATTATAATCCAGCCGTGGTCTCTGATTACAAAAATTCCAACTTTTTCCGAAGCCCTAAATTCCGGAAGCCATGAATGAAGGTACTCAAAAATAATTCTGTTTTGACAGAAATATGTACCTGATTGTTTCTGGTGTAACTCCAAACTTTTTGATCCACGGGGTCTGAAAATTTTTCTTGAGATAGCCTGACCTGTTATATTTCCATCCTGACAGGTCTGACCTCAATTGGATTCTCTGAGAGAGAGTTATGCCAAATGTCGCAACGTGACCTGTTTTGGGATAATACAGGAGAGCGAACTTGTACGGCGTGCCATGTCTCACTGTTTCAACTTCGGCCTCTGAAAAAGTTTCCTGAGATAGCTCGGCCTGTTACCTTTCCATCCTGATAGGTCTGACCTCAATTGGACTCTCTGAGAGAGAGTTATGCCAAATGTCGCAACGTGACCTGTTTATGGGATAATACAGGAGAGCGCACTTGTACGGAGTGTCACGTGTCACTGGTTCAACTTCGGCCTCTGAAAAAGTTTTTTGAGATAGTACAATCTGTGTACTGCCTGTCACTTTTCACGAAATTTCATTTGGAGCTTCCTAACCCAAGTTATGACCTTTTTCCCAAGGTCACCTGATTTTGACTCAGATCTGGAAGAGGCAGAAACCCTATATTGTACAGATCATAAATCACAAAGTACAACGAATTAGAGGTTGTCCTTTGGACAAAAGGTACGTGGAGATTTACTCTTCGTCCTGTAACAATTTCAGATCTGAAAACTTTGCCAAAACGGATTTATAGCGAAAGTGCTACGATGACTGGTTTTTGCTATATCAAGCCCTAGCATCGTAAGTGCAACAAGTGTCATACATGCCATATCATGCCTTCTTTCAGGCTAGCTCTGATCCCATGTTAAATTTTCAGAATTTACTTCAATATGATCTAGGATCTTAACTGAGAGAACAACATGTACAGCATATCTACAACATATCAATCATGGAGACAATAATGCAAGCACACAAGAGACACAAAGATTTACTTGGGGAAAACCATAAAGGTGAAAAACCCCAATAACTTCCTCAGAGATAGATAGAGAAATGATACAACCAACCAAGAGAGATAGCCATAACCTAGCAGCAGATCCTCCTCCTCCATAAGTGCGCCACTCCTCCTTGAGTGCATGTGTGAGAAGTGAGTGAGTAAATAGAGTGCCTCCCGCACTCTATTTATACTTGACTTGACTTGCCTTTTTACCTAACTCATGTAGGCTCGAACTTTACCACATAACATAATGCTGAGTGGGCCGACCCCCAATAGGGTGGTCTAATAACCCTTTGACCCACATGGCCGACCCCCAATAGGGTGGTCTAATAACCCTTTGACCCACATGACTTATACAGGGCCGACCCCAAATAAGGTGGTCTAATAACCCATCAAGTATAAGTTACGACACTTACAATATAAATGACGACACTTCCTTATAGAGGAATAATACCATCTCTATAGGAATACAATATACATATATGTGAAATACATTCCGAAGTTACATATACATCAACATTTCTTTTGTTGTCTCTTGTTAGGAAAGTTTGTAAGGTTCTATAGCTATAGCAGATTGAAGCATAAGTGTGAAATGCTAAGACATGAAATGGATGAGCCTGCTATGAAAGCTCTCCAATTTTGTAAACAATCTTCCAGCTTATATTTTGTAACTCTGCTTATCCTTTTTTAATACAAAGCTAATCACTCGTTCTTGTAAAAAAAAAATTCACTTTTATGAAAATAATATCAAATACTATCATTTTTATGATGGAAACTCTTAAAATAGGCTTAAAAATGGTTAAAAAGGCTTTTATTTTCTATAATTTTTTTAATCAAGTTTGCTCTTAAAAATGTTTTATTTGTGATGAAAGGTTAAAAAAAAACTTTCACAATGCATATGTTTTTCGCTATAAGTAGCTTCTAAATGTACATTGTTTGTTACATGTTAAAAAATAGTATTATTCATGTATAGTCGTCAAAACATGCATCGAAGAAATTTTAAAAAATGTTAAACTATTGTTTTTATATTGTATTTGAAATATATAGCATTATAATTAATTTAGATTAAAATTTCAAACCTTGAAAAAATACATAATAAAAAAAAAATTAACATGAAAAATTTAACATGACAATTCTTTTAGTTTTCTACATTCACATTGTTAAAAAAACACAATCTAAAAAAGTATTAGACATTTTAGACAAAAATGATTTTTTTTGAATAAAAACACATTTTAAAATAACAATGTTAGATACTTTACGACTAGGAAGATTCAAAATATCAAAAAAATACCTCGGAAAAATAAAAGGTTGCTACTAGTAGCAACACTTTTTGAAACGGAGGTAAAAACAACTACTAAATGTGACCTCCAAAAAATGAGAACTCATGTGGGTTCTCGTTTTATAGTATACTGCATTAGACTAGGTTGAAGTAATCAATGACTAGCTCACCCAAACGTGGCCAAACATTTGGGAAGAAGATGCAACGATCAATGATCTTACCTAGACACCCCTTTTCTAGACATAACATAGAAACTATTGCAAGTGGTACATCAAATGAAACCAAGGACATAGAGCTCCGTTGAATAAGAGAAAATGGCCCAAATACTTCAAAAGCTGTAGCCTACAACATAGTCAATTGAACAAAAAAGAGAGAAAATACAAGTAGTAGCAACCAATGTAGGGAAATTTTCATGGCTATGAAAAATTGGGTACAGATTGTGAAGAGTAAATATTAGAGGCAATACATGAAAAAATCAATAGGTTGTAGCACGAGGCTGAGCAAACGTTAGACCAAGTGGTGTGGGACGAAAAGTCATTGGATATCCAAAAGGCCAGTGAAACACTAAATCAATTATTTATGTCTAGCCGACAAGTCTAGTCTTAGTTGTGCCAGCTTAGACTAGCAGTGCTAAGACACTACAACACACTTTAAAAACTACAAAATACAAACTTAGAGTGGGAAATAGTGCAAAAGGAAAGGCCTCAAGCGTGTGATGCTAACCAAGCTAATGTCTACATGGATGGCCTCAACATTTTGGTAGTGAAATGGCCCGAGGAGTAGGATGATTTCATTGATTTAAAAAGCAATTGTTTTTGAAGTGGTCCCAAAATTGGGCACCTTGTTTAGAAAGGAAGTGGAGGATGTTGAGTGCAACAAAGGAAACCATAGTTGACTTGAGCGGGAAGAACAAGGTGTGTCAAACTCAACAAATTAGAGTTGCATGGGTGGAGAAAAGACCGTTGAAAGCAATGAAGAGTATCGACACCAAAGGAAGATCATAACTACAAGAATCAACATGATTTCAAGTCATTAAGGATGAGGTGGTGAGAGATGGAAGACATTTCGTCAGAGAAGAAGGAGAGGAGATAACAAGTAGTCCATCACGCCAAACATTGAAGAAAGACATTGGATATGTAGGGTTTTGAATGGAACTTCCCACCCTTGAGAGAGAGATATATTGTAAAGGTTCAAGCTTGGAAAAGGGTTGTTGGTATTATTATTATTGATGTTGCTATAGTTGATAGCTAATATGATATGGATAAATAGTAGAAGGCTATTGAAATTGCTTGAATTGTAAGGGTTTTGGGCTAATAGTGGATAGTCATTCCCGTAATATGATTTGTACTAGTCTTGTTCTATTTATGATCTAAGGATGTATTGGATTCTGATTACTATTAATGGAATGAGACCCCCGTTCCAAATCTTTGTTTTGTTCCTTTTACATGGGAATGATATGTTGTTTTTTTATTCCATGAACATGTTAATAAATGAATTCTTATTTGGTATAGTTGTGTCACATTCTTTAGTAGAAGGTACTAATGATTATAAGGGCCCATTTGTTCATGGAGGTATGGGAATGAGTTGCACTCAAATGAATGGGGAATTGCATAAGTAGATAAGGGAAGCCTATATGGTGAGCAAATCTTGGTCATGATGGCCACGTTGCACTAGACTCATATAGACTTTAGTCTCACGTGGTGCTTTGGGTGAGTCCTTCCGCTCTCCAAGTATTGAATATGCCAACACTTGGACTATAGTAAACCCCCTTTGTTGGACACTAACGCAAACCCTCGTTTGAGTTTGAGACAACATTTGCACCCAATAACTAGTTTTAAGTCCCAAATTGAAAATACGAAAATATAGAAAGATAGGGAATGACAATATATACACTTTTGAATTTGAATCACTCAATTTGGCCAATAAATGAACATTGGGTGTACATTTTAATGAAGCAAGACAATATTGGTTAATTTTAGTAATGTAGATTCACACTAAGCACTCTAAAATACACTCTGCAAGAGTTACCCAACTCATGAACCCTTAGGGTGTAATAACACATAGAAGTAGGAAGGGTTGAGCCCCCAAGCCAAGAGCAAAAGGGAAAATGCAAAAGTTGTTGACTTGGTAGATTTGATATGGGCAAATCGAGGTGAATTTTGAAAATTCTAAGATATGGGTTTTGTTGGTAATGTGAAAATATAACTTAGTCGAATCTCACCTTTTCTAATAGACACATGTACTAATTTTGGCATGCATTCTTTTGATCCCTTTTCATGCAAATTTATATCATGTTTTAAAAACAAACTTTGAATTTTGAAAAAATAATTGAAATTCAACATTCTTGGTGAATTTTAATAAATCCTTAGAATAAGAAGTGTTTAATTTGAATGGTTGGGTGGTTGAAAGGCCAAATTTCAACGAGCACAAGCATACATATGAAGTTTGTGAATGGGCAAAGGGCCTTTGGCCCTCCTTTCAATTGGGTTTGTGTAGTGTTTGTTGTTGTGGGTTCCTGAGACCTGTGCATTAGCTCTATGAATGTAATGAGGACCAAGAGCATTATCCATAGATTCAATAAAGCTGCAAATATTATTGTTGAACGTATTTGTTGTAAATTTTTCATGAGAGTTTTAATTTGGTATAAACTTGTGTGTGGAAAATCTTATTATTTAATACATTTGCAGTTTTGTTGCATGTTGTGTGACTTTGATCACAGGTCTTGAGGGACTATATCAAGTGGTATTAAAGCCAAGACTAGAACTTTGGAAAGGAGGATAAAATATCAGTGTGCTAGATTGTCGAGGAAGGAAGAAAGAAAGATTTATGCTTTATTGTGAATTGGGTTTTATTGGTGGTGGTTGCTCTACCAATAAAAAAATTGTTGAGAGAGTATTTAGTGTTGAGGATAGTGCCAAGAGTACATTTGTTTATTCAATATTGTTAGAATAAGGATTGCCATGAGACTAAGTATGCCACGTAGGAGGATTAAAAATAAGGGAAATAAGATAAATCTAGAAGATCTAGAGATGGAAGACAAGAGAAATAAGAAAAATCAAAGAGGCACAAAAATGGAAGAAAATAGAAGAATAATGGAAGAGTTAAAGACCATGATTGTTGGTAATGTTGGAGGAGAAGATGAAAATCCATAATTTAAACTAGAGATTACAAAATAGCACAATAACCAAGGGAATGACTTTGGATTGCAATTGATTATATTATTGAAAGATAAAAATAGATTACAAAATAACAAAATAACCAAGGGAATGACCTTGGATTGCAATTGATCATATTATTGAAAGGCAAAAATAATGTTAGAATAAAAGTATCTTGTTTGAAGTTTAAATGTTGATATATTGATTGTTTGGATTGGTCAAGTAGAAAGACACTTTGACCTTGAAAAAGTAGAGGACCCATATAGAATACAGTTTTTTCTCACAAAATTGAAAGGACATGCTACTTTATAGTGGGTTGTGTTTAGAAAGAAGAGTGAGAAAGCACAGGGAGAAGATTAGAACTATGGTAAGCACGACAAAAGAGAAGTTCTCACTTCTGGACTATTAACAAAATTCGTTTAGAAAATTCTATAATTTGAAGTAGAAACATATGAATGTCAAAGAATATACTGACAATTCTATAGATTGGGGATTCGTTCTAGATTGAGTGAACCTGAAGATCTAAAATTAGCATGGTATGTAAATGATTTGATTTTTATGATTAAATGAACTTAACACTCTATATTTTCATTATGAAGAATAAGCATTTCAAATTGCTCTAAAGGTTAAAGAAAAGGTGGACACAAGATAGAAACATGTTAGAGGTAGAGGAAGAGCAAAATATGGAAGAGGTCAACTGGATGCAAGAGATGAATATGAAGCAAGTAATAGTCATGATTTCAAAGGAGGTAGAAATATTGGTAGAGGTAGAGGAGGCATATATATCATTGTATGCTATCAATGTGGTAGACAAGGGTACTAGAAGGTTGAATCCCAGTAAATAAGAATGATGCAGGAGGAGTGAGGCAAGGGCATATGTAGCTCAAGCATAAGAGTAATTGGTTGTTGGTGATAACATTTAAGAGATTCATCATGATTAAGGATATAATAATTCATAAGAGTGTCACTCAAGACAAAGAACAAGATTGATGAAGAACCTAAGCAGATGAAAAGTACTTTTAGGACAAAATGCAAGATCCAAGGTAGATGGTGTAACCTAATTATTGATCATGGAAGCACTAAAAATTTAGCATCAATAGAATTTATATAGAAACTAAATTGAAATATATTTCATATCCTAATCCTTATAAGTTGTTGTGGTTACAAAGAGGTCATTGGATTATTGTTTCAAAATAATGACTATTCAATTTTCAGTCAGGAGATTATCAGGACAAAGTGCTTTATGATGTTGTTGTTATGGATGCTTTCCATTTATTGTTTGGTATACCTTAGATGTATGACATAAAAGTATATATTGATGGAGTAGGAAACACTTAACAATTTGTAAAGGGTGATAGAAGTTTCAGGTTACTTCCCATGTTAAAGGAAAGCACAAGGCAAAAAATCATGACATGTTTTACCAAGGAATCATTAAGAGGAGAGAACTTTTGTCGTGTGCACTTGTTTAGAGATGTTTGAGAATAAGGAAATGAAAATGCACCCATGGAAGTTTAAAGAAATCCCAAGTTACAACAAGTGTATATGTCGATGCTTGAAAGCAATGAAGATGAAGACCATATGAAGGAAAGAACGTAAGTTGAAGATGTTGCAATTAAAAAAATAAACATGAAAGCAACAAAAGAAGATGTAGAGAAATATTGTAAAAGACGAAGGCATTGTTGCTATGATAGTTGGTAATAAAGAAATAGGCACGTCGAACATTGGTAAAGCATACGACAACTATGGGGGTATGGTCTAACAAGATATTGGAAAGCTTGAGAAATATGCATTTGATTGCATGTAAGAGGAAAGATGGTGTGGAAGTAAGCCCTATTGGGCATGATCATTTGAAACAATAAACCCTATTGGGCATGATCATTTGAAACAGTAAACCCTATTGGGCATGAGTAGTTGGAAATAGTAAGTCCTATTGGTTACGAGTATCAAGAATAAATAGGACCTATTGGGAATATGCGTATCAAGTACATGATAATAAAGAAGGTTGTTTGAAGAAGAAAGAAGAACGATGATGGAAATTATAGGTTTTTGAAGACTAGGAGGAAGAATAGAAACCAAAGATCAAGAGCTAGCAACCTCATAAGCAAGATGCTCATTTTTTTCAAACAATGGATGTTGAATGTAGGAGCACCATTAGCTAGAAGGTTATCTTGAATATACATTAAATTTATAGGTGGGGAAGCATTTGAAAGGCATCCATTTAAAATTTTAGGATATGGACATATATACTTTGCCCTAAGCATGTATTTGAAATATCTAGGTATGCAATTTCTTAAATCACGGGAAAAATGGAAAATTTGTTTTAAGCACTTAAGACATGGAGTCATGGCACAATATAAAATGGGCTTTTAGAGAACTGAATGTAGAACTTTAAGCCTCTTATAGAGCTTGATTTGAATCCTTAACATGGTCTCAAAGTGCATTTTAGTGGTGATAGCATGCATTTCCTGGAAATATAAAAAACAATATCAAAGGGCAGTTTTGCAAGAACATTGTTTGCATTTAGAGATGAAGGTAGGAAATATAAGCCATTATTCAGAATTATTACAAGATTTATTCATAAATTTGCAAGAATAATAAAACAAAAACATAAGAGAGAGGACTCAATTAATGTAAATATCATCTCTGTATTATTCATCAATATGAATACAATATATAATACATCTCGGGAGAGAAAATAGAATGCCTTGAAGGAAATTTTTAAAGCACAAAAAAGGAAGGCTTACTAAAAGTGTCAAAAGCACCTTCCAAATCAGTTAAGAGGCTCACGAATTAGCTAAATATGGTATGGCAGCTAATGAGTGATGAAAATGGAATGTGAAGATGAATTCCGGAGAGAAGAAAGAGGTGGAGGTCGAATTGGCCAAGTAGAAATAGTTTCCAAGTCAAACTAGCTTTACCTTATCCACTAGAAAGAAAGAAAAAGCAGGATAAAGTTGTCTAAAGCACGAAGGCGCCTTTCTAATCCAGGAATAGAATAAAATCAGACAAAATCAGGTGATATCTTTTCCAGAATCTATCCAAATTCGTCCTAGTGACTCAGGATGGCATGTGGTCCAGTAAAAGACAAAAATATGGCCAACTACCTAGTCAATCACCTAGGAATTTAATAAAAATTGATTAATGTATTGTATCCTAAGTATGAAATGGGTTTTTAAATGTTCCAACACCCCCCCTTGAGCCTAACTATATGTGGTAAATATCATAAATATAGGGCCCAAGCAACAAGGCTTATGGTCACCCCAATACAAAAATTTACTAGTCCATGTAGGTGAGGAAAGAAGGAAAACCACTTGGGAAGAAAACCTCCCCTCGAGATCATGGAATACACCATAATAAGGCTCTCCAAACTCCAAGCAAGTGAGAACTTGGTAAATTATCTGGGTGAATCTTCTTTTTGGAAGAAGTGGAATGTACTCACTAGACTTGAGCTTCCTGAGATCGGGTCCAAATGAGTCTTGATGATTTCCTTTATCTTTTGTGCAATAGGTGTCAATAATCATGCAGTGGATAAGAAGCAGGGCAGTAAGAGCAAAAGCAGCCACTCCAAACTGTAATTGAGCCTCTATAGCATCCAATAACACACAAAAAAGCATCTCAAGGAGAGGTAATGAGTGTGTATGAGCTGCAACAGCTAGTTGATGATTCGCATCAGAAGACATATGAGAGAACTGAGATATGTCTCCAACTTCTTGAAAAACGTGTTGGCAATCATATAGGAACCGGCAGGAGCATGGACAGAGGAAGTGAAGACGCAACCAACAACCTTAACTGTATACCGACTTCCAAATAGCTATAGATCACATTCTTGGATACCATTGACCAACAAAGGATCCTCAATATCTGAAGTGTAAGAGGAGAACATTGATGAGAGATGGAAGATCTGAGTTCTTCTTCAACAATAAATTTCTGCCATTTGATCTTTAGTACCTGCAAAACAAACTCTCTAAAACTTATACTGGAAGACTAATTTAATCAAGGGCTCCCATGCTCTGATACCATGTGAGAATTCTAAATAGGTTCAATACCATGAAATAATTCTAATAGCCAAGGATCTTGAAGCAAAAAAGTCCTCACAAGAATTATTCAGAAATTTGCAAGAATAATAAAACATAAACATAAGAGAGAGGACTCAATTAATGTAAATATCATCTCTGTATTATTCATCAATATGAATACAATATATAATACATCTCAGGAGAGAAAATAGAATTCCTTGAAGGCAAGTTTTAAAGCACAAAAAAGGAAGGCTTGCTAAAAGCTAAAAAAAACCTTAGGTGTCAAAAGCACCTTCCAAATCAATCAAGAGGCTCACAATTAGCTAAATATGGTATGGCAGCTAATGAGTGATGAAAATGGAATGTGATGATGAATTTTGGAGAGAAGAAAGAGGTGGCGGTTGAATTGGCCTAGTAGAGATAGTTTCCAAGTCAAACCAGCTTTACCTTATCCAATAGAAAGCATTAAAAGCAGGATAAAGTTGTCTAAAGCAGGAAGGTGCCTTTCTAATCTAGGCATAAAATAAAATCAGACAGAATCAGAAAATATCTTATCCAGAATCTATCCAAATTCATCCTAGTGACTCAGGATGGCATGTGGTCCACTAAAATACAAAAATATGGCCAACTACCTAGTCAATCACCTAGGAAATTAATAAAAAATTATTAATGTATTTTATCCTAAGCATCAAGTGGGTTTTTAAATGTTCCAACGGGATTTTGAGGCCAACATGGAAACCTAAACACTTACATTGATGATTTTCTTATATCATGCAGGAAGAAGATTTGGCATGCATTTTGGAAAGGTCTTGCAGACTTCTCCAACATTTAATTAAAGAGGCACAATTTGAGTAATTTTACATAGCAACAAATTTTATGTCTCAAATTCAAAATATAGAGATGTATAAAGGTGGGGAATGAAAAACGTATCTCTAATTTGAATCACTCAATTTGGCTAGGAAATGAACCCTGTGTGTGCATTTTAGTGAAATAAAACACAATTTCAATCAAAAAATGCAAAAGCCATTAACTTTGTAGATTTATACAGGTAAATGGAGGAGAATTTGAAAATTATGAGACATCTTAGTGTGAAAATTTGTAGACATCATGTCTCGATTTTTCCAAAGGACACTTGTATGAATTTTGGTGTGCCTTTTTTTAACCCTCTCACATAGATTTATACCCCATGTTTAACAACAAACTTGATTTTTGATAAATTAATTCAATTTTGACATTCTTAGTGAAATTTTATAAATCCTTATAATATGAAGTATTGAATTTAAACAATTGATGGTTGAAAGGCTAGAAGCCAGTGAGCACAACGTCAAGATGAAGTTTGTGAATGAGTGAATGAGAATTTGAAAATTATGAGACATGGTAATGTGAAAATTTATAGACATAAGTCTCAATTTTTCAAAAGGACACTTGTATGGATTTTGGTGTGCATTTTGTTTATCCCTCGCACATAGATTTATACCCCATGTTTTACAACAAGCTTGAAATTTTGATAAATTAATGCAAATTTGACATTCTTAGTGAAATTTTATAAATCCTTGGAATATGAAGTGTTGAATTTGAATAGTTGATAGTTGAAAGGCCAAAAGCCAATGAGCACAATGTCAATATGAATTTTGTGAATGACAAAGTTCCTTTGTCTCTCCTTTGAGATGGGTTTTGTTGACACAGGGTCTTTCGATAGGGGTTCACTATGTCGTCAACAACACCAACAACCCCTTATTCACCGGCCCAGAAAGGAGTTACCCTTCCCAGCAACACCTACAAAGCAGGTGAGGTCTCACCCAAGGCAGATAAAGGTGCTGCATGAACCAAGCTTCCTCAGTTGTGAAGAAGATATGTGCACGTTAACCATAGATTACAATATTTACGACAATTTATTTAACCAAACATTCGCATATTTATCTCAAAGCATATTCAACAACATATTCACGATAACAAACAACATGTATCAACACAAATAAGCAGAAAGCATTTAAATAACCCATCATCGCATAACAACAAAATTCATAACCGAACATCTTCATTCATTAACATCTGCGGAACAAACCTCGCAGAGAATAATCAACATAATCCAAAAGATCGTATTAATCTCTAAACTCTAATGCCCTTAGGCTTACAATATACTTCTATTTGTATGCTTCTATCATATTACAAAATGGCCCATGTTGGCCGACTTAGCAATTAAATATTCTAAACTATTCTTGCACTTCCTTAGACTTCGCGGTAATTCCTTCTTTCGCGGGATTTGGCTTTCGTGCCTGTCGGCCTTCGCACTTCCTACGGATCTATCCCGTGCCAACAGGCCCCCAATACAAACTTGTGGCTCGTCCCGAGCCACCTCAACTGGACTATATTGTTTTGCGCCCGCCTTGTACTATGCTCGGTCTCTGAAACTATTCTTGCTGTATGGAACTCACTGTTGTGTTTTTCCTATCTCCGTCCGTCGGTCACTAGTTCGCTATCATGTACTTCTTGCACTCATCTGCCAGTCTCTTGGAACCTTGATCATCTACCTCTTGAGCCGCTACCGCCTTATCTGGTGCTTGGTCCTGACTGAGGAAAAGTTCATCTACGTCACCAAGGTGGGAGACAGGCCGACTGCTTCGGCACATCTGTTTCACGCCCTGGGCAGCCTTCTATCAGGGTTGTGGAGCCTTTACTCCTGGCATTCTGGTGGTCCTTAGGACCATAAAACTTCACACTTTCGCCACATACGTAGACATCTTGGATGATACCTCAATGGTGTTTTCCCAGAGTCTCTGCGTTGCTTCCCTCGCTGGTTGTGTATGGATGCTCGTCGTTCTAGCTCTCAGTGCACCTAGTGTGCTGCCATGCGAAATGAAATGAACCATTTCCACAACCTCCTTGGAACTCCTTATTCAACTAACTATCTCATCAACTTGCAGCATGCAGTTTCCTGAATGTTCTCTCCCTATTCATCGATACCTTGCTGTTCTAGCGACCTCCTCCATCGGTATTTATGCTTGTGCTTCGTTTCTGCGGGGTCGGTTACCATCATCATTCGTACAATCCTGGCCCTCCTCTTGCGGTTCAATCGTCCTTTCCCTTTATCGTCGGTTGCGGTTGTAATGTCCCTTATTAGGAATTTGATTAAAATTGCAATTTTCCACTTTTTTCCCTAGTTCGACCTTTGACTAGTTTTGATCTCTAGGTCCCAAATTTGCCCCAAATGATCCCAAAACTTCTGAGAAGGTATATGAATGATATTAGAACATAAATATGTGTTTCAGGGATGCCTTTGGACCTTTAAAATACTTCTGCAAATCCTCTTTCAATTCTGATCAATGTAGGTAACTTTACTAGTGATTTTTCTTTGACTAGTATTGGTCTCTAGGTCTCAAATTGACTCCAAATGCCTTCAAATCTTCAAGGAAGGTGTATGAATGATATTAGAACTTGAATATGATGTTTATGGATGAAATATGTCCACAAAAAGACCTCTGCAAACTCTCTTAAGATTATGGACCCATTATGCAATTTTACTAGTAATTTGGGGTTCAAATCCCCCCAGGGTAAGTACTGAAAATGGCTTCCCAAATGCCTCAAAACCCACTCAAATTTATGAACAGAGGTATATAATGTGTTAATTATTTTATTAAAGTCTCATATGCACCATTAATGGATTATTACAACTATTCTCACCCTCTCCCATTCAACGGCAAAAATCCCCAATTCGACCCTTGGGGAAATGGCACTATTTCACCTCCCAATACAACTAAACTGAGTAAAAATGCTTAAAATGCTCAAGTACAGTACATGAAACTTGTAGAATACATCCATGGCAGTATATTGATCACAAATATATCATATAATCATCCATTCATTCGAAATCATCATCCATACATTGGCTCACAACAAGGTAGTGGGGAAATGGCATTGTTCTTCCATTAAAAATGAGATTTATACATTTCTACTTGGAATTTCGACCTGAAAATTTTTGGAGATGAAGAACAGAGTATTTAATTCATATTACAAAATAAATGGGGCATTAAAAGCTTCCCCAAATAGTACAATAGCTCACCAAAAGCGCCCTTCCTCAAGGATCAAGAATATGCCATCAAAACTGGAAATGGTTGGAGGAGTGAGCTGCAATAGAAGAAACCATGAGCTGCCTTGTAGCTTACACCTGCAAATAAAGACTCCATTAAATCTCCAAATGAAAGGTCTGAATGACCTTTCCAATTACCAACTTGGATGGGAATCTTTCACCCTCGAAATTGGCTAAGGCAAGAAACTAGTCATCCACTAGCTCTCCCTCTTCACAACTGCAATTGCAAATTCTACAAATGATCAAAAGCCATTCTCATACTTCATTTCTACATTTTATAACCAACATTAGCCTTCTAAGGGTCGAAATCCTCTCAATAGATTCAATAGATTTCCATTTAGGAAATATTCCACATTTGCCACTTGTCTCCTAGTTCCAACCTTCCATCTTCTCCCAAATTTGATTTTGAGTCTCTTTGGCTTCTCCAACCCCCAAATTCGCCTTCCTTGAGCCTATTTTTGGGGCTGACATGTCATAGTGGTCAGATGTCAGAGGTCAGGTCTGCAATTTGTCATAGTTGTCATAGATGCTCCATCATTGGTGTCATAGGGGCTAGGGAATCTAGCCCAAGTGTCCACAGACTTCCACTTTGACTCTTTATCTTCCATGGGGGTTACCAATCCTTCCCAATTCGACCTAATATGCTCAATGACATGTGTTATAACTTACCAACTCACCCAAGAGTGTTCACATTCCCATTAATTCGAATTTGCAAAAGAGAGATACCATGTATTATGAAAAATCAAGCTAGTGTGGGTCCCACATCCTTCATATGTCTCCAAAACCATTTGTCACCTAGGATTTCTCTTGAATTTCTTTATTCACTCTATTTATTAAATACTTGAACCCTTCTAATGTCTAAACATCATTTATTATCCCCCTTATTCCAAATCCCAAAGCTTCCACCCCAAACCTAGAAAACTAGTAATTTTCCTCCTTGGCAATTATTTGACCCTTAACACCAATTTTACAAACTCTAATGAATATGGCTAATGTGATTAGGCCATTGTGACCCAATTCCAAATTTGGGACATGACAAATCCTCCCTTCCCAATATTGCTTGTCCTCAAGCAATTTCAAACCTGGGTGTTGAAGAACCTGCTTTCTGTATAATTCTTTGAAGTTGCCATTGAATTTCCAAACCTTGAGTCTTTGGCTTTCCCTGAAGATTTTAGAGAGGAACCACCATGCTTGCTGCTGCACTACTCTAGTAAAAATCACTTTATTAAGTGGGAAATCCATCTCCCATACTTCTTGTTTCCCCCCAAAAATTGAAACCAATGAGATAAAAATTATTCCAGGGTCCCATTGCTTGTATTGCACCCCAACAATTAAAAGTGCTCTCCAACCCATACCATTAGATAAGAGGATTCCTGGATCCCATTTTCTTGTATGCATTCTTCCAAACATCATGAGTACAAAATATATATCATCAAAGTACATAACAACATAATGAAAATGTACATAAAGGAGATGCTTCATCAAAGAGTCATGAAAGTGCTTATACCTCCAAGCATGTAGACCACCATTTTTCAAGTGCATACAATCTTCAAGTGACCCATCAAATCTGCTCCAATGACATAGGTGAGGATCCCATGTCCAATAGTGCTACTCCAAGAGAATGTGATATGCATCAAAATATTCAGCCATGCATTCTTTCATCCAAGAAGTGAATGAAGAATCTCCACTAAAATCTGAACCAAATAATGAGCAGGAAAAACAAGGAGAATTCAAAGGACTCAAAGAAGTATCATCCATACATCCATGAGGATATGTATCATCATAAGGTAAAGCAATATGCTGCTGCAATTCTAAATAATGAGGTGCTCTATTCATGTCATCATCAAAAGGAGAGGTGGGAGTTTCATACCCCTCATGTGGCACCACTAGGAAAAAACCTTTCACCCAATTTTCATCCCAAAGTGATGTGGCTGGAAAAGAAGTGTGGGGTGAGGAATTATGAACCAACTTTAATTCTTTACAACTCTTACCCATTGAAATATTGAATTCATCTTCTCCATAATTGGCTGGTCCAACTATTGTGAGATCATGTACCTCTTCCAAGGCTTTGCAACTCTCTCCATGAGGCAACTCATAATCCCTTTGAACAAGGACAAGTGCTTGTCCTTCTTCTTGTTTTAGTGTAGTATCTTCAAGAACCTGCATATCAACATCTACCTCATGTTCCACAATTACATTAGGTTCCTCTTTTGTGGCATAAATTGTTTCATCCTTTTCCTTGAAAAGAGAACCATTGCTCATTACTTTTTCCGAGTTGCTTCCAATTTCACTAAGCAACAATCTGAACTCTTGAAAGTATTGTCTCCACTTGTCTTCAAAGGATGGTTCAAGTAATTTCCTAAAATCCTCATTTTCCTTTAAGGTTCCTTTCTCATCCTTACTCATGGTGACCAATGAATGCACTTCTTCTCCTACTTCTTCCCTTTCACCAAAGTACATCCAGTTTCAGTTTCTAAAGGTGGTGGCTTATTTCTTTGACTCTTGGTCTTCATTAATGTTCTACCACATCAGGTGCCAAGACCATGCTCTGATACCACTGTAATGTCCCTTATTAGGAATTTGATTAAAATTACAATTTTCCACTTTTTTTCCCTAGTTCGACCTTTGACTAGTTTTGATCTCTAGGTCCCAAATTTGCCCCAAATGATCCCAAAACTTCTGAGAAGGTATATGAATGATATTAGAACATAAATATGTGTTTCAGGGATGCCTTTGGACCTTTAAAACACTTCTGCAAATCCTCTTTCAATTCTGATCAATGTAGGTAACTTTACTAGTGATTTTCCTTTGACTAGTATTGGTCTCTAGGTCTCAAATTGACTCCAAATGCCTTCAAATATTCAAGGAAGGTGTATGAATGATATTAGAACTTGAATATGATGTTTATGGATGACATATGTCCACAAAAAGACCTCTGCAAACTCTCTTAAGATTATGGACCCATTATGCAATTTTACTAGTAATTTGGGGTTCAAATCCCCCTAGGGTAAGTACTGAAAATGGCTTCCCAAATGCCTCCAAACCCACTCAAATTTATGAACAGAGGTATATAATGTGTTAATTATTTTATTAAAATCTCATATGCACCATTAATGGATTATTACAACTGTTCTCACTCTCTCCCATTCAATGGCAAAAATCCCCAATTCGACCCTTGGGGAAATGGCACTATTTCACCTCCCAATACAACTAAACTGAGTAAAAATGCTTCAAATGCTCAAGTACAGTACATGAAACTTGTAGAATACATCCATGTCAGTATATTGATCACAAATATATCAGAGAATCATCAATTCATTCGAAATCATCATCCATACATTGGCTCACAACAAGGTAGTGGGGAAATGGCATTGTTCTTCCATTAAAAATGAGATTTATACATTTATACTTGGAATTTCGACCTGAAAATTTTTGGAGATGAAGAACAGAGTATTTAATTCATATTACAAAAGAAATGGGGCATTAAAAGCTTCCCCAAATAGTACAATAGCTCACCAAAAACGCCCTTCCTCAAGGATCAAGAATATGCCATCAAAACTGGAAATGGTTGGAGGAGTGAGCTGCAATAGAAGAAACCATGAGCTGCCTTGTAGCTTACACCTGCAAATAAAGAATCCATTAAATCTCCAAATGAAAGGTCTGAATGGCCTTTCCAATTACCAACTTGGATGGGAATCTTTCACCCTCGAAATTGGCTAAGGCAAGAAACTAGTCATCCACTAGCTCTCCCTCTTCACAAATGCAATTGCAAATTCTACAAATGATCAAAAGCCATTCTCATACTTCATTTCTACATTTTATAACCAACATTAGCCTTCTAAGGGTCGAAATCCTCTCAATAGATTCAATAGATTTCCATTTAGGAAATATTCCACATTTGCCACTTGTCTCCTAGTTCCAACCTTCCATCTTCTCCCAAATTTGATTTTGAGTCTCTTTGGCTTCTCCAACCCCCAAATTCGCCTTCCTTGAGCCTATTTTTGGGGCTGACATGTCATAGTGGTCAGATGTCAGAGGTCAGGTCTGCAATTTGTCATAGTTGTCATAGATGCTCCATCATTGGTGTCATGGGGGCTAGGGAATCTAGCCCAAGTGTCCACAAACTTCCACTTTGACTCTTTATCTTCCATGGCGGTTACCAATCCTTCCCAATTCGACCTAAGATGCTCAATGACATGTGTTATAACTTACCAACTCACCCAAGAGTGTTCACATTCCCATTAATTCGAATTTGCAAAAGAGAGATACCATGTATTATGAAAAATCAAGCTAGTGTGGGTCCCACATCCTTCATATGTCTCCAAAACCATTTGTCACCTTGGATTTTTCTTGAATTTCTTTATTCACTCTATTTATTAAATACTTGAACCCTTCTAATGTCTAAACATCATTTATTATCCCCCTTATTCCAAATCCCAAAGCTTCCACCCCAAACCTAGGAAACTAGTAATTTTCCTCTTTGGCAATTATTTGACCCTTAACACCAATTTTACAAACTCTAATGAATATGGCTAATGTGATTAGGCCATTGTGACCCAATTCCAAATTTGGGACATGACAGCGGTCGCATGCTCGGATGCAATTCGATCATCATTTCCTTCGCCGTCTTCTGGTGATGCTTATTTGTGGTCGCATGCTTAGGTGTGGAGTCGTACGTGCAAAGTGTACCTCCACACGTAGTGGCGATGTGCGATCTATCTGATCGCCCCCTCTCTTTCTACTGTCTTGGTCAGAGTCTAACTGGCCTTCATGTCTTCGCGTTGTTTAAGTCCTATGTCATTTCTCTCTCTTTTTTTTCTTTTTTTTCCACTACTGTGGCGGATCACATTGATAGGGTTTTAGCCTATTGTCGTTCACCATGCGAGGCAACAATACCTCATCTAAGGTCTGTAACTTCACTGCACCACCGTTAATGACAAAATTGATGATATAGGGTCCTAACCAGTGCATTTGTAATTTACCCGGGTGTTTCGCGAACTTGCTATCATATAGCAACACCGTGTCGCCTTTCTGAAAGTATCTCTGCTTAATGTGACGGTCATGCCATGCTTTTTGGTGATCCTTTTCAACCTGCTGGTGGAATCCTGCAATGAACCGATCTTCTTCTAAGTGTACTAATTGTGCTATTTGTTCTTCCAACCCACTATCATCACTCATGTCTGTGCCGACTGCAATATGCAAACTTGGAATGATATATTCCATCGACATAACTGCTTCTTTACCGTATACTAGTTTGAATGGAGTTTGGCCAGTTAATTGCTTGCATGTGGTTCGATAGGCCTAGAGGATTGATGGAATTTTAAGGTCCCAATTGTCTTGATTTGTGTTGCATACCTTTGTGAGTGCGTATTCCCGGATTTTGTTGAATGCTTCTATTGTCTCGTTTGCTTGAGGATGGCAAGGAGTACTCTTCTTATGTTGAACTTGAAACTCTTTCGTTGGTGCTGCAATTGTCTTGTTCACAAAGTGCGCCCCTTGATTGCCTAGTAAAATCTTTGGGCATCTGAATCGGGTGACCACATTGTCGAAGAGGAATCTGGCAGTCGTTGATGCGATACAATCCTTGACTGGCGCGGCCTCCGCCCAACATGTCAAATATTCTGTTGCAGTTATGATGTAGCGTGATCTGGTGCATTTTCCTGGGGGGTTAATGGGTCCTACAAAATATACCGCCCATTTGTCGAATGCCTGCAGCATGACCTGGGGTACTAATGGCATCTCGTCCCGTCTCGATGGTTTCCCTGTGCGTTGACAGACGTCGCAGGTTTTGGCATAGTTAGTGGCATCACTATGCATGGTTGGACACCATAAATTGGCTGTCAGGATCTTTTTTGCAGTAGCCCGACCTCCATAATGTCCTCTGGCAATGCCATCATGTGCCTCGGCTAAAACCCATTCCTGCTTGTGTGGGAGAACGTAGCGGCGTAATATCTCATCGGGGCCCATCCTGTACAATTGTCCTGGGATTAGTTGGAAGTCCGCAGCCTTGACAACTAATTGTTTCTTATTACTGGTGGTGAATTCCTCTGGTGCCTTTCCTGTTGCTAGGAACTGAATAATTGGTTGATAGTAGTTGTTGATCATTCCAACTCGGAATAGATGAGCGTCTGGTAATCCTTCGTCGATGCTTTGTGGTTCCTCCCCTGACTCGATCCTTGATAGGTGGTCTGATCCTGCATTCAACAGTCTTGGCTTTACGATGATCTCAAAATCAAATTCCTGAAAGAGCAGTAGCCATCGGCAAATTCCCCCCCCCCAACACAGGCTTGTTCACCAAATACTTTAGCGTTGAATGGTCGGTGAACATTTTGAAGTGGCCCCCTAAAAGATAATGTCGAAACTTCTATAGGGCGTAGACCATCGCTAGTCCTTCTTGCTCAGTGGTTGTGTAATTCTTTTCTGCTGTCGATAACTTCCTACTTTCAAAAGCTATCGGATGGTCGATGTCACCTTCGCCTGGTTGGGCCAAGATAACACCGAGTGCGATGGACGACGCATCGACGTGGATATGAAACTCTTTCTTCCAATATGGGAAGGCAAGGATGGGTTCTTCCACCATCTTTGTCTTCAAAACATCTAAGATCTTCTAGCATTCTCCGTTCCATTTGAATTTTGCATCCTTCTTTAGTAGTTTCTCCATGGGTGCTGTGATTGCGGCATATCCTTCGATGAACTTGCGGTAGTAGCCTGTGTGACCCAACGTTGCCCTGAGTTGCTTAACTGTTGTTGGCGGTGGAAGGTCAACAATGATGGAAATCTTTGTTGGATCAATTAACAGGCCCTCCTTGCAAACAATGTGTCCCAGCAGTATCTCGAATGGGGCACAAAAGATGCATTTCTTCAAGTTAAGAGATATCTGGTGGTGACGACATCGTTCTAACATTAGTCTAAGGTTCGCAATGTGGTTCTTGACTAGCCCATAGACTGTCCAATCGTCCATGTATACTGCGAGAAATTTATGGATATAGTCTTTGTATGCCGCAACTACCAGTCATGAGAATATTGTCGGGGCATTTTTCAGACCGAATGGCATCACTATATATTGGTAACACCCCCATTCTGTGACAAACGTTGTCTTATGCCTATCCTCCTTCGCAATCCTAATTTGGTGGTAGCCTAAGAACCCATCCGTAAACGAATAAATTTCCTGAGCGCCAACTCCTTCGAGTACTTCATCCGTGAATAGTGTCGAGAACGGGTCATGTAAACATGCATCGTTCAACTTTTGTAGGTCGACACAAATTCTTACTTCTCCGGTTTTCTTATCTTGGACGACCATCGGACTAATCCATTCCGACTCTTCGACTAGTTCAATTATGCCGGCTTCTAGCATTCTCTCAAGTTCAGCCTGTATTCATTCCTTGTGTTGCGGGTTTAAGTGATATGGTCTTTGTTTAACCGGCTTCGCACCAGGTTTCAGGGGAATCTTCATTTCGCCGAGGTCCCCGGAGATTCCCTTCATTTCTGAGAATTTCATTGGGAACAAGTCCTAAAACTCGTGCAACAGATCTATCATATCCGCGATAGTCGATTCATCCCAATAATCTCCAATGCTCGCAAGTTTTGGGTTTTCTTCCGACCCGATGTTTACCTTCGTAATCTTTAGCGGTTGGTTGTACTTGTTGGATGGCAGTTTAGGTGCCTTCACGTTGCGACTGCCTTTGGACTCCGACACATATGTGGCTCTTGGGTCGTCATCATCATCGTTCGGTTCTCCTGAGATGCTGTAGCAATCCATCATCATTTCCGGTGTCATGGTCCATTGGAGTTCTGATAACTGTACTGTTGGTTCCACCTCAAAAATATTCTTCTTGATTGCCTGAAGTGCATTATGGATGAAGGGATTTTCGTCTGAGAAGGAGAATGTTTGGCTAAAGCCAATTGTTAACTGATCCCAAGAAAGTGTACCAAGTCGCAGCTCCGTCGCAACATACCAACTCCGCGGTACTTCATCCAACGTATGCATGAAGGCATGCACCCACTCTTGTTCCGGTCGCGCTGACCATTGGTGCTGACAAGCCTTCACATGTTCGTTTGGATTACCCTGGCCATCGTATCTTTGTCTGTTCCATGCTATGGTGTCGCCGAAGCGTACCTCCAAGAGGCATCGACATAGTGGCCAGTTTGATATCCTTGATTTATGCACTGCCCACCAGCGCACAAGAGTAGCCTTTAAGGCTTCCTCCAAGGCTAAGAGTCTTTGTGGTTCCGCTACCTTTCCTTCGAATTCTGTTAAGAAGGTGCTCAAATTTGGTAACCCCTCGTACGTTGGTAATGCGCTCTTCTCAGTAGCCACCCAACGCATGGACTGTGTAATCCTTGCACATCTGCAAAACAATACTTTGTGAAGTCGGTTTTGCCAATTTTCCAGTGCCTCGTCTGAGTCCGAAGATGTTGAGCTAGAGCTGCACCATTCCAACTCCCCTCCATCAGTTGGATTGATGTAATCTTCAGAAATATTATATAGGCTATCCCATCCTTCCCTATCTCTGTCTTTGGTGGGCTCTATGTATCGTTGTCCTTCCGCAGGGTCTAGTGGTGCGACAACCCTTATTTCCCGATCTTCAAATGACATGATCCGCTTCTTGAAATTGATGATTGCTTGATTTTTCATTGCCCGGTCGATTCCCAATAGTGCTGGATACGGACATGTGTTATCTACTATCTCTATGACATTGCAATCGACATATGTTTGAAGTCCTTCGATTTCGACGGGAAGTTGACACACTCGGCCAAGAGGGGTGACCTTGCTCTGGTTTGACAATCGCAGTTGTACTGGTGACCAAGTCATTTGTGGTTTTCCCATTGTTTCCCATGTTTGTTTTGTCAGAATGTTCACGTTTGACCCTAGATCCAAAATGATGGAGTCGACATCGAACGCTCCGATTTGTGCCGACATCCTCATTTCTCTACCTGTCGTCCTTTTCTTATGTATGAGATTAACCCTGGGTTCCTGACATCTGCCCTCCTGTCGACTGAATAGCATGGATATCTCTTCCAATGCCTCCTCGTCTTTTGCTAATTATAAACAACTCCCGATGAATTCTCTTACGGTAGTGGCCTTCCGCAGTGATTTAATTCGATTGAACGTCGGTGGTATATCGTAAATCTCTGCTTGAGGAGATGCGTTCCTCTACCGCCCCAACATTCCTTGCCATGCCTTTGAGAAGACATCCTTTGCAGCCTCCACATCGAAGGGGACATGTTTCGCCGGTCGAATGGTATAGTGCGGATGGTCAGCTCCTATTGTTGCTTTTCCTTGTGTCACTATTCCCACTGTCGCAGCTTGCTTCCTAGCTTTCGTCGATATTTTCTGTACTGCCGGTTGGTTCTGGTTTTGATTTTGGTTTTGGTTAGGCGGAGGTGGTAGGTTCTTCGTCTGCCATCTGGCGATGAGCTGTGGGCAATCTTCGATGGTATGGTCCACTCCACTGCAATACGTGCATTACGGGGCTGGGTTGGGGCAATCCCTTGCAAAATGTCCTTATTGCCCACAGTTGTAGCATGTAGGAGGTCCTCGACCTTGTCCAGCGACCCCTACCCTTCTAGCGCCACCACCACGTCCTCCCTAGAATGCTCTACCAAATCCTCCGCGTGGCGATCCGTATTGCGCCTGCTGGTACTATGGCTGCTGATACTGCGGTTGTGGGTATTGTTGATACAGCGACTGCTGGTATTATGGTTGCGGATACTGCGATGCGCCATACTGTAGTTTCCCATACTATCCTTGGTCAAATTGCGGTGTCTTCATAAACTGCAGTTGTTGCTGGGCATACTGCGGCTGCTGTAGTCCCAGTTGTTGTTCTTCTCCCTTTACCAGGTATGCATCCATGTTTCATTCTTGCAACAAATCGTGTGCTTTGCAATCCTTTTCGTCATGCCCCACTGATTGACAAAATTTACAATACAGACTCACCCGTTTCGACACTATCTTTTGTAAGTATATGCAGTCCTCTGGTTGATGCCCCTTGGCCTGCAAAATGGAACACCATGGTAGACCTTCCTAGCGAAGGGGGTTCGGCGCCCCTGAATTCAAATACTACTGAAACACTGAACAATTATCCTTCTGATGGCCTTCCGTTCTACATCTGGTGCACCATATATCTGCGCGGTTATTTTTCCCTTGCTTCATGTCCTCCAATTTGAGAGTCAATGTAGCTAGTTGTGCTTGAATCTTATCCATTCCAGCCCCAGTCTCTCCGATCGACGAAGCCTCTAGTTTCATCTTCTAATGCTTCGGCTTGGTCCGCAACCTTCTGCTACATCAATGGTCCTCTAATATGTGGTACCAGCCCAGCGATAAACCACTCTTTATGCTGCAGGTCGTTTATTGGAAAACTGACTTTCGCTATCAGTGTCTTGTATCTCTGATCAAACTCCCATACTGGTTCATTCGGGTATTTCCTAATATCTTTGAGCTCAGTAATGTACTGTGCTTCTGACTTGGGGGTTTTTTAAATTCCCGAATCATCGCTGCTTTGATTTCTACCAACGTTTTCCCTGGAACCTTAGTACATTTTATGAACTAGTGCAGTGCACGGCCCCGAAAGGTCGTCGCCAACTGCCCCTTTTTGATGTCTTCATTTTGGACCTGCTTCACGGTACACACTGCTTCGCATAAAAACCAAAACTGTTCGAGATCCTCCGTCTCGCTTCCTACGAAACTCGACATCTTTGTATTGTCCGCCATCGCGGTGTTCCTACTATTGTTACTTACTGATGCGCTACTTTTCCCACTACATGTGGGGCACCTCTATGAATTACTTGTGGTGTTTCCTTTAAATTGATAGGTGGTGTGCGGGGTTGAAGGTATGTGGTAGCTTACGATCCGCCCTTCTTCTGGGGTAGCCTGGTCACCGCCTTCCTCCTCGTAATAAGGGAGCTCTGTCCTCTGTGACCCTGTTGCGTAGTCTTCCCTTTCGGTCCTCTCGAGGGACTCTTCCTCAGTCCTCCTCCTCTTATCAGGATGCCATAATATCGTTCCACTTCTCAAGGTGCCACAATCTTCCTCAACTTCCCTTAGAAATTCATCGTCGCTCATGTCCATCTACCCTGCATCTTTCCTAGTGGATCCGTAACCATGAGATACCTACAACCCTTGCACACCGATCTGTCTACTCATCGGAGGTCATTTTCATCATGCCCTTTTCACACACCAACATCTTAATCCACAGGTTCAGCTACAGGACGAACCTACCCCTTGGTCCCCTGAAAAATCGTCTCTCTGCGTCGCTGTAAGAACTGTTGGTATCTACTGCAAACTCAGTGATGTACCCTTCTAGGATACTATCGATCCAGAAATCAACAACCCTTGATACTATATTGTTGGCTTGCTTCAGCTGTCGAATTAGGTCTGGAGTCCACTGGTCTGATCCGATACTCTAGTTGATATGTCCTCTGAATGTCAATTGCGCGAGCCACTCCTGTAGTATTATTGGGAATTCGGCGAAGAATATCTCATGGATATCCGAGTATATGTGCTTTTGTAACCAACTTTCTATTGTCTCTACCAGGTTCCTCCTTTCTTCTTTCGCAAACTCTTCTACTTTTTTACTGAACCACTCTTGGATCTCTGGTTTCGTCGGATGCCACTGCATATCCCCTTCTTTCTTCTCAGGGTCCCGGCAACAGAACCATTTGTTGACATAGGGTCTTTCGACAAGGGTTCACTCTGTCATCAACAACACCAACAACCCCTTATTCACTGGCTTGGAAAGGAGTTACCCTTCCCAGCAACATCTGCGAAGCAAGTGAGGTCTCACCTGAGGCAGATAAGGGTGCTGCAGGAACCAAGCTTCCGCAGTTGCAAAGAATATATGTGCACGTTAACCAAAGATTACAATATTTACGACAGTTTATTTAACCAAACATTCGCATATTTATCTCAAAGCATATTCAACAACATATTCGCATATTTATCTCAAAGCATATTCAACAACATATTTGCGTTAACAAACATCATGTATCAACACAAATCAACATAAAGCATTTAAATAACCCATCATCGCATAACAATAGAATTCATAACCAAACATCTTCATTCATTAACATCTGTGGAACAAACCTCGCAGAGAATAGTCAACATAATCCAAAAGATCGTATTAATCTCTAAACTCCGATGCCCTTAGGCTTACAATATACTTCTATTTGTATGCTTCTATCCTATTACAAAATGGCCCATGTTGGCTAACTTAGCAATTAAATATTCTAAACTATCCTTGCGCTTCCTTAGACTTTGCGGTAATTCCTTCTTTCGTGGGATTTGGCTTTTGTGCCTGTCGGCCTCCGCACTTCCTGCGGATCTATCCCGTGCCAACAAGTTTGTGTAGTGTTGGTTGTTGTGGGTTCAAAATCCCTGTGCGTTGGATATGTGACTGTAATGAACCTTGACATAATTTTCTATTGACTCAATAAAGGATGCAAAGAATATTGTTGGGAGTATTTATTGTAAAATTTCATGCGAGTTTGAATTTGGTGGAAAACTATGCGTGGAAATTTTGTTATTATTTAATGTATTTGTAGTTTCGTTGCATGTTGTGTTAGTTTTGTTGTATGCCTCTGATTGCAAACCCCCAAGGACAGAATCAACAATTGTACAATGAATAAACCATCTTTAGCAAGTGCAAACTATGTTTTGACCTTGATTGATGATTTTTATACCATGCAGGACACTATGGACTCACTCTTATGAATAAATGCATCTCTATAAAAACTTGGCTTGCTTTTGTAGCTTGGCCTACTTAACTTGTTTATATTTCTTGAAGAACAAGGATAATTTTTGAAAAGTTCAAGGAATTTAGGGCATTGGTTGAAAATCAATGCAATCAACATGTGACATGTCTGAGATATGACAATGGAGGAGAATATGTGAGCAAGGAATTTGAGAGCTACTTGTCATAACATGGTATCTCTTGGAAGAGATTCACAAATTACACACCTTGGCATAATGGTTTTGTTGAAAGGAAGAATTAGATATTGGTTGGAATGACATGGTGCTTGCTTTAGGATAAAGGTTTGGTGACTAGATTTTGGGCAAAGGTTGTCTACTGCTATAATTACCTTTTAAACATGAATCCGACCAAAGCTATGTGGGATATGAATCCACTTGAGAAATGGAGCGGGAGGAAATCATCACTTGGATATCTAATAATGTTTGGATGTATAGTGTGAGCTCATATTCCAAATGATAAAAGAAAGAAGCTAGATGCAAAAAGTCATGATTTTATTATTGTGGGATACTATGATGAGTCAAAAGCTTACAGGTTGTTTGATCTAATCAACTAGGAAGTTATTTGCAAGAAGGATGTCGTATTTGACAAGTAAAATTTGTATATTGCTTTATGGAACTCCTCTTTTGAATTGCTAAGCACTAATCCATTTGAAATTGTGAAAATTGGAAATCATGGATCGATTGACTATAATACAACATTATCGAGTGTGTCAACTAGCTTGTCGACTAGACAATTGACCCGTGTAAACTTGTAGTTGACTTTCTACAGTAGATTCAACTACAAGCAATGGATTGTCTAATAATTATACTATGAAATATCATGGTGAATTTGATGTATGAACTCCCTCTATAAGCGGCATGTGTCTTCCCCAATGGATGATTAAAACAATTGAAGTTGTTGGTGTTGATGCAAGGAATGTAAATGATTCAAGGAAGAGTAGAGGACAAAAACAACATGGTATTGTTGTTTTGATGGCACATGTGATAGAGACATGTGATCTTGATACACATGCAAGTGTAGATGGTTGACCTATATGAGAGAATGATATGGCTAATGAGTACAATTCCTTGATGAGTAATACAACTTGGAACTTAGTTCTCCAATGACAAGTAAAGAATGTGGTGAAATGTCAATGGGTTTACAAGAATAAGTTACATATGAAGGTGTTGTCAAGAGGCATAATGGTCAACTGGTAGAAAAGGATTTTCTTGGTAGGAAGATATTGATTACGTTGAGACCTTTGTCCCTATTTCAAAGACGAGCTTTATTCACTCCTTTTATTTGCTACTCATTTTGGATGGGAGGTACATCAAATCAATGTCAAGAGTCATTTCTTATATGGTGATCTTATTGAAGAGATTTATATGGAGCAATCCTTGGGTTTGAAAATAAATTTTTGGTGAGTTTACTGAAGAAATCCTTACATAGTTTGAAACAAGCCCCCAGGGCATGGTATGAGAAGATTGACGAGTTCTTTCTCAATTTTAGTTTCAAGCACTATGAAAATGATCACAACATGTGTGTTTTGCATATAAATGATGATACTTTAATTGTTGCACTATATGTTGATGATTTAGTCGTCATTGGAAGTAGTAATGATTTACTTTTGGGTTTGAGGAAACAATTAGCATATACCTTTGAAATGACCAACCTAAGTATGTTGCGTTTCTTTATTAGCATACAAGTTTGTAGATGGATGATGTCATCTTTATTTCTCAAATTAAATGTGTTGAATTGTCACGTCCCCATTTTGACCCCCTTTGTAAATGATGTAAATATTGTAACTTAATCATGGTGAGGAGCTCAAGGCCAAGGCCCCACCATTGATTTAGCGTTTATGTATCGGCAATTAAAATAGATGCCTATGGTTCTTGTGCGAGATGGGCACAATGTATATAAGACATCATGTAATTTCGAATTTTTAATGAAAAACCCACAACCGGCTATGCAATGCAACAAGAGAGATGGGGCATGGTTCTACAAGGAATAGGGAGGGAAATTATTCAAACCCTTGAGCCAATAGTATTAATCCATGTGTCAATGGGGAAACCCATAAACCACCAACTACCCATTTTGTCTCATGTACCCAATCATTTAATTTTTTCCAAGAAATTGGTTAAGGCAGTTAATGCCTTGGGAATGAAAGAGTATGGGCAAGCCATTTTCGTGCATGGGCAAGCCATCAACTGGGAAAATCGTGTTTTTGCTTGTGGGGCAAGAAACCACCCACGAAATGGTGCCCAAAGCCATTCTGAATGGGCAGTCTTCACTCATTCACGCAGTTGGAGCTATCTGGGCATTTTCCCTTCACGTTTTTCAGCAAAAATCCTGCATTTTTCCATGCCTGGAAGTTCGTTTTTGTATATATAGCAGCCTGGGAGAGAAGGGCCACGTTTTTGGGGACTATATGGAAGTCGTTTTTGCCCCTGAATGCCCAAGGACGTTTTTCTAAAAACGGATTTGGCTTCCCTGGGTTGTTTCCCAACTTCCCATTTCGTTTTTGTGGGTTCCCACGTTTTCCTGAGTTAGCTGAAACCCCATCTCATGCCTCTCTATGTGAAAACGTTTTATCTTGCCCCATAATTGGGTTCTGCTGTTGTGTGCATCCTCATTTTGGTTTGAACCTGTGAATTGAATTTTTGGAGTGGAAGTGGACAGAAGTAGCTTGATAAACCTAGTGGGGGAGACAACCTCTCAAGAAGATCAAGAGGGCTTTGGTTACTCTTCTATGCATACCCTGAGAGCACTAAATAGGGAAGGTATGGCTTGAGGGACTGTATAGCAGAGAAAAGAATACTTCCTTGTGCTGGGTGTGTAGGTATTGTGGGTGCCAAGCTAGATAGATCTTGCAAGGTTATCCCTGGCTCTGTGCTGGAGCTCACTAGCTTAGCAATTCTTCCCTTCCATGTCCTAGCAGCCTGATAAACCCAATTGCAGATTGGATTGGCTCATCTTGGTGTATGCTTGGCTATGTGTGAGTCTGCTGTTCCCTGGTTCCTTGTAGAGATCATGCCCAGCTCGGGGGTGGCAGTGGTGCTGAGAGATTGAGGAGCACACTGGCCTACGGTTGGGTGGAACGTTGCAGTTGCATAGTCAGTTGCGTGGGATTACTTTTGTATAAGATAAGTATTCTCTTGTGTTAAATTGCAATTACTTATTTGATGAACATCTTAAATGTATGATGGATGTGAAATTCTTAATATTCCGCTGTGATTTTCTTAAAACCATACAGTTCCATCTATCTCTGTTATATTATGTTCATGCTTATGGTTAAACGTTTCATAGGGCTAGATGCCCAGTTTAATATCACATCTGTTATGCATTTGTATATGTGTATATTCTTTTTCATTTGAATTTGAATGCTTGTTTAAAGAGAGAGATATGGGGGCTAGATGCCCGGTTCAACCGTCACGATCCTCTCCATCTAGCTGGTTGGATGGGAGGGGACGTGACATGAATCTATTACAAAGGATCAAGATGAAATACTCCAAACCATGTGCTACATTTTATTAGTTGGGAGTGGATCTCACTAAGGAGTGTGATTCTCCAAAGGTCAATGCTACTCCCTACATGCAACTAGTTGGTAGCCTCATTTATTTAACTTGTATTCAACTTGATATGTCAAGAGAGAGCCACTTAAAAGCCACAAAGAGGATTATTCACTATATCAAGGGTATATTCACTTGGTATGAAGTATCGTAGTATGAAAATGAACCAATTGGTTGGTTATACCAACTCAAATTGCGTTGGAGATAGAGATAACAAGAAGTCAACTTCAAGTTATATTTTTCATCTCAAGTTTGGATCCATTCTTTGGTCTTGTAAAAAGTGGAAGGTGATTCTCTTCGACCACCAACACTAAATATAGAAATGTAGTTAATTTTACCACAAAGGCAATGTGGATTAAAAGCTAATGGGTGAGCTTGAATTTCCCTTCGAGGAGCTTATTGTAGTGTATTGTGACAATCAAAGTGTGATACAATTAGTTTAAGACCTTGTTGCTCACAATAAAATGAAGTATGTGGAGCTTGATGTTCATTATTTGACATGGTACATGAAAATATTGTGATTCTTGTTTATTACATGACAAATGATTAGATTTCCAATATCTTTACATAGCCATTAACATGCATTAAGCTTGTGAAACTTTAGGATATGCACGGGCTTCAGGTAGTTCCAATTATAGGGGGAGGGGGTGTACATAAATAATTTCACCTCTTAAATCTTTAGAAAGTTGTGTTGACCAAGGGGGTGTTGGAACATTAAGTTCATCTCACCTCTAGACCTTTTGGAGATAGTCAATGAACAATCGAAGGCCAAGTAGAGAGGTTCATTGATCGACGAGTCCAACTAAAAATGGTCCCAACTCAATGGATCGATTTACAAGTTGATGCAGGAAAACCAGAGATTTGAGCATGCCTAAGATGATCAAAAAGTTTTGAGCCTGCCTAAGATGATCATAGTTGACTATGTACCCTCATTTTAAGGGAGTTAGCTATACCTTGGGATATTTATAGATGATCCTGTGGATCAATCTATTAATGGTGATGAATGGACTTTTTTGGTGCATTATCAATTGTATATTGAGCTATGCTAATTTGTACCTCAATGATGTAACGATGTCTTTAGATACCACCTCTTATTGGAATTCATTGTTCTTTACCTCTGCAATTCTTCATTTCTTCAACACCAATGCCTAATAAGGTCCTATTTCTCAAAATATTCACCTTTATTAACTCAATACCTCTTCATTAGCTATGAGTCGATAAATAAATATACGAAGACTCGATTTCTCTTTTGAGCTTTTCAAAGCCATATTGGAATGCTTGTAACAATAGAGAACTGGGTTAGCATGAATATTTTAGCACAATCAAAATCTAGATTATCATGATTAAGTAACTGTGTCATATAATTAAGTGCCTTTGCAACACAACACTAAATTACCACTTTAATGCGTGCCAAAGTTGATCATTGTAATATACATCAAGCATTGACTATCATGCACAATTCCGCATCTCTAATACATTGATCTAATTTATGCACCCTTACTTGGACAATGCTTTAAGCTAAATTTCTATTTAGTGCAACTCCTCTAGTTACGAACTTAGTCAATCTCAAACTCCTCCTAAAATAAATGTGATAAAATGTAAAATTACAAACTATCAAATAATCTTATCCATATAACTTGTCCCTTTTTGAGATACTCACTTAATTCAACTCGACAATTGTTTTGCTTACCTGTTTCCTTATACAAAGCTTCTATAAATTGCCTATAAATGTTTTATATATATACATTTTTTTTAAGGTAAATATCCCAAGGTAAACCTATGAGCACTTCTCCTCATTTTGAGGATGGTATCTAGGGTGAACCTTAAATTCTTTAGGGCATAAGACTAGTCAACAACAGGGCCGTTACAACAATATACTCATTATGAGCTCAACATGTCACTTATGATAATAAAACCTAGGTGGGGAGGATAACCAATAAAACCTAGGTGGAGAGGATAATACTCCATCTCACAACCACTAAGCTAGACTCAATAAACAACCCACAACCTAGGGAATCAATTGGCTGAGATTGCCTAGGAAAAACCCAATGTCAAATACACTGCCACTACAAACTCTAGACTAGTGTGAACAACCCCACAAATCAATACCTAACATGAAACTTATAACTTAACAAAGCTTGAGACAGCTCATTGAAAAAAAACAACTTCTCATTAAGTTAATCTCTTATTAAAAATTTGAACCCAAATTGAAAAAATATGAAACTTATCTCCTCACCATTCAAATCATTACCCCTTCACATTCTTAATTATACTTATTACCCTCACGTGAGGGAGTGGGTGGGAACTCGGAAGGAATCAAGTGCTAAAAGGTTTTTCTTAAAAAGGCTCCTATATTGGAAAACGCTATATGAATAAAGTGTCCAACTTATGTATTTCAACTTGACTTTTGATGGCCGTCCTGTGTTTGTCATTGTCAGATTAGTTTGTGTTGCTCTGGGTTTAAGTAGGGTTTTAGGCAATGCAGAGGTTCAGCTCACACCTGTATTCAATAAACAGGGGCCTCAAGCCTGGAGGATGGAGAAGACAGTTGAGTACAGCCGCAGCTTCTGCAAAGGCCGAAGAGAAAGAGGTGGTCGATGAAAAGATCGTTGCTGCTGTCGTATTCGAGAGATTACCAGTCATTCTCCCCAAACTCAAACCTGCTCTGGCAGCTTTTAAAGAGTTCTCGTAAGAAGAAATCTGATTTCCATTATATTATGCTGCAAATCCAATAATCCGTCTTTATTTTTATTTATTATATCGTTTGTAATGTTGACACCGAGTTGGGAGAGAACCCGAATGCCCATCGTTGACACACACAATCACAGAGAGTTTCCTTGGGTTTTTGTTTTCAGCGTCTTGAACTTCCTTTCAGTGGCTGGCTTCATTACTTTTCTGCAAGCAAACGTGAGTTTGGGCTGATCCATTTTATAATACAATCCCTGCCCTGATAATTATTCCTAGAATTACGGGGTTTTCATATATCCTTGTCCTCTATTCCCGTTGAAAGTCAAGAATAATGCAAATTGGAAAATCATGGTTCATCCTCGTTGAAAATCAAGAATAATGCAAATTGGAAAAATTATGGTTCATCCTTGACACTTTTGCGGTGGTCTATAGACTGTAACTAGGCTAATTATCATTTGGATCTTGTGCCTAGGGTGTTAACTATTCAGGCTAATTACCATTCTTTTATTGTGCTTGAGCTCTCTACTATCTACCATGTATATACTCTGCTGTTTTTGCACCAAGCAATGCCTTTGAATAAATGGATAGTTTGCACTCACTCAGGTATAACGCAAGAACTTCTATAAAAAATGACACTGATAGCTTGTATTTGGCTATAAAAATAACAATAGTTTTGAGTGTAAATTCTAGAAGGTCTCGCCGTTATCAACCCAGACTTGCAGGTCAAATCCAGCTTGGCCTGTTCTCGGCCCTAGCTCTGCAAAACCTCGCCACTGGTGAGTCAAAACTGTGAGTACTCATGTGTTTATGAGAACCGGCGAGTCCATAATTCGCTTACCAAGGATTCAACAGTTTCAACTGTGCTCTGTTTATGAGACTGATTCCTGAAACCCTCGGTGGCTGAGAGCTACTTAACTGTGGCAGTGTTTACGGTTTCACCTGTGCTGATTTGTTTCTGTTATAGAGAGCCGCCTGATATTGTGGAGCTATGCTGTTTTTAAGGTTGTTCGGGGAAGAAGCAGGGCATCGAATTGGTTTGACGCTGTAAATATTCACCGAGGCAACTGCAACTTATATTATTCATATTTCAATTTGCAAATATTCACTGAGGCAGCTGCAACTTATATTATTCAGACTTCAATTTATTGTGTGGCATTTCAAACTTTTTTTCATTATGTTGTTCGACTTTAGATGTCCCAATGTTTCTAGTTGACACTCCACTCACCATCAGGAAAGAAGCAAAGAACAACTATTCAAGATTAATGAGACTAAGACTGGGTGAAAGATTAAATAGATAATAAACTTTGAAGGAAATTGACCTTTAGACGGAATTTCGGAAAGATATGAAAGGGACCTGAGAAAATAGGTCAAAGAATAAATAAAATTTAATCTTGAAAAAGGTGAAGTCAAAAGAGTGTTGGCATTTGCGTCCAGCTCGCCCCGTGAGTTTCATGACATGGGTTAACCCCCCCTCTTGTGGATCGTAACTTTGACGATTGTATTGGAGATTAACGCCCGCGGGTTGTTGGAACATTAAAAACCCACTTTAGACTTAGCATATATTATATTAATAATTTTTGATTAATTTCCTAGGTTTAGACTAGGTAGTTGGCCGCTATTTGCCTTCTTAGGCCCACACTTGCCATTATTAGCCACAGGGGCGCACTTAGAATGATTCTGGATAAGATTTTGCTGCTTTTATGACTGTCCTGAATTAGGAAGTGCATTTTCCTGCCTTACACTGCTTTGTCCTGCTTTTTCTGCTTTTTAGTGGATCGGGATAAAGCTAGGTGCTTTTATGAACTTGGCAAGCTGTCTACTTTTTGGTCAACTCATTCTCCATCTCTTTCTTCTCTCAAAAAAGCCATGATCACTTTCCTTTTTCTTCACTCATGAGCTACCAACATTGATTTTGCCAATTCGTGAGCCTTTAGACTAATTTGGAAAGTGTTTTTGCCACCTAAGGGTTTTTTTTTAGCTTTTAGTAAGCCTGCCTTTTGTGAGCTTTTCTACTTGCCTTCAAGGCATTTTATTTTCTCTCCCGAGATGTATTATATTTTGTATTCATATTGTTGAATAATATTGACATCAATTGAGTTTTGCGTCTTATGGTTCTGGTTCATTATTTCTTCTTATTTTTGCGTATCTCTGAATAAATTCTTGTATGGACTTCTTTGCTTCTATATCTAGGCTTATTAGAATTCTATCATGGTCTTGAACCTATTTAGAATTCCTACATGGTATCAGAGCTTGGGAGCTCTTGATTAAACTAGTCTTCCAGTATAAGATTTTAGAGAGTTTGTTTTGCAGGTACTGCATTTCGAATGACAAAAATCTATTGTTGAAGAAGAACTCAGATCTTTCCATCTCTCATTATTGTTCTCCTCTTACACTTCAGATATTGAGGATCCTTTGCCAGTAATTTTTATCCAAAAGGTGATCTAATGGTTGTTTGGAAGTCCAATATACAATGTGAGGTTGTTAGTTGCGCTTTCACTGTCCATGCTCCTGCCAGTTCCTACATGGTTGCTAGCACAATTCCTCAAGAAGTTGGAGACACCTCATTGTTCTCTCATATGTCTTCTGATTCGAATTCTGAAGATCATCAGTCAGTTGTTGCAGCTCATACACACTCAGAACCTCTCTTTGGTTTGCTTTTTGGTGTGTTATTGGATGCTATAGAGGCAGAATTATAGTTTGGAGTGGCTAGATTCGCTCTTACTGTCATGCTTCTGATCCACTGCATGATTATTGGCACCTGTACTCAGAATCACACAGAAGATGGAGGACATCATCAAGTCTCATTTGGACCTGATCTCAGGAAGTTCAAGTCTGGTGAGCACATTCCACTTCTTCCCAAGAAGAAGATTCCTCCAGACATTTGACCAAGTTCTCAGTTGCTTGGAGTTTGGAGAGCCTTATTATGGTGTATTCCTGTTAGTTTTTCAGAATTTACTTCAATATGATTTAGGATCTTAACTGAGAGAACAACATGTACAACATATCTACAGCATATCAATCATGGACACAATAATGCAAGCACACAAGAGACACAAAGTTTACTTGGGGAAAACCATAAAGGTGAAAAACCCCAATAACTTCCTCAGAGATAGATAGAGCAATGATACAACCAGAATAGAAGAGATAGTCTTCTCCTAGAGATACAAGAATACAAGAATATATTCTTGAATCCATTGTCCACACAGAACACAGGAGTTCACACAGAACTCATATCAGTCCACACAGAACCATAGTCCACACAGGACACAGAGTCCACACAAAACTCAGGAGAATCAACTCCATCTCCCTCTCAAGGAGGGACACATCATTCTCCTAGTCACAGGGAGAATGTCACATCGATGTCGCAATCGTCAACACTCCCTCTCACTAAGGGAGGCATTCTCTATCACTCCAAGCCGATCACGGAAGTACACAAACTTCACTCTGGAAAGAGGCTTTGAGAGAATGTTGGCAACCTGATCCTCTGTAGGAATATAATTTAAAGTAGTAATATAATTTTCATCTCTTTCAACTTGAATTGCAATAGAAAATAAATAATGATCACTAGATATCACTCTAGACTCCCTCTGGAATTGTGTTGCAGGCTCCCTCTGCAACTCTGCATCATACTCTCCTTGTGGAGCTGCTCATTTCCTAGTCCATTAGCCTATACGAGCTGTCATCCTGGATGCCAATTTGAATTGTATCCTGAACACTAGCTCTGCACATCTTCTCACGAGAGTGCAATGCAAATATCTGGTATGTTGTTATCCAGATACATCAATGACCTAGTCAGTTGTCTGTTCACGGTAGGATCTACCAACTCTGACTTGGAAGCTGAGTCATTCAACTTCTTCAGACTCGTCACCATAGGTGTAGCCATAGACTTACAGTCTGTTTGTGCTAAAAGATGTTCCTTGATTGCAGAAGGAGCATGGCTAGCACATCTTAAGCTCTAGGGCTGAATAAAATTTAAATGGATTTGGTAAGTGGATCAGCAAGACCGAAAGAGAAAGAGAAAGGCAATAAGCTAACTATGGATCAAAGATATTCCATTGGGCATGGAGTCAAAACTTGAATCTCAATGGCTTATAGCTAATAACTGGCTAAATTCCTTTGTAATAACTCTGAGGCAAGGTAAGTATCATGTTCAGTGCATAAGTGATGAAAGATAATTTGAAATGAAGAAACAACTCACTGCAAAAGAGGCATCTATCAAGGATGAATCTCTAACACAGCTTTAGAAGAATTAACTTAAAGAATGATTATAAACAGAGCATCCGACAGTGATGAATTCTGAAAACAACCATTTACACATAAGTTATAACAGGTATAATCAATGATGGAGAGGAGCACCAAACAGATGAATTCCTTCACCAAACTACAGAGTATACCGGGAGATAGAACACAGACATGAATGTAGACAAAAGAAATACATACTGAACAATAATACCGTAATGAAACTCAGGTTAAGAAAGGAAGAGCTTCTGTATTAATTTCAAAAAGATAAACAAGCTTCGATACACTCCAGAAATCTTTGTCTCTTTGGCTTGATACAACTCTCTCTAGCGTTTCAGCTGGAACCCCTTCACTCTTTCATTACAGAACGATGAAATTTATAATAATTGCATAATCCAAGCTGCTACAATCTTTTTAGGAATCAAATCCTATCTATACACCTAAAATAGAAGTAATTTTTGATTCATTACCAGAAAATCTGGAATGATTGCCAAAATCAAATCACAAAACCATTTGGATGTTGTTCTCTCTTCTTGAAATCTAGGAGTGTTCGATCCATTTAATCCAAAAAGCTCTACCATCCAAATATTCTGCCATTTGCCCTTTGAATATTTAAATGCTGCTTGAAATCTGGGATTGATGTTAAACAAAATGATATTCATTTGCCTTAAAATCTGGAAATGAGGATCGAATTTCTTATATTAAGATTGAATACTGGAAAGTCGATCTTGATCTGAAGATATTGCTTATCAATCTGAACCTTCTACTCCTAGAAAATATGCCAGTTATTCTGCCCCAAAATCGCGATCCTGATCCCTTTGAAATCCTGCCAGTTACCACTTAATTCCACCTGTACAGATATATTTGCATTTTCTGGTACAACCTTTGCGAGCATGAAAGTTCAAAACCCCCATTATAAATGTGAATAAGATCGATCCAGTTTGCTTTTTGAACTACAACCAGTTTTGACAACTGTGTATCTTATATTCATTTTCTATTTCAATTTTACTTGTGTAAATTCTCTTCTATTTGCGCCACAACCAGTGAATAGTCCCCAGGCTCCTGAGCACATTTAAATATCTCCAGCATGAAAGCGATCAAACGCATCATCAATATAGATAATACGCGCATCTGGGACAGAGCTCTTTTCATTTGAAAACTTTGCAATCATGGCTTGAGCATTTTATGATGCTCAATCTCTTAATTGAAGAACCCAATCTGTGTTTTTACTTTCACACATTCTGAGATTTGGTAGTTGAGCGATGACTATGGTTCAGCTTCATTAGAAAAGGCAACAATAAAACCAAGAATCTTTGTGTCAAAACCGTTCTCTGCAGATCTGCGACGACAAATGTCAAATATCCTCACCTCAGGTTTTTGCAGGTCCATTAATTCAATGACACCCGGAAAAACTTTCCACGATCCAGAGCCTTTTTTCAAATAGGAAGTCTAATTACCCTTTGCTTATTTGGTTCAAATTCAGCTTGAGTCATAGGATAAGCACTGCTCTTCTTCTCATTGGATGGTCACGCTTGAGCTCAGTCTTTAATTATTTGGATGTGAGTCCTCCTTTTGGCGTTCTGGTGTGTTCTGTAGACAGGGTATTTGAATGCAAATGGTACAAGTATGACTTCAATTTAAAGCGATCCTCAATCAACAAAATTGTCATTTAAAAGATAAGGATTGTTCTCTAAAGAAAGTCCATTAAACTCATAGCTGTTCCAAAAGGCCATAATGTTGACCATGAACGTCATCAGACTGTGGATTCCTTTTCATTTGAAACATTGATATCAACCAACGATGGTATCACATCTAGAAAAATCGCTTGTGCAGCTGGTATATATCATGAAATCCATTCTTCATAAACATCCATCAACTATAGCATTTCAGTGATACTCTCTTAGACCAAGTAGATCTTTAGTACTAACGTAGGCTCCATCTGGGGATGGCATGCTCCCTGCGAGCTGTCAAGAACAAGCAGACCCTGTGCATTATCCATTGGGCTGGAGTCTTCATCCCAAACCTCTGCTACTTATTGAGAAACTTGAAAACACACTGCTCGCTGAATGCTACACTTTAAACTACTTTGTAAACTGAGAATAATCCTCACACAACAATCTGATCACAGTGCACACTGTGCAAACTAAAGAAAATGCTCGAGGATTAGCTTATTTATTTACAACTCTTACTCCTGTCTTGCAGGCATCAAGCTGATCATGTGTAATCATACTTCCAATGGAGCCAAGAAACTATTTGACTGAAAATCATAACTCCATGGATGCCACCATTTGAGAAAACCAACAAAAGATGTAATGAATGCAATAGACAGTCAATAAGCAGTTGATACTTACAGCTGGAAATAGGAAACATGCCAAAAGCTGGGGTATAAGAAACCTTTGAAAAATACAACTCCATCCAATCAGCAACAGGATCTTGAATTTCATGTTGTATTTCTAGTTGATGCAAGAAATATAGTCGCTGCTCCATGGAACCTACTACACTGTTTAAGCTGGGTTTCACAACTTGTTTATGGTCTCTTATAAATTCTGATTCAAGCATGACAGATGTAGGCTCGCTATTTTCTGGAAGCTGCGGCTCAAAAATACTCATTGTGGACTGTTCCAATAATTCAGCAGCATCCTTCTCGTTGTCTTCAGATGGATAACTGTCATACATTGGCTCTAGCTGTTCATGGACAAAGAACTGAACGTCTTCATGAATCTGCTGATCAGATTCTGCCACATCACACATATCTGGATCTTGCTTTTCAAGATCATCATCATATTTATCAAAAATTGGAGCTGCCTGATAAAATTCTAATGACAAAGATGAAGTTTTCTGAAAATTATCATCATCAGTATTGAAAACATCCAGATTGGTACCAAATGCATTAAAAGTATCAAGATTATCACTTCAATATCAGAATTTTGAAAAATCTCCTGCTGTAAAAAGAGTTAGGAAAAAATACAGCTGACAATAAATCATCTTCTTCCTCCCTAGCCTTATCATCCTCCTCATCTGAATTTGAAGTAGTAGGTATATCTAGAGCATTCTCAGTTACACAATCATGGATTTTACCATCAACTATGAGTTGTAAATCTTCCTCGGAAGTAGCAATAGAAAAGATTTCATCCTCATCCATATCTTTATGAATATTTTCATTTCCATCCTCACTACTAGAAGAAAAAGCATGCTGAATATATGAATGAAACTCCTCACAACAATGCTCAAGCAGAAGTTCTCGAGAAAAATACCCTTCACAACGATGATGGAACACTATATGAAATTCTTTGCACCGAGTGAAACGAGGTGCTCTACAGCCCAGTATGGGGGAGATGTTGTAACGTTTGTGATGTAATGTTTGTTACTAACAAAATAATTAAAAAAATTCATGTCGGCTCATAAAATAAAAAATTATGTAAAGTATTTTAAAAAAATCCATGTTGGTTCATAAAATAAAATATTATGAAAAGTAATTAAAAAATAGATGTTCGTTTAGAAAATAAAAACTCAAAACTTAAACCTGGATCTATCAATCAAGAGAGATCAAATTTCTTGAGTTTAAATTTAAAAAAAGAAATACACCTCAAGAAATTGGATCCCTCTGGGTGCTTGATAGATACGGGTTTAAGATGGATCTATGCTGGTTTAAAGAAGACATGCTAGAAGGAGGCAAGGATTGGTACCATTCGCGAGCATCCCCTTCTAAAGAATACATAAACATCTTCATGAGCACGTCTTCATGATGTATATTTAATTGAGCCATACATGGATGAAATCTGATGAGGTGATTCGAGGATTATCTTCTTTGCTTTCTTTGAACCGTGGAAGGCAATCTCCCCAAACGTCCATGATAGGTACTGCATTTGGAAAGCCTAGAATAGCTGAAAAATCGAGTGGAGCAAACCTTGCAGCCACAATGGCAGCCATTCGATCATTTGATGTCATTCTGGATCTTCAAACAGTGGAGTCGCTAGGTAGAAAATTGCAGCCAAACTGATGTCTTGCCCTGTCTACCATCAAGAGCTGGATCTGATCGTTGTGGTTCTTCCCAGAGAAGATAATCTTCACTTCCATCCTCGGCAACGACGCCAAAAGATGTTTGTGCTAAAAGATGTTTCTTGACTGCAGAAGGAGCATGGCTAGCACATCTTAAGCTCTAGGGCTGAATAAAATTTAAATGGATTTGGTAAGTGGATCAGCAAGACCGAATGAGAAAGAGAAAGGCAATAAGCTAACTGTGGATCAAAGATATTCCATTGGGCATGGAGTCAAAACTTGAATCTCAATGGTTTATAGCTAATAACTGGCTAAATTCCTTTATAATAACTCTGAGGCAAGGTAAGTATCATGTTCAGTGCATAAGTGATGAAAGATAATTTGAAATGAAGAAACAACTCACTGCAAAAGAGGCATATATCAAGGATGAATCTCTAACACAGCTTTAGAAGAATTAACTTAAAGAATGATTATAAATAGAGCATCCGAAAGTGATGAATTCTGAAAACAACCATTTACACATAAGTTATAACAGGTATAATCAATGATGGAGAGGAGCACCAAACAGATGAATTCCTTCACCAAACTACAGAGTATACCGGGAGATAGAACACAGACATGAATGTAGACAAAAGAAATACATACTGAACAATAATACTGTAATGAAACTCAGGTTAAGAAAGGAAGAGCTTCTGTATTATCTTCAAAAAGATAAACAAGCTTCGATACACTCCATAAATCTTCGTCTCTTTGGCTTGACACAACTCTCTCCAACGTTTCAGCTGGAACCCCTTCACGCTTTCATTACAGAACGATGAAATTTATAATAATTACATAATCCAAGCCTGCTACAATCTTTTTAGGAAGCAAGTCCTATCTATACACCTAAAATAGAAGTAATTTCTGACTCATTACTTGAAAATCTGGAATGATTGCCAAAATCAAATCACAAAACCATTTGGATGTTGTTCTCTCTTCTTGAAATCTAGGAGTGTTTGATCCATTTAATCCAAAAAGCTCTACCATCCAAATATTCTGCCATTTGCCCTTTGAATATTTAAATGCTGCTTGAAATCTGGGATTGATGTTAAACAAAATGATATTCATTTGCCTTAAAATTTGGAAATGAGGATCAGATTTCTTATATTAAGATTGAATACTGGAAAGTCGATCGTGATATCAAGATATTGCTTATCAATCTGAATCTTCTACTCCTAAAAAATACGCCAGTTATTCTACCCCAAAATCGCGATCCAGATCCCTTTGAAATCCTGCCAGTTACCACTTAATTCCACCTGTACAGATGTATTTGCATTTTCTGGTACAACCTTTGCAAGCATGAAAATTCAAAACCCCCGGTACAAATGTGAATAAGATCCAGTTTGCTTTTTGAACTACAACCGGTTTTGACAACTGTGTATCTTATATTAATTTTCTATTTCAATTTTACTTGTGTAAATTCTCTTCTATTTGTGCTACAACCTGTGAATAGTCCCCAGGCTCCTGAGCACATTTAAATATCTCTAGCATGAAAGCGATCAAACGCATCATCAATATAGATAATACGCGCATCTGGGACAGAGCTCTTTTCATTTGAAAACTTTGCAATCATGGCTCTATCATTTTATGATGCTCAATCTCTTAATTGAAGAACCCAATCTGTGCTTTTACTTTGACACGTTCTGAGATTTGGTAATTGAGCGATGACTATGGTTTAGCTTCATTAGAAAAGGCAACAATAAAAACAAGAATCTTTGTGTCAAAACCGTGCTCTGCAGATTTGTGACTACAAATGTCAAATATCCTCACCTCAGGTTTTTGCAGGTCCATTAATTCAATGACACCCAGAAAAACTCTCCACGATCCAGAGCCTTTTTTCAAATAGGAAGTCTAATTACCCTTTGCTTATTTGGTTCAAATTCAGCTTGAGTCATAGGATAAGCACTGCTCTTCTTCTCATTGGATGGTCACGCTTGAGCTCAGTCTTTAATTATTTGGATGTGAGTACTGCTTTTGGCGTTCTGGTGTGTTCTTTAGACAGGGTATTTGAATGCAAATGGTACAAGTATGACTTCAATTTAAAGCGATCCTCGATCAACAAAATTGTCATTACAAAGATGAGGATTGTTCTCTAAAGAAAGTCCATTAAACTCATAGCTGTTCCAAAAGGCCATAATGTTGACCATGAACGTCACCATAGACTGTGAATTCCTTTTCATTTGAAACATTGATATCAACCAATGATGGTATCACATCTAGAAAAATCGCTTGTGCAGTTGGTATATATCTTGAAATCCATTCTTCATAAACATCCATCAACTATAGCATTTCAGTGATACTCTCTTAGACCAAGTAGATCTTAGTACTAACACAGTCCATCATTCCAAATCTCCTCAGGACATCAATAGTATACTTCCCCTGACTCAGGGAGATCTCATCATGTCTTTGCCACACCTCTAATACCAAGTAATAATGTATCAAGTCAAGGTCCATCTCAAACTCAGAGGCTAACTCCCTCTGTATTTGTTAATGAATCTCTCTGTCTCAGTGGGGAACAACATCACGATTAAGTAATCAATATTAACAATGTGTGCCACCTGCACATGCTGAATCCTGGGCCACTGCTCTAACTGAACACATGTATACTACACCTCCTCAGAGGTCAACTGAGTAGTTCGCGTCCTAGAGCATTCTGGACACACCACTTCTAGAGTCTGCCATGATTCCAATTGGAAGCCAACTGCTCTTCATGTGGTCCCCACATCTTAGGTAGCATGCTAAAGTTACTAAGGAACTTCAGAGAACTCATCGGCTATTGCAATTCCTCTTGATCATCGAAAGGATGAATATTTGTAGTAGAGAGAGATCAACATTCGTTGGAGCCTCCTACTTCCAACCATCAATCTCCATATGAGATGCTTTGGACATGTAGGTTATGGGTCCACATATGATTGAATGTACTAGGTCCACTCTTGATCCACCCCTAGCCAAGTCTCATGGCCAACACTGGGAAATGCTTGATGCTCAACCTGTAGGATGATAGTGTGTACAATTGAGGACTAATCTTCCCACTTGTCACAGGATGTTCGAAAGAAAACACTGTCCTACTTTGAGGGAATGTCCGATGCCACAACACTATTCATCATGCAAGGACCAACCTTCCCACCCCATTACAGGGTGTCTGGGAGAAGATACAACTCTGTGTCCGGGCCATTCACCCCCTATCCAAGTCACATGGCTAATACTAGGGAAATGTCCGCCCGATGCTGCAAACATCAGTCTTCAAGCACCTTGCTCCCTCTGCATATGAGCATCTTGCTCCCTCTCAAATATATTAACAGGATCTTCACATCCATCACTTGTCCTCTTGTTGAACAACTATCACTTGTTCTTCGGAACAAGTCTCTTGTAGGTCATAGCACATGATCTTTCCTACAAGTCAAATTCAACCAATTAGTTACCAACATTTCATAATCATGAAATTCAATCAAATCATATTGACATTTCAATGCAATAGTTCACATAGTTATGTAAGTATCTTAGCCAATGCTTCAGCACAACTCCCATCCATATCCCAAACACACAAGGTGACTACAGAACCACAAAATGCTCTCTTATATTAAAGTATTACATTGATGGAAGCACCAACTTATGAGGTTCTCCAGCACCACCTAGAAGGAGGCTTCAATCCCTTGGTTTTATAGGCTACGACCTGAAGGAAGCACCGAATCCCTGATTTACTAGCTCTGACTGGAAGGAGGCACCAACCCCTTGGTTTACAGGCACCGACCTAAAGGAAGCACCGAATCCCTATTCCTTGCCCCGTCCTACCACCTTGATATGTCTGTTGAAGATACTTTTTGCTCTTCTACTAATCCACGCACGCTTCATATTTGCTGCAATACTTTCCGTTGTGCGCACCTTCTGTATAGTATGATCTTGCAATCGCTAAACTGTATCACGTACTTCTTTACTACATCAACATTCTACAATGGATTTCATACTTCATAACCTTATGCAATCTGTGTGCTGTTTCGTCATACTATTTTGTTTTTGTGCTTTTGCATGTTCAACTGATACTGCGCATCCTTGACTGTACTGCTATTCTATTTTTGCAAATCAGTATCAGATAGACAATGACCTTCTGTGCTTCATCTACGATTATGCCTTTCTGTTCTTGCGCACTCGATCATACACTACATTATTCTGCGCATCATCTGTTATGCTGCATTTCTGTCTTCGTGCAACCATCTCAGATAAATCACTTCGTCTTGCGCATCATCTCCTATGCTGCATTTTTGTCTTCGCGCAACCGCCTGAGATAAATCACTTTGTCTTGCGCATCATCTGCTATGCTGCATTTCTATCTTCGTGCAACAGTCTTAGGTAAATCACTTCGTCTTGCACATCATCTGCTATGTTGCATTTCTGTCTTTGTGCAATTGTCTTAGATAAATCACATCTTTCTGTGCATCATTTGTTGTGATGCATTTTGCGCATATGGCTCTTCTGCTAGATTATGTTGTTCCCGTTCCACAAGCCATTGATACCCCAAAATTAGAAGCTTTCCAAATCAGAGTACTACCACTTTTGCATCTTCAAGCTTACTTCAATTCTCCAACTTGGTTTCTTATTTATACTTGTCCTGCGCAGACGGTATGTCCACAAGTTGGTCGTAGTGTCCCTTCTTCCTTGCTTCACGGTCAAGCTTAATTCACGCTTTCGCCACTTGTTATGTTTTACGACACTGAGGTATCATGCCTCGCGGGTCTTGCGCATACTTGGTCCTTTGCACAATGGGTCTTGCGTACTTTGGAACCACATCGTGTGGGGTCTTGCACCCTTGAAGTACCATTGCTTGTTGGGTCTTGCGCACTTGACTTGTTCGATCACCTCTTACTTTCGGGACTCTTGTGTGCTTCCGAAACTTGTATCCTTCTTCCGATTTGTGAGTCTTGCACATTTTCGGGACTTGCATACATGTCCAGCCATTTCTTGCTCCCGAGCTTCTTGTGCACTCCCGAAACTTGTCCAACCATCTCTTTTGACTTTATCTTTGAAGTATCACGAATAGATGGATTGGGACTTGCACATGTACCTTATGTACTTCTTCAAACTCGATATCCTTCTACAATCTGGAAGTACTTCTTCAGTCTGGATGTACTTCTTCAAACTTGGTTATGTACTTCTCCAAACTGGATTTCAGATACTTATTCAAATTGGCACAAGGATACTGAATCCTCTTTGACATCAGTTGACATCAATGACAACCAAAATTCAATAGTAATTTCCCCCAACCTGATTGTAAGACCAAATAAGCGCAACCTCATCATCAGTCAATCTAGTGTGTGCATGATGTAAATATAAAATAAAAGCTCCCAAGTTGGAGTCATATGTTCCTCAAGTCCCAAATCCCCTGCAAATAACCATCCTTGACTCCCAAGAGTCGAAGTTGTGGGATTTTCCATTTGGTAGAGAATAACTTTGACCGAAGCTCACAAATAGGCGATAACATCATCCAGAAGGAAGATATGTTTGTTGCACCTCATTTTAGCATCCGTTCCCACTCAAACTTGCATACCATTTCCCACCTTCGAGGCAAGGTATGGACCCTGAATTATAAAGGCTAGAGTAAAGGCTTTCCACTGCTTGGATATGTTTTGAATGCTTTTATTCTCCCTTCTAATCCAATCTAAAATTGTCCCTGGCTTGATATGTTTCACGACAATAATCCTCTTTCATAATCCCTCCTTTGAATGTCACCTCTGAAACTAGCACCTCTTTGCAAATCAAGGCTATGTAGGCTTGGTGCTATGACAATAAGCTCGGGAGAGAGTTAAACCCAATGTCACCATAGTCCAACCTCTCAACACTTCGGGTAACTCCAAACCTAGGGGGAGATCCTAATCGATGTAAGATACTTGCAACCACCAATAAACCACAAATACCTTCCACAAGACCTTAATAGCTATGATTAGTGCCTTCTCAGAGTCAAACACTATCAAACAAGACACAATAATCATACAATAATGGGGTTATTCACTTTATCACAAATTCCAAATAATATCATGCCTTTCAAGGCGATTTCACGTCTCTCACGACAATGTCACACTTCCTAAGGTAACCACTCCAAAAAGTGTGCCCTCAAGGAAAGAAGGACAATTGGACTAGGGCGAAGTTGTAGGGCAAGCTATAAATACCACACACCCTCTAATTCACCAATTACGAGGGTTTCACATATCCCAATGCACTTCCTCATAAGAGGATGCCCTCTAGGTTTTGTGGATAAAACCGTAGGTTGAAATTTTAGGGTGGACCAGAAATACCAAATCACGGCTATTTTTGGATTTTTAAATTTATTTAGATTTTTAGGGTTTTTTCCAGTTGTAAAATATGTTTTTGTATTTTCTGCATAAAATAAAACATGTAAAATGGATTAAAAAAGAGGATTGATAAATAGGGTATTAGATTCTTGTCTCAAACCTTAGGGCTATGATAGATCGAGGTTAATGTCCCTCCTCTTAAGATGGCATTCAATACTTGTAACTAGGGTAAGCTAGCAACCTTAAGGGTTAGGTAGCAAAACCCTAATTAGGGCAAATAGAGAAGTCCAAGGCCCAACAAAACAATGGAGAACTCCTTGTCAGGAAGGTCTCCTCATGCAAGTTGATAAAATACTAGCAAACAAACCCTAACTCAGTCCAAACCACTTCCAGAGCAATGTTAAACTAGGGTTAGGAGATAAACTTACTAACATTAACCAAGAATTGCAAGATAATGCGTCTTAGGTCACCCTTGAGCATGAGTTATTACAACTAGTCTATCATCAACTTAACATGTGCAAAATCAAACTCTAGAATACCATCAAATCATCATTCAAGCAAAAAAGACATCCAAGAGAGAGGTGCACATAACTTCAAGTGCTCCAATAAACCAGTAGGAAAATAAAATAATACATAATTTGAACCCTTGTCCATGATTTATAAATGAGGTGAGGTTGTCTTATTTATATGAGACAACCCTCAACCTTTTACAAATTTAAGCCTACAAAGTTAATGACAAATTATAAAATATAAGGTTAGTGCACCCACAAATTGGGGACTAAACCATACAATGACATAAAATAAGAATAAAAATGTGCAATTAGGCTTCACCAAGTGTGAGGTGAGCCAAAAGCAGGGTGTCATGCCCTAATTAACCCCCAAAAGATGCTTGTTCCTCAATGCCCTCCTTTTTAACAGTGTAGGATTCTTATTTAAGGAATGACGTCATCGGTCTGGAGACTGGGAGGAGGGGTTTTGCATCAAAACAATAAGTCCAAGTGGGCAAAATGAGGTGTGCTAAATTGGGTATGACAACCCTTACACACGCAATCACCTTTACAAAGAAAAATATTAGTGTGGCCACGTGACTCAATGATTTTCCTCAAGGGCACTAGACACCCACCCAAATAGTCAGCAGGGCCACAAGGCCAACATCTCCTTGAGGTGGAAACCAAGGGGACCTGCCATGACCTAATTAGGGGTATTTAGCCCCAAAATCAACGCTCTACATAATATAGCCCCAAAAACTTGGCCTTTACAAAAGAAAAAGAAACCCCTCACTCTGGTACATCTGGAAGGAACGCTTTAGACACTCTGAGGCGTAACAGTTGGCTCCAACTGTAAGACATGCACTCTTATCGGGAGTGTATGAGAACCCCTTAGAATCTTTTGGGTACCTGTAGACCTACACATACATCTTAACAACAAAGACATTAAATGCATTAGAGGCAGATTCGTCCTGCCTTGTTCAAAATGAAATCTAATGAAAATCAAATGACACAACAAATGCAATGCAAGGGTAAAAGTAAATGCTGAAATCAAAAGAAACTATACCTAGCTACCCTAATTATGATAACAGAGAAGGGGCAAGTGAAATTGTACCACTGGTGCAACCACTTGAGCATATTATTCATGCGAAGGTTTCTTCCTTTGTCTTTGGAAATAATCCAAGACAAAACCACATCAATGCCGAGCTGAATAGATGGTACTACCTCCGCTAGAATGGTGTTGGAACGATGGACAAAATTGGGAACCTGGAAGCCTTCAACTCTTGCCATGGGAAAGGATCACTTTCACAAACCTTTTCTATCCATGCATGAACCGAGCTCAAGTAGAAACTGCCTCAATCATATGCTTATTTTCTAGAATCCGTTTGTTGCCCCAAACGACCCTCAAAACTATAAAGGAACCCTATATGATGAGGTTGAAACAAGTTTGCCACGTTGTTCATAAACCTATGCATCTGCTCGTCATCATCAAAAATATGTCGATCCTCGAGGTTACCAAGAATTGAAGGTATGCAAACTGCTTGCACTGTTCCTGATTCTAGAATGACCTTGCAAGGGTAAAGAATGTAAGCAGATGCTTCTAGGAAATTGGCCAAATGATTTCGAGCTCTGGGAATCACTTGTAAAGATAAGGCATTGAAATTTTTTGTGGCCAATCACTTCATCCCTGTACCTTTTTAACCTTTGATTTTCACATGCAAACTTTCCTTTGACTTGCATCACAATTGGGTTAGAGTTGCTAACAATATCTAAAAACTCAATCCCATAATCTTTAGCTAACTCAAGGCCAAGCAAGAGAGATTCATATTAAACCACATTGTTAGTAAATTCAAATGCTAGGCGGAAAGAGAAACAATGACTATCAGCACAAGGAGAAGTTAATACAATACCTGCACCCATACTTGATTGAGACTTGGCCCCATCGAAGTGCATCCTCCAAAATTGATTAGCAACATCGGTGATGAAGGTTGTCTATGACCCGATATCGCTTCAAGATCAAACAATTTTGTTCCCTGGATCTTCTGGTCGTCCAAAACTTGTATCAATTTCTGAGAAGCGTAGCTGAGAGTGCTGGTTGAGATCCACCCTAGGAGAGGGTAATTCTGGATACCCAATATCAACAATAAAGTCCTCCATATGCAACCTCATGGCATCAATAGTAATGAACGAGGATGGCCGACCAGATCATGAGGGATCTCAAAGGCAGGTCTTTCGAGGTCTTTGAAAGTTAGACTTCCCTTACTGGAGGAATCATGTATGGGTTCTTCAACCAATTTCCAACAATCCATACCCACATCATCATCGTCATAAGAGAAATGTGCATCATTATATCCACGGAAACCATCTTCTTTAACTGAAATATCCTCAAACCTCTCATCTTCAAAGGATCTATCTTTATGGGTGAAAGAGAAAGGGAGGTTCCCCAAACCATCATCATGAAAAGGACAAGGAGAAGCATCCCTCACACCTTCATCAACCATATCTTCATTATCTTTCTTAGTTGGAAGCAATTCTTCGACAAATACCTCTTCATATTGCTTGAAACTTGTATGAAAATCCAGCTCGGCCTAATCTAAACTGACCCCTTCTTTTCTTTTGAATGGTAGGAAAGGTTTGTGGATATAGTACTGCCAAGCCTTGAAGAATCGCAGATCGGAGGAACAAGGAACTTCCAATACTCATCGTCTTCAAGAATCCTTCCATTTTCTTCCAAGAGGCCCAAGATATCATAAGAATTTTCAAAACGAGGGTAGGGAGAACTCACCATTTTCTTGCATTCTTCAATTTCTTCAATTAGGCTTTCTTCATCTTCATTTTTCTAAGCCTCATCATCTTCGTCTTCAAGGGTATCTTCTTCTTCGAACATGGGGCTTAAAATGTTATTGACAAGATCTTGATCAATGGTTTCTTCAAGCAAGCTTTCCAAGGCTTGATCTTCATCATGGATTTCTTCGACAAGGTCTGCTTCCTGCTCTTCAAGGATCGAGACGGTCTGATCATCTTTGCTATGTTCTTCTTCAATATTTTCTTCAAGGGCTTGGTCTTCTTGGCTTTCTTTCTTGAACAAGCTCTTCACCTCTTCAACAATGGGCATCCATCTCTTACGTTGTTCCGGGCACCTTAGCTACACAATACTTCTATCTATTCCGCAAGAGAGGATTTCGTTCCTTTACCCATGCCTTTAAACCAAGCAAGGGTCTTTTCTTGCAAATGTAGCACAAATCACTTCATGTAGGTGTCCACATCCTTGATACCGAAATCGAGAGCATTTCCTAGAAACTCTTTGACATGGTCCAGGGGATCATCATCGTGATCACATGATTTTATCATGAACGTCTCTGGTAACTCATTTGAAGTGCTTGACAAATCAAGAGGGGCAAAACGAACTTCAAGGATTTCTTTGACACGCTTCTTGGAAAGGGAAATCATGGCCTCCATAGTTTCTTCGTCAAGATTAGTATCCCACTCTTTCTCGAATGCTTTGGCCAATAGCTGAGGTTTGCCGTTTTGAATTGCACTTCTTTGATTTGGTTTCTTTAATGGAGTCGCTAAATAGGACTTGCAAGGTTACCCCTTAACAATAATCCTATCAAAGTACAAAGCAAAACTTACCTCTTGGACTCGTTCTTGTAGAGTACCTCTTTATTTTTCTTCAATGGAGTCTCCAGGTGAGTCCTGTCAAGTTAGATAAAAACAAATCTCACCAAAGTACAAAGCAAGAACGTACACGAAAGATGTTGGATGTGTATCTAAAAGATAAATGGATTCAACCCGGGAATCCTCTTCAATGGAACATAGTAACTATTCTTTGAGATCACTGGCAACAACGTCAAAATGTTACTGCTCAAATTAGCACCTCTTTGAAAATGAAGGCTATGTAGGCCTAGTGCTATGATGGTAAGCTTGAGAGAGAATTAAACCCAATGTCACCACAATCTAACCTCTCAACACTTTGGGTAAACTCCAAACCCAGGGTGATACCCTAATCGATGAAAGATACACCATAATCTAACCTCTCAACACTTTGGGTAACTCCAAACCCAGGGGGAGACCCTAATCGATGAAAGATACTTGCAACCGCCAACAAACCACAATACCTTCCACAAGACCTTAATAGCTATGATCAGTGCCTTTCTGGAGTCAAACAACATTAAACAAGACACAATAATCATACTATATTGGAGTTATTCACTTGATCACAAATTCCAAATAATATCACACCTTTCAAGGCAATTTCATGTCTCCCAAGGCAATGTCACACTTCTTAAGGCCACCACTCCAAAAAGTGCACCCTCAAGGAAGGGACAATTGGACTAGGGTGAAGTTGTAGTGCAAGTCAGAAATACCACACACCTTATAATTTATCGATTACGAGGGTTTCATGTATCCCAATGCACTTCCTCAGAAGAGGACGCCCTCTAGGGTTTGTGGATAAAACCCTAGGGCGAAATTTTAGGGTGGACCAGAAATACCTCATCATGGCTATTTTTGGATTTTTGAATTTATTTAGATTTTTAGGGTTTTTTCTAGTTGTAAAATATGTTTTTATATTTTTTGCATAAAATAAAATATGTAAAATTGATTAAAAAAGAGGATTGATAGATAGTGTATTAGATTCTTGTCTCAAACCTGTTGCCTGTCGATGTGCACACCAACAACAAAAATCTTTCGAAAGTTGTTTCCCAAGTGGGAAAGGTGTGGCCTTGGGGGCAAGCAAAGAGTCAGGTGCTGTCATCTGATCCCAACTCCTCTGTTTAGGCAAACTCCTAACAAATCCAAGGGGGGTAGACCCTACAAAGAGTTTCTAAGGCTCTTGATTGTAAAGTGTTTTTTGGTGTAAGATGAGGATGGGTGTTTTTTAGGAGTTTTTATGATTTACAATAACAATTTATATAACCCAAGCATGCACTTGCAAAAGAATTAAGATATACATCCAATGATAATGACAAATTAACAAGGCATCCACAACATAATATGATTTAAACAGATAAAGCAAATGCTCCAGATAGATAATAAGCAAATAAGGATGCCGAATAATAAGATCAGTGCCAAATGGAGTCAAATAAGTGCTTGGGATGCTAGATACAAGTCTTGGGTGTGCTTGAGAACTGTTTTGCGAGTGCTCTAGGTAAATTTTATTGTAAATTTTAAGATGAGTTTGATTATTAAAAGGGAAGGGGATCTCCAAGAGATACCTTTCGGTACAGGAGATATGTCCGGAAAATGGTCTAAGTGGTTTCGTACAAGGACATGTTGGCTGGCCGGAGTCTCTAGAGCGTGTTTAACACTACACCAACCAGGGATGTAGTCTAACGGTGCCCTTAAGGTCTCGGTCTAAGAGTTCCAACGTCCCCAGGTAGAATTTGCCCACTTTCGACTATTTAACGATCAACGCCGGATTTTCGTTGGTTTATGGGAGAGTATTTTATTATGGTTTGAATGGATTAAGATATGGAGAATTAATACGTCTACAACTGCTTCTAGGTATCCCACAAGTGGGCAGAGCATACACAGTGCAGTAAGTGTAAATTTCAATTTTCTTAGGTGTTGTGAACAAGAGCCAAAGAAAAACTCTCCGACAAAGAGCACTCTTGATCTGCCTTTTGGCGAGATTCAAGAGACTTATACAATGAAAAGTACTAAACATAAATAAACAACTTGCGAAAAAGCAAGAAAAACTCTTCGATAGAGAGCACTCTTGATCCACCTTTCGGTGAGATTCAAGAGATTTTGTGTTCTTTTTATTAACAATTTATAGCAAAAGCATGAAATCTAACTAAGACAAAAGATAAACCTCTCCGATAGAGAGTGCTTTTGATCCACTTTTCAATGAGATTCAAGAGACCTTTGAGTTCTTTTTAGCAGTTTTATATATGAAATAAAATACAGAAGTAAGAAAAATTTGATGAAATTTGACTTAAGCAAAAAGAACTAATCTAGCAATATATCAAAAATTGAAGCTAACTTTCCACTCTAACAGTTTATTGTGCAGGTATAGAGCAAAGCAAAGTACGAAAAATAGATAATGGACGATACAGACTTCCCCCAAATGGGGGAAGTGGGGTGTGGGAGCCTTTATCCCACTTGCTCTTTATTAATTATTACAATAATTTAGGACTTTTTCTTTCACTTGAAAGCATGATATTGGATGGGGGAATGAAGAAGAGGGAAGTGCTTTTCAAGGAGTTTGTTTATTGCTTTTCTTTGTGCTTGGTTTTAGTTTGATCCTCTTTATTCACCTGAAAATAAGAGCTTTGAACAAAGGCTTATTAATGGATTAGTGAAAATTAAAAAATTGAATCTAAGATCTACAACCTAGACTAGCATGCAAGTATTGACAAATTGAGATCTAGAAACAAAATGTAAATGAATTAAGTACGATTGGATGCAAGTTAAAAACAAGACTTAGTTAAGTGAACATGGAAACTAAGCTAATGCAACTTAAGATCTAAGAACAAAAATTAAATTAAGTGTGGCTTAGAAACTTTGAAACTAAAGCAAACTAAACAAAAAAAAAGAAAAAGGACTAAGTAAGATCTAAGCAAGGGAGAAGTCGAGAGTGAAAGGTCAAAAGAAGAGAAGAAAAAAGAGAGGATGAAAGGGAGAAGAGAGGGCAGCCAAATGATGAAGAAGAAGGCTGCCAAAACAGGGATAGAAGGGCTGCAAAAAGGAAGTAGATGTGGCTGCAAATGAAGATAAAAGATGGTTGCGAAATAGGGAACAAAGGGGCAGCGAATGGAAGAAGATGGGGCTGCAAAAATGTAGGAAGAAAGGACAAGAAACAGAGGTAAAATGGAGCTGCAAATGAGAAGAGGAAGGGGTTGCAAAAAAGGAGAAAAGGAGCTGCAAACAGAGGTAAGATGGGGCTGCGAATAAGAAGAAGAAGGGGCTGCAAAATGGAGATAAAGAAAGGAGCAAAACGAGAAGGGTAAAGGAGGCAGCAACGAAAGCAAACAAGAGGAAAGGAAGCAAAGAATGGAGAGGCAAAGAGACAAGCGAAGCAAAGGTAGAAAGGGTCGAGCGAAAGGGTTGGAGAAAGATCAAGACTTAGAGATTCACAACCTTTAGCTTAGTAACCAAGTAACCAAGTTGAAAAAATTTATTTTTTTAAGGAGGGTGAATAAGAAGTAGAACCACTTAGGTCTTGAAACCTTGAAGCTACTTTGGATCTCACTTAGCAATTAGTTATTGGATTTTTGCTTGGCTCCAAGAGAAGGAGATGCAAACTAGCTCAACCTTCTACTCGGTAGATTGGAGTGATCTGCAAACAACGAACTCATACACTTGCAAAAAAAATGGATTAGATCATGTACTATCTACTAATTGAAACCAAAAAAACATGAGATACAACTGAATAAGACAATGCTCTTTTAGATCTCTAAGAGTAAATATGTAAATAGACAACTTGAGACTACAAATGTCTATTCTTATGTAAGCCCTCTAAAGCATGAAATAACCATAGATTAACAAGCAAGAGAAAAATTTGGAATTGTATCACCTCATTCACCAAAGCAATTTGATCCAAGCACTACACCAAATGAGCCTCCAAAGCCTTTCTTTTATTCAAAAAAATTGCATTAAAGCAATAAGCATTACAACTATTTGACCAGAGGTTCTCTGCACAAATCATCCACCCTGAATGGGAGCAAAGAGCCTAGTTTTATAGCTAAACAATGAGATATGCGAATGAGGAAGAGAGCTAGGCCTAGGAAGGCGAATGCATGAGGGAAGGAGTGATTCACGACTTGATTGAAGCTTGGAGCGTGAGCTTGGTTGGTATGATTGGTGATGTGGCCTCCACATAAGCCAAGCGCCCACTTCTCCATAGTTTTTAACGCCCTCCACCTAGAATACATCGCCCACCACATTCACGTGAAGGAGGCCCACGTTAATGAGGTGCTCACGTCATCTCATTAATCTAATTCGTAGCCTTTGACTTTATTTTGGCATTTGCCTCTTATCACTTAAGTGGTCTCCCTCCCTCATGAAACATTATCCACCCTTTTCCAGAGTTAAAAAATCACATTTTTATTTTTTTTTAATTTTTTATACAAAGTGCAATTTCTCTTTTTTTTTTGGCAATTAAATGCCAATTTGTAGCATCTTTAGCGAAAATTGTTCCTAGAGGCGACGTAATCGCCCAGAACATGAAGAAAGAGGGTGCTAGGGTAAAGAGGACGCTTTGAGCGTCAAAACGAGCCTCCCTACGCTAAATTCCGCCTCCAGGTGAGGTTTTTATCGCTTTTTGAATTTTTCCATTTAAACCATTTAAAAAATGGTCTAAATTACGAAAAAAAATATTTTTGCCGAATGAAACGAGACTCCTAGGGGACCTAGTGCATGTCCATACGACTCAATTTAGATGGCTAACACAGAAAAATTCCTAGACACAAGACTCTAATAACCACCTTAGGTTCGACCACCATGGTAAATACTCCAGCTTTGGAGGTATGAGTGAAAAACTTAGGAATTATACACGACGGAAGCGCAATGCATAATTCCTAAGGAAAAAACACTCTAGAGTATCCCCCTAATAGTTAAACCTAAGGATAGTCGAGTCTTTTATAAAAGGACCCCATTTAGACCAACTTTTTACAATTTCCCCATGGGGGTATGGACATGCAGTTATTACAAATGGGGCAAAATTGCCCTAAAAATGATTTCTGAACTTCTGAACACCGATGATGAACATTGAACATGTTCATGAAACTGGCGGCTCACAAGAAATTCAACTATTTTACAAAATAGTTGGTAATAAAACCCTAGGGCTATGAGAGATTGAAGCTAACGTCCCTCCTCTTAAGATGGCATTCAATTCTTGCAACTAGGGCTAAACTAGCAACCTCAACGGTTAGGTAGCGAAACCCTAGTTAGGGCAAATAGAGAAGTCCAAGGCCCAACAAAACAATGGAGAGCTCCATGGCAGGAAGGTCTCCTCAAGCAAGTTGATAAAATGCTAGCAAACAAACTCTAAGTCAATCAAAAGCACTTAAAGAGTAATGCTAAACTAGGGTTGGGAGATAAAATTACCAACATTAACCAAGAATGAGCAAGATAGTGCATCTTAGGTCACCCTTGAGGATGAGTTATTACAGCTAGTCTAGCATCAACTTATCATATGCAAAAGCAAACCCTAGAACATCATCAATTCAGCCTTCAAACAAAAAAAAAATCCACGAGAGAGGTGCACATAGCTTCAAGTGCTCCAATAAACTAGCAGGAAAATAAAATAATACATAATTTGAACCCTTGTCCATGATTTACAAATGAGGCGAGGTTGTCTTATTTATATGAGACAACCCTCAACCTTTTACAAATTTGAGCCTACAAAGTTAATGACAAATTAAAAAATTTAAGGTTAGTGCACCCACAAACTGGGGACTAAACCCAAGAAGATAATGTCGGCATCAACAAAAAATTGGTGAGGGTCCCAAAAACATATTTTTGGCAACATTGGCGAAACAATCGACAAACCATGACAGTCATTAAAAAATACAAAATATATTCATTTTTTATTCAAAATTTTAAACATATAAAGCAATAACAAGATCAAATAAACACATTGGAACATAAATATGGAGAAAGCAATGATATATATCTTGTAGTCATGCCAAATATAAAATGATACATCAAGGTCGATACTGAATCCTGAAACCTTATAGTTGTCCAATCGAGGACTCAAAAGTGGATAACCAATACATCACATATATAAATGTATATGAGGAAAACTAGCAGCTAGCTATCTAATATCAATGTCCTCTCCCCCTTTTATGAGAAAAGGTCATGGCCGTTTGTCAAGCCTACCCCTAGGACTAGTAGAAGAAGGCCCTGGCCCTGCATCTAATATCTGGCGTTGAGTGATGGAAGGTGGTGGCGACGCTAGCACATCACCCTCCATGGTGTCTCTGAGCTGCTCCTCCTCCTCCTAGCAAAAAATCTATGGAAAAGATAGAAGAAACAATGGGATAGAATGTACATACCTGTGAGAGGAAGATTTAATTGGTTGGTTGGCAAATGTTTTGATTCTTGAACCCTTGCTCCACAAAAATTCTTGATGGTGATGACAAATGGTGTTTGGATGCCCCCACAGTGGTTGATGGTCTCCTCCGGCCCTTCTCCCTCCTTTTCCAACAATCAACTCAAGCAAAATGGCAAAATAAACCCACCTTTTCCCTTTTAACTTGCGGATCCCATTGCCTGGGCAATTTTTTCCTTCATGGCGCTTTTTTTTTCTCCAAAAAACACGATGTTTTCGAAAAAATCGCGCTGTTTACTTTTTTTTTTAAATCGCGCTTTTTCCTAGCCGATTTTTTGGCTTGAGGAAAAAATCGCAATTTTTTCGAAAAATCGACTATTTTATCTTCTTTGGACTAAACCATACAATGACATAAAATAAGAATAAAAATGTGCAATTAGGCTCCACCAAGTGTGAGGTGAGCCAAAAGGAGGGTGTCATGGCCCAACAGATGCTTGTCCCTCAACGCCCTCCTTTATAACAATGTAGGCTTCTTCTTTAAGGAATGATGTCATGGATCTGGACACCAGGAGGAGGGGTTTTGCATCAAAACAATAGGTCTAAGTGGGAAAAATGAGGTGTGCTAAATCAGGTATGACAACCCTTATACACGCAATCACCTCTACAAAGCAAAATATGAGTGTGGCCATGTGTCCCAATGATTTGCCTCATGTCCCAATGATTTGCCTCAAGGGCATCAGACACCCACCCAAAGGGTAGTCGACAGAGCCATAAGGCCAACACCTCCTTGAGGTGGAAATGATGGGGACCTGCCATGATGTAATCAGGGGTATTTAGCTCCAAAATCAACACTCTACATAATATAGCCCCTAAAACATGGCCTTTACAAAAGAAAAAGAAACCCCTCACTTTGGTACATCTGGAAGGAACGCTTCAGACACTCCGAGGCGTAACAATGTTTGTTGCACCTCATTACAGCATCTGTTCCCGCTCAAACCTGCATACCATTCCATACCTTCCAAGCAAGTTATGGAATTGGAAAGGCAAGAGTAAGGGCTTTCCACTGATTGGATACGTTTTGAATGTTTTTATTCTCCCTTCTAATCCAATCCAAAATTGTCCCTGGCTTGATATAGTTCACCATAGTAATCCTCTTTCATAATCCCTCTTTTGTGAATACGTTCCACAAAGACTTTGCAGCTAACGATAGACCAAAATGGTGAACGCTCTTAATTCCCCAATCACCCTGCTTTTTAGGAACAACTAGTTTGTGCCAACGAACCCAATGCATACAAAAAAAATCAAAAAATTAAAGCAGAGTTTTGAATCTTTTCCATAACTCACTTAGGTTAGGAATATGGGCATGTGTATGCAATACACAAGGATTTATTTGAGCATAGTTTTAACCAAAATCAACCGTCCACCATGAGAAAGCCACTTATTGCATCAGTGGGATATTCTTCGTTCCACTTTATTTGTCAGCCAAAGCCAATAATTTTTGAAATAGCAGTTGGATTTGAGAATGAACCCCAAATATTTGATGCCATCATCCAAGGAATGATTTTGGAAGGGGAAATGAGTAAAGAAAGAAACTGATTGTTCATCTGAGAGATTGACAATGTATAGATCAGATTTCTGATTGTTTACTTCCATCCCGGTCGCACAGTAGAAAAGTTGTAGAATGCCATTGATAGTGGGTCTATCTATTCCCAGGCCATAACAAAAGAGTAGAACATCGTCTATGAAAAGATGCGATAGTGACACAGTTCTTCCCAAGCAAACTCCTTGTAATGTCCATTTATTACAGGCATCCAAAATGGCTTGATTGAGACCCTCAGATACCAAGAGAAAAAGGCATGGGGGTAGTGGGCATCCCTGTCCCTTGGAGGCCTTAAAGAAGGAGGGATGTTGAACTGTTGATTAGAACAACAAAGTTTGCGGATGTCACTCATGCCATAATCCTACGAACCAAAGGCATGGAGAACCCCAAACGAATGAGAATCAGATACAAATACTCTCATGAAACTTTGTCGTAAGCCTTTGAGAGGTCAAGCTTAAGCACCGTTGCTAGAATCTGCCCCACGTTTATGGAGTGGAGACCTTCTTGAGCAGACCCAATTGCTTCATGAATTTGCCTCCCAGCAAGGAAACCGAATTCTTCTATTGAGATGTTGTCAGAGAGTATCGGCTTCAATATCTCACATCAATAATCATTGGGAGGATTTTGTAAAGGCTGTTGCAAAGAGAGATAGGCTGAAACTCTTCGAAAGAAGTTGGGCAATTAACCTTGAGGATCACGGCTATAAACGTGGCATTCATGTTCCTCGGTATCCTTCCTATCCTCCTTACTTCTTCCAATACTCGCAATAGGTCCTCTCCCAGTAAGTCCAAGAAATCAATATAAAATTTTGCTGTCCACCCATCGGGGTCAGGGCTCCGATCCTTCTTAAAAGACCCAAGCACTGATACATCCTCCTCTTTGGTTATTGGCCTATATAATTCCTCACAAAGTTATCATCCACCATCCGAGTGAAATAAGGAGCCAATTTTAGGATCTCTACAAGAGTCACCCTGTTTGGAGCCTTGAAAATGTCTGCAAAATGTGATTCCCCCATAGTTACCAAGCTCTTAAAATCTCGAACTTTCTCCCCCTCTTGATTGGTCAACTCCCAAATTGTGTTCTTACTCTTTCAAGTTGTTGCAAAATACTTGGGATTGTTGTCCCCTAACTCCAATCTCTCTCCCTATCCATTAATAACTTTGTTTTTTTTGCTTCCAAGGTCTTCAAGTTAGCCTGACTGTTATCACTTAGAATACCCCCATCTTCACCTTCAAACAACCTCTAAGGCCACCTCCACCTCCCTAATTTGAGAGTCCCTTTCCTTGAATATTTTTGAGGCCCATTTCGTTGCTTTCTACTTAACTACTTTGAGAGTCGAGACAAACTGATCACAAGCTGAGGATCCTAAAATGGAGTCATAAAACTTCCAATTCTCCTTCACTAGTCTTTGGAAATCTTCTTCTAAAGCCCACCCCAAATTATATTTGAAGGGTGCCCCTAGCTTAGGCCCATCATACTCCAATTCAACAAAAATGGGGAAGTGGTCCGAAAACTGTTTCGGCCCCACCCAAGATCTATATCTTTGAACCAAATTAAGAAAATCATTGTGCACCAAGAATTTGTCCAAGCATTTCGTGATCCCATCATCACCTGAACGGTTGTTGGATTAAGTCGGTTGGATTTTAATGGGTTCAACATCAGCCGATCATGTAACTTCCAATCAATTCATGAAGTATGCTCCCAAGTTGTCCAATCAGGCATTCTGCTCCTAGATATTCCCATTGTGAAGTGTAAAGTTAAGGTCATCGCCAACTACAAGATTGACCGTTTGAAGGCACTACTTCTCCAGAAGCTGATCCCAGAAGGCTTGCCTTCCCACATAGGGGCCATATAAGTTGGGCAGAGTAAAGGAGAACCCCAAATTTTTAACCTAAAAAGCTGCACAGAGCCCAAAAGTGAATGAAAAAGAATTCAAGAGATAAACATTATCATTCCAACCAATAATTAGTCCACCGAACATCCCCACGGAATCAATAGCTAATAGCTTCTACCCTCTCATCACCTTACTCAAATTTGAAACCAGAGTAGAGCCCTGACCCATGTTTTCTGCAAAATGAAGATATCAGGCCAGTCTATTGCAATTAATCTCTCAAGGGCCAACTTCTTGGCTTGGCCCCCCAACCTTCTTATATTAAGAGAAAATCTTCTTGGGATCACATACATAGGAGGGGGCATGCCTAGCTCTAAGGGCCTTGGTGATTAGTTTTTGCCTTCCCTGATTGACTCATGAGATGGCTTTTTCCTGAACCAACCTCAAATGAGATTTCAACCCATCGAGGGGCCCCTCAATTCCTTAACGGAATCCAAACCCAGTCCCCTGACTGGGCTTGGGTCCTGTGAAGAAGATCCCTTCTTTGGCCTTAGATTATAATGCCCTTCCCCTCGCTGGTTCCCCTCAGAAAGATCATCAGATTTGGATAGAGAAATTATCTTGAGAGTGGGGTCCGAGATCTCCTCCCGACCCTAGAGGGGGACGGTAGGCTCTAGGCTCACTGGATGAAAGAGAGACATACCCTTCCAAGTTAGGTCGCCTAAAAAACTGGGGAAGTTGCAGACAGAAAAGCCCCCCTGTCCTCTACATTCAGAGCCAAATCTTTCGAATGTAAAGAAGGAAAGGATGAAGAAATCGATTTACCCGATGATCCCGAGCCATACTTCTCTGAAGACTTGGGGCTCCAAATCTTCCTCTCACAAGATGGAGAGAATGTGTTCCTAGGAAGACCGCTATCCTGGTTTGAGTCTAACAACGCTTGGTGATCCCATCCTTTGATAAGGTGGGTAGACCAATCGTCGATACGGATAGATTCATGACCAGCAGCTAAACTATCCATCTGTTCCGTAACTCTGTTACTCTCCTCGGCATAGTGCTTGTCGCCCAAATCCACAGAGTGAAGAGAGGACATAGTCTTCTTCCTGAGAATCTCACTAGCAGTAACATCATTTTCCTTATTTTTATAGCACCAAACATGTTTAAAATCTTCAGGTCAATCAGAGAGTATGTATACACAGTCATGACAATGCACACATCAAAATGAGACATGTTGTTAGTCCAATACTTGAGTATATCTGCTCTCTCCAATGACCAATTCCATGGATTCGAAGAGGCCTCTACGAACATCCACATCTTACCAAAACTTTGACTACCAATCACTTCAAGCTCCCCAAAACGCTGTCATCCATAGTAATAGCTTTCCCTAGTAGATCACCTATTTCCATTATCGTGGTATTGACCAAAACTCCATTGGAAGGTCAGGGAGCTTCACCCAAACTGGTGAAAGGTCCATAGTCTTAGACCTAGCATTGAACAAGGGATGCCAAAATTTAAGCGCTAGGTAAGAGCTGTGTAGGAACCAGGTTCCTTTTAGTATAAGCCTGACATCCTCTTTAGTTTTGAAAATGAACCCCAACCATCCTCTTTTAAGGGCATGAAATATTGGCTTGTAGCTTAGGATCAAGAGCTAGTTTTGGTTTACCCATGAGTTAAGCACCTCCATTGAAACACGACGGCTTGAAAAATTTTCAACTAAAGTGGTGTCGTTTAGATCGAGGATTTGATCTAAACACATATCCTCCCCAACAACTACCAAAGCATTGCCAACCCTACTAGGCACCACTTTTTGCTTCTTACTGGTCTTCGTCTGAGAAACAAACCTTTTCTATCCAACCACTGTAATAATAGGTGGTCCAGAGATGAGTCTATAAAACCCTCTCCTTGAGCATTACTCTGATGTGAACAAACTCCAAAACCTATAACACTGTAAGGGATGATAGGGTTAAGGTGTTCCTTGTTTAAACTTTAGTGCACTCGGCTCAGGGTTGGTTATAATTAATGGACAAGACTCCTGACGCAGGTCTTCACTACCTCCAACTCTAACCACAACCGAATCAACCTCATTGAGACCATCAATACCACTTGCCAGGATCTGACAAGATCTATTTGAGAACAGTCAGCACAAACTTTTTTCAATAATCATGTCAGGTCCAATCAACGAAGAGGTGATTTGTGGAGGGTGATCCTCCTCGAGGGTTTCCATAATCCATTCTACTAAAGTGCAAATACTAGGTGTTGAGCAAACGATCTGCTCTTCACACAATGTGTCCTCAGAGTAGTCCACCAGGGGTTCATAGGACTCCATGTGGCCTAGATCCGACCTCAGCATCTGTTCCTCTACGTGCAGATCCCTGCTCCATCCTACCCAAGATTTACTTAGTATTCACGTCTCTCCAGTTATCCATGGCATTATGTCATCTGGACTTTATATTGATAATATGCATTGTATGTACAATGAAGAGTTTTATATTGATGATTTTTATTTTTAATTAAAAATGAGATAGTTTTTATTTTTATTTTTCAAATTTGTCAAGTCTGAGTTGAACTCTTACACTTCGGCCTCACTTAGTTGTTCTCAAGGCTGAGTCGGGCAGCTTTGATGTTTTCTCAAACAACTCCAGTCCTTAGTGTGTTAGTTTGTGTGCAAAACAACAAAGGCATGATCTAGATGCTAGACAGCATTTGCATTTTAGCAAAGCAATTGTACACAATATAAGTGGACTTTGGCAGTTTCTATGAAATTGAAGAACCAAGATATTTAGTACATGATCACAGTCAAGCTTTGTCTAGCTGAAGTCTCCAGATGGTAGAACATTATAGGAATGCATTTTTGCAATGGCTGTAGGGATTAGAAGCCACATAATCCTTGAAATTAAGTCAAAGCTCACTGGCATATTTATCAACATTCTAGCTTTATAATGCAGTACAGACTGCCTGATTTTAACTCCTATTGGAGATGAAATGATATGAGTACAATTAACAGCAATGGAAATACTCACAAAGAAAGCAAGGAAGAATGTAAGTAGAAAGGACATTGCTGCAACTATACATGCTGTACACTCTATTGTTAGTTTTACCTATTGCTGTTGCTTCGAAATTGAGCAGATTCTTCTGCAGAAAGTGCACTCAGCAGATCCCTACAGCAGCAGTGATGGCAGTGGGATGAAGTTGCAGCAGCAGTGATGGCAGTGGGATGGAGTTGCAGCAGCAGTTATAGATGGCAGCCTGTGTGTGGGGTGCATGCATGCACCGCCTTTAGCTTTTTCTATTTTTAGAGGTGTGTTTTTCAGTTAGGAAAGCGTTGCCTTTTCGTATTTAGAAAATATCTTTCAGTTCTAGTTTAGGTGATATCATTATCCTTGAGAGTTGCTGTTCTAACATTAGGAAAAGCGCATGAGTTAGGGAGATTCCAGATTGAGCCTAGGTGCTCTACTCTAGGCAGCTTGGGTGCTCTAGTCTAGGCAAAGATTGGGGTTTCCTATCTAACCTAGGCACACCACAGGGATGGTTTCTATTCATTGTAAACCCTAGCCTTAGTCTATATAAGAAGCCAGGGTGTTCCATTGGGATAGTGTGACGGATGGGGTTTATAGCTATTACATTGTAATTTTTCTTTCAATTAATAGACTACAAGTGCGATTGAGAGATGCAGTCTTGTGTTTGCTGTTTGCACTTTCAGACTTATGTGTTTGGAGATCTAGTATTCCTTACCTGCTGTTTTTATAGGTAACTTAGTTATCGGGTTCTTGGATTAGGGCTTAGTTTTGTTTAAAGTGCAGATCTTCTTACCATGCAGTAAAATTTTAACATGGTATCGGAGTATGTTATCTGAAAACTTCCAGAATCCATGTATGGAGTGGGTTATGACCTGTGAGAGAGCTGTTGGAGGATTTCAGTGGGTGTGATGCCCTAGCTTCAGTGACTGAAGCTGATCCATGGCTGAGATAGGCCACTTGGACCTGCGAGGGGTTTGGAGTGTTGTTTATTATTGAGAGAGTCAGCATCTATCTAAACGAATCTCTAAGTCTGATCAAAGAAACCCAAAAGGTATAGTAGTGGTATAAGTGCAAAGATAGAAAGGGAGGGGCTGAGATTGGAGTCTTGGTGCTGGACAATAGAGAGAGAGAGAGAGAGATGATGTTAAGGCCTTCTGGTCCTAATAATCGAGGGGGAGGGGGGTGATTGGGGTACCGACTTGCTGCCGGAGTCCTTTGTTGTCATGAATGGGTTCCCTTGCACGATACTAGGGGGAATAGGAGCGAGGAAGCCCTAATCTCCTATCGTCCAAGGTCGAAGGAAAGAAGCTCCGCATAGAGCTTTGGCTACTCAACTGATTTTGGGGGCAATGTAGTAGGTGGGGGTGTCCTGCTTTGTACTTGTCTAGAACAAGTCTGTAAGTCACTTTGATGAAGTGTGGTTGGTGGCCTAGTCCGACAATGTCTCAATGGCCTTGAAGATGTCAATCAACCATTCGGAGGGGGTGGGGGTAGAGGGAGGTCAAGAGGAGACGCAAGGTCTCACAATTCTATGGTCTAAAGTACTTTGACAATGAATTGGCGGTCTCTTGTTGCTCTGTTATGACAAGGCAACCTGGACGTATGAGGTAATCCTCTAGGTAGTCACAGGGCAAGCAAAGCCTAAAGGAACGAAAATGCATGGATGAGCATCTCTCTCATGAAGAGAGCTAGGCATCTCCGATTGTGATACTAGAAGAATGTAGACATGGAGCTTCACGAGTCCCTCTATAGGCATTAATATCGTCCTCTGCTCTCATAGTAGAAGGGGCACTTGAACAAAAGACGCGTCTTTGGCTTCAACTCCTGTAAGTGACACATAGAGCAGATCCTGTCTAGCCACAGGATATGGTGGTTGGTCTCAATGAGACTAGTTGGAAGGCACTTCCAACATTAAACCTTGGAAGTGCAGTTTGCAAATGTTGTTGGAGCAAGTTGATCTTTTGTTTTTTGTGAAAGCTACGGTGAAAACTTCTACTGCTCCATCGTAGTTGGTTTAACATAACATGAAGGGGACCTAAGTGAAGAGAATCATCCTTGATTTTGCGAAGGACGAATTGATCCCTCACATCTCAGAGATATGTATGGTGCCTTGATCACTTAGTGTCATGATATGAATATTTCCCATAAGTTGTTTATGAAGAGCAAGCACACTAGCATGGGCACAAGTGAGATAGAAATGGTGGCTAGCTACTTGATGAAGAACACAGAGTCGAGAAATAAAATTGCTGCTATAGGGTTGAAGGTCGGTTGAAGGTCACAAATGAGGAGTTGGTGCCCATAGCAGTAAATGGTTCTCTTTACCTTGGGGACACTTCATGTAGAGTGCTGGGGTTTGTGAGAAGCTGCCCACCTTTGAGAATCTTTGGATTGATTTCATCCAAAAAGAGACAAGGTAGAGACAATTTTAGCTAGAGTGGAGGAGATACAAAACCTAGCTCATAAGGAAGGTGAGGAGAGGAGGTAAGAAAGGATGACTTGTGAGGAGTCATAAGGGCAAGAAGGAATATCAGATTCTTCAAATTAGGGGAAGAAAGACTTGATTCACATGAAGTGTTTCAAGTGCCACTAGATGGGCCACTATGCATCTCAGTGACTTGAGGGGAAAAAAGGAAAGTGGTAACATAAGTAGTTTGAAGGGAGTGCAAAAGCTTTTGTCGGAGCAGATGAATTAGCATCTAGACTTGAGAAAACTTTCTCAATGGTATCATGCCTTTCCACTAACAACACTTTCGGTGTACAATAATATGTGGACAATGGATATTTTTATTAATGTCCAAGGAATGACCACAAAAGTAGGTCAATGGGACTAAAATGATACAACGATAAATTTCATTATGATAGATTGTCTCTTTTGTCAAGCCATGTTAGGTGATTGGAAATGTGAACAAGCAAAGTGCATGTCTTTGGATGTATTTGTCCAATGAGAGGGATTACCACTTATATTACATGGGCAATTTGATTTTGGATGGACATGTTACCCCATAACATGTCGGAGTAGCTTGTTGATTGATGCCTATGTGACCTTCCATCACATCCAACAATTCCACAGATGAGATCTATGGTTCATCCATGGGTATTTTCCAGAGACACTTCCATCTTGCCAGATCACCAGTATTGTGTTAGTTTTTCACAATTTAATCAAAATTAAATTAGGATCTTACTGAGAGAATAACAAGCACAACATAAACACAAGAGACACAAAGATTTTCCTCGGGGAAACCATAAAGGTGAAAACCCCGCCCGCAACTTCCTCATAGATAGAATGAGAAACAATACAATAGCATAAAAGTAAACCCCAAATATAGAGATGGTCTTCACAACTTCTCTCTTCTCCACTTGTGCGAACTCCTCCTCTCTCTCACTAATGCGAATTGAGTGAGTGAGTGAATGATCCAAATGAGAGAGGCACCCTTTCTATTTATACTTTAACTTTCACTTGACCTTTACCTAACTAGGTCGGCCCCTAGTTGTACTTGACTAGGCGGACTTCTCTAGGAGAGTCTAATAACCCATAGACAACTTGTCTCTAGGGTCTAATGCCTCCACATACAAAGGAGGGTTAACCTCAATGACTTTACATGACCCAAATACACTAATGACTTCTCCGACCGGAGGAATAAACATCTCCGTCGGAGGTACAATAATAAAATACAAATACAATATAAAATATACAAGTGAATATCTTCCGAAGTTACAATTACATTAACATATTGTGCCAGAGATGCTTGGGGGCCTTGTTGCAGTTGATGCCAGTGTTATGACACATGCCAAGACATACTAACACATGAGATTGCCTTCTTGTATACAGGATACAACCATGAGGGGTCAAATGGTGTTGCTCTATAGTAGTTAATGTACTTTAAATTTTTGTTTCATAGCTTGGATGTACCATGGTATGGTCTTAATTCCCTTCGATTCATTTCATTACCATCACTTCACTTAAAAACTTAGGACTTACATCTTGTCTTAGGGGTCTAGTAGGTAATAAGGGCTAATAATGGTCACACCATAGTGAATCTAAAGTTTAATGGAATATTGATTAAAGGAACATTGAATTGTTAGAAAATTGCACTTGCCAACCTTTTCATGTGATTACCTATGTATTTGATGGTTTTCTCCTAGGTGTACATTGTTGGGGCTTCCCCCCTAGACACATGAGCATGGTCTAACACTTGATGGACTTGATTTGATGATGACTAGGCCACCATTTGAGAGACCCCTCCTCTCCTACATATTTGGAGGCATTTTGATGACCCACATGGCATTATTCTATAGGCAGTTCCCTTCTACTCACACATGCCACTTTTGGGATGCATTTGGGCTAGAGCGTTCCATGGTTTTGGCACCTCGAGACCTTGTAGAGGCACTTGGCATTCATTTGGAGGGGAACTCTCCACTTTAGGAGGAGTTGATGGAGTATTGATGACCATTCTTTGTGAGACATCCCACCTTGGAGTCCTTTTTACTCATGTGGGAGCCTTCTAGAGGAGCACTCACTTCATTTGAGGAATAGAGTTGGAGATTGACCCTTTGGTGATAATTTGGCACACTTATACTTGCTTTTCCTTGAGTTCGTTGCACTTTTAAGGGTCAATCTCCCAATAGCCCAACTTCAAACCCTAGGGACTAGTCCATTTGTTTCTATCCACCCAAATTAAAAATTTCAATTTCTTCTCTTTGTTTTTTTTAAAATTAATTCATCTTAGGCATATAAAATATCCCTGCAAAACCTCAGAAATTTGGCATCATATATCCCCTTTAGGGCTGCATTTAATTCCCTATCTAGGCCGTACCTTCTAGGGCTGTTCATGCATGCTTAAATCAGATTTTTGGTAATTTTTTAAGACTGTTGTGCTTGCTGGTTTTACATAGAAAAATAAGGTGAATTAAATTCTAGAATTGCTTGTCAAATTTAAGCCTAATTGCAGCTATACATATCAACTGTGGGGTTAAATTTCTAGGCTGTTTAACAGTGTTTGCTGGGCTAAAATACATCTTTATTTAATTCACTGTTTTAACAGTCCATTTGATAGGTTCAGATCTGGTTTATATTTCTAGGTTAATTACAAGTGGTTTAAAGCATTGGAAACACATTTCTCCCTTGTCTAATTGGCTGTTAATTGTAGGTCTGGAAGCTATCTTTACTATCAACCTAATATCATTGCAAAATATCTCATATTGATGGTTAAACAAGTAACTAATGGATCCTAAAAGAACTCAGATTTAAAGCTCATGGTTACTTGTCTTTTCTAGCCAGTTTGCATGCTCTTTTATACATTTTTGAAGGATGGAATATTCTACTGTTCATTAGACTTCTTTGCTGGCTTATTTCTGCATTTTATAACAACAGTTTAGTTTCATAATAAATCTGGAAATTGGGGTGACAATTGATAACCAAGGACTGGATATTAAACCCTAATTCAACATAATCCAATCCTTAATCCAGATTTGAATTTGATACAACTTAGTTTGACAATTAATCAACGTTATAAATCATTGATTGAAACTTAGTTGTCCTTGTGGAATCCCTCTTGTGCTAGGTGTTACGATGGTACTAGCACCAACGCGCCTGTAGAGGTACCCCAGGGAGAGGGTGTCTTTTTTTTGACTAGGAGGGGTGTTTATCCAGGTTATTCTAAGGTGGGGTTATGGCCAGACCCTCTGGTTTCTCCTTTGGAAGTACCATGGTTTAATGGCATCGCTGACTACCTCATGAAAGGGTTTGAAACCCTGAGGTTGGTGTCCAGGGCTTCTAGAGGTGGGTCACTGGGTCACATGACCCCGACCTTGTTTTATCACTCCAGCGGCAGTTGCTTCAGCACTGAGACACGTTCTTATCTTCCAGAGCACCTCTAGCACCCTCCTGGCCCTCCAGTTCAGCAACACCTTCTCTCCGGGCCCTCCTTCAGAGGATGATGTCATCCTCCTGGGCAGACTGTTTGCTTGATAGAGGGGGGGCGTTGAGGGGTTTTCATCACTGCTGGGGTTAGTTGGGACATGACCCCCCCTACACAGTCTGGCCTTCAATTTCGTCAAAATTGGCCTTGTTTAGCCATTTTGCTCAAGTAGGGGTCAAATCTGGGGAAAACACCCCAATTTACCCACTACTTTGATTATTTTATATTATTTTTGTTTTAATTTTAAGTTGACATTTCTAATTTCAAATTGACATTTTAAAAATGCATGTCGGCTTGGATTTTAATTATTTTTGTAAAAGTGAGTGTGAAAAGTATAAATAACTTTTCCTCACTTCATTTTTACACATCAACTCTTGGGATAATTTTATTATGTCTGCTATTTGCCCTAACTAGGGCTCTTTGAAGAGATGCACACTCCTTGATGAAGGTTATTTTGCAAGTTTGAAGCATTTCTTGGAAGTTTTACTATTGTTCATGCCATTGCTAAGGTGAGGATAGAGTTGTTTGCTTAACACATGCACTTGGAGGTATCTATACTTTTGGTTTGATGTCTGTTAGTCAATTTGTATGAAAGTGATGCTTGTTAGGGTTGAATGGAAGCCATTGTTGCTTCATTTTGTCTTGATTTGCATTTCATTTTTGACATTGGTCACCATTGCTTTCAAGCTTGAGCTTTAGGTCTTCAAGTTTTGCTAAGGCTAGGCTCCTTCGACGAATCCTAGAGATTATTGAGGTTAGCCCTAGTTGCCAAGCTTGCCAAGTACCATCTCAAGGAGGGTAACTCCTCTCATTGATGCCCTAGGGTTTGGTGACTAGCTTTCTCTTGAAAGCCTAGTTGTTCATCTACATTCCTAAACCTAATTTTCTGAGTCTTGTATTTTTGTAAATATTATTGTTAGGTTAAACTTGCATTTTCATGGTAGAATTAGGGTTAGAATTAGGTCTGCAATTTTATGATAAAAACCTTAAAAATTTAAAAAATATTTTTTTTTGCATTTTTTGGCCTCCCTAAAATTTAGGTCCTTCCTCCTATAATTTCGGCCTGCCCTATTTGTCCCTAAAAACCCTAGGGCGAAATTTTAGGAGCCCTAAAAATCCCAAATTATCAAAATATCCCTAAAAAACCCTAATTTATGAGTTTTGTATCTTTTGTGCATATTATGTTAGGTTAATTTTGTTTTTTTTTGTAGTTTAGACTTCTACCTTTTTTATCTTTTCATAAAATTAAAATTAAAATTCGTAAACTAAACCCTAAGTTCTGCAAAACCCTAGCTGCAGTCAAGATTTCCCCTTTACCTTTCCTTTCTCTTTTCCGTTTCATCCATCCTCCATACTCCCTTCTCCACTCCATTCACCTCCCTTTTGGCAGCCCTAGCATTGGGCCAAACGAGTCCCCTTCCTGACTTTGTAACAGGTCTGCAATAGATTTGCAGACCTTACCTTGGCTGCCCAAACGTTCCACTACCTACACATACAAGTCAAGCAACAAAAGGCTAAACTTGAAGTATATTTTGACATCGTTTTGCAAGGCTGCCACGTGACTGAAAGAGGTCTGAACCCCACTTATCACAGGTCTGAAATTTGCATTACAGTAAGTTAAATGATAAATGAGAAATGCTATCGATTTATGAGTGTTGGTTATAAGCAAGCCTTCTAAGTTTAATAAATGATGCTGCTATATCACTGAAATGAAGATCTGAAAACATTACAACCAGCTACCACATTAATGATTGTTTTCAGTCTGAAGTCTTATATTTTTGTGGTTAAGTACTCTATAAAATGAAGATCTGATTTGTGCTTGAAGGTCTGGAAAGCATCTACAAACTGTCTGAAAACTACTTTTCTCGACTGTAATTACAGTATGAATTTATGATTCTTAAAGTGGGATGACTTGATTGTATCTTGAGAGCATAAACTAGTTCTTTTTCATTCAGCTGTAGTAATGCTGGGATTGTCATACTTTTGTTGTTGGTTTTAGTGTTTTGGTACTGGTTATTGGAAAGTCACCAATTGCTGATATTGCCAATTAGATGCTAAAGAATATATATAAACTTCTCTTTGCATGATAAGTATATGATGATCTTTCTATTGTTATTGATCCACTATTGTTATTAATGAATGACTTGCCATTTTATGATGACCTCGGATTAACTTCTCATTGGTGTTTCTTTGATAACATACATTGCATATTGGGTTAATGGTTGGTTAGCAATACAGTCTTTTGATCCAGTATTGATTATTCTAATACGGGTGTACACATTCTTGCACTTCATTGAATGAACTAAGCATTATTGGTTGAAGTAGAATACACTTGACTCCATTAGGCACTGGTCTAACTACGATTTGCATAGAGAATATATTGCCCGTGGTTGTCCTAGTGTTCTACAGGGTTTCGTAAGGATACTTCTCCTTGGAGGTTTTGACTTCCGAAGAAGTTAGAACGGTGACCGAGGTGACATTGGGTCATTGGTCTTATTTTTGCTGACTGGGCATTAGCCCTGCTAATTTGCCCGGTAACACTAGGTCTCCTTTCTTATGCACTGAAGTGAAGAGAAGCTGTTGTCGAAATGACAATGGCAACACTTCCAGTAGTTGCCCTCAGCTACACCTTTGTGAAGACCTTGCACTTTAGGGGTGCTAGTTTGCGCAGTAACATGACATATTAACTCTCCCAGCACTCCCATCAGTCTGTTCATGGTCTATATTTGTTACAATTTGAAGGAAGAGTTTCTACTTCTCCTTGAGATTTCTGGGCACATACACATTTTGAGAGAACTAAGGAGCTTCGAGCTTCTTGCTCCTGGTCTTAGAGATTAATCCAATCCTGGGTTTGGCAGTGGCCAAGAAGTGCTTGTCCTGTCAGTTTTGTTGTTTTCTATATCTGTTCTGCTAGTGGAAGCAGGCTATGATCTGCTAGCATCCTGCAAGTAAGCCATGATGTGGTAGTGGCTGGTAAGGGGGAACTAGCCAGCATGGGCTTATAGACTAGAAGCAGTTGAGAGATAGAGATTTCCCCCTTGATTCTGTAGTGGTCAGCAAGGTGTGTGAGTTGTTGTAACAAGGGATTTTCTCATCATGGTGTATGTTTTCTGTTGCTGCTGTTACCTAGGTTGGGAGGATTACTTTTACAACCTGTGCCCCTATGTTTATATCCTTTCCCTATCTTGGTATGAGATTTAGGTTAGGAGCAGCCTTATAGCAATCTGGTGCACTGTATTTATCAGAAAATAACAGATGACTTTCTCACAAATGAGATTTTATCAATGAAGAGCAATCCTGTATCAATCTGGTGCACTGTAGCTTATCAAATAATCGATTTTTGGCAAGAACCCTTACTGTTTTATATGTCTTGTTATGTTATATGATTTTTACCCAGATTCTCATTTCTTTTGTAATACAAGAGAAATGGGCCTCACTTTATTTCAGCTGCGTATTGTAAAATAGAAGCATCTTGAGAACAAAAGATTTGCATTTTCTATATGTGCCAATATTAAAGAATTAGATTATTTCTTTCAACAGTGTGTAAGAATGATCTTGCTGAAGTGATGGGTTTGGGTGTATGACATGGAGCAACTTGGTCCCCATTCTGAAGTTATCTATGCCTTGTTTTACTGATTTGACCTGTCGCTATTCCCACACAACCTTTAGAAGAGGAAGAGATTTATTTATTTTTAATAAAGGAACTGCACAGTGTCAGACGAGAGTTTAACCTGCTTATTTCTGCTTGAAACTATGCAGTAGCACTGCATTGTGGTTTGGATTAACTTTACATCTTGTTGGATAAACTTGACCTTGTTCCCAGAATCTCAACTATCCATTACAATGTTGATGTTGTCAATGTGTTTTTAAGGATTATACCTTGTCAGCCTCAGTATTGGAAATGGAAACATTAGAATTTATTTTATGTTTTACCCCTGGGTTATGGATGTATGTAGCAACTATGGCCAGAAATTTGTTACGGGAGATCAAACCTGGAAAACAACTTATGAGGGTAGAACACTTATTACTTAAAACAGAGGTATGCATTGTGATGTGCACATTTGTTGTAGCAAAATGAAGTCGTTAGAGCATTCTCTATTAAACCTTTTGCCAAAAGATATTTGTCAAATGAAATGCCAAGGCTTGACCATTGCAGCAGACCTAGTAGAAAGAGAAGTTATTACATAAATGATCAAAGAAGGTAACAATATGACCTCTTTACTGATTGAATTAAATTCCAAATTTAACACAGGTGCATGTGGGTGGGGCTTGTGCTCCGGTAGATTCGATGGAACAGATGCTCTGATCCTCTACTACCCAGGCAAGAGTTTGCTGTCAACAAAGAAGCAAACCAATTATCTAGTCTGGGACTCTGGACTAGGTTACTTTACTTATCTAAATCGTATCCCTAACAAGAGTGGTAACTGTAACCAGATCATAACTGTCATCTGCCCTGAAGTTAAGATGTGGTGAGCAGGGAAGTGATTAACTCCTTAAGGTTCAAACAATAACTAACCTACAATTCCCAATTTCTCAGTCATGTCATTAGTGAAAATGAAATAAAAAGTTGAGTTGTGACGAAGTGGAAAAATTGGGGTCACCACAATCACCCAAGGAACTTGCCTTTGTGTTTTTCTCTTTGCTCTGCTATTTGGGACTTTTTTGTGTCAAAGGTTCTACATAACATTTGGAAAGTTGTTTTCATTTTCCTATATGGATAAAGTAGACGGTTTATCACTGTGCATATGTTTCACTTAGTTTTGTCTCTTTGACCATACATGCACACAAAAACACTTGAAGACCATCAAGATTCCAGTCTCCACTGTCCAGCCCTTAATGTCTTCTTGCATGCCCTTTTTATGATTTGTTGCCATTTTAGATGTAGCAATTGGGCTAATCATACAGTATTGTGGACATGGTTGGAAGAATGGCTAACAGCCTACCACTTGCGAGTATTTTAATTTCACCGTGATCTTCTTTTATTTTTCTTTTAAGTTTTTAATTATCTTTTTAAAATTTAAATATATTTGCCCTCAGCTCTTTTTCTTTCCATTTTTTAGTGTTTGGACTGAATTGCTAAAGAAAACAGTTCAAGGTTCCTCGTCATAGTCAAGGAAGGCTCAGGATCATTTATAGGACTCTTGTCTATTTCCTTTTGCAGGAGGGACTTGATGATCTGTAATTCATTTTAGGAGGATGAAAGATTTGTACTATTATGTGACACTCCTGAGCTGTTGCTCAAACCAAATGTTCTTGGATATGCTCAAACATTAAAGGCATGAGCTTCGAAAGATTATAGAGACACAGGCTTTTCATTGAACTTTAGCAGCATTTATGGAGCTTTATGTTTCTTATTTTCAAGGCACAATAGGAGATCACTACTATTTACCGGTTTGTGATGTGGCTAGGTCCCTGTTGATGCTGCCAATGATTGACAAATTTCACATTTTTTGTTTTTCTCATCAGTTTTATTTCACATTGCTTGTGAGAGTGAACATGTCTTCAATGTTTCGGATTTGTTTGTTTTGGTTCCGATGGAAAATTTCTAAATGTCCAAAATCTGTATGCGAGGATAGTGTTGTTTGATGTAAATTGGTCAACCGGCAAACCATGGATATGTAATAACATCTGAATTGTATTATGTTATTATTGAACACATAATGACTTCTGTTCTTACTCTGTGATTTCAGGTTTCAATGGCGGCATCAGTATCGTCGACAATATCCAGATGAATTTTTCCAGAGGTCCGCTGCAAAGTAGGTTTCATCTTGTCATTCTTATCTCCTTTTTGGTTAAGTTTAGCGAGTTTTCTCTGCTTCTCCCATGTCTTTAAAACCTAGATGGAATAGGGTCAAAAGACTCAAAACATAAGAAAGGTGAGAAATCAGAAGGGTTTCATGATCATGGATGAAACAGATTGGGGTACTTTTCCCTTTTAGTTTCATTTTCAGCAAATATTTGTTGTTTTCATTGATATTCATCCTAGTACTGAGTGATACATCTTCACATTACTACATATTTCTTCATCCTTATAACTCTCTCTCCCCATTCCTTCTGGTTCCTAAATTTCTTTATTCCTTTTTTGCATACTGACCATACATATGTTTAAAGCCGTTACTTGGAACGTTACATTTTTAATGGGACTCATGTTGTCTTAGGGGTAAAGATGATGCACAAGTTGACTATGTTCCAGCTCCAAGAGTCACTGAAGCAGACGAATCAAATGACAGAAGGTATAATTTCAAGTTTAAATATGTTGTTGTGTTCATGGCTTCAAAGATTTTGATCAAAATGGCAATGTTTAATGGGTTCGAAGTTTTGAACTATATAGAATAGATCATATCATCATTGGAAGGAACTAGAATGTACAGGAAGGGCTTTGTTGAGAGTGTTTTCTTGACTAGTTTTATTATATGGTTTATTTTCCATCCTTGTTTGTCTTTGGAGTTTTAGTTTAGCGCTGCTTGCAGAGGAAGCTCTGCACTCAACTCCATTCTTGTGTTTTATTCTTGTATTAGATGTGCTTCTTCTGTATGAATGTTGAACCAGATTTTAACAGGTCATTGAAGAGGGCACTTGATTGTAGACTCTATCTCATTATACATGGGACTCCTTATGGTGCTACAAAAGACCAACCTGTATGGCATTTTCCAGAGAAGTTGTACACAAATGAAGAAACATCGCGTAAGGTAAACTAAATTGGAACTTTTGCAATAAGCAATAATTTTCAAGTTGAACTTCAAGTTAACTGTGTGCGGTCAAGTTATGCTTATTTCACTTAAACAGTGTGCAGAATCTGCCTTAAAATCTGTAATTGGAGGCCTTTCCAATTGTTACTTTGTGGGCAATGCTCCTTGTGGCCATATTGTTGTGCAGTCTAAGCAATCAACGGATGAAGATCCTACATACTTCAAGGTATACATTTTCACTCCTTGTAAATTCATTATGAGTATGTGGCATCCTTTTCCGAAAATAAACTATCATATACAAGGTAAACATGTAGAAAAACTTAAAACTACCTTTATGATGGATGATAACAGAAAACTGGATGGTGGAAATCTTGTTGTTGATGTATGCCACAGGCATGTTTGTTATCATGGCACGAGAATACGTTTTTTGTAGCCATGTGCATGAGATGCAGAAAACGATATGAGGCATTGTGTATTTCATCCTAAGATGATCCATGTTGATCATCAATTGAGGAAAGCCTGAAAGGTCATCTGTTCTTTCTGGCAAATTAACTGCTATTCTTAGTCTTACACTTGCTGTTCTAGAGATGGATCTGTAAATGGGTAGGTGATATCTGCCAACCTCTTACCAAGATTGTGGTATTGGAATGCACTTGTCAGTTTTAAATGATGCAATTCAACTTTACAACCCTCAGCGATTCTTGTACCCACTATCATGTTGCCCTTCCTGCGGCTGTTTTTCCATATGCAGGCAGTTTCCCATACAAGGAAGTCTCAGGAGAGCTTTCAGAGATCTTGAGATCACAAACAGCAAGAGGGGATTGAAAGGAACCAAAATGCGAACCGAAAAACCTGCATTAAAAAGAGATAAAACCAACACTAAAGAGGTGTGCTAGAGAGAGAAAGATCCCCAAGCAGGAGTGCGCTACACATGAGATGCACAAATACACAAAAGAGAAAATATGCCAACCAAAAGAGAGTGCCAAAGATGTAGTGGCACTGGCCATAGACTTAAAACACATGTATTAGAGAGCCTCAGTTCAATGATCAAATAAGATGATTTACAAATGAGGTTTAAGTTGTGTATTTATACACGAATTAAGTAGGGCATCCTCCCAAGAGGGGTTATGGGCCCATATAAGTAGGGCACACTCCCCATGAGGGTTATTGAGCCTACATATCAAAGTTGATTAGGTCGGCCTTAACCATAATCTAGTATTACAATAAATGATGGCATTAGCCATAATTAATCCCTAGCCAAATGCATTAAGGACACGATATCAGATGGTCATGGTCACATGGAAGATTACACCATTATTTCCGCTGAATAGTAGGTCACGAAGAGAAATGGTGAATACAGAGGATTTTATAGATACCCAACTCAATACTAAGGCCGAAATACAAGTGAGAGTGTGTTTATGGATACCCAACTCTAATATCATTTTGAGTGGGTTTATGGATATTCAATTCAAATGGTTGTAGCCAAGATACAATAGTGAGTGGATTTATGGATAATACAAAATAGGGTTGGTCTTATTGAGAACATCCTCCTTGAACTTGAATAGGAGGCCTTGGAGAGATGGCATTACACCATAATTTTCCCCTTCAATGCTGAATGCGGGCCACATAGTGAAGATATAACCCTTCTTGATGTTGAAGATTGTGTAACTTCGGAAAATATTCTTATTGTACTTCCTTTGGGAAATATTCATATTGTATTTGATCATGTAAAAACCCTAAAAGAAATCTAGACAAGTCGGCCCCATAGAAATCAGTGGGTAAACTGCCCCAAACAATGGGCAAAACTGCCCTAGTCAAGTCGGCCCAATTAGGGAAATCAGGTCAGCCCAGTTAAGTAAAAAGGTCACCTTGTGATTAGTATAAATAGGGTGGCGCCTAGCTCATTTGGCACATCACTCACTCACTCAAGCAAGTTCGCACGAGTAGAGAGAGAAAGACAAGTTCGCTTGGGAGAAAGAGTAGCTGCATTAAAGACATCTTATCTTGGGTTTTCTATCTTATCTTATTCTCGGGATCTTTGTGTGAAATAGCTTTTGCTCTTGATTGACATTGTACTTGTGATGAATCTATATTGAAGAATTTTTGCCGGGTTTTTCTCGTGAGAGGGTTTTCCCAGGGTAAATCTTTGTGTACTCTTGTTTATGCTTTGCTTGTCTATCTTTCAATGATCCTATTGCATATGGTTATTGTGATGATATATAAATTGTGTGAAGATCTAACATAACCATCCTTGAAGTATAAAATACTAACATGGTTTCAGAGCTAGCCTGAAAGAAGACCTTGTGCAGTAGAAACTGCCGGAAGTGAAAACTAGGGTTTCTTGTTCCGAAGGCTTTTCACTATAGATTGGCCTGAAAATGAGGTCAAGTCAATTCGTCCTAGGAGGGCGCATCTTCCCGTGGAGGCAGATTACAGATTCAAGAATTTTCAAATTTTGACCTAATTCTGCAGAAACTGCAACAATTGTAGAAATTAGGGTTTCCAATTTTTGGCAGTTCTTCCCACAGTTTCGGAAGAAGAATACGTTTGCTCAAATCGCCTTAGGAAGGTGCATCTCTCTCTCAATTCAGATTTGCAAGATCTCGAAGTTGAAAAAATAGGGTTTCTCTGTCAAACCCTAGGTCAATCAGTAAGCAGATTTCAGAAAGAATTAAAGCAAGCACTTGGTTGGAGCATCTCTCTTGGTAAGCACTATTATCTTTATTTCCATTTGAGGTTCTCATTTGATTAAGATGACAAACAATACCAAGCTTGGGGATAAGCTTGAAGGAGCTGATAACTTCCGAGCCTAGAAGTATAGAGTACTGCTCATTCTAGAAGAGAATGATTTGGATAACAATGTTAAGGAGGAAGTTGCGGAGACAGAGGGAGATGCAGACAAGGCTAAACACAAGAAGAATTTGGTTAGGGCCAAGAGGATCATTGCTGATTCCATCAAGGATCACTTGATCCCCCATGTTTCATCATTGAAGACTCCCAAGGAGATGTTTAATGCATTGAAGAGACTATATGAAGGAAAGAACAATAATCAGAAAATGGCCTTGATAACTCAACTCAAGGGTGTGAAGATGCAGAACTTAGAAAGTATCCAATCCTATTTCACAAGGGTCTCCCAAATCAAAGAACATCTAGAAGCTATTGGAGACAAGGTTGAAGAAGCAAAATTGGTGATGACTACATTGAATGGTCTCCCAAGACCATGGGAATCATTCATTCAAGGGATTTGCTCTAGAAGGAAGCTTACCAAATTTAATAGGCTATGGGAGAATTGTACACAAGAGGAAGCCAGAATTGAAGCCAGAGAAGAGGAGATGGGTGAAGATGAAAATCAAGCCTTAACAACTCATGCAAAGAAGGAAAGGAGCAAGAAAGAAGAACACTCTCACAAGAAGCCTAGAATATTCCAAAATAATCATAGACCTCATAACGACTACTCAAATTATAGATGTTACACTTGTGATGAAAAGGGACATCTTGCAAGAGATTGCCACAAAAGCAAAGACCATAACAAGAAAGGAAAGAAGAAGAGGTATCATGCTCATGCTGCAAAAGATGATGAACCAGTTGAGAAGAAAGCAAGGGAAGATTCCTCAAGTGATGAAGAATATGTCTTGAACTTTTGATGATACAATAGTAATTGGAGAGCAAGAGGGAGGCTTGTTCAAATTAAAAGGCTAACCGGATCAAGCATTGGTTCATGACACTGTGGAACCAAGTGAACTATGGCACATAAGGCTTGCATATATATACACTACAAGGCTTTACCCATTGTAAGCAAAATGGTGAGATCCAGACAAAACATGATGGTGTATGTAAAGGATGTGAAGAATCTATTTCCAAGCAAAAGGAGATCTTGAATCCAGTACATGAGGACCAAGGATGAAGACTTCAAAAAGTTCCATACTAGACCAAGAAGAAGATCAAGGTGACTTCTGCAAGGAGGAAGAAACTAAGAGGGAGCCTACAAAACACATGAAAGATAAGTATTTACTGTCATTTGAATTCCTGAGTATTTTGAAGAATATCGAATAGTTATATGTAGATCTGTGATACAATTTTCTTTTATACATTTATATATGACTAAGATTGACTAGCGATGGGCTCATGTAGTGCATGTTACGAGTAAGTGGCCTATAGTGTTGCACAACATTCCATGAGCCATTGTTGCTCGTCTAGAATGAAACCTCTTTGCTAACATGTTGAGAGCAGTGCACACTCTTAATAGTATGTTCTGGTACAGATGGAATGCATCTAGATAGTTACCGTGTGTATACGGGATATGGACGAGTGTTGTGCTGAGGCATTGGCTAAAATGCGTTGTTACATAATTTGTGGAAAATTTGTGCTGTTGTAATTTGTGGAAAATTTCTCTGAAAAATAAAATCTCTCTTTAACAGGTTTTCCCTTCCGGGTTTTATCCTGGACCAATTTGGTCAAAAATATCGGTGTTAAAATTTCATGTGGTTGGCTGATTTAAATTTCCAAGTATGAGTTTATTGGCTGAAAGTTAATTTCTGAGTTGTTTGAATTTGAAAAAGAATCTCATGTGTTTCAGTTTAGTCATTTTTATGTTAAAAATGTGCATACTGGGGTTTGGGTATTAAACCATGCAGAGAAGCTATAAAGCTTGAAACCGGGTTGGGATTCCAAAAACTTTCAAAATGGACTCACCGAGTCGAGCAATAAGAATTTGATGAGTATCATAAAGAAGATTGTCAATGACAATAAAAGATCTTGGGATAGTAAATTGAAGTATGCAGTCTGGGCGGATAGAATTACTGTGAAGGAATCTACTAAGAAAAGCCCATTTGAGTTGGTGTATGGCTTGGACGCTACCTTACCGATCAACTTGAAGCTGCCTACCTATAAAATAATCTAGCAGGATGTTGATGATCCAGATAAGCACCAAAGAAGAATCAACAACTTGATAGAGCTTGACGAGAATTGAAGAAAGGCCTTTGATCACCTGACAGAACATCAAGACAAGGTTAAAGGTAAATTTGATAAGAAGGCTTGTTGGCGCGACTTCCAGAAAGACGACTTGGTCCTCCCGTGGAACAATAGAGGCGAACAATTAGGTAAGAATGGTAAATTTGAAACTTTATGGTTAGGTCCGTATCAGATTACTGACATTGCAGGTCCTAGTACATTCCGCCTGAGCCACTTGGATGGCAAAAAGATTCCTCTTCTGGTCAACGGACAGATACAGAAGAGGTATTTTACAAGTGATATCTGACATTTACTATCTTTCTGTTAATGAGTTTGTTAGTTACTTTGCTAGTCGTTTCTCAGATGTCTCTTAGTTTGTTGTGTCTTAGTTAGTTCTTTCATATTGTCTTTAGTCTATTATTTATTCAGTCTATTTTCCATATCGTTATACTGAGCAAGGCAGGATAAAAGTGTCTGCCTAATGATGCTTTGATGCCCTTGGATATTTGATGTGTGTGTAGGTCTACAGGTACCTAGAAGATTCACGGATTCTCGAGCACTCTCAAGAGGAGCACTTGTCCCGTAGTTGGAGCCAGTGTTACGTGGTATCAATACCAGTGCACCTTCAGATATGTGCCCATGGGAGAGGGTCATTTTTTTTCTAGGACTATGAAGGGTGTTATCCAACATTTTTTGAGTGGTGGTTATGGCTGGACCCTTTGGTCCTTCCCTTAGGAGTACTATGGCTTAGTGGCATAGCTAACTGCCTCATTATAGGGCTTGTAGCCCTGAGGTTGGTGTCTGGGGCTCTTAGGGGTGGGTCACTGGGTCACATGAACCTCCCACTTAGTTCTACTCCTGTGACATTTCTTCCAGTTGTGAGACTCTTGCCTCTCTTCCAGGTCACCTAAGGTACCCTCCTGAATTACTATGAAGGAATCTACTAAGAAAAACCCATTTGATTTGGTGTATGGCTTGGACGCTACCTTACTGATCAACTTGAAGCTGCCTACCTATAAAATAATCCAACAGGATGTTGATGATCCATATAAGTACCAAAGAAGAATCAACAGCTTGATAGAGCTTGACGAGAATTGAAGAAAGGCCTTTGATCACCTGACAAAACATCAAGACAAGGTTAAAGGTAAATTTGATAAGAAGGCTCGTCGGCGCGACTTCCGGAAAGATGACTTGGTCCTCCCGTGGAACAATAGAGGTGAACAATCAGGTAAGAATGGTAAATTTGAAACTTTATGGTTAGGTCCGTATCAGATTACTGACATTGCAGGTCCTAGTACATTCCGCCTGAGCCACCTGGATGGCAAAAAGATTCCTCTTCCGGTCAATGGACAGATACTGAAGCGGTATTTTACAAGTGATATCTGACATTTACTACCTTTCTGTTAATGAGTTTGTTAGTTACTTTGCTAGTCGTTTCTCAGTTGTCTCTTAGTTTGTTGTGTCTTAGTTAGTTCTTTCATATTGTCTTTAGTCTATTATTTATTCAGTCTATTTTCCATATCGTTATACTGAGCAAGGCAGGACAAAAGTGTCTTCCTAATGATGCTTTGATGCCCTTGGATATTTGATGTGTGTGTAGGTCTACAGGTACCTAGAAGATTCACGGATTCTCGAGCACTCTCAAGAGGAGCACTTGTCCCGTAGTTGGAGCCAGTGTTATGTGGTATCAATACCAGCGCACCTTCAGATATGTGCCCATGGGAGAGGGTCGTTTTTTTTCGAGGACCATGAGGGGTGTTATCCAACATTTTATGAGTGGTGGTTATGGCCGGATCCGTTGGTCCTTCCCTTAGGAGTACTATGGCTTAGTGGCATAGCTAACTGCCTCATTATAGGGCTTGTAGCACCGAGGTTGGTTTCTGGGGCTCTTAGGGGTGGGTCACTGGGTCACATGAACCTCCCACTTATTTCTACTCCGGTGACATTTCTTCCAGCTGTGAGACTCTTGCCTCTCTTCTAGGTCACCTAAGGCACCCTCCTGATCCCTTTTCAGCCTAGCGCCCTCTCTCCTTGGCCTCGTTCTAGTGATGATGTCATCATCTCCTCTAGGCTGTACTGCTTGTTTTGGGGGGGGTGTTGAGAGATTATCAACATTGTTGGTGTTAGATGGGGCATGACGCCCCCCCCTGCCAACTCCATCCTTCATTTTGGAGTATTTAGCTCATTTTTAGTTATTTTAGTCATTTTTGGGTAAACTATGGGGAAAATGCCCCAAGTTTCCCACATATATGATTATTTTATATTATTTTATGTTATATTTTTAAGTTGACATGTTATATTCTTAAATTGACATTTTAAAGGCATGTCAACCTGGTTATTTTGTAAAAGTCAGTGCGAGAACATATAACTAAGATCTCCTCACTTCATTTTCAAAACATAACTCATGGGATAAAACTATTATGTTACTCTTTTACCCAAGATTAGCCTTATGAAGTGATGCGCTCCTCTTGAAGGGAATGTCCTTTTGCTCTTGTGAATGAAAGTTGGTCTTCTTTGCTTTGCTAATGCTTGGTGGATGCTAGAATGGTTGGAAGAACTCATGCTCAAGTAAGTCTAGTCCATTTTTAGTCTTGCTTGATGAATGGTAGGTAAATTTTGCTTCTTGAATGATTGAATGGTGGCCCTAGGGTTGCATTCTTTTTGAATAGGTCATTTTATCTACTTTCTATCCTTTTAGCATAGTGAAAACGCTCCCTAGAGGAGGTTCTTACGAAGTTTAGCCTTGGATCTCCAACTTTGTTCTAGATTAGGCTCTTGAAACGAACCCTAGAGGTTGTTCTAAAAAACCCTAATTTAGTAGACAAGGAGAAATACCTCCAAGAAGAAGGTTGGTCACCTTCCTCTAAGGCTAGGGTTTAAGGGTGATATCCATTAAAACCCCAAGGTGTCCTACTTTTCTACCTAAAAACCCTAGTTCTACATTTGGAAATATTATTTTAGGTTTATTTTTGCATTTACTTTTGTAATTAGTTTAATTTCCTATTTTGTACATAACTAAAACCTGTGTTTTAAAAATCGGTGAAATCGGAATCGGAATCGGCCGATTCACCGATTTAAGGCAAGACCGGTTCAAACCGGTCTCCAAATCGGATCGGAGGACCGGTTTGGTACCGAACCGGCCGATTCGGTATCAAATCGGCCGGTTCGGTACCGAACCGGTCTGGTCCACCGATTTTTTACAAAAATCGGCCGATTTTTTGGTGTGGGCCTGTGGGCCAGTAAAAGATGGTTTTTTTTAATTTTTTTTGAATTTTTAACCTATATCCCCATGGTGCTGTAGTACTTGGTGATACTAATGGTAATGTTAAATTCTTAAAGTAAAAGTGACATTCTCCTTATCTTTTATTTTCCATCCTTTTACTTAAATTTTTAACATTACCATTAATTGTTTCAGGATGTTTGAGAGTGGTTCCAACTTCATCGGACTTCATATGCAAAAAGTAGAGTTTTAGATCCCATTCAAAATTCATCAGACCTAATAGTTTTCAGGATTTTAGGATTGCAAGGTTTCCACCAGATTCTATCATGTATGAGGGTATGGAATTGGCATTTAATCAAGCACATCAACCCCTATATGTACCTTGATGTTGGTGGTGTTGATTGTTGAATTCCTCTGTCATGACCTTAATAAAAATGTACTCTTCACTCATGCAAAATAACATATCAAGCATCGAAAGCTTTTTCTACGTTATTTTAGCGATTGGATTAGGAAGTTTCATCAAAATTGTAGTGTGTTGAGTCGTTGACTAATGTCCCTGGAGGATCAACTTTGAAATTCGAGTTAGAGGCAAGGGCTAGAGCCTAGAGGAGGGACGCATAGGGTGCTATTGATGAATAGGATCCCAATATAGGCAATGATTCGTTGACATGTATGATTGATGATTTATATTTCACATTCATTTTTGTAAATGTCTTTGCTAATTTATTAATTATATATATATATATATATATTGCATTTCCTCATTTCCACAATTTTGGGGGTTACGTTTCCCCTGTTTCGAAGTTTCTCCGTTTCGTCCTCGTTTCCCCGTTTCATGCAACTTAGGTTGAAGCTGTTCAAACCCTCGTACAAAAATTTTGAAGCAAACATGTGCCTGTTATGACCTTTGTAGCAGTAAAAAGTCATGAAAATCACCTTAAAGGCTAAAAATAAATTGTGAGCAGTACTGTGGATGAAAGCAGCCCTAAACAACAAGTAAAGGTGCTCTTTGGCCTTCAAACAACAGGTCTAGGTCATAACAACAGTCCTAAAATCTTGAAAATATTGTTTTTCTTTAAAATTTAAATATTTTATGTATTTTTGAGTAAACCGATTCATTAAATTCAAATCGGCCGATTTATGACCGATTCATTACCGATTCCGATTCCGATTCCGAGTTGACCCTCGACCGATTCCGAGTCCGATTTCGATTTTTCAAACTTTGACTAAAACCCTAATCCTAAAGTTAGACCTAACTAGCCCTAGCGACCTCATCTTCTCTCCTCTCCTAGGGTTCGATCCCTCTTCCTTTGCCTTCGCCATCCTTCCCTTTGTGTTCCTAGACCTTCGCTCCTCCCTCTCTTCACCTCACTCGTCCCTTTCCACTTCTCCTTCCTTCTTCTTCTTCCCTCTTCCCTCCTTCCTCCTCTTCTTTCCTTCCTTTTCCTTCTCTTCTTCTTCTCTTCCTTTCTCTTCCTTTCCCTCCTCTTCTTTCTTCCTCCTCCCTCACCCTCGGTCTGCTCCAAGCAGCCTCGGCCTCCCTCTTAAGACCTTCGGTCTCCCCTTTTTGAGGCTTGGTCCTTCCCTTTCAGCCTCCCCTTGACCTCGACCTTGCTTTAGAAGGGCTCGGTCCCTCCTTTAGGGCCAGTCTAAGGCTATAACAACCATAAGACAACCCTCCTTTCCCTGCTGCAAAAACAAGTATGCATAATTGCAGATTGTCAACTTTGACAGTCATCTCATTTACCTGCCAAATCAACACCAAAAACCACATCAAAATTAGCCATTAAATTGCATTGAGTCAATGTTTAAAGAGACATAAAAGAGGTCTGAAAATACATTTACGTACAGTCTGAAAGTTATCTCTGTTGACAGTCATAAGGAAGTGGTTGACAATTGAAGTTTTTTTGTTTTACATTATATGCTTAAACCACATTGGTTACACATCTTTCAAGGGTTAACATACTGCTGCTACTAAACTATCTTAAATAGGACTGTCATCATTGCCATACTATGTTAATTCTGCTATAAATATAAGTCCTTACAGTTGTTATTGGATAGGTGATTGGTGGATTATACTCTTCTATCATTTACATTGGATGATCTATGTTCACATGGTCAAGCTTATTGTTGATGAATGATCTCTCTTGTAGTACTATTGAATGCTGCTATTACTAGTCACCTACATCTTAGATTAAATACTTGAAATATCACATTGACTTGGATACATTTACACTAGCATCTACAAGCACTAAATTTAAGTATTATGTCTTCTTTATTCGTAAAATCGGATTGATTGAAGGGACTGGTCACTAACTTGGTTATCTAGAAGGCACATTATATTTTTGTCCTTAGTGTTTGCAGAGCATCAAAGGGCTCTCCCCTTGGAGTTTACGACACTCCAAAGCAGTTGGAAGTGTGACTAAGATGACAATGGTCACACTTACTCTACATTTGTTCATCGGACACTAGCCCTGCTAGTTCATCCAATAACAAAGAGCACATCTCACCGGTCTATATGTCAAATCCAAAAATCTGACCATAGTATTGATAGTACAGTTCTCCCTCTCGAACACAAATGTCTGATCCCAGATCATACAAAGATATGTCCAACCACAAAGGCTTTCAAGTATCCTTTGTTTTCAATGCATAACTCATATGTGGAATCTAAGGATTTTGATTGTAAGGGAAACTGAATCAAACCCTTAGTTACCGATCTTGTGCAGTGATGGACTTCTGAAAGGATGTTGGCACTTTCTTGCTTTTTATTTTCCATATAAAGGACTCAATACTAAGTCACATGTATTAGAACACCTCGGATGAATTTGGTCACCCACAAACTCTGGAAACTTTCCCATATGCACTTTCAACTTTATTAAATATGCAGGGTGTCTAGTCTCATATAGATGGATCATAAGCTCTTCTAGATCCCTGACCGTTATCAGGCTTACTGATTTGACCTTTGTTCAGATTAACGTAAAATACAGTCCTTCAATAATTCTGCCTTCCCACTGATTTGGCCCATACAATATAATCTTTCATTTCACACTTCTTAATTTGCATTTGAATCTTGTGGAAGGCCAATAACGTTGAGACTAGAAGACATCAGCATGTCCTGCCAAGAGGTCTTTAATCGTTAACTACCTTTGCTAGGTAAACCCTAGCCATCTTCTTCATTGCATAGACATCATGGGTGAATTGCAAACCAAATCTGAACTTTTTAGAAGATTTGATTTGCCCATACCAAAGTCCCCAGTCTAAACTCCTGAGGTCTGATCTTCAAAAGAGGATTTCTTTACTGCTGCAAATTCCCAGAAGACATTTTCTGAGAAGGATATACTTCACGATCTGATGCCCAATCAAGGATGTTCATCATCCAATCATCCATCAACTTGTATACTGCTCCATGTTCAGGATCTTTCCTGCGCCAGTCAAGGCAAATCATCAGTATCAAGCTCTTAAACCATGTTGTTTCATAAATAGGTAATTATGAGTGCAATTTAATATTTTTTTTCTTTAGCATAATTACACATAAAAGTATCAACCATATTAATTACTTATGAGTAGTATGAATTAACCAGTTGTAACAGTAAAAGCAGAAAGTAAACATATCACATCACAATAGACATGCACAGTAGACACCATGATTTACCTTGGGAAAACCCTCTCTCCTTCAGAGGGAAAAACCCAACAACCTTTCTTATGATACATCAATAGAAGTACAATTATACATCAAATGACCATGAACATCAAACCCTTCTCATACATAAGGGTTAATAGAGAGACCGAGTACTTATCTTTTCATATGATGCTAAAGAAGAAAGCATTGCTTCAAATGCTACTCTGAGAACCCTTGGAAGCATAATTGTAGTAAGTCATCCTGATACAAGTTTTAGAGATGAACCCTAGCTCATGTAGCTCATCACCCAAGCAAAGACATAACTGAATAGAGTAAACTCTATGATTGCTAATATAAATCTGTCATGTTGGTATAAATCTTAGAAGATGGTAGTGTCTTTGCTGATGTAAGCCCTAGGTTTACCAACTGCTGGATATAAATACACCAAGAGATGGAGGGAGATGAGGCCAGCTGATGCAAGCCCTAGGTTCTGCAATTTACGGACATAGATCTGATCAGCCCTTAAGATTTGACTGATGCTTAATGGAAAACCCTTCAGTCTTTTTCTAAATGATGATGCCAGCCTTCTAAGAGATGACGTAGGCCCTAGGCCTACTCCAAATGACAACGACAGCCAAGAGAAACAAAAAATGAACCTCCTGAAATCAGAATGTAGCCCACTGTTCACTGTTTAGCCCTACTGTAGATGATGACAACCTTCATCTGAAGATGTCAGCCCTTAACCAAACAATGGAAGCCCTTTAGGGCCCGATCAATGTTATGGGATCCCTGCTAGGGAACCAAACAACTCCACGGCAGCCCTATTAGGGCATGTTCAGACCCTCAGTTGACAAGTTCATACCTCAGCAGGCTTGAAACAGAATTTGGCAGCCCTTCTAGGGCAAAATCAAACCTTTGGCAAGCTGGTACAGACCCTTGGCAGTCTTCCTGGAACCTTCAGCAGCCCTGATTCGGAATACGTCAGCCCTGTTACCCTTGACCCTCTTGTCGGAGATGATAGCGGCCCTATTGGGCAAGGGCAGACCCTCAGCAGCCCTAATTAGGGCTTAATCTGTCACAACAGCCCGTTCTAGGATAGTAGCAGACCTCGACAGGCTTGTAGAGACCCTTCAACTATCACAACAACCCTTTCTAGGGCTCTAGCAGACCTTGACTGGCTTGAAGAAAGAAGACATGCCTATAGATGAAGACGTCAACCCCCTTTAGGGCTCGAGACAGACCTTTGGCAGCCACAAGAAGGGAAGACAACCCTGTAGATGATGCAAACCCCTTAGAGAAAAAATTCTGAGATGAACAACAACTGCAAATACCTAATGAATTTCTTGGACAGAGATGAGGAATGATTTGTGATGATAATTTTCACTTGAGATGGTTCCTCTTTTATATCTCACCATTGGGTGACTTCCATAATAAGTCAAGGAGTCCAAAATAATAATATAAAATACATTGGTTGGGGCTTTTTAATTCCATTGAGGGCTTTTAACACTTTGGTACATTAGTTGGGGTCTTTCTAAGTTCACTGTGGGATTTTAACCTACCCTTCTTGGGTAAGTTATCCTTTGATGAATTCTTAGCACCTTCTCTTGGTCTCCATGGTCCACCCGTGCCAATTCAAGTACATCATCATATAAGGATGATTATACTTTGATTGTCTTAAAAGTAACATTAAAAGCTCCTCTTCTAATTTCTCGTGAAGGCTTAGGAAAAACATCTTGGGCTAAACTCTAGCCTTTCTTGTTCTTCATGGTCCACATGTGTCCTAGAACCCTCAGGATCTTTCAAGAGCTTTTGGCTTAAGTCCTTGTGACTCAACCATTAAGTACTTTGCTCTGTGTCCTCTACACTATTCAATGGTCAACTTGTCTTCTAGAATGTTCATAAGAAAGGTTTATTCATGTTGATGTAGTCTCCTTTAGGGGAAGAACAAGAACATCAACATCCTAGTCCCTGACTGGGTCTTCAGCCCTAGGCTGATGCCAATCTCCTGGAGAATGGCTCTCGATGCTGCCCAAAAATCAACATCCTTGTCCTGTGTGGACTGTGGTTTTGTGTGGACCAATATGATTTCTTTGTGGACTCCTGAGTTCTGTGTGGACTCCTTTACCTCTATGGACTGTGGTTCTGTGTGGACCAATATGAATTCTATGTGGACTCCTGAGTTTTGTGTGGATTATGGTTTTGTGTGGACTCCTTGTCATGTGTGAACTGTGGTTTTGTGTGGACCGATATGAGTTCTTTGTGGACTCCTTTTCCTCTATGGATTGTGGTTCTTGTGTGGAACATTCTCCTTTGTGGAGTGTATACTTGTGTGGGATGTTTCCTGTGTGGAACGTTCTCCTGTGTGGAGAGGACTCCTTTGTGGAGTGTATTTCTGTGTGGGATGGTTCCTGTGTGGAGAGGACTCCTTTGTGGAGTGGATCCCTATGTGGGATGTTCGCCTATGTGGAGAGTGCTCCTGTGTAGAGTATGGGCCCAGAGGGGTGGGCTAGTTGTAGTCATCACCTCCTTCCAATTGCAATGACTGGTAAATTGGAAGAAGTGTCTTCCTGGGGAGTATAGCCTCCCTTTGATTTGAGATCGATAAAGTGCTTGGAAGAAGTGTCTTCCTGGGGAGTGTGGCCTCCCTTCAGTTTTAGACTGATAAAGTGCATGAGGAAGTAATCCTCTTTGGTCTTGGATGACCAAGCTGATCAGGCAGATCATATATTATCATTGGAAAGATGATATGGTTCCAGTGGGAACAGTTGTTCTGGTCAAAAGGACTTGATGAGAAGAGACCTTTCTTATGATGATGAGATGTACGAGACAAGCCGTGACGATCAAATGGTATCCAAATGTGTTCCAGTGTGATGATACCTCCCTAGCTAAGAGGGAGTGTTGATGTTTGTAGCTTAGTGAGGTATCCTCACTAGCTAATTCAGTCCAGAAAGAAAGCAAATAAATAATTGCATAAAGACAAGTTGGCCCAACAAGAAACATCAAATAAATTGTAATTTATTATTGAAGAAGACAAGTCGGCCTAGATAAAACAGAGAAGTCGGCCCCAATGAAAAAGTCAGCCAGAAAACCAGTATAAATAAGAGTGACGTCCTCCTCATTTGCACCACTCTCAAAAGTTCACTCAAGTCAGGTAGACAAGTGTGCACGAGGAAGAAGTCTTATATCTCGGGGTTTTAGGTATCTCTTATTTTCATGTGATCTCTCTTGTCATAGATCACTTTTATATCTGATGTACTTGTACTTTGTACTGAATCTCGGAATAAGAAACGTTGGCTGGGTTTTCTTCCCCTTGAGGGTTTCCCAGGGTATATTGTTGTCCTTATGTTTGTTTTTTTGCAGCTATATCTCGCTTATGTATTCAGTATATGTGATAAAGAAGATAATAAGGCCATAATAAGCAAGAAAACATAACTAAATTCAACACCAAGACCTTCAATGATCCACCATTCTCAAGCTTCTATAGCTCAAAGATTCGTTGGTTGAATTTGTCAATCTCGATTTTGGAACTATTTGCCATTTTCTTTCGCACAAGGATCATTGTCGTAGATCTCCCACTGAAACTAGGTTTATCAAAACTTGCTCTATCATGAACGAGCTAAACCCTAGCAACACATGGGTCCCCCTGAAGCTAATAACCTTGTTCTAATGCCAAATGAATGTTTTAAACCATGTAATTGAAGCAATGTATACAAATGCTTGAGCAAAATAGACCATAGTATACAGAAATTTACTTTCGAAACCCCTAATCAGGAAAACCAGCCTAACTTAGAGCCACAGCTCTATCTTCTTCATTGTATTAACTTGACCATTCACAAAACAATATTTAATTTTTTTCAACATCTAATACCTTAATCTGTTAACCCGAAGTAGATTACAAGCCGAATCCCTTAACTGGGATTAAATTACAATGGGATGAAAAAACATTGGCTGGAAAAGGCCAAAACAGATCCTCGTGCAATGAATACAACACATTTCAAACAAATTGTGCCAATGTCCACTCAAAGAACAACTTCTACTTAATTTGGAGGCAGGAGTAAAAGAAAACCAATGAAGTTGGTGGTCATGGCGTGATGGAAATGATCCAAAAAGCTTATGAGAGAAAAAGAACATGCCACACCTGTGTCTTCTAAGAGAAAAAGGTCTGTAAATAATTGAAGAATAGGTTGATCTTGTTGACAATATTGAAGTTTTTGATGGTTTGGCTGAATCTATTTTTGGAGCAATAGTCGTAGCTGACAATGAGAAAGCAATTGGAAGTAAAATGCTGTGGCAAGAAATGCCCACTTTCAATGATGTTTCGGTCACCATGCACCATTCCCTTTATGATAAAAAAACTACAAAGTTGCATATTTCCAAAATATTAAAGGAGAGAAAATGGTTGAGAAGAATGAGTTTATTTTGATGCTAAGGGTATCAAAGCCTGTAGTGCTTTGAGGATGTATATGGCTACTGGTAAAATGGTACAGCATGTGGTAGATGAATAAGAAGAAGAAATGAAAGAACTGAAACAAAGTGGCAAAGTTATAAAGGGCACTAAATCTTGAGCCTCTCACCACCCAAATTCTTGGGAAAATTCAAGATCATATAGGAATTGTTACCTCAAGTAAGAAAGGTTGTGTCAAGTAATGCAAAGGAGAGGATAACTTTGTTTTTAGATCTTTGGGAAGCTATAAATGATGCCTTTGTTATGGCTAAAGGGATTCTTATTTTGAATGGAGTGTTAGAGACTGAGCTCAAGAAGGATGAGGCATTCTATGAAATGTATGTAGATACTTTTATCAAGAACATACGAATTATAAATGCTCATTTGAAATTGAGACAAAGGGACAATCTCTCTTTGGATAGTAGGTTTACAGATATGCAGAGAGACTAGGACGACATGATTGAAACCATTCAACAGTTGATTATGGCTTGTGATGGCCTTGAGCATAGGAGATCTCAGGCCTTTTTCAAAATATTTGAAGTCATGAAGAAATTGGAGGGTGCAACCTCCATCCAAGCTGATAAGATAATTGGAAAGGAAGAGTTCTGAGCTATAGTTTGGTTGAAACTATGGTTGCTTTGGGGGCATAATTTGATAGTCTTATTTTTCTGATGTTAGAATAAAGAAATGGTTAATAGACTTTGTTAATGATAAATTGATAATGCTGCGAATAATGCATTTTGCAAAGACCGGGTTGTCGTTCTATGTGGATTCTGGAATCCAAGATGAATTGCTTGGGCTAAAGGTTATGGGGGAGTTCACAGTGGCCCAACTTTGGGACCATATCAAACCTTGGGTGGATCAAGTTGTCAAATGTGCCTCTAAGTCACTATGAAGTTGAAAATAGTTGTGGAAATCAGGTTATTGGGATCATCTTGTTTCAGTTGGAGATGACATAAAATGAGTTTTCTTTAGCAAGAGTTGCTTTATAACATAGACCATTTTTGCTCTCCAAAATTTTGTAAGTTAGAGACATCCAAGATTTTCCCTTTCCTCAATGTTCTTTTGGTTATGTTTTTGCCATTTAGTCTTCACATTTGTTATAACCATGAAAACCTTGCACTGATTAGCCTTCTTTATTTTTACATCCAAGATTTCTCTATTATTCCAGGGTTGTGGGATCCCCATCCCAGCTCACAAGAGGAAACCCATTTCCTTTTTGTTTAAATATTGTCATGGGAATTTGTAGAGGCTTGCAAGCCATACTATTTTTGACATTTTAAATGATCCCTATCTAGAATTTGTTATGTTGAGAAACTATATAGAGAACTATCCAAGCATCGTTTCATATTTAGGGTTCTATGATCTATCTTGATAAAATGTTGAGTGGAACTGGGAATATATGATCTTGTTCAAACCTTGTTGAGTGATAATGCAATATTTTTGCAAAGTTCTCTACAAGACCTGTCTCATTTTTTTATTACATTCTTCCTGCAAAATCATGATTGTTTTCATTTACTTACATTATATAGAGGATGCAAAGATAACTGTGTTTGGGCAGTCTAAATTTATGTATAAAATCTTTCTTTACATTCTATAAGTGATTGGAACTACCTGCTCCATCCTCAGGTATTTATGAATGATTAAAGTACTTTGTTATAATAAGAACATTGTTAATTGTCTGAGTTATGGATTACATGGAAATTCACTGCCTAGTATCTTTCCACCTCATGGGACAAGCATAAGTATAGAGTATCACTCGCACAGAAAGAGTGCCACCTCTATAATACGAGGGGCACTCTTTGGTCCCCACAAAATTTCCCCTTGCTGTTGACTACTTTCTTCGGTGGAAAGAAGAGATCAACAGGATCCTATCATTGTCTACACCAAAGAATGTTGGGTGGAAGATGCACAACGTTTTGGCCTTTGGGACAGTAATGTGGTTGTCTATGACTCTATTCTACTCAATATGATTTACCTTGCTGGGCAACCTATCTTTTTGATCATATTGTACATATGTCATAAATTAATTTGGAGAGCACCTTTGGTTATAGTATATTTTCTTTGAAATGAAATCCTTTTCAAGATTATCTGTCCTTTCCCCTGTAGGTGTTTAATATGGCCCTCAATCTAGATTTATATGTAATATATATTTTTTCAATGTACTTTTACATTACAAAAGCATTACAGTTGGCTTGAATACCTCAGGCACCATGAGTAGCCTGTCTTCACATGCGAGATGGCTCCCAAATGGCAAAGCATTAAATCACAAGCACTTTCATTTGTCTAAGTTGCTGCAATAAGGAGTATTCGTCTAAGTCGCTGCACTCCCTAGTCCCAACCACTTATTCGTGCCTCTAGAGGTATTGAACCTTGACGGGTGGCTTGACATGTATTCTCTTTATCGCTGAACCACAATCCCACTAATTTATCTAACACAAATTTCAATAAATGCCCATTGTTTCCATTGGTGTTTTGTAAGTCATTGTACTTAATGATGAAATATCATTTTTTAGTGTTGGTCACAAGTGAGTTCGGAGCTGCTATTGCCCCCACAAGGGTTTGAATCCTTTAAAAAGTGACATGTTTCCCTCTTGCAGACTGGTGTGCCTCCGCAAGGGGGCTGCTGATTAGCAGAAGCCATCATGGTTGTTAAGTTGGTTTGGGTGGTCAAATGCCAGTATAAAAAGTGTATTGAAGTGCCTGCCTCTTAATAGGGGGTTAATGCTTGACACCTAGTTTAAGGAATTCACGTAGACGGAACTGAACATCTGTATCTTATTTAACTGAATGTATAGAGTAGAGAGTATCAGTAGAGAGAGGCAGAGCTAGAGGTATAGAGGTTAGAGTAGTTCGTGTAGTTCGTAGAGGTAGAGATATAGGTAGATCGAGGTGGAGATAGGGTTGAGGGCTATTTTTTGGGGTGGGATCGGTGGAGTCCTCTTCGGAATTATTGGGATGGGTGGGATGGATCATAAGTAAGAAATGCTTATTTAAGTTTCCATTTTTGAGTGTCATGCTTCATTGTGCATGTGATGCATATTGGTATAGTCAAGAGTGAAGTTGCATAGCCCAAAGGAACATGGCAAAACAATTCTGCCGATTTCATTTTCTTTAGATAGCAGCTGTTAGGCTTGGACATTTTTTATCAAGTGAGCATTATCTCACCCTGGTTTCATTTTGTGAGGGTTGTAGTATGCTGTTTTTCTGTTTCATTTAAGGAATGTAAGATATGTAATTCAGTCTCCTTTGATTCTTACTTATTTTCTCCTGTCCTTTTCATAGTTCAAAACCTTGAATTCCTTTCAATAAATAACTGGATTCTGATTGTTTTCATAATTGATTTTTGCTGTGTCAGCGATTTTTTTTCAGATCACAAGTAATCGCAAGTCAGAGCTATACAGTCAGCAAGTGTGATGATTATGTCTGGGTGACTAAAGATGAGCTGCTGGAATATTTTGACACAGAGCAACAACCATTTCTTCAGAAAATGCTTTATCATTAAAATCATGATAGTGAAAAGTAAGAAATCACTAAACCTTCTTCACTGTTTTCTGTGCGCATTACTTCAGTTTTCTAAATTTATCTGGGGCTTGAACTCCTATCTTCATGCATTTGTTGTTTTATAATTATAGATGGTTTGTCATTATAATCTTGTAACTGAAAATGTTTGCAAGATAGACAATGAAGTTCTCTCTTGTTATATCATGTTGCCTAGATGACCTTTTTGGTCAATGCTTTTGAGGTTAGTGATGTTATGGTGAACGGTATAAGTTTGACCATGCTTTCTTGGATGGATATTAGCATTTTTCAATGCTGTAAGCATGCAATTTTGGAAGTATGGTGTTTGATTGCAATCATTGTTTAATGATTTATTGCTTACCAATGAAATGTCTATGTCAGACCTTTTTCATAAATGTGGTATGTTATTTCATCTCCATATTAAACATACTAAATTGGCTTTAAGTATATTCTATGCGTATGCTTATTTTGCTTTCAGGGGATGTAGCATGTGACAAGGTACTCTTCTCAACCAAAGCAGGGTTTTCAGAGACGGGCAGATTTTATTCTTGTGCCAACCCAATCTGGGACTAAATATGTTTCTCCAAGGTTTGAGAATGCGGTGCCACTTGTAAAAGAAGAAGACATCATTAGTCTTTAGACATTACATTTGTCATAAAGGTACTCAAATATCAACTGGCCTGGAGCCTGCAGGCCAGTGGCATTCCACAAGTAGGCCTGTAGGTTCTGTAGGCCCCTTTGGTAAATATATGAGCTCTTACCAGCCTTGTGTGAGGGACCGAGTCTTTTTTACTTATGCTATAGCTTGGGCACTATATGTGAATGCCATTTCAGTTTTAATAGGATTTTTTTTTTCAGACAGAATAAATTCTACATAGTGAATATATAGTTAGCAGGCTTTTTGGTCTATTTTCTTAACCTGTAATGTGATCTTTTAGATCCTTAGGGGGCCTAGTAATCTGTCCCTTGCCATGTCATCTGTCTTGATGCACTAACTTTTACCGATGTTCTGTATCTCATTGCTGTTGGTTTATGGTCCTCTCTTGTTTTAACCCAGACATCTGGTATCTTCTTGCCAATACTGCTTTATCCCCAAACATGTGAAGTTCTGGATTCTTCTTCTATATTTCCTCCAATAAGCTTTCCATATTACTCACTTTTTGTTTGGTTTTCTTAGAGTAGACCCTTCTCCATATATTTTTTATAAATATGAACTCATCATATGTAAGCAAGAAGCTGTCAAGATCTTTGCTTGATCTTCTATAGGCAGGTATAAAACTGATTTGATATACTCAGGATCTGTTGGAATTTTCCTTTGTTCAGTCCTGGGAATTTCTCTGTTTGTCTTTGCTTTTTTTACTACTTTCGTTTGTCCTGTACTCCATTTTGATTTGGATAGTTTTAATGTTGATCTTTTTCTTTGCACAGAGTCCTTTGCCAGATGTTGAAGTTCAAAGCAGAGTCTCCACTTGGATATATTTTCATAGTCAATTGCTTAGTGAAATGTATAAAATGTCAAGGACGTTGGTAATCATTTCCCCAAATCAAAATCTACACATTCTGGGATACCATGCAATCTTCTTTTCTTTTGTAGCCTAGGAGACCAATAACAGCTTTCTCAATTTGTTTGTAGTTGGGCAGACAGTGCTAGAATTCCAATGGTAACAAAAATTTTACTTGCATAGGAGCTGCTGAAGGTGTATCCTCCATAGGATTGAAGCGCACTATCTGATATTTCATGAAAAAGCTAGCCCTACCCATAAACCATGGGCCACCTCAAAGACCACACCCTTGTCCATCTGAGAAGAAATACCTGAAACAAGTAGCACAAGGGTAGTATATTTCCCTCTACTGGTTTAATTCTTGGCTATCCATGTGAACATGCTCCGATGAGATGCTTAGATTCCCATGAATTTACAAATTAATGCATAATTCCTTCAACATCTACATATTCTTTACAAGATCTAAGGGCAATAATTTGTCACAATTCCTATGTCTTGCAAACAATACTATGTTCTTTTGGTGCAAGGGCTAGTTTCCTCCTTCCATTATTACAAAATACTCACAAATCTTGCAGGGCACCTTTCCTTCTCCCTTCTTTGATCCTTTGTGGAGTGCAATGCTCTCAAGTGTCTCAAAAGCTACGAGGTCCTATGTACTCTCACCTAGAAGCTAGGTCACCTTTTTCATGATCATGTTTGTTGAAAGCATGGTATGGTTCTTTATTTCCTTCTTAGTTATATATCAAAATATTGTTTATATTATTGTGGGCTGTCTGAATTTGGCAACAATGAAATTTGTAAAAAAATCAACAATGCGAAAGAAAAAATGATATAATTCACCTCAATGTTCGACAAAGAGAATTAAGCGAATTTTGTTTTAAGTTTCTAAAATTGTTCGAATGTCAAATATTGTTGAAAATCATGTTAATATATATCACGATTAACAAAATGTCTGGTGGATTAGCTCAAGTGTTTTAAGTGCTTTCGGTGTTACGGTGTCATGCAAGAGCTCTCGGGGTTGCCCCCATGCTGGTTGGCTCTGTTGCATGCCTTAGTCAATGTCCGTATTGGGGTGAGGCAGTGTAGTATAAGTGCCGATGGGTTGGCACTGCATACCATTTGTGAGATGCGAGGAAGTGCATGAGAGTGTTTTGTGAATATTCGCTCGGAAAAAATATAAAGGCTAACAAAGATGGAACAAATTTTAACTATTTTTATAAAATATTTTGCATAGCCATCAAATTTGCCAATGCTTGAGATTCAAAGAGTTCTGGATTTTTAAGAAAAAAATCACCACATATGGTGACGAAGCCTACTAGCACTTGCTCCTATGCTAATTTGTTGGGAAAAGAAATCCATTTGAATGTTTTGAAAGGGTTTTTATTCATGATCAATTAAATAAAACATTGGATATCTAAAATTCTTGCGTTATCACTAAGGCATTCCAAAAATCGCAAATGAAAAAGATTAAAAGATATTTTAATCCGATTCTATTCATTAAAATCATTTTGGCATTGATATGCAGTGTTATCATGAAAAAACATTGCTAATTTATATCTTAAATGGTAAATTTTTATAAATTATCATCTAAATTTGTTCACCATGAACATATACCGATAATTACTAATATATTTTACTTGGCATTTATGCACTTGGAAATTAAATACAATATCTTGTGGTTGACGATGGGCTAGCTCCTCTTACGATTCTGGTGTAGAGTAGTGTTTTTATTCTTCCACGAGCAATACCTATCTTTCTTCATTTGTAAAGGGCATAGCCTTTTTATATAGAGGAAGTGTTTTCAGCATTTTTGCATATTGTATGTTTAGTATCATTGACCTATTTTTGTCATTTTGTGGACATCAATACCATTTCTTTCTATATTTTAGGGTGAAAGAAGAAAGAAGTGTTACAATCACACAAGGGAAGATCTCCAAAAATGTGTTTTTGGATTAATGAATATTTATTTATAATACATTTGTTGATTAATGCGTATTTATTTATTTATAATACGTTTGTGGCAAATTTGGAACTAAAGATAAAAATAGATCTTAATTAATGAATCATAGAACTAAAGCTATCGGATAGAAAACCTATGAAAATTAACTTTTTCATTGCATGAGGATTACAAATATTTTGCTTGTAATAGAATAGTTAACATACCAAAATATTTATTCCATAACTTTGGTAAACTAGTTTATTTGACCTTTTGTGCCAAGCTTCTCATCCTTTTGATACTCATTCCATGTTTTATTATCCCATTTTGGTTGAGAGAATTGGCACAATATATAAGTTCCAATATACCATGATCCTTATACTAATGGGTGCAATTGCAAAGGAGTGGTGCCTCATATTAACATAATGGTTGATTGGTTGTGGTGTGAATATGCTTGCTTGGCCTTCCCTTCCTCTTATATGCTCCAAAAATAATAATAAAGGTTCTTTCAGTGTGTTCCATACTGCCCTTCTTGCATGCTTTTCTAAAAATGCCCTTCAGAAAATTAAGTTGAATATGCCCAACATCCTTGTGTCTTGGAATTGTTTCTATTGCACAAATACCTCTTTACATAGTTGGGTCGTAGTACGAAAATGAGAATGGGGTCCTAATAGATGGAGCAACACTTTGTCAACCTTACCAATGAACTAATACCCCATTAAAAGAGGTTTTAGTTTTGGTCACATCTTTTTTTTTCATATGCATAATGACGAAACATCATTTACTTTTTTGTTTATTGATATCTATTTTTATTGAATATATTTCTTTATTAGATTGGATGTAGGTGTTATTCACATTTTCATATGCTAGTGAAAAAATGTCTCTTTGAAATTACAAGTGATTTATCACATGGTTATATTTTCTCAAATATTGATATAATGAATGGAATTTTTATTGAGGTTGCTAGTTTGGAATTTATTTTATATTTGAAATCATTAATTGTTATACTAGAGATGATATCGCTGGTGTATTACACACCAGAAATCACATCAAATTCTCACATTTCCTTTTTAGATTATATGCTCTAAGGCTAAAAATTTGCATGCAAACAAGACAACCGAGATATGAATGGCAAGGTCATGTTATACTAGTTGAGGTTGACTAATATTGGGCCCATTGCATCGAGAGTAGGGAGGTGCTCTACAACCTAGTATGGGCGAAATGTTATCACACAATGTATCGTAACGTTACACAAATAATAATAATTACACGTCGTCTAAAAAAATAAATTTGACAACATAATAAGAACATGTTGGTTGATGTACACATAAAAAAATACACATCATGTCAACTCATAAAATAAAATAAAATTAAAACCAACATAGATCCATCTTAAACTTAGAGCTATCAAGCACCGCGAATGATCAACTTTCTTGAGATATAATTTTTTCTTGATGTGTAAAAAATTAAGATAAAATAAATTCACACCTCAAGAAATTGGATTCCTCTCGGTGCTTGATATGTCCGAGTTTAAAGATGGATCTATACTGATTATACTAAATCAAGGTGTACATATTCTCCCTTGGGTTGTAACCTCCTTGTTTTCTTTTACATTTAGATCAATTGGAGTGTTATTTATTTGCACATGATAAGGTGAGTGTAGCTTTGGAGATGCTTTTCTTGTTTTATTTTCATAACCCTTTGGATTAAATACACTATAAATGCGTTTTTTTTCAATAATTCATACTTATTACACTCGTTTGACAAGATTTCTTGTTTCGTTCTTAATGTTATGTTTCTTCTTCAAAGCCTCTCAAATTCACATTTGATAGGACACAATTTGATTATGAGACCATTAAGGGGGTTTTCAATATCGATCGTGTTAGTAGTAAAATTTATTTGTTAGTGATAATCATGATTATGGTTACGATTACATGCAACTTGAGACATTGATTAATTCATATCTATATCTATATGATTCTATTCTTTTGCTTTCATTATTTAATGTTTTGTAATGTATTCTCTGTGATTGGAAAGACGACACTAAGGACAATACATAGTGATTTGGTTATATATATATATTCTCAAGAAAAGAATTGTAACTTTGTATTTCAAGAAAAGAAAAAAAGATACACATTGTGAGTGCCCCAGGCATGAGAAAACAAAAAATATTATAATTGTCAAGTTCAACTTATCCACTAGTTAAGTTATAAGGATTCTTTTACATTACAAAACCATATGCTTGTTACAAATCCCTTTAGAGCCAACTTTCCAAAAACAAAGATCTCAATATCAATATAAAAGTTTACCACATCATAAAAGTACCCAAAAAAATCACCATGGAACGATGCTCAAGAAACACTTGGATATTTCACCCCCATTGATGGGTGGTAACCAAGGTAAACCAATGTAGACTATAGTGTGCCTGACTTAGTAGGACATCAAGTATTAACTAATCACATATAGTATGCTCGAGGACTTAACCTCAAGGCCTCTTATTGCAATTCACATCACTCAACCATTCATGCTAAACCATAGGGATAAAAGTACCCAAAGTATTAAAAAACAAAAATAAGTCAAACAAGATCAACAATTGTTGGAAATATTGTTGTCATTGATGTCAAAGGCAAGGGGAGACTACAAATGTCCAAGATAAAGATTACAAGATAAAGATTGTTGGAAATATTGTTTTTGGATTTTTGATGCTTAGTTTGGATACTCTATCTCTGAAGGCATTTTTACTCTAGATACCTAGCTCAAATGGAAGTATAAGTTACATGGTTGGAAAGCTTATTCCAAGACCTTTCCAACGGTATATGGAATTCCTTCTAACTCCATAGCAATGAGTAGATATGAAAGGATTTATAAAGTCAACCTAGCAAGAATTTTAGGTCGGCCATGCTAGAATATTGAACAATGTTAGGTTGGCCCAAAAAGTGATTCAAGAATAGTATAAATAGAAGGAGCACTCTCTCATTTGTTCATCTCATCATTTTGGAGATCTCTCATAGAAAAGGTGCACACTCGTGGAAGAGAAATGTCTTCTAGGGTTAGAAAATGTTTTTGATGATATTCTCTTTAAGGTTTTTCCTAAGGCTTCTAAGGTTCTCCAAGGAAGAGGAGGTGCACTCATGGAAGAGAAAAGATTGTTTTGAGAATGTTTTCTTGCAAATTAGGGCTAGTTATGAAGTATATCAGAGGCAGATTATGAAGTAGATCAGAGGTAGCTTATGAAGCAGATCATAGGCAAATTATGAATCAAATCATAGGCAAATTATGAATCAGATCATGAAGTAGATCAAATGGAGATTATGGAGTTGATATGAAGTTGATTGTGTTGTAGATTGAAGTTGATTATGAATTAATCTTTGAGGTGATCTTGTTAGTATTATAGTACCTAATTATATAGTAGGTTGGAGCCTACATATTATTGAGTTGGTGCTTAGTTGTGGAGATTGGTGTCTCTAGTAGGTTGGTGCCTACATATTACTGTAGTAGGTTGGTGCCTACATATTACTGAGTAAGTTCTCAGTTGATGTGATTGGTGTCTCCAGTAGGTTGGTGCCTATATATTATAGAGTTGGTGCTCATTTGAGGGGATTGGTGTCTCCGATAAGTTGGTGCTTACAAACTTTGTATCAATCGGTTGGTGCCTACATGAATATACAAAGATAATATTTTGTGGTTTTCTCTTGTGAGGGTTTCCACGTCAAATTTTGTGTACCGTGATTTGAGTTTATGTGCATTTATTGTTTCAGAGTGGATAACTGATTGGTGAATGTTTATAGTGAAAAAAGTATCTTATATTGATTCACCCCACCCCCCTCTTAGTATAAGCATAAGTTCAACAACCACATGAATGAGCAAGAATACATGCTACTTAGGCACTTGTGGAGGATCTTCATCCACCCTATGCTCCTCCAACACCATAATGTCCTCTTCAACTTTTAAATCTTGCTTTAAATCACTGTCAACTTGAGCATTATGTTACCAATATATTGATGTGAAGAAGATGATGTTGTATATACGTTTCAGAAGCTTAACCTAATCAAGAATTCACCGTGAATATATATTGTGCATCATAGCATGCTTGTTGACCCAAGCAATGAGTAACTTTGAGTCTACATATCCCTATAGAGTATTCAAATTTTTCTCTAATGCAATTATAATCAAATTTGTAGGGGCCTTCAACTTGTTTGAGTCCCTTCCAGGTCCTAATTTGAAAGTAAAATAAATGGATTAAAAAGGAATAACACACCTCCATGGATTTCGTGGCTACCTCCATCAAAGAAACCTAGTGGACTAGATTTGTCTATCAACAAAATCTGTGTTTGCGTAGGGGGTTTGATGTTAGGATTAGTCTTAATGTCATCACAAGCATATTTGTTAAACTTTTAAGGCCAAGGAAGAGGTCCCCCTAAATAAAGCAACATTTCTACTAATCCAATTGCCCCAGGAAATCACATAATGTAGATCCTTGTGCTCTGCTAGAAACCTGCCCTCCATTTAGTGTTTTAAAGCTTTAATCAAATTTGTCCCCTGCCACTCTCCTTTGCCCCGAGATAAGGATAGAGCTTCCTTCCACACTTGCTTTGTAATGGACAATCCACCAATAAATGTTGGGATGTTTCTTCATTGCAGCTACATAGGATATAAAAGCTTGGTCCATGCCAAGACCGTTTCTAAATGACATCCCAAGTTAGAATTTTTTTTGAGACCCAAGAAAAATAACCTATATTTCAAGGGAGCTTTCAATTTCCATGGTGTTATCCATGACCAAAGACCTTATCTTTGTTTTTCAAAAAAACTAATATTGTATCCAAGACCTAATGTATACTTACCACTTGCAATGTGTTTGGACCATATCAAGACATCTTCATCTAGGCTCAATCTAATATAACTACTTTGCAATATTGGAAAGGAGATCCAATAATCTAACTTACATCCTACCAATTCTAGAATTTCCACATCTTTCCATCCATGTTACCACATATAGTTATGCTTTAGAGTTGTTGCATCAACGAGAGTCTAAATATATAGCTACTGAAGTCCTCAACTATTTCTCTGGTAACCTATGTGATGCCCATCACATCCCACCCATGGATCTATGCCAAGCCTAACACTCCTACAATTCCCTACTTTCCAACATAACTAGTCCCAAATGATAGAAAATCTAGAACTAATGCTTTCCAAATAACTCAAACATATGTAGTGGTTTTATATGTATCCTTATCTGGTCTTCCACTGTGAGAGGGAAAATATATTTGGTCTGCATTACATGTTTTCAAAGAGCTACATGCTTGATCATTCTTCGTAGTCTTTTCCTTGCAAGGGCCTTTCCAAATCAATCAATGCTTTTCAACCCTCAACCCCCAAGGGCCTTGGGATTTACCAATCTTTTCCACTTAACTAAGGGTATTGCTCCCCTTTCTTTCTTACCTTTCCACAAAAATATGAAACCTTTTCTTTTAATTTTTTCCACAATCCCTACAAGGACGTAGGCCAAGGAGTGCCAATAAACAAGTGTTTCCTCTAAACCATATTTGATTAGAGTTAGCTTCCCACCTAATGAGCCATCAAGTGCACCAACTTGAGATCATCTTCTCAATCGTTCCATATAACTAGAGCCAATCTTGATAGGCATCTAGGTTTGAGCATGAATCCTAGGTATTTCATACCTTTATTGAAGTCTATGACATTAAAGGGGAGCAACTTAATGATTCTTTTCCACGTCTTAGACTTAATATGTAAAAAGAAATAAAAGACACGGAAAAAATAACTTCCATTTATATAACCAAACCATGTCGATCCAAAGCAACTTTGATTTCTTCAACCTCCCTCTTAGTTCTATTTTCTAAAAGAAAAACATCACGCTCAAGGTATGGGTAACAACGAGATCCCTCTTAATCTAACACCTTTAATCTTCCCACTTCTTTTGAGAGACCCTAGTAGCTTGCTATGACCTTCAACCATAATTAGGAACACAAGCGGAGAGAAAGGAGATAACCTCCCTTAGACCCCTTGGGGGCCTGAAGAAAGGAGAGGTTGACCCATTCATCAATATAGAAAAGGAAGCAAAAAATATGTCCCTCAACCCATCTAACAAAGGAGAGACTAAACCCTATATGTTTAAGTATGAGACTCAAATAAAACCAATCAACTTGCTCAAATGTTTTTGATAAATCAAATTTAATTGCTATAGCAACTATCTTTTGTCTTTTATAACTCGCAGTCCTTGAGCTATTTTGATTGCATCATGGATTTACCTATTTAATAGGAACCCAAACTACTCAAGAGAGAGAGCTTCATATAGCAAGGGTTTAGTCTTATTGCAATTATCTTTTTAATGATATTGTAGGTTGTGTTGCGTAATGAAATATATACCAGGTTACCAAATGAATTTGGAGCATCTTTTGTAGGAAATATGGCTAAAAATGTAGTATTGAAATACCCTTGTTTTGATCGAAGACCTAGATTCTTCAACCATTGACAAAATATCATTTTTCCAAGAAATCATAGAGATCTTGAATAAATTCTATTGTCTAGCAATCAAAGGCTAGGGTTGATGTCCTTCTGCAAAGAGAAGATCACTTCTTTAAGCTCTTATTCGGGAATTTCAACAATAAACTCATCATTCTATTGATCCTGAATAAATATTCAAAATTATCAACTATTTTTAATGATCTATGCTATGTTGGCCCTCTCTGGCTTTAATACAAGTCAAAGAACCTAATTCCTTACTCTGCAATCCTTTTAAATGTAGTTGCCCTACTTCCATCCTCTCTAGTAATCTCCCATATAGTGGTCAATTTTTTTGCTAAAGTCGAGATAATTTTGAAAGAATAATGTATTTGTCTCCCTCTTTAAGCTATATTTATTTGCTCTTCTACCTCTACTTGACCTTTTGCCAAGCTAGTAGATTCTTTTTCTTGTCTTTCATATTTTTTAAAGTCTCTCTACCCTCAATAGAGAAGATTCCCATAGATTTATTGATAAAAAGGACAAAGATTTGAGCCTCCACCTCTTAGAGATCCTTATGGAAATTTTGGAATTTTTTTCTTGGCTTGAGTAATAGTATGCTTATTTAACCTTTTTTTTTGGATAAATTGAAACATTGTCAAGCCTTTACCGAGCATAATCAAATTGCCCCCACTCACTTTTTACTAGATTAATATACTTGTCATCCCTAAGCCAAAAGGAATTAAACTTGAAGGGACATAGAGGGTTTAAATCATCCTTCTCACTTTGTAGTAATATTGGTACATAATATGAGGTAGAGTGTTATACTATGTCTAATCCAAGGTCTCAACTTGGTAGAGTGTTATACAAGATTTTTTAGATATTAAGAAACAATTTAACCTCTTAGAAATCCCCTCACTCATTGCTCTGTAATTTCTCTGGGTGGGGGCCATTTCAATTCGTTCAAGGTATGTAAAACTTGCCTTCATTTTTTTAAGAAGGAAACATGTGCACTGATCCCTTATGCCAACCTCTCTCCAAACTTTCCTTTGGAAAAGAGCGAATTTCAAATCTCCTCCTTTACCACGTTTTCTTCCATTGGAAAATGCAACCAAAAAGAAGCTTCTAAAAAATCTCTCCTATTTGAGTATGGACCATAAATATGTAGAAGAAAACATGATTTCCCCAAGTCCTTTTCAAATAGTTTTGATATAATCCTTGAGTTGTGCATACTACAAGTTGGAATGGAGAGGAAATGGTTTCAACATCTTACCAACCCTCTAGACTTACCCATTGCATCATAACAAATGAAGTTCCACCCTTTTATAAAGGAGGATAAGATTTGTACTAACTTGTCTCTAGGAAGCATAGTTTCTTAAACAAAAACATGCACGGTTCACTAAGTTGCACCAAATGGGGAAGAGCCCTCTTTTTTGGGGAGCTCCTGGACCTTGAATATTAAAGGAAAATTTGATTATGACTTGCTCTTGTTAGGATATTTAGAAACCTAGGAGCTAGTTAAGTTAAACTTGGTCTGATGTGTCCCTATGTAAAGTGTTTTTTTTTAAGTGTGCTTTTGTAATTATCTAATCCAACGATCACAATTATGTTCTAAAAATAAAGTGATATGATGGTTCATCTTCTCCTCAATACTAACACTACTTGATATGTGGCATAACACCTGATTGGTCCATGATCTCTATTTAAAGAACATGGGAGGTCATTTGTTGATGGTTGATTGTGAGAGATTCATACGTAAAGTATTTTATTTTTGCATCAATACATTACTTGATGTGGTCACATTAGTTGGGGTTGTGGACTGTTTCCCTCTTTGATGGTTTTAACCACATAATACATAGTTCTATTGACCTTTTGATTTGTTTGTGAGTGGTTGATTTATGATACTTTACTTGCATGGAAATACCCTACGTACTTGTAATGTCCCTTTATAATAAAGTTCCCAATGTGCTCAAATTCACCAAATTTCAACTCTAGGTATATGGATACAATTGATTCCAAACTCTTCCAATTACTTTCAAACTTGGTGAGAAGTTCATGAGGGGTGATGGGCCACATTAACACATCTATCAGACATATAATCAACTGATATACCCAACCATGGTCTACAATTTGCAAGGGAAGAAGTTTTGGGACAAGACTAGTCAATTTGGGAAGTGGAAATTCCCCCTAGGTCTTAGAATAAATCTCTTCCAAACACTGCACAACTGCCACTAATGGTTGGTTTGAGACTTGGCTCTGTTATAAGACATTAAGTAAAGTATATTTGCAACATTATATGTGGTTTTGTGGTCGAATAGGTATCCAAGAGAACTTAGGGAATTTACTATTAATTTCGAGGCTCAAACCCCCAATGGTAGATGGCTCTAGATAGCTCCAAATGCTCTCAAATTGTACCAGTAGGTGTATGAATGATGTTAATACATAAAAATGGCGTTTATAGGTGTCGTTTAACCATCAAATGACTTCTTCAACTCACTTTGGAAATCTGATCAATGTATGGAGTTTTACTAATAAATTGTGGTTCAAATCCCCTAAGGGTAGATGATGAAAATGACTTTCCAAATGCACTCAATCCAAATCGATTTTTTGAATGGAATCAGGGGACATATAAAGGACATCAACATGAACTCATATGCATCACCTTTCAACTTTTAATGTCTGCTATAACTCTCTTAAATCAGATGCAAGCAGACTAGTTTCGACCTTGGGGGAAATAACATTAAATCTTCTTCAAATGAAATAAAACTGAGCAAGATCGCTCCAAATGCTTAAGTGCTGAACATGAAACTTGTAATACTCATCAATGGCAGTCCATACATAATAAATATATCAGAGAAACATTCTTCCATTCGAAATCATCATCAATACGTTGGCATACATCAATCCAGTGGGGGAATGGTCACTGTTTGCTCAATAATCATCAGTTTTAGATACAACCACTTGATATTTCGACCTGAAACTTTCTGGAGATGAATAATAGAGTATTTACTTCATATTATAAAAGAAATGGGGCATCAGAAGCTCCCCCAAAGAGTACAATAGCTCACCAAAAACGCCCTCCCTCAAGGATCAAGAATATGCAATGAAAACTGGAAATGGTTGAAGGAATGAGCTGCAATAGAAGAAACCATGATCTACCCTGTAGCTTACACCTGCAACAAATGACTCCATTAAAGCTCCAAATGAAAGGTTTGAATGACCTTTCCAATTACCAACTTGGATGGGATTTTTTCACTCTCGAAATTGGCTAAGGCAAGAAACTAGTCATCCACTAGCTCTCCCTCTTCACAAATGCAATTGCAAATTCTAAAAAATGATCAAAAGTTGGTTTCATTCTTTGTTAATGACATTTATAAAGTTTCCAAGCTCTCTATGGGTCGAATTCCTTCCAAGAGATGCATTCCAACTCAAGTTGGGAAGAGATTCCAAAGAATGCCACTTGTACAACAATTCCTAGTCTCCCACTTCCACCAAATCACATGTGGAAGCATCTTAGCTGCCCTAACTCCCTTGAGCGCCCTCTTGGAGGCTATTTTTAGCCTTGATATGTCATATATGTTAGATGTCAGCCTTCAGGTCTGATTTGTGTCATATGTGTCATAGCATCTTCATCATTGTTGTCATAGAGCTAGGGAATCTAGTCCAAGTGTCTCATTAGCTTCAAAATGCCCCTTCCTCTTCCATGGGAGTTACTCTTCCACTCCAATTCGACCTTAATTGATTCATGCCAAGTATATTGACCTTCCAACTCATCCCAAGACCCTTGGGCTTCTTATGGATTCAAATTGACAAGAGGAGGATGCCATGTGGCATAGAAAATCTAGTTTGTGTGGGTCCCACTTCCTCCATGTGTCTTCATGATAAACTGTCACTTTGATTTTCACTTGTATATATTTATTTAGCTCATTTATTAAATATCTATGTTATTCTAATGTCCACACATCATTTATTATCCCCTTATTCCAAATCCCAAAGCTTCCACCCCCAACCTAGGAAACTAGTAATTTTCCTCTTTGGCAATTATTTGACGCTTAGCATCAATTTGACAAATTTTCATGAATATGACCAATGGGCTTAGGCCATTGTGACCCAATGCAAAATTTGGGACATGAAAAATCCTCCCTTCCCAATATTGCTTGTCCTTAAGCAATTTCAAACATGGGTGTTAAAGAACCTGCTTCCTGTATAATTTTTGAAGTTGCCATTGAATTTCCCAACCTTGAGTCTTTGAGATTCCATGAAGGTTTTAGAGATGAACCACCATGCTTGCTATTGTACTACTTTGATTAAACTCACTTTATTAAGTGGAGAATCCATCTCCCATACTGCTTTTTTCCCAAAAAAATTTGAAACCAATGAAACAAAAATTATTCCAGGGTCCCATTGCTTGTATTGCACCCCAACAATTAAGAGTGCTCTCCAACCCATACCATCAGATAAGAGGATTCCTGGATCCCATTTTCTTGTATGCATTCTTCCAAACATCACGAGTACAAAATATATATCATCAAAGTACATAACAACATAATGCAAATGTACATCAAGAAGATGCTTCATCAAAGAGTCATGAAAGTGCTTATACCTCTAAGCAAATAGACCACCATTTTCCAAGTGCATACAATCAGCAAGTAACCAATCAAATATGATCCAATGACATAGGTGAGGATCCCATGTCCTATAATGCTGCTCCAAAAGGATATGATATGCATCAAAATATTCAGCCATGTATTCTTTCATCCAAGAAGTGAATGAAGAATCTCCACTAAATCTGAACCAAATAATGAGCAGAAAAAACAAGGAGACTTCAAATGACTCAAAGAAGTCTCACCCATACATCCATGAATGTGAGAATCATAAATATATAACAAGGTATGTGGCTGCCAACAAAAATATTCTCCAATCATAAATCTATTCACCCAAGTGTTGGATGAAGTTCCTCCAACATCAAATGAACCAAGTGTTGAGCAAGAAAAACCATGAGTCTTCAAGTGACTCAAATGCATATCATAGGTGCATCCATGTAGATGTGCATCATCATAAAGTAACAAATGATGTTGTTGCAAATGTGAGTAAGAATGTGCTCCAACCATGTCATCATAAAATGTAAATCTAGGAGTTCCATACTCCTCATGTGGCACCATAAAAAAGAAACCTTTCACCCATACTTCATTGAGACTAATGCTGCAAAACATGGAATTGTAGGATGTAGGAGAATGAACTAACTCACCCAGATGATAAAAAAGTACAGAAGTTTTATCATGGGAAGGATCCATATGGGTAGTATCATGCAACTCCTTCAAAAGTGTGAAACCTTTGCCATAGATTGGTTCCAATGTAGAAGAATCATGCTCTTATTTAAAAAGTGCATAACCTTCATCAAGAGACAATTCAAGTTCCTCTTCCACCACATCAAGTTTTTGGATCTCTTCAAGTTCATCTTCAAACACATCAAGCACATTCAAATTACCACATTTCTCATGATCCACCATGTCATTAGAATCCTCCAAACAATCTACCATTTGATAATCTGAAACATAGGAGGAAAAACACGTATCTTGCAACTTTTCAAGAAGTTGCTCATTTTGAATTGTGAGCTTATGATTATCCTCATTATTCTTCAAGTATGCATCATGTAACAATTCATTAAGCTCAAACAAAATGTTTCTATCAAAAAGCAAAGACATGAAATTACCTTTTATGTGGCACATTGCTCTTTGAATCTTCTTCATGTCTGCAAGGAAGGATGTTTCCTCCAATGAAGTAGCTTTCCAACAAGAATTTGACACCAATGCTTGAGTGTCATGGAGAATGTTGAGGGACTCTTGGATCTTCTTTTCATTCATCTTTAAAGACCTTTCAAGAAAATGAGGTTCTTGCAAATGAACCTCCTCATCTTCTTCTTTCTTACTTGGACCAACTTCATGAAGCTCAAGTAGTGATGGGGAAGTTGATCTTGTTTCTTCTTCAACTGCTACAAGGTCTTCATTTTCATGCTTAGGGGAATTTTGTTTTGCAGCAATACTATCAAAAGTGATCTCTATGTCAGCAACATAGAGGTGTGAGCACCCATCAGTAGGCACTCCTTCATAGTTCAATCATCCATCAGTAGATGCTCCTTGATTCATGTCCAAGGTAGAATGTGTCTCGAATTGATCTTCAATATTTTCAATAGGACCTTCTTCATGCTCTTGTGATGTCTATTCCTTTTGCTCCTTCAAGCAAGCTGATGCATTTTGCCCCTTGTTTTACTTAGGTTTAATATCTTTGGAATCTCATTTTGAAGAAAATCCAAAAACTCTCCTCAAGTAGGACATACATGCCTTCGCTGAAGCTTCAGATATTTCATTGATCTTTTCATTCACACAAATATGATACTCACTCCAAAGTCTTTTATGAGAAGGGCATAAACCTTTCTTCACTAACTCCACATCTTCATTTTTGGGTCTATTTGCAAACAACTGATCAACATAGTATTCAAAAGACATGGCATTTTGTGTATCTTCCCTCGAAGTAAGATATTCTTGATATTTTTTGATATTGTTGGGGCAAGGTTTTATATGTTGCTCTCCATCTTTGTAACTCATTCATAGAATCCTCCTTTGATGGTGTGTCATATTCATATTTATCATACATATGGTCATAATAATAATCTTCATTCCTCCTGAAATTGTAAGAAGTGTTGCATGATGGCACCTCTTCCTCAACCCATTCACATTCTGCTTCATATTGTTCATAAGCATTTGCATATTCGTCATAAGAATTGTACTCATAGGATTCATCATAATAGTAAGACATGGCTGCAACTTATTCTTCAATGTATGATATTAACTCACAGGTGCAAGGACCATGCTCTGATACCATTGTAATGTCCCTTTATAATAAAGTTCCCAATGTGCCCAAATTCACCAAATTTCAACTCTAGGTATATGGATACAACTGATTCCAAACTCCTCCAATTACTTTCAAACTTGGTGAGGAAGGTCATGAGGGGTGATGGGACACATTAACACATCTATCAGAGATATAATCAACTGATATACCCAACCATGGTATGCAATTTGCAAGGGAATACGTTTTGGGACAAGACTAGTCAATTTGGGAAGTGGAAATCCCCCCTAGGTCTTGGAACAAATCTCTTCCAAACACTATACAACCGCCACTAATGGTTGGTATGAGACTTGTATCTATTATAAGACATTAAGTAAAGTATATTTGCAGCATTATATGTGATTTTTTGATCGAATAGGTATCCAAGAGAACTCGAGGAATTTACTAGTAATTTCGAGGCTCAAACCCCCAATGGTAGATGGCTCTAGATAGCTCCAAATGCTCTCAAATTGTACCAGTAGGTGTATGAATGATGTTAATACATAAAAATGATGTTTATAGGTGTCTTTTAATCTCAAATGACTTCTTCAACTCACTTTGGCAATCTGATCAATGTATGGAGTTTTACTACTAAATTGTGGTTCAAATCCCCTAAGGGTAGATGATGAAAATGACTTTCCAAATGCACTCAATCCAACTCGAATTTCTGAATGGAATCAAAGGACATATAAAGGACATCAACATGAACTCATATGCATCACCATTCAACATATAACTCCCTTAAATCAGATGCAAGAAGACTAGTTTCGACCTTGGGGGAAATAACATTAAATCTTCTTCAAATGAAATAAAACTGAGCAAGATGGCTCCAAATACTTAAGTGTTGAACATGAAACTTGTAATACTCATAAATGGTAGTCCATACATCATAATTACATCAGAGAAACATTCTTCCATTCAAAATCATATCAATACATTGGCATACATCAATCTAGTGGGGCAATGGTCACTGTTTGCTCAATAATCATCAATTTTACATACAACCACTTGATATTTCGACCTGAAACTTTCTGGAGATGAAGAAAAGAGTATTTAATTCATATTATAAAATAAATGGGGCATTAGAAGCTCCTCCAAAGAGTACAATAGCTCACCAAAAACGCCATCCGTCAAGGATCAAGAATATGCAATGACAATTGGAAGTGGTTGAAGGAATGAGGTGCAATAGAAGAAACCATGATCTGCCATGCAGCTTACACCTGCAACAAATGAATCCATTAAAACTCCAAATGAAAGGTCTGAATGGCTTTTCCAATTACCAACTCGGATGGGAATCTTTCACCCTCTAAATTGGTTAAGGCAAGAAACTAGTCATCCACTAGCTCTCCCTCTTCGCAAATGCAATTGCAAATTCTAAAAAATGATCAAAAACTGGTTTCATTCTTTGTTATTGAAATTTATAAAGTTTCCAAGCTTTCTATGGGTTGAATTCCTTCCAAGAGATGCATTCCAACTCAAGTTGGGAAGAGATTCCAAAGAATGCCACTTGTACAACAATTCCTAGTCTTCCACTTCAACCAAATCACATGTGGAAGCATCCTAGCTGCCCTAACTCCCTTGAGAGCTCTCTTGGAGGCTATTTTTAGCCCTGGAATGTCATATATGTCAGATGTCACCTTCAGGTCTGATTTGTGTCATAGGTGTCATAGCATCTTCATCATTGTTGTCATAGAGCTAGGGAATCTAGTCCAAATGTCTCACTAGCTCCAAAATGCCTCTTCCTCTTTCATAGGAGTTACTCTTCCAATCCAATTCAACCTTAATTGATTCATGCCAAGTATATTGACCTTCCAACTCATTCCAAGACCCTTAGGCTTCTTATGGATTCGAATTGACAAGAGAAGGATGCCACGTGGCATAGAAAATCTAGCTTGTGTGGGTCCCACTTCCTCCATGTGTCTTTATGATCAAATGCCACTTTGATTTTCACTTGTATATATTTATTTAGCTCATTTATTAAATATTTATGCTATTCTAATGTCCACACATCATTTATTATTCCCCTTATTCCAAATCCCAAAGCTTCCACCCCCAACCTAAGAAACTAGTAATTTTCCTTTTTGGCAATTATTTGACTCTTAACATCAATTTGACAAATTCTCATGAATATGACCAATGGGATTAGGCCATTGTGACCCAATGCAAAATTTGGGACATGACAGTACTGAACATGATTTCAGAGCACTTATGAAAACCTGTTCCCATTGTTGATTGAGATCTTGAACCCATGTTGTTGCATGCATCAAAGAACTTTTGGATTATGTTTTTTTTTAGAATTTTGGGTCGAGAGAATTGCTCTAGTTTATCTAGAGTATCATTTTCAATTGGAAATTGTTTCATTCGAAAATGTTTTGTTTACCCAAGATATAGACATTTATATCTTATCCAGAAATATACAGTTTCATTTCATTTTTAAGAATATCTTTCATATTGTTTTAATATTTCATTTCATTTTTTAATTAATTTATTAATTTACCATTGTTTCCTTTGTAATATATTTATGCTCTTTGCCCTATAACTTGTGTGATCTTAGCAAATTTGAAACAAGGTAGAAAGTAATTTATTTTCTATGTATGCTCTTTGCCCTGCATTTTACAAGATCTAAAAAAATTAGAAATAGAGAGAACAAGTTGTGTTTTTTTCGAAAGAGTAAATGAGATCTAACCCCCAAGCATTCAAAGTTTTAGTTTTTTTTTTGTTGGTGTGTGTGTGTGTGTGCATATGCTACCATGTTTAAGTTTTTTGTGGGAAAAAACAAGGTTTTCCGGAGTAAGTGTTTAAGTTTTTTGTAGGCAAAAACAAGGTTTTCTAAGTAAGTGCACACTAGGAAAAAATTAAAAAAAGACCCCCTTTTACTTTCCAACATTTATTATTATTTTTGTTATAGCTCACTTGGTTGAATGTTACTTTATTAAAATAGAACTCTTGTGTTCAACTCTTTCTTTTTGTAAGTTATTTTTTGAAAAAGTGCATGCAACCTTGAGGTATAAAATAACTTTGTTGTAAAGTCAAGCTTACTAAAATTATAGAAGTGAATCACTCATAGTGTGCCTTTATTGGTCTTTTTTTTGTACAACTTTAAGTGATAGAAAAACTTTATCATAAAAGTGATTCTCGCTTATTTTATAAAAGTGAGTCACATTTTTGTTTCAATGAAATATATCACAGGAAATCCTCCATACAATTCCTCTCATTTTGAGGATGGTGCTTGGGGTAAACCATGCGGTTGTAGTTTTGGCAATCTAACCTTGCGGTGACATTGAATGAGGCCTAGAATATTCACAAAGGTAGTTAGCCCAAGGAGTTGACCCTGTGACCTCCTGTTTGCGATTCACAACACTCAAGCACTTGAGATAACGTATTTGTAAAAATGAGTTTATAGGACATTGTTAGACAATGGGAGTCGAGAGTACATTTTTTAAAAACTTTTTACAGTTTGAAAACCCCATTGTGCACCCATCACCTACCACGTGTCACCTTCGTTACTTTTTATACGTTTCTTCATAAGGGCATAACATTGACATTTGAAGTCTGTTTTTAAGTGCCCTTTTTTTGAAACTGCCTATCTTTTCAAGTTCTTTCCATCCTGACAACTAGTTTTTGTTTTGAAGCTAACTTATCTACATATTATCATATGGCTAGTTCAAATGATCTCTTGTTCAAACTACTTCTCATGGAAAACATGTATGGTGGATTTACTACAAAGTAGGGGACTTTACTAGGTTTCCTTGGGAACATAAATTACCCATGTTCAACCATGAACGAAAGCCGAATGAGATAGTAAAAAAGACAAAGCACGTGGATTAATCGAAATGTGCATCTCCAATGATCTACAGTTTCACCTTCAAGGATTTGAGAAACCATATGTAGCTTGGCAAAAATTTGAAACTGTGTTTGGTAAACACAATGAGATTTGAGCTCAACAACTTCAAAATTGATTGATTGCTTTAAATCCTAGCATTTCTCTTACATTGAAGATTTTCTATCCAAGTTTAAAATATTTAGATTTAAATATGTTATTCTTGTCAAGCTTGACAATGCATATTATGTTTTTAATATCTACTTTTCACTCCACTAGATAAGCACTTGTTAGTTAAGGGACTACTTACAAAATGCCCTCTTTTGAAGCTTTGTAACTCTCTTATTAGAGAGCAAGACAAGCTTTTGTACCTTGGAGTGACCAAATGTTAGATTTTTAGGTTACTCTGAAAGTATTTACACCATATTTGGGGGTGCTTCATGAGATTTGGATTACATGTGTATCTTTAGTCCTTAGATTTTTTGAGATGGATTGTAGCATGAGAGGCTACCCATGTTAGATATGCACAAATGAGATACTTGCTTAGTGGATGCTTGAACTTAGTTGATTGTTGGCTTAGTGTTCTTCCCTTAGGCATTGGAGACCTATTGCCTAGATGGTGGATGCACTTCATGATGGCCGCATGGAGGATTCACATGGTGGGAGAACACCCTACAAGGGATGCTAGAGTATTGTGCATCATATAGGAGGGCTTCAAGCCCTAAACAACATGTGGTAGTTTGGGTTCTTGTTTTGAGGATTGTAAATGGCTCAGGGATGCCTATGACTTCAATAGTGTTCTTGCAGGGAGTAGTTGATCTAGTGGAGTACTTTGATTTGGAGGAATTGTGGAATCCGTGGAGGCTTGGGATGGAGTGGTGTGGACTTGCCTTGTATAGATACATCACCTTGGAGACCTTATTGTGCACAAAATCATCATTTCAGCATGACCCCCGTACTCTAGAGTGGGTGTCTTACTTATGTGGCCTACAAGAGCTTACGTTGATTTCTTGTAAGGGATTATGCCCACATGTTGTTGGCCTCCCTTACCTCTCATATAAACATAGGAAGAAGAGAGTCTTTCATTCATATGACCATGTTGATCCTTTCTCACTCTTGTTTAGAGATGTGACCTAGAAGAGAAGTGCACTTATTCCCTCTCTCTTTAGTTCTTAACATGTACTTGTTTCTCTCTCTGTCTCTCTTGGGTGATATGGTTTATTGGTCCCTTTTGAGTTTCCATTTTGGAATTCTAGGGTTAAGGTTTTACACTAGGAGATTGGAGACTAGGATTTTGGGAGAAAACCCTAGGGTGGACTTGTGAAGAAGAATAAAGGAGGGGGATGTCTTGCCTTAGAGAAAGTGTTGGAGGGATTCTTGCACTTGCACTTCTTGGTGGAGCTACGGTTTGATGATATACCCTAGCTAAAACATTTTGCATGGTTGAATTGTGTAGCCTTGAGAGGAGGCTATGGCATGCACTTCATCATTAAGCTTATATATGAAATTTCCATCCATACATGTTTTGTGTCAGTTTCGAACTTGATTTTTTAGCTACATGCGTTCTTCATATTTTTTTAATTTACGTCTATTTATGATCTTGTTGACTAGACATGGATTTAGATTTGAGAAATCTCTAGTAACATTACTCCCCCCCTTAAAACTATTTTCATTATGTATGCTATTTGACAAAGGTAGAGCATTATGATCTCATAATATGATCGATCTAGCTTCGTCCCAATACATGTATATTCACCCAACCCTTGTTGATCTAATCCAGATTAAATAGTGTGGTAGCATATCAATTACCAATTGGTTTTAGACACACAACCTCGCCTATAACCAAGATGAGATCCACCTACGTTGTCATTGCCATTCCCATTGTCAAAGGGTACACCATTGACATTAATTACTCCCACAAATTTAGAACTTTGATCCTAATTATAATTGCATGCTTGGAAAAAGAATAACTAGGATGGTGATTATGCAAAGAAACTAGGGTTGCGGAGAAACATTCCTGACCATATCATTACAATTAATCGAATTTTTGAAAAAACTAGGGTTTTGAAGACCCAAAAGATCTTTATTTCTCTATAGTCCTTCTTGAGTGAAGGAAGTTCTCTTATGAGGGAAATATAACATTCGTGCTCAGGTCCTCAAGAGGATCATCGAAGAAACCTTCCATGAGCTTCGTCACAAAATATGAATGGTGCCTAAGATGAATGTTATCGACATATAACATCTATGCCTAACCTTGAGAGACTCAGGTGGATTTGACCTTGTGACCTCTTTGATGCTTACAACATTGGCATGGCAAGTCAAACCACTTTAGCTAACCCTTGAGTTGTGATACACACACACACATATTTCCCAAGAAGGAAAAATGCTACAATACTTGGGGCTACTAGCCTAGCCTCTGTTGATACAATCTCAAGACCTCGACGTGTAGCAAGATCATTGTGTGCAAAACCTGGACACTTGAAATAATTCCCAGTAGTCCATAAGGGGACACGCTTCCACTCCTGCCAAATGGCTTTGGGTCTTAGGTCATTAATGGTTTCCTTACATCCAAGGGAGACAAGTTCTTAGCCAATCAAATGCAGTTGTAGGTCATACTTGAGGACCAAAAGGTGCATTCAGGTAATCACTAGTGTCCACTAGATACCTAGTATCTCTTCTAGTCATTGTTGAGGCTACTAGAGAGGCATCATGTGGTATCCATAATTACTTAATCTTTAGCCTCATACACAAATCTTGGATATTAAAACTCAGTTGCAATTTAACACATAATTAATCAATTAAAATATTGATTATAAGTTACTATTTCCTTGGGATAAAATATTAAAAGAGTTTATGTACATGCGACCACCTTCTTTCCACATTTTTGTTTCCACGTTTTTGTAGACTAGACTAGGAATAATAAAATTTTAAATATTATAGTTATATAAGAACCAACATCATCAATATTGTATTGAGTTTTTTTAATTGTTTATTTGTTAAAAATTAAAAAAGAAAATAAAAAGAGAAAGTGTTGAATGTTTGTTGCTCTAAAGATTCTATAAAAATAGAGAAATTTACATTGGATTGTTGCTTTGGTTAATGATAGGGAATTCGTCATTTCTTATTTTGATCATTCAAACTTACAAAATTTTGAGTTATTTTGGATTTTTTTATTTGTATATAATTTTTTTGTAAAATGATCTATTAATAATTTATCAAAGTTTTGAATTATTTTAATGATTGTTTTCAATTTTTTGTATCGAGAGTAGTGAGGTGTTTTACAATCCAGTATAGTAGAGATGGTGTCACCTTCCTAACGTTATTTTACCATAATTTTTTTTAAAAATTAAAAAAAAATCATGTCGGCTTATCAAATAAAAAAATAAAACCAAATAAAAAATAGGCTCATAAAATAAAAAAAATTAAAACCAAATAAAAAGTTATTAAAAAAGATCAATGTTGGCTCATAAAATTAAAAAAAAAAGAGTATAAATCAATCTTAAACATGGATCTATCAAGCACGAAGAGGGATCAAATTTCACGAGGTGTAATTTTTTTTGGACGGGTAAAAAATTTAAGAAAAAAAATTACACCTCAAGAAATTAGATCCCTCTCGGTGCTTTATAAATCTGGGTTTAAGATGGATCTATGCTGGTATATATCCAAAGAAGTTATTACTTTCTAGTTATCTTGTTTTTATTATGTAACGATTACTAAAATAAAGTAATGAATTAAGAGTATATACAATGTACAACATGTATGAAGGTGAATTATAACTTCAAAGTAGATAAGCGAGATGAGTTATATAATAATTCCTTAAAGAATAAGACACACACACACACACACACACACATATATATACACTCTCAATATATATATACACACACACACACACACACTCTATCTCTCTCTCTATATATATACACTTGGTGTATATATATATATATATATACACCGAGTGTATATATATATATATAGAGAGAGAGGGGGTGTATATATATATATATACTCTCAAATCACGTGTTTCACTCAATCATGATTACATGACTTCTATGTACAGATATTCACTCATTGCACATGTGAACCTTTCATTAGGTCAACCACTATTAAATATATATTTACTTCATTACATATGCATTTAATCCCATATATGTTCCTTTGGAGTAATATCATATACATTTAACCCAATATATGCTCTCCTTGGATCATAACAATTTTAAAATTATTCACAATAACCTAGCCAAATCAAATCAATTTTACTAATTTCTAGATTTTTAAAATTATAATCCTTCATTTTTCTTTTTTTTAATTGTATAGGTTGTGTTCAATTACACTAGCATAGATCCATCTTAAACCCAGATCTATCAAGCACCGAGAGTGATCCAATTTCCATAGGTGTAATTTTTTTTTAACTTAAGCTTTTTATACATCTAAGAAAATTACACCTCCCTAAATTTGATCCATCTTGGTGCTTGATAGATCCGGTTTTAAGTTGGATCTATGCTGGTTTTATTTATTTTTATTTTATGAGTCGACATGGATTTTTTTAATTACTTTTCATTTAGTTTTTATTTTTTATTTTATGGTTTGACATGATTCTTTTAATTACTTTATATTTTTGGTAACATAACGCTACATTGCGTGACAACATCTCCCCCATACTGGATTGTAGACCACCTCGCTCCTCTCAATACAATAATTATAAATATAGGTAAGCTTTTAATTTCTCTAATATAAAAATAAATAATTGTAATGTTAAATCCAAAAGCATTCCCTCTATTGTATATGTAAATGCATACATGGATGTACATTTAGCAAAAAATGTTTGGCCATATATTTTAAAGTCAATCTACAATTACATACGAACTATAATATCTCTCTTAAAACTTGTTGATGTTTTGAAAAGGTTAGAATATTGTTTCCGAGCCAAAAGGATAGACAATATTTATAGAGTATTGGAACAACACAATAGTTCATAAGCCTTTTTTATAATATGATCTACGCATAGGTAATAACCATTAGAAACAAACGATGGAACAATGCAATAAGAAATCAAAGCCACCAATGAGAAACTAGATAACAACCTTTCAACATGTAAGTTCAAGTGTTGGTGACAGCTTGAGGTTCATTTTTCTACACTTCATCACCATTATCAATTTGTTGAGCCAAGGATGTAAAAAGCAACTTTAAATTCACAATTCTCAAAATCTTGGGATTATGTAATATACTTAAATCCAAAAATTTAGAGTAAAGATAGAAAAAAAACAAGAGATAATTGACAAAACCAGGAAAAAATCTCTTGTATGAAAGATATTCGAAATAGAGAGTTATGTTCACTTGCCTCTTCAAGGGGGCATTATCCAAGACCAAAGTTCCAAATATAATAACAATTTTTTATTTGATATTACATAGCTTACTACTCTATATATAGTGCTTCAATAGCCAAAGCCCTAACTACTTATGGTATCGCTATTAATGATGGTCAACTACCTATGGGCCTTTATTCAATAAAAAGACCCCTTTTACTTTAAGTCACCACCCACTATCTCATGGGCCTTATGACCTTATACATTGATACAATAAGGAGTTTAAGGAAGGACCCTAACATGGCCTCCTCCTTCAAAAGCAACATTGTCCTCAAGGCTGGAGATGGGGAAATTGCTGCAAAATGGGTTTTCAAGTAGCAATTTCTGGTGAGGTATCCTTCCATTGAATCAAAACTTCACGAATTGTGCATTAACGCTTTGTGGTGTCCAAAATTGATTTTGGTTTAGCCAAATAAAGCCTTCTTCATCTAGCTCTGATAATGTAGTTTGAACTCGACAATTTTGACAAACAAAATTCTTCAAACAGGACACATGAAATACAAGGTGGATCTTGGAGTGTTCTGGGAGCACTGATATGTAGGCCACATTACTAATGAGTTGAACAATCTGATATGGGTCGGAAAAATTTGGTGCTAGCTTCTGATGGCCTTTAAATTTGAGAGATATGTGTATAAGGTTGAAGGTGAAGGAGCACTTGGTCGCCTTCTACAAATGAACGCTTTGAGCAGCGCTGGTTTGCCTTTCCTTCAAGCGATTTTGAACCATTGCAAAGAGTGACATCACGATTATGAAGTAAACAATCGACTGCATGTACTTTGGAAATACTTGGTAGATAAGAAACCATGGAGGGAATTTGTTGGCCACATACCGCTTCATATGGTGTCATTTTTGTAGCCTCATGATAAGTTGTATTATACCACCATTCTATGAAAGGTATCCACTGTGCCCATTGGTGTTGTTTTTTGAACGCAAAATATTGCAAATAAGTTTGAAGTTACTTGTTAGCTACTTCTTTTTGGCCATCTGTTTGGGGATGATAAGATGTGCTCATTTGCAAATGGGTGCCCTGTAGTTTAAACAAATCTTTCCAAAATTTGTTGGTGAATGTGGGATCACAATCTGACAAAATGGAGGTAGGCATGCCATGAAGTTTGAAAATCTGGTCTAGAAACATTTGGGAAAATGTGACTAGGTTAAAGGGGTGCTAGAGAGCACAAAAATGAGCATATATGGAAAGTCAATAAATTACCACCATTATGATTGGTTTGTTACATGCTTTTGGAAGACCAATAATAAAACCCATGTAAATGTTCATCCAAATAGTGGTTGGTATTAGCAATGATTGCAATGCCCTAGGAGTCTTCACTGTCTCACCCTTGTTCCTTTAGCAAGTGTCACATTCCACTACAAAAGTAAGGATATTGTTTTTCATGCCTTACAAGAAGGAGTGCCTTGAGCATCCATAATTTTTTTGAAAGCTCGAATGATCGATGAGAGGAGATGAATGCATTATGTTAATATTGTATATTTTAAAGCAAACATAGGTATCAAATAAAGCAACCTTTATATTGTGCAATGTATATTGTTTCCAAGTTTAACCTTTGTAATGAACATAATAATAATATATTATTATTATTATACAAGGATCATGAATATTCATGAATATTCACCAAAGTTCCCCTTTAGGGAATATATACAAGCCCTCATTGTAATGTCTTATCATCTCATATTTTATTCACTACTTATATATTTGTCCTTATGGATTATGACCTATTGTCTTATTTAAATTGGATATTCAACAATTAAACTACTATTTGTATTCAGGAAAAAAAAAATTGTTCGTTTCATTTGGTATCAGAGCTTCATTTTCTGATTAAGTCTTTGACCACTTTGAATTTCTAGAGCTTCTTTGAACTCTAGGTCCTTGACCATGTGTTGGCCCTTGACCATTAACATTTTAGAATTTTGTTGAAGAAATACGTTGCAAAATAAAATCAAGGAAAATAAACAACGAACGATCCACAACCATTTTGTAAAAGAGGAAAAAAAGGGAAGAAGAAGAAAGAAGAACATTAAAAGAGGTAAACAAAAAATTAAAAAAAAATTACCAACCTAATAAAAGTTTACCAATAAAAAAAATATTTTTACTAGAGCTTGTAAAAAAGAATTATCAATGAGTAAAATCGTTTTACTAGACTCGGTCAAATCTTTTTACTATTTTGGTAGTGGATCGTCATAGACCCACCATAATATTTTAATTTCAAAACCACCAACTAGTGTTGAAACACCCTCATTGGAAATCGAAGTCAATGAAGGTTGATTGGGAAATTTGTAATAAAGTTCAAAAATACAATTAACAAATTACAAAGGAGTAATAGAGTTTATTTAATTATATGTATATCAAAGGGTGCACGAAAAGAATATTTAATTAGTGTTAAATAAGTGTAAATGTTATGTCAAAGTTATAAAAATGTATTATAAAAAGATACTTAAGTTTTTATACAAGGGTATTTTTGTTAAGTCAAAGTGGAATCCAAAAGGTATAAAAGGTTATCTCCTTATGTAAATTCAAAATAAAATTAATATTAAGTGGAGGTTGAAAGATATAAATTTATAAAGAGGGGATAAATGAGTTATTAAATCCTTAAAGAAAATACTAAATCAATGGAACTATGAATTCTATAAATTATTCTATTTTTTTTTTAGTGAAATGTCTATTTTGTGCAAAGGAATTTAGATGTTGAGAGTCTTTCAAGAATGAGGACATCAATTGCGTATATTGTGAAAAATGAATAACTCTAACAGATTATCAAAGTGAATTGTTGCAAATTAAAAAATTAGAAGATGCACTAGCACAATCTCAATAGTACATTAAAATCTTACGAATTTAGATGAATGTGGATGAAATTCATAAACAATTAGAAGAGGGAGATAATCATATCTTAAAAAATCATAATCAAGAGTTACTCGCCCAATTGAAGGAATTAAAAGAGGAAACCATGCAATCAACGTCAAGTTCAAGATCTCAAGAAAAAATTCAACAGAGACTTATAAAAAAGGATAAAGAGAATTCTCAACTAAGAATCCTTAATCAAAGGTTACTAAAACAAAATAAAAAGTCAAACAAAGAAAAACAAGCGAATCAAAATATTGAAAAGGAATTCAACACATTAGAAATTGAGGAAGAACTTTCTTGCTTAAAGGTTCATAATTGAAGTTTACTTACCCAATTCAATAAGGTAAAGAACGACAAGAAGTCGCTACATAACAAGTTAAAGAAATTCACGAAGAAAGAGGCATTGTTTAATAAGGAAAGAATGATCGAACCTATGTTACTAGAGGAATCTTTGGACGTAAAAACCCAAGTTGTGGACAAAGGAACCTATTTAGATCAAGTCAACATCACAACTCGTAAAGATGCAAATCCAGTTGAAGTAAGGATATCTTCAAATGTCAAAGTACAAACAATGGAAAATCCAAGTGCACTCACCAGTAGAAATTCAGTGATCAACAAAGTGACTTGGGCATGTGAAAAGGACTTAAAACCAAAGGTAAATAAAGAAAACACTACAAGTATGAGGAATAATTATGTTACAAAGACACCCTATTGACATCCCAATCACAAAAGTTGATGCTTTAACCAATCTATGTATCAACATCATTTAGAACAGAGAGAAAAAAAAATGACGTATATTCCAAAGAATTTAAATACCAATACTGTTAGATCTCAAGCTACAAGTCATCTTTGGAATCATCATACATCAGGTTTTTTTCAAGGAGCTTATGATTGCACATTGCCAAAGAAAATTAGATTGGAGTGGTCTAATCCAATTATAGTAAAACAATTCTATTTTACACTTTGCAAATCATATCATCTTGAATCGTCAACTATCACAACTAGGAGAGTAGAGGATCATGACAAGGCGGTACAAACCAAATAAGCGTGAAATTATTTCCATAAATATGCTTTGAGGACAAAGCATTTCAAAAGGGGAAGGCAATGTATATGAACATAATATATTATGTAAACAACAAATAAAATAATAATAATATTTATCTTAGGGTCATAACCCTTCACGAATAGTCACCTAGGTGCCCCCTTAGGGAATATATATACGATCTCTCTCACTGTAGTATCTTATCATCTCATCTTCTCTTCACTACTTATATATTTGTCTTTATGGATTATGACCTATAGTCCTATTTAAATTGGATATTTAGAAATTAAACTATTGTTTGTATTCGACAAATGAATATTGTTCGTTTCAACCTTCAAGAGGGTTCAGATCCTCTTGAAGTTTCTTGCTGAGCTAATATGCAATAGCATTGGTTTTTCATCATTGGTTTGCTTTCTCTAACCATTCAAGTACTAGAGAGGATAAGGAAAAGAGGGATCCCTCTTATTTATGTTTCCTTGACAATGCATCTGCCATAACATTATCTTTTCCGTTTTTGTAGTTGATCTCGTAACCATATCCAAACATCTTGGTAACATGTTTATGTTGCACTGGGTATGCCAACCTTTGATCTAGAAAATACTTCAGGATGTGGAGACTCGTCTTGATCTAGAAGCGTTTCCCTATGAGATATGGTCTCCATGTGTCAATTACATATAGAATGGCCATCATTTCTTTCTTGTAGGTAAACTTGCCCAAATTATTGCCACAACTAATTACAGGAGAATGCAAAGGGTCTTTCTTCTTGCATTAAAAATACAACCAAACCTTTTTTGGAAGCATCACATTCTAATACGGAATTCTTAGTAAAACCAAGCACGACTAAGACTAAGGTGGTGCACATGGCTTGATTTAAAATTGAGAATGTTTGTTATGTCGCTTTGTTCAATGCAAAGGCATTTTTTTTAGCAGGGTTGTCAACAGGGCTGCAATTTTACCATAGTTCTTCAAAAATTTCCTATAGTAACATGTATGGCCTAAAAACTCACGTAATCTCTTCAAGGTCTTAGGGTGGGGCCATTCTTGCATTGTCACCATCTTCTTGGGGTCCAGTCTCATTGTGTCTTGTTCAACAGTGTGACCCAAGTATTCAACCTCAGGGACTCGAAAAACACATTCAGAGCATTTAATGAACAACTAATGGTCTTGAAAGAGTTACAAGGTTTTATCAACATGGTGTAGATGGGCATCTCATGTTTTATTGTAAATCAAGATATCATAAAAAGAAACCAACACAAAATCATGAAGATATGGCCTCAAAATTTTATTCATGAGGCTCTTAAAGATAGACGGGGCATTACAAAGTCCAAATATAATTACCAAAAACTTATAATGGTTGTCATGTGTGCGGAAAGTTGTCTTCGAAATATTGGCCTCTTTCATCTGGTATCTTGAACGAAGGTCAAATTTGGTGAAATTTTTTGCACCATGGAGCTCATCTAGAAGATCATCAATGACTAGGATAGAAAATTTATTGTTGATGGTCAACTTATTAAGGGAAGAAAAATTAGGACACATGCACCACTTTCCTTATTTCTTTAAAACCATGACCACTAGGGATGAATACGAGCTAGTGCTTGGACAAATGACTCCTGCCTCTATTAGTCTTGAATGATCTTTTCAATTTCTTTCTTTTGCACAAATGTGTGCCTATACAATTGTACATTTGGTGGTTGACTACTTGGAATCAAGGGAATACCATGATCATGCTCTCTTTCAGATGGGGGTAAACCCTTCGGTGTCTCAAAAACTTGTTGATGTTTGTCCAAAACCTTCTGCAAGTCAAAATGGATTTCTGGTGCAATGTTATCGAGAACTTGTATCGCATGGAAGTGAACAATAATTCTAGGGTGGATTTTCTTCAATAATATTTCCATCCAATGGGAACTTATGATTTCAAGGGAGCCTACTTGGAGTTCTTTTAGGGTGTGAGTGTGAGAGTTCCAATTAAAACTCAAATATAATTCCTTGAAGTACATGGTAACTGGCCCCAATGTGCCTAGTCATTATGCCCTAAAATTATATCACAACCACCCATATCTATGGCCAACATATGATTTTTGAGATGATAGTCACCCAGTTGGAGTATCACATTTTCATAGTGCCCCCCACATTTCATCATCCCACCATTGGCTATTATAATTTGAAAGTTGGGCATCAGGTGGACATAGTAGTGGAGTTCGTCAGCCATTCACTGGTGAATAAAGTTGTGGGTGTTTCCACTATAAACCAAGATTACCATTTTGTGATGCTTAATGTAACCCATAAATTTCAAGGTTTGTGGGGTTGAAATATTGGATAAAGCACAAAGAGAGATGAGTGGTTCTTCTTGATGGACTTCAAGTTCCACTTCTTCTTTCATGGGAGGAATTTGGTTAGAAACCTCAAACTTAAGGGTATCTTCCATAGTGATGTCTTTGGAATGGGTAGGAGCGGTCCCATCAATTTGAAATAACTTATGTTCTTTACATTTATGACGGAGCATACTTTTCGTCACAATTATAATAAAGTCTCCATCTTTGTCGGTCTTCCTTTTATACTAGAGACAACCTCTGTACTTTCAAGGGAGGAGAAGGAATTGTGCTCGAGAAATTGACATGTGTACGGCGTGAACGGGGAATTCAAGAGGGTTTGTTGGTTTGTGCATTGATCACCGTGTCTACTTCTAAATCCCTTTGAGATGCCTCCAACCAGGTACTAGGATGTTTCATTCTAACTTGTATGTTAATCACCTCCTTTAGCCCATTAATAAAACATTCTTCATAGAAAGAATATGTTAAGTTCTCTATACGGATGGCTAATTGCTCAAAGGAATAGATAAAATCAGCCACTGATCTTGTTTGATGTAACTTGGTAATGCCACCCCAAATAGAGGGTATCTCATTTGCAATAGGCATGGAAAAATTTAACAAATAGACTCTAGACGATGTAGCCCGCATATGCTTTTTTATTCCACTCCCACCACTGTCATTGTTTTGAATCCAAATAGAAGACCCCACCCTAAGTTTCGTCATGTCATCGGTAATGCCATGAAGGACAAAGTAATGTTTCATGTGATTGACCCATCCATAGGGGTTAGAACCATCAAACTTGTTCAAATCCACTTTAGGAAAATGGTTTGATGGCGTTATTATCCATGGAGGGTGGTTTATGGCTATGAAGACCCAAAAGGGGTTGTTGGTGGCTAAATAGTCTTGACTGAGATGTTTCTTCCTAGTGTGTCTCATTATGTTGTGTATTTTAAGGGATTTATTTTGAGATGACATGAGTTGATAGTCGAGCCAATGCTTCATCTATAGCTACCAAATTTTGATCCATCTTATCCAACTTCTGATCTAGGTTGCTTACTTCCTCTTGAAGTTGTTGAATCTCTCTTGTATATGGGTCATCATTTTCCTAGATTTTGACTGAAGAGTCTTGTATTGTTCTACCAGCGTGTCAATCTTCATGGAATTAGAACAGGTTTTCATGGTGTTCGAGGTATTGCAAGGTGGTTTATAGGGATGAGGATCATCCACCAAGGGATAGTTGGAGGAGGGTAAGGTTTATAAGGTCTTTATGACAAGGGAATGCCACGTTCTCTAGCTCTCTGATATACGCACGAGGTCCATTAGTAGTAATAGACCCAATATATCAAGGCACTAACTGAGGAGGATTGACCATGCCCTTAGTCGTACTAATCGACTACCCAAGTACTAGAGAGTGATCTCCTAGAGTGCTACTCTTGGTGTACTATAGAAACAAGACAATTGATTAGTTTATCTAAAGTTGGTTCTAGGGGAATACCAGGATACTTGAGGGTATGTGGAATTGAATTTCATATACATGTGGTGTATGATGTGGTACTTCTCGAAGGGGTACCAACAAAGGTTACAAGTGTGTCCAATAATGTGACTTAGTACCACTTGTATTTTCTGCATGTATCCTTCCCTAACCACATGTTTACCCACTTAATGAGATATCTTTGTGTTATTTGAATATGTTGGAACACGTCTCTGAAAAGGAAAAAATAAAAAATTTAGGAGCTCACTAACCCCAGAAAGAGCTCTGGAATCATTGGGAAATAACTTACTTTGCAAAGTAGGGTTTGAGGCCGCTATTTTGAAATAAGAAAAACTCCTTATAAAACCTTGATTTGGAGACGACCCTGCAAGCTGACCTTAAAGCTTCTATAACTTTGAAATTTATGCACCTCTGAGTCTTAAATTTTGTTATATGGTTTCCTGATATGTCTACTCTACGATGTTGATGTTTGTAACTCGGATGGGAACTTTTGCACAGGTTTGCTCCAAGTCAAGTTTATTTTGTAATTCACTTTATTTAGAAAGTGAAAGTATTTTAATTAGTTGTTGAATCTATGAAAGTGTAATTTTAATACAATAGTGTTTTAGAGTAATCTCAACCATACATCTCACTAAGAGATTAGGGTTTCAACCAAAAGTATAAGGGCAAGTCAAGGTAGAGTATCAAGACACATTCATTATTAACTCAAATACAACTTGGTTGGGAGGTGCAGTAATTGATTTGAGGGGTAGAGTTAGAGCACTGGAGAGGAGCATGTAAGAGCAAATGGGAATATTTCAATGTGAAGATTGTAGGTACAACATAATGTACAGTCATATTGATATGTACAATAGATCTATACAGTCGTACAAATCCGTACAATCCTGCAAACAGTCTGTACAGTTCCCAACAAGCATTGGGCCAAGTTCTTTGTTTGCAATAGGAAAATATCCTTGGTAAGCTTATTGATTTTTCTCCATTTTCGAGTGTCCCTTATAACTGTAAGTTTTGGTAGTTGTGGAGGTTTCCTTGTAAGCTTTGATCCATTAATGAAAAGATGATTTGAAGGAGTAAATTGTGTGAACTATGTTTATTCTTCTATTGTTTGTATTTTTCATCCATTTGTGTGATTGTTGCATGTTCAAAAATTTATAATTCGATATTTGATTTATTTAAATAAAGAAACATAGGACAACAGTCACCTGGGGTCTAAAAATTTATATGGTATCATAGAAACTCTTATTCATAATATCACAAGAGTAGGAGTTTGTTTTCTTATCAGAGATGACATCAACTAGTCTCAAGTTCGAGGAAAGATTGGATGGTGCCTGGAATTTCGTATAAAGGAAAGTCAGGGTAACTCTTTATTAAAAAGAATGACCTATGGGATATTGTCAAGGATATGGTAACCTCATTGAAAGGTCCATGGGTTTTGGTAGCACACAAAAAGAAATAAGTGAGATTCAAGCAGATGATCATCGATGCTATAAAGGATCCTCACATATTCAAGAAGAAGATGACAAAAGACATGTTTGATTCCCTAGTTAGCCTTTACCAGAGAGAGAACATTTACAAGAAGATGATATTGCATAACAAACTATAATTTGTTGAGATGACCAGCAGACAATGTCACCGGTTACTTGATGAAGGTCACACAGATTTGTGACTAGCTTGCAATAGCTGAGGAGAAGGTTGAAGACAAAGAGTTAGTCAACATGGCACAGAACAGGTTCCCACCTCAATGGGAAACATTTGTCCAGGGTGGTTGTGCTTGGGAGAACCTCCCCTCATAGGAAATACTGTGGGATGACTATATCCAGGAGGAAACTTAGATGGATCCAAAGGCTAGCATATAGGGAGGTGACAGTGACCATGCCCTAATTGGTCAAGCGAAGAAGGGCATAGGTAAAGGACTTAGCAAGGGTAAGATGAAGAGTGAGGAATCAGACTCACAATGAGGGAAGAAGGACTTGAGTAAAATCAAGTGCTTCATATGTCATAAGAATGACCATTATGCATCACAATGTCTAAAGAAGAAGAAGGGTAAAGGGAAGCAACATCACAAGTTAGAAACCTCAACTGAAACTCAAGTGAACGAGTTTGCCTCCAAGTTCGAAAATAATTTCTTGATGGTATCTTTCTTCTCTTCCAGCACAGTTCCAAAAAATGCGTGGTATGTGGACAGTGGAGCATCGAGAAATATGACATAATTTGAGGAACTATTCTCAAGTCTAACAGGGAACATCTCTAGAGTTCAGGTTGAGTTTGGTGATGATGCCAAGTATCCTATAGTAGGAGTTGGAACCTTTCCTTCCCAACTCCAGTCAAATAAGTCTTTAGAATTTTATCTTGTGTTATTTGTTCCAGGTCTTAGGAATAATATGCTTTCAGTTTCAGTTATGGAGGATGAGGGCTATGTAATAGATTTTAAGAACCAACAAGTCCTCATAATACCAAAGGAGTCTAGCCCAGGGTCAACTCAGGTGATTGGGGTTGGGGAAGGAAATTTGTACAGGTTATAAGGTGAGCATGTTCGAGCCCTAATTCATAGCACATATAACTTGCGTGAGGTATGGCACAAGCACTAACTATTTTGAGGGAGATTGTCGCAGGTCTTTCATACTTCAGCATTGAGCAACATGGTGCATGGAGAGGATGTGATATTGGAAAGCATGCCAAGGACTTTCCCTAGAAATGACCATATATCAAAGGGGATTATAGATCTGGTGCATTCATATGTGTGTGGATTGATGTCAGTTTCATCAATCATAGGAAGCATGTACTATGTTTCTTTCATTGATGGATTATCTCGCAAAACATGGATCCACTTATTTAATACCAAGGATGAAGTATTCCAGGATCAATGGATACTTGCAAAGTATGGGTTTCACCAAAAGTGAAGCAAATCCCAACTTAGATTTCATATTTGTTGAGGTTGATCTGCTCATTTTGGTACTATATGTAGATGACATGTTTCTTGTAGGTTCACAGAATCTCATCGTAGGGTGCAAGGAAGATATGGAAGTTGATTTATATATGAAGTGCATTGGCATGATGCATTACTTCTTGGGGTTGGATATTTGGGAGAGACTAGGGGATATTTTTCTTGGATGGGGTGAGTATGCAATCAAGATTGTGAATATATTTTAGATGGAAAATTGCAAACCCATGGCCATTCCTATGATCACTAATCTGAAGAAGGTCAATACTTCAAATTCATATATGGTGGACCCATGTTGTACAGGCGGTTGATAGGTTCCTTGATGTACCTAGTCAACACTAGGTCAAATATATGTTTTGCGTTGAACACCTTGATCCAAATCATGGTGGAGACTAGGAAAGAGCATTGGGTAGCAACAAAACATGTGCTCAAATACTTGAGGGGCATAGTGGAGTATGGACTGAGATATATTAAAGATGGTGAGGTGAAGTTGCAAGGAAATACTCAAATTGGGAGAGCAATACATCAGACAAGAAGAGCACCTCATGGGTTGCTCAACTTAGGATCAAAAATAATATCCTAGCTCAACTGTAAACAGACTTATGTGGCACTTAGCTCAGTAGAGGTATAGTATACGACATTGAGTACAACTAGTTGTGAGGCCATCTAGCTTCACAAGTTGCTAGCATGTTTATTTGATCGAGAGTTGGATCCAACAATGATTTATTTGATCGAGTATCATATACCACTTCATTCGAGACAAGATTAAGAAGGGAGTAGTGAAGCTCCAACATGTACCCACATATCACCAAGTTGTTGATATTCTAACCAAACCCTTCGAAAAAGGGAAGTTTGAAGAGTTCAGAGAAAAACGTGGATTGGTGCAGAACTCGTTCCTCGCTAAGAGGAAGTGTTGATGTTTGTAACTTGGACAGGAACTTTCACACATGTTTAGTGTCAAACATGTGTAAAGTTGTCTGAGTAAAATCAATTTTGTAATTCATTTTATTTATAAAGTGAAAATATTTTTTAGTTGTTGAGTCTAATAAAGTTTAGTTTTAATACAATAGTGATTTAAACTAATCTTAACCGTACATCACTGATATATTATGGTTTTGGTAGATTAGGGTTCCAGTTGAAGTATAAAGGCATGTCAAGTTAGATGGTTAAAACACATTCATTACTTACTCAAAGGAATTTTTTTGGGAGGTGAAATAATTTGTCTGAGGAGTAGAGTTAGAGCGTCGAAGAGGAGCCCAGAAGATAAACTAGGAAGATTTCAACGTGTAGACTACATGTACAACAAAATGTACAACAGTACGGAGCTGTAGAATAGGTACTTACAATTGTATGGATTCGTATGGACATTTCAATATAGACTTTCAAGCAATCCGTACAGTTCCTAGCAAGCATTGGGCTAAGTTCTCAGTTTTCTGTGGCAAATTTTCTTAGAAAGTTTGTTGATTTTGCTCCATGTTTTAGTGTACCGTACAATTGTAAGTTTTGGAAGTTGTGGAGGTTTCCTTGTAATATTTTATCCATTAATGGAAAGTTGATTTGAAGGAGTAAAGTGTATGCATTGCGTTTATGCTTCCGTTGTTCATATTTTCATCCATTTGTGTGATTGTTGCATGTTCAAAAATTTATTTATGTTATTGAATAAGTTTGAGATTTTATTTATTTAAATAAAGAAACATAGGACACCAGTCACCTAGGGTCTAAAAATTTACAGGAAATGCCACAAGTTTTCTTGAATTCTAATGTGCCAAGAAAAAACTAGGGCAATTTTCTCAAAACTTGTTGGTTTTGGACTTCTCATAGAAGCGAATTGGCCTACCATGCATCCACTATTTCAATTTTAAATACAAAATTTGTACTAGAAACACTACGACATGTCTTGTTTCCAATGCAACTTCTAACACTTGATTTGAGTCTTTACAACTTCAGATATAACAATTTTACCCAAAACACTTGTTTAAGGCTAACTTTTAGGCTAGTCAAAACCCCTAAATTACACAGAGTGTATCTATGAAAGTATAGTGAGCCAAACGATAAAATTTTGACACACATTACTTCTGTATGTCCTTGTTGTAACCTACAAAATTATAATACCAAGTTTGTAATATACTTAAACCTAGAACCTCGGAGCAAGGACATAAAAACACAAGAGAATAGATCAATCTAGAAAAATATCTCTTATATGAAAGATATTCAAAGTATAGACCTATGTTCACTTGCCTCTTTAAGGGGGAAACCTCCAAGAGCAAGTGTCCAAATACAATAACAATTTTTTGACTCCACATTACATAGCTTACTACTCTATCTATAATTCTTCAATATCCAAATCCATGACTACTTGTGATCCTACTATTAACAAGGGTCAACCACTCACTACCCACTAACTATCTAATGGGCCTTATGGCCTTATACATTGCTAAAGTAGGGAGGTTAGGGTAGGACCCAAACAAATTCATATTTCTACACGTAATCATCATGAAGAACCCTACCAATGAGTTGAACTAAGCATGTAAACTTCTAAGCAAACTTTTAACACAAATTTCTAAAATAATTATTAGTGTTATCTTTTTGGCATTCTTTATTCTATAGGTTATTAGAAAAGGAAAATTTTCTTTAGAATTCACTTTTTGCTTGTTGACAAGCGGAAAATTCCCTCCTACAACAAGGAGAGAGTTTCCCAATGACAAATCCCAATTAGATCTACTCTCATTTAGTGTAGCAACTTCCAACTTATATGTGAGCTTGGTTGGCCACAAAAAGGAGTAGATTGAATATATTTTGATAAATTCTAACTAAATTAACCTAAATACTGAAAGTATATCTAATATTTTGTTGCTTAGAGTTAGTATTAAAAATACTAGCTAGGAGCGTAATTGCACGAATTTAGATACAAGATCGGATGATAAATTACTAAATGAAATAAATCATTCATAAATTAGTAATGATTTATCATCAATTTAACAAAAAACGTATCATCAATTTATATCTAATTTATCATCAATTTAAGAAAAACTCAAACTTATCACAAAAAAAGTATTTCGGTTGAACAAGAATAAATAACAAAACTGCACTAACTCATAGAAATGCCAGCGCACAATATGACACATTTATTCAATTGAGATTACTATACATTTGTGTCTTCCATATTAAATTCAAAATAATAACAATATACAAGTCTAAGATCCATAATTCCAACCCTCTATTCTACACAAGGAGTTTCATATTTATACATAAAAGAGTGCCTACATTTCCATCTTTGTGTTACAACCAATTTTCTAAAGAAGGGAAATTGGTTCATTTTCTACCTCCTAAGAAGAGGGTTTTGTTTCCTTTTGTTTCTCCTTTTGTTCCATATATAGTTCCCATTGATTGAAGATATCCATCATGTGTGAAACGAACAGTGGATTTAAATTATCCAAAACTTAATTCACATTGATAGATTTTCCTTGTAATCTTTGCATTATTCTTTTTAAATTTTGAAGAGAAAAGAGAAATTGCAACTGAACATTCGGCAGGGTTTGTCATAAATTCTTCTACTACATTGTTGTCCCATTTGCTGATTTGAGCGATCTTGTTTGAACTGACATCGCTCTGTTCTAAATCTGCAATAGCTAGTTGATTAAGAGATCCATGCCCTAGATATTCGACATGTGGCATGTGGAAATATTCAATCACATCAAGAGTGGAATTCCAGAGCACAAAGCACCAATGGCTAGCTCTATCAATCAATTCCCTAATTTGTTTGATGGGAATTCGACCAGTTGTCTAATGACATGTGGATTTGGGCTCTTTTTTTGTTAGCTATTCTTGCAATATTATCAGGAGTTGTCCTATTGTTTACTTCCAAAATCTTAACTTTATCAAAAGAACCTTGAGCATTCTTTCACTCTTCTTCTTAAATTTCCACTTGGTCAGAAAATTTAAGCAAATTGTTATGTTGTTGTTGAGTTGTACTTAGTTTTCTGTAAAAGTATTCTTGAACATATTTCAATTTAGAATTAATAGATTAGGATTCATATTTAAAGAATTGGACCTAACTTTGTTCATCTTTAAACTCTCGAATCTGTGTTTTTAATGAATTGATTTGTCCCTGAAATCGCTCAGAAACCTCCTCAAGTTTCAATTCCCATTTTTCATATAAGCAACCAATTCTTTTGAATGTTCTTCCCTTATTTTGTCCACATCATGTTTATGTTGATATTGCAAACTAGCAACATGGAAACTATATTTTTCTTCAAGGTGATTAATATGTTGCAAGTGTTATGTTTCCATCAAAGACCTTTGATTCCTCAATTTTTCCTCTAAAGGAATTATGTGTGATTTTCTCCTATCCAATTCTGTTGAAAGCTCATTGAGAGACCACAGATTAGCATTAGAAAAAGATCCTAGGGCATAAGTTGTTTCCATAACAACTTATCAAGATCTTGTTCTGCAACATTCCAAATTAAGACTTGTTTTGATGATTCTTTTTCAACATTATCCAACTTTCTCTTCTTGGGCATTCCCTTGATGATTCCCTTCTTAGAACTTCTAAAGAAGTAGTCACCAAGGGGTACCACTGTTTCCTCTACATGCTATAAATCATCCAAATCAAGCAATGTAGGTGCCACTTCTCTATTGATGGCAACAATAGGTGTAACTGCAATAGTTGTTGAAACTGATAAAACGATTTGAGAATCTTGGCTCGATGTGATGGTTGATGTACATGTTGGAATAATCTGAGACTCTTCAGTTGTAGTGATCTGACCTAGATTAACTTCAGTGACAGTTTTCACTTAGGTTTCTTGAGTCTGCAAAAATGTAGGTATTTCTTCTTAAGAAGGATTCTCCAACTTATCTTGGTCATGTTCTTCAACCTGCATGTCCTGGGGAGAAATCTCCTTACTTTGCTCATCATTTATCTTTCCCTAGGTTTATTATAGCTAAATGAATTATGTGCCCTAGATCTTATTCTCCTCTTCCTAAAATGACTTCAGTCTTTCATTCTGAAAAGCCAAGAATTTTTCCTTTTCTTAGTTGTCCTGAATGTCCTCAATCCTTTTCAAAACATCTTCAAATGTCTTAGCCCCTTGGAATATAGCATCAAACAAACATTTTTCATAATTATATGACTTGGTGTATCTGATAGATATGAAATGTTCTTTAATTATTTCTTTCAGGTCATGCCTTTTGAAGTCCACGCAATGAAGCCAAATATCTTCAAGTTGTTTTTCCTCCTTGGCATGGTTGGTATTTAATAGAGTATAAATTCCAAGAGTAAGAAGAAAAGAAGGATAGCATCTTATCTGGTTCTTCATCAAATAAAGAGTGATTCCTGAGATCATTGTTTGAAAAGCAATTTCTTTCAATACCAATCTATCTGAAACTTATTTTGGGAGCAGATGAAGGGATGTTGCACAACCATAAATACTAATGTAAGAGAAATGTTCATCTAAGAATCAATCTCCAATCTCATTGATAACATTTCTAGCATTTAGAGTAAATCTGGGTGCTTGTTGGTTAAACAGGATATTATAAAGAGGGGCCATAAAACCATTACAAATTGTTGGCTGCTTTTTGGGGCAGACCCAGGTTTTAATGAAGCGCAGCAACAAAACCCCTTGGCGCACTGGCCCTCTCGGCAACGAGCTGCGCAGCAGCTCGAGGTCTCACCCGAAGTGGCTATGGGGGGGCTAAGGAATCAGATTTCCTTAACCTAGGCGACGCGGAGACTGCTCTCTTTTTCCTGGCGATTCCTCAAAGCAGACTGTCGGACTTTTCCGCAGACCCTTCAGCGTAACTGCGTGGTGCTCTCACTTAACAGCCTAGCTACGCGGCATCTCCACTCCGGCGCACGAGGCGATTATCCCCTGCGTCGATGCTCTATGTATCTCTTCTTTCCGCGCGGCCAGCGCAGTAATGCATTCCTCTATCGCTGCGGCGACAACGTTCTACAAATCCTTCGACACTTAACGATTATAGCTATCAAGAAAGCTTCGAGAACGTACTCAACATATTCATAAAGATAATGCAACATTCATAGAAACGCAGATAACAACTCAGACATGCATTCATGCGATCATTACCATAACAACAAGACGTAAAGAATTCACCTCCATGGGAAACCACGTCCACGGGAAGTGTTTCATATATTAACTCAAAGGAAACTTATACAATAATGCTGCGCACACAGCTGCAGCCTTAGATCTTTCCAGGAAACTCCACGCACACAGCTGGGAGCCCTTCTCTCGATCCAGTCTCTTCCTCTACAGAGATTACAATAGTTCAGACGTCGACTAAGACTGTCTGCAACTCAGGGATTAACTCCACGGCTATCCCGACTCTAACTCTTCTTCTAACAACACAATAGAAGACTGAATGGCTAGCTTACTAGCTGACTGACTGAAAACCAACAAACCAGCTAACCTTCTCCCTTATCAATTAAACATATATATAGGTGGCCATGATGGTCACACCTTTACAAAACTGTGGGCCTTTCCCAACAGTAATCCCCAAAAACCCTAACCACGCACATGGCTAGGTGTACTGTAGGCACCACTTGCAGTCACGTCGCCGCTTCCTGCAGGTTCCGTGACTTCCGGCGCAGATTGCGAGTATGGGTGCCTTGTCCTTCGCCTTCAATGCTTTGGTCCGTTGCTCCTCCTTGATCCGAGCAACCATAACTTCTGTACTTAGCCTTAATGAGGGTAGCTGAGCCCTCTACTCCGTCGCTTCATTCATTATGGTAGCTGAGCTTTCTATTCAGCCACATTCATTCCTCTATGACGTGTGCGCGCGAGCTCCGCGAGTTCCAGTCCGTAATATGCGTTAAGCTCATCCATCTGGCACCGTACTGCGCACCGTTTCCTTCCACCCAAAACTTGGTGTTTATTCAAAATTAGCACTTTCCCTTCAACACTTGTGCTTTTTCCTCAAAATTCACAGCTTTTACCATAGCTGCGTCCTAGGCTCCAATAGGCCCCTAACACTTACTTGTGGCTTGTCCTCGAGCCACTCGCACTAGCATGTGGTCGCTTTACTCGTGCATCTGCTTTTGCTTGGGTCTCCGCGAATGTTTTCTTCCACTGCGCAATAGCGGAGTCCATTTCATCGACACACTCCACAGCTGTCTGCACCGTTTCTGCAGTGGCTTCTTCTTTAGTTGTGCCATCAATCACCTGTTGAGATTCTGCAATTTCTTTGATCTTTGCCTCGATCTGGGCAGCAAGGTCAGCATACTCATCCATAAATGGTTGAATGCTGTTGGTGAGTTTAGCATCTTCACTTCTGAGTTTGTGCAGTTGCTGTTGGATTCTGCGCACTTCACTCATTTTCCTCATTTTTGCTAAGCCTTCTAAGGCCTTAGCTTCTTCAGTCAGAACAGTTAGGGACTGTTCTGCAGCTTGTACCTGTTCAAAAAGACCAACTTTGAAAGGGAGCATCTCAAGCTCCGTCCAAGCCTCCATAGCTTGGTTCATCAGGTTCTCGGCTTCACCTGCTTTGTTCTTCAGTTGTGTAGAAGTTCTGCGCAGCGCTTCAAACTGTTCCTGGGTATCGTCTGTAAAATGCGCCGCAACACGAGCTTCTAACTCTGCGATCTGCGTTCTATGGCCTTTAGCCATAGCAACTATTTCGTGCTCCAGGGTTTTCACCCTTCCTCCAATAATTTGAACTTTCTCAACCAGAGGAAGGTCTGGTTGAATCTCGCAGGCTGGCAACTCCTGGGCAATTTCATCAATTACATTTCTTATGCCAGTGTCTTGTGCCTCATAAAGTGCGAGCTTCTCGGATATATTCTTATGGCTTGCCTTCAACTCTATCTCCTACGATTGCAGTCTTTGGTTTGCATGTAAGGTAGAGAGCTCTCTAGCTCTCAACTCAACAGAAACTTTCTCGTGCACTAGCTGTAGAGTCTCTATAGGAATTAAAGACAAATTTATTTCAACGGGCCCAACTACGCTTACATGTAGTGCAGCTAGCGGATCTAGAAGTGTCATGCTTGTAGGCGGAATGTGCACGACAGTATGCCTTTCTGCAAGTACTTCAACTCGCTCGGTACTTGTAGCTACTTGTGGCGCCCGCGAAGTAGATGCTGGCACATGGGTCTGCGCAACTCTTCCTACGAGACCTTTTATTTCCACAAACTGTAGGTCTAGAGCACTTTTGATGTGAGTGTGCGCGGTCCGCAGCTCGCGAAATTGCTCTTTCAAATATTGGTCAATCCCCGAGGGAATAGCCTCAGAGGGATGCGACACCTTTTGTTTCTTGGTTGCTGGTTCTGTCGAACCTTCATCACTTCTTTGCTCATGGGCTTCCTTGCCCTTATCCTTCTCTTGCGCAGCAGCGAGTGGCATCGCGGATGCGATTTCGGCAGCCTCCCTCCACTCATCCGACCAAGACTTAATAGTTTCTTCAACATCCTCGGTGTTCATCCTGTAAAGGCCTACGGCCCACTCCTCTTGAATGTCGCAAGGGCGGAGGTAGAGTTGATGTAAGTCGGTAGAAAAGGCCAACTTTCCTTCAAATACTTTTGCTGTCTCCTCACTCAGCCTCGGCATTTCCTGAATGGTATCTCTGAGGAGATGGTAATATTCACAAAATACATCGCGGTTCATCTTGCGCTTCGTGGGATTATTGGAATCCCAGAGATTAACATAGCGGATCCTGGCAGGTTCTCCTGCGCGGCGCGGAAGGAACTGAGTGTTCGGGGGTTCCTTCCACCCGACGAGAGCACATAAAATTAAAAGCCAAGAAAAATGGAACAACTGACCGGGGGTGTCTTGGACATTCCGGCAGTCTTCCAAGAAAGAATTGAGGAGGAAGAGAGACCGATTGTACTGCTCTCCCTCCGTAGCTGCGATGGCGAGCTCCACGACAGCTCCAATAACTTCTTTGGGTCTGCACTTTGTAAGAAGTCTGCCTGCAAGCAGACTGCCTGTAAATCTAAGTGCTTCGTCTTCTACTATAGTGAGGTCATAAGCTCGACCTACCCTTGTCAAATTATATTTCTGCACCAGCCGTGCAACCAATTTTCTGTCCTTCTCCTTCCTGACAAAATGAATATTAGGGTCCTTACCAACCTTAGATAGGCTGGTAATTCGGTGAATCAAATCGACATTTAAATCGATTGGCCTCCCCAGCCAAAGGTAACCACCATGAACGTAGGATAGCAGTGTCTTAACAACTGCGTTCACTTCATTGCTATGCCCAAAATGCGGTAGCTTTAACAGGTTCAGGAGTCCAGGCCGCTCAAGATTTGCTGCGAAATCTTTTGGAACAAATTCATCAACCTTTCTATCAGTATTATAGACTATCGTCAAATAGCGATCTGGCGCAAACTGAGGATATGTTCTGTAGTCGCCCAAGTTGAAATCAAAGAACTTGACCAGTGGAAGGTGTCCAAGCAGGGACCCTTCTTGTCGCACGCCAACGGGCAGTGGAGGTAACGGAATCGGATACTTTGCATTCTTCGGGATATGCACTTCTGGTGCATCTTCTGGACGCGGTGGGATATAATTCACCATAGTTGCTAATGGCTCTGGAACGGGCTCGTCCGGCTGCTGCTGCTGAGATGCCCTCGTTCCAAGGGATTGTCTGGGATCATTATAACCAGGGTGTACATAAGTCGAGGCTGTCACCGGAGTAGTCATGCCGAAATCTAAGCCTCGGCGCAGGAATTGACGAACAACTTCTTCAGTTGATAGGTTCTCCGTCGTGAACCGGTATAGGCAACAAGAACTTGGACAGACAAATGGCGGAACAGCGTAGGATATGGACGCTGAAAACAAAGGAAACACTCTGCACAACTCGGCTCTGAAAACAATAACTTAGATTCTCAAACAAGACTATGCAACTCGAGCAAAGTAACCCGAAAATATACAAGTGTGGGGTATTTATAGCCAAAGGTGATAGTAAGTGTGGGCAAGTGGGGTTACTAGCTGTAGGCGCCTATGTATGAGTTGACAACCCCTTTATCCCCCTCGCCTCTGCGGTGCATTTATTGTGATGGACGGGCTCTGACAGCCTTTTGGAGGAAGCTAAAGCTTTCGGCGCATGAGTTAAATGCAAATCTTACGGAGATCAAGCCGAATCTGTCAGAGCGGCTACAATTAAATGGTGGGCTTATCCTGCATTAATACTCAGACGCGGCTACATAACTGCTGTAATTCAAATTTTTCGGCGGGTCATTTTAGCTTAGGTAACTGTGCATTTAGAGGGGTCCACAACGAGAACTCCTCAAGCGGCAAATTGACACAGGAAACTTCGCAAGAGCGACAGTTCGACAACCCGGGGAACAACTTCGCAAAAGCGCAAACTAGGGTCGCTCAGAACAAATTTTATTCGACATGCGCGGATGTTTCAAGGAACTGCGCGGGAAGCTGGAGACTGAAAGTGTCTCGCAACTTCCGTGTAGACTGTGACAATGCGATGTCTCTTTCAACTACACTGGACATCTGCACTTCCTTAGCAATATATTAAGTTGACAGGGCGGAGTGGCCGTCACGATAAAGCTTGAGCCGACTCCCGTTGATCATTGTGGGTAGCAATTCTCCATTAAGCTTCGCAAGCTGAACTGCTCCTCCTTCTGTTATCTTTGTCACCCGAAAAGGGCCTAACCAATGTACACGAAACTTGCCCAAAAACTTGATGAATTTACTATCATAGAGGAGTACCAAGTCTCCTTCTTCAAAGTGTTTATTCTTAATGTGCCTGTCATGCCAAGCTTTCTGTCTTGCCTTCTATACCTGTTGATGGAATCCGGCTAAAAGTCTGTCTTCCTGTAAGGCAAGCAATTGTGAAAGTCTTTCACTCATGGTATCAGTATCTGCCATCTCTGTAATCTGCGCAATTCTGAGACTGGGAACAATGTATTCCATGGGCATAACTGCTTCTTGTCCGTACACCAAACTGAAAGGTGTGTGACCTGTTAATTTCTTGCATGTGGTTCTGTAAGCCCATAATACAGCTGTGACTCTAAGGTCCCAATCATCTCTTTGTTGATTACAGATCTTCGTCAGGGCATTCTCAAGAATTTTATTGAATGCCTCCACCGTACCATTAGCTTGAGGGTGGTAGGGTGTACTCTTATGGTGACTAATTTGGAATTCTTCAGTAAGGGCCTTTATAGTCTCATTGAGGAAATGTGTACCTTGATCACTCATGAGAATCACTGGACATCCAAACCTAGTGATAATGTTCTAAAAAATGAACTGCGCGGCAGTGGCAGCGTCGCAATTCTTAACTGGCTTCACCTCAGCCCATCTGGTGAGGTATTCAGTAGCTGTGATGATGTATCTCGCGCTGGTTCTTTTTCCTGGAGGGTTGATAGGTCCTACAAAATCAATGGCCCATTTATCAAAAGCACGCAGTGTTATCTGGGGTCTTAGCGGCATTTCATCTCTCCTTGAGGGTTTTCCTGTTCGCTGGCACACATCGCAACATTTGCAGAATTCCTTAGTATCCTTGTGCAATGTCGGCCACCAAAGACCTGCGGCTAAGATCTTCTGCGCAGTCGGATTTCCTGCGAAATGGCCTCCTGCGGTACCTGAGTGCGCTTCTGCGATGATAGAGATTTTTTCATGCGGTAAGATACATCTGCGCAAGACTTCGTCGGGGCCCAACTTATAAAGCTGGCCTGCTATCAAAGTGAAGTCTGTGGCTTTGACAACAAGTTGCTTCTTCTGCTGGATTGTAAACTCAGCCGGCGCTTGCCCGATAGTGAGAACCTCAAGAATATCGGAATAATATTCATCTGCTGCTTGAATAGAAAACAACTGCGCGTCAGGCAGATTGTTCTCCAGATTTGTAGGTTCCTCTCCTGACTCTATCCTGGATAAATGGTCAGGTCCTGCATTTAATCTGCCTGGCTTTACAATAACCTCAAAATCATACTCTTGGAAGAGTATTAGCCATCTGCAAATTCTTCCCCCTAACACTGGCTTATTGACCAAGTATTTCAAAGCAGAATGGTCAGTATACATTTTAAAATGTGCGCCCAATAGGTAGTGCCTGAATTTCTGTAGGGCATACACCATAGCTAGTCCTTCTCTTTCTGTAGTGGTGTAGTTCTTCTCGGCTGTGGATAGCTTTCTGTTGGAGTAAGCAATCGGGTGGTCAATACCTCCTTCTCCCGGTTGTGTAAGCACGACCCCCAATGCTATGGAAGAAGCATCGACATGAACATGAAAGGGTTTTCCCCAGTCTGGGAAAACTAGAATTGGCGCAGTGATCATCTTTTCTTTAAGTGTATCCAAGCTCTGTTGGCATTCTTGTGTCCATTGGAACTTCGAATCCTTTTTCAGCAATCTTTCCATAGGTGCTGTGATCTTTGCATATCCTTTGATAAATTTTCTGTAGTATCATGTATGTCCCAATGTAGTGCACAATTGTTTGACTGAGTTGGGCGCGGGTAAATTAGCAATGATGGCAACCTTCGCAGGATCCATCAGGAGTCCTTGTCTGCATACAATATGACCCAACAAAATACCAAAAGGAGCAGAGAAGATACATTTTTTCAAGTTAAGGGAAATCTGATGTTGTCTACATTTTTCTAACATCATGCGCAGATTCCCTATATGATTCTTTAATAAACCAAATACAGTCCAGTCATCAAAATAGAATTCTAAAAACTTGTGAATGAATTCTTTAAAAACAGCAACAACGACTCTAGAGAAGATAGCAGGTGCGTTTTTAAGACCAAAGGGCATTACCGTGTACTGGAATGAGCCCCATTCAGTCGCAAAAGTAGTCTTATGGCGGTCGTCTAGATGGATTCTGATCTGGTGATATCCGGAAAAGCCATCAGTGAAGGAGTAAGCCTCTTGTCCTCCAACATTATCAAGCACTTTGTCTGTAAAAGGAGTAGGAAATGGATCATGCGCTGATGCATCATTGAGTTTGCGCAAGTCCACACAGATTCTTATTTCACCTTTTGTCTTTTTCTCTTGTACAACCATAGGACTAATCCAATCGCTTTCCTCTACTGGCTCAATAATACCTGCTGCGAGCATCTTATCAATTTCTTCTTTAACCTTTTCTTTATATCGCGGATTCAATCTGTACGGGCGCTGTTTTACTCGCTTGGCGTCTGCTTTCAGGGGTATGCGCATCACTCCTAAGTCTCCTAGGATGCCTTTCATTTCTGTGAACTTGGTAGGAAAGATATCCTGGTAGTCACGTAATAAGTCTGAAATATGCCGAACAGTTTCATCATCCCAATAATCTCCGATAGAAGCAAACTTGGGTTCTACTTCTGTACCAATGTTAATCTTTTTGAGCTTGATGTGTTCTGTAATGGCAGGGATATCAAGCTGAGGACCTTCAACATTGCGCGTCCCTTCTGATTCTGGAATATTGATGTTGCGAGGATCATCGTCCTCTTCTCCAGTAGTGAAATTATAGCATTCCAGGGCATGTTCTATCTGGACAGCCCAATCTGGTTGGGAATATTCTGGTAATGGACATTGTTCAAATACGTTCTTTTTAATACATTTTAAAGCATGGTCAATGCTTGGATGTTCTGACTCAAAGCTGAAGGTAAGTTGAAAACTTTCTATCATAAGAGGCCAACTGATAGTGCCTCTGCGCAATTCTGTTTCAGTGTACCAGTTCCTTGGAACTGTATCCAATGTGTGGATGAATAGGTGAACCCACTCATCTTCTGGAATACCTGACCATTGCTGATTACATGCTTCAACGTGTGACCTGGGGTCACTCTGTCCATCATATTTGTGTAACACTTCTGCTGTGGTGTCCTGAAATCTGCGCAGTATCAATCTGCGACAGTCTTGCCATGTGTGAATATTCTCTTTATGCGCACCCCACCATCTTGCGGGTGTAGCACGCAGTGCTACATCCAGTGCCTGTATGCGCTGCTGTTCGGGAAGTTGTTGTTCATATGCATGTATGAATTCGCTTACGTCAGTTAAACCATCAAAAATTGGAGTGTTAGTCAATTCTGTGCCAATCCATCGAATGGATTTAGTCATCATGGCACAACGTCTTGCAAAAACCTCATGTAAATGATTCTGCCAGTTTTCCAATCCTGCATCTGAGTCTGATGTGCACGAGCTATCGCATCGCCAGCTGATATGGCCGTCTGCTGTGGGATTGACATAGTCACTTTGACTAGCAGTCATCTGATACAAACTTTCCATGTGGCGCGCTTCTTCTTCTGCCCGAATGGGTTCTATATACCTTGGTCCTTGAATAGGATCAAGCGGTGCAATGACCCTAATCTGGTCATCCTCAAAGGTCATCTGTCTTTTCTTCAAGTTAATGACAGCCAAATTATCAAATGCCCAGTCTATGCCTAAAAGTGCTGGGTAAGGTCTGCTATCATCCAAAATTTTGATTACTTCAAAGTCTGCAGAACTTCTTACTCCCTCAATATCAATAGGTATATTGGGTAATCTGCCCAATGGAGAGACTCGTTGCTGATTCGCGAGTCTTAGCTGGATAGGAGATCTTGTAAGCTGAGGGCTACCCATCTGTTCCCATGTCTGCATGGTGAGAACATTAACTTTTCAGCCCAAATCTAAAATGAATTCGTCCATTTCAAATGCGTCAATCTGCGTTGTGAGCCTCATCTCTTTTCCAGTTCTAGTGTGACTCCCAATCTGGTGAACAGCACGCTGCGGTGTGTTCGTCGAAGCAGATTGTTGACATTTATCTAGTAGGTGTTGAAGTTCCATAGTTTCTTTTTCATTGCGCAACAACTTTAAGCAGTTCCTCAGAAAAGTATGGACACTACCTAGTGCATCCCCTTCATCAGGTCTTCCGGATGTAGTGGTCTGTTCTTGTACCAGGTTTTCTTGTCTTAGCACTTGCGATCTAATATCATTATGTGGAATTGCGACAGAACTTGAATCTCTCGGATCTGAGAAATACTCTTGAGCTTGCTTGAATGCTTCTTTTTGCTTCTGCAGGTTAAGTGGGGTTGGTTTTATATTAGCGCGGCGCACCCATTGCGTCGCTTGCTTTACAGTTCCCATCTCTTGCGCACCAGTGGTTGCTCCACTGCGCGTCACTATATTAACTGTAGGGTCTGGTTCTCTTTTTTCTGCTCCAATCAACTGAATATTCTAATTGACCTGTGGCGTCTTTGCTTGCATCTTAGCCATCAACTGAGGGCATTCTTCAATGGCATGATCATAAGATTTACAGTATCTGCAGATGGTTGTAGGATTTTGGCAATCCCTTGCAAAATGACCTTGCGCTCCACAATTATAACAAGTGATCTGTCCTCTTCCGCAGCCAAAATTTGTTGTGCGTCCGCGACCCCTATAATTTCCTGCTCGGCTGTCACGAGTTTGGTCATACTGTGGACCTGCTGTGGGTCCTTGTGTCTCTGATTGTACTCTATAAACATCATGCTTTCTTTCTATCATAAGATCATATGCTCTACAATTGTTCTCATCATGGCCTACTGATTTACAGAAATTACAATATAGATTCTTTGGAGTTTGTACATATTTCTGAAGTAAGTGACATTCTTGTGGTCTATGACCTCTAGTTCTACAGATTTCGCACCAAGGCCCCTGTGCCTGTGGTAAAGGATTAGGTGCTCCAGTTGCAATATACTCTATGAAAACGGGACAATGGTCCTTTGAATGACCTTGCGCCTTACATTTTGTACACCAAATTTCTTCTTTAACATCCTTGCCTTTCTTAATATCATGCACTTGCAAGGTTAAGTTTGCTAATTGGTTCTGCAACTGCGCAACATCGTTGCTTGTTCCAGCAATTGGTGAAGCTTCTAGTTTCATAGCCATCTCTAGAGCTTGTTCCTGAGTATTGAGATTCTGTTGCATAAGAGGAAGTCTAATATGTGGGAGCAGCGCAGCAATGAACCATTCCTTATGCTGCTATGGTGCAAAATCAAAGCTTACTTGATCTATCAAGGCTTTGAACTTCTGGTCAAAGTCCCATACTGACTCTGTAGGTAACTGCTTGATGTCTTTGAGCTCTGTTATACACTGTGATTCTGATTTAGGTTTCTTAAATTCTCTAATCATCGCATTTCTTACATCAGCCAGCGTCCTATTCTATGCTGCTGAGTATTTCATGAACCAAGTTAAGGCTCTTTCTCTTAGTGTGGTTGCTAACTGAACCAGTTTAACAGCATCATCATTAATTTGCTTAATTGTCCAAATGGCTTCACATAGGAACCAGTGCTGCTCAGGGTCTTCTATCCCTGTTCCTCTAAAATTTGGTAGCTTCATGTCATCACCCATCCTTCTTGTGCTAGGTTGAGGTGGAGGTGTTGTAGCAGTGCTTCTGGGCTGGTTAAATAAAGGTGGTGCTGAGGTACTAGAAGTACCGTGTGGGCTACTAGAAGGTGTTACTGCGGGGTTATACTGAGCTCCATCTGGCTTTTGCGGTGTAAAGGGGTGATAAGGGATACGAGCACTCCCTTGTCTTTCTAGATGGCTTGCTCTAGGAACTTGGCTATCTTCTGGGCTAGACTCAAAAGAATGTTGGTCAAGGCCTACTTTGTACCATTTTCCACTACGAGTGCAACCAATAAGTTCAGGATCACTATCAGAATCTGCGGACATTACTTGTCTATGCTATTCATCGGAAGCTATGCATAGTTTTGCTTTTTCATACAGAAGCATTTTAATCCATAAGTTCAGAGAATTTAAGAACTTACCTCTATGTGCTTGGAAGAAACTCCTCTCAGCTTCACTGAAACTCTTTCTTGTTTCTACTGCAAACTCAGTGATGAAACCTTCCAGTAGACTATTCAACCAAAAGTCTACTGCGCGGGACACAGAATTGTCTACCTGCTTCAAAATACTGACTAGCTCAGGCGTCCAAGCGACGGGTCGATCGACATGCACAGTGGGTCTAGTATCTGCTAACTTGGCTATCCAAGCATGCAATTCTAGTGCAAACGTGACAAAGAAAACTTTGTGAAGGTCAGTATAGATATACTTCTGCAACCAGTCTTCTGTCTGGAGCCTAGAGCTTCTATTTTCTTGTTCAACGAACTCTTTAGCCTTTAAATCAAACCAGTCTTCAATTTCTTTAGCTGTATGATTCTCGTAACACATTTGTTAGCTAAGTAAGTCTCAGGGCAACAGAACCATTTGTTGGCTTAACCAACCATAAGGCAACAATCTCACGTTGTGAGAGTAACAAGTCTCAGTAACAAGTCGCAAGGCAACGGAACCATTTGTTGGCTCCTTCTTTCTTTGGGTTTCGCCTCAATCTCGCACGTCGCCGAAATAACAAGTCTCACAGTAACAAGTCGCAAGGCAACGGAACCATTTGTTGGCTCCTTCTTTCTTTGGGTTTCGCCTCAATCTCACGCGTCGCCGAAATAACAAGTCTCACAGTAACAAGTCGCAAGGCAACGGAACCATTTGTTGGCTGCTTTTTGGGGCAGACCCGGGTTTTAATGAAGCGCAGCAACAAAACCCCTTGGCGCACTGGCCCTCTTGGCAACGAGCTGCGCAACAGCTCGAGGTCTCACCCGAAGTGGCTATGGGGGGGCTAAGGAATCAGATTTCCTTAACCTAGGCGACGCGGAGACTGCTCTCTTTTTCTTGGCAATTCCTCAAAGCAGACTGTCAGACTTTTCCGCAGACCCTTCAGCGTAACTGCGTGGTTCTCTCACTTAACAGCCTAGCTGCGCGGCATCTCCACTCCGGCGCACGAGGCGATTATCCCCTGCGTCGACGCTCTATGTATCTCTTCTTTCCGCGCGCCCAGCGCAGTAATGCATTCCTCTATCGCTGCGGCGACGACGTTCTACAAATCCTTCGACACTTAACGATTATAGCTATCAAGAAAGCTTCGAGAACGTACTCAACATATTCATAAAGATAATGCAACATTCATAGAAACGCAGATAACAACTCAGACATGCATTCTGCGATCATTACCATAACAACAAGACGTAAAGAATTCACCTCCACGGGAAACCACGTCCACGGGAAGTGTTTCATATATTAACTCAAAGGAAACTTATACAATAATGCTGCGCACACAGCTGCAGCCTTAGATCTTTCCAGGAAACTCCACGCACACAGCTGGGAGCCCTTCTCTCGATCTAGTCTCTTCCTCTACAGAGATTACAATAGTTCATACGTCGACTCAGACTGTCTGCAACTCAGGGATTAACTCCACGGCTATCTCGACTCTAACTCTTCTTCTAACAACACAATAGAAGACTGAATGGCTAGCTTACTAGCTGACTGACTGAAAACCAACAAACCAGCTAACCTTCTCCCTTATCAATTATACATATATATAGGTGGCCATGACGGTCACACCTTTACAAAACTGTGGGCCTTTCCCAACAGTAATCCCCAAAAACCCTAACCACGCACATGGCTAGGTGTACTGTAGGCACCACTTGCAGTCACGTCGCCGCTTCCTGCAGGTTCCGTGACTTCCGGCGCAGATTGCGAGTATGGGCGCCTTGTCCTTCGCCTTCAATGCTTTGGACCGTTGCTCCTCCTTGATCCGAGCAACCATAACTTCTGTACTTAGCCTTAATGAGGGTAGCTGAGCCCTCTACTCCGTCGCTTCATTCATTATGGTAGCTGAGCTTTCTATTCAGCCACATTCATTCCTCTATGACGTGTGCGCGCGAGCTCTGCGAGTTCCAGTCCGTAATCTGCGTTAAGCTCATCCATCTGGCACCGTACTGCGCACCGTTTCCTTCCACCCAAAACTTGGTGTTTATTCAAAATTAGCACTTTCCCTTCAACACTTGTGCTTTTTCCTCAAAATTCGCAGCTTTTACCATAGCTGCGTCCTAGGCTCCAACGAAAATATCATAAAAGAAGTTGTTGTACTTATTACTCAAAAGAATTGAACAGTAAACATCTACAAGTTCTTGAGAAGGGGTACAATTCCATTTTAACAAAGGAAAAGTACTTTTAGCACAAACAACATCAATTAAATAAGCAGACATGAAAATTCCTTCTCCATAACCCAATGGTAAGTCATGTTGTTCGTTGAATGCACACCAGCAACATAAATCTTTCAAAATGTTGTTTCCCAAGTGGTAAAGGTGTGGCCTTGGGGGAAACAAAGGAGTCGAGTGCTGTCACCTGATCCCGACTCCTCCGTTTAGGCAAACTCCTAACGAAGCCAAGGGGGGTAGTCCCTAAAAAAGAGTTTCTAAGGCTCTTTGTTTTAATGTTTTAAAAGGTGATGTGATGTGGATGGGTGTTGTTTAGGAGTTTTTGAATCACAATAATATTTATATAATTCAAAGATACACTTTGAAAAAAGGAGAAATTAAGATGCACAACAAGTGATATTTAATCAAGATATCCACAGCATAAATTGAAGCATGTAAACAATGTATGATCCAGATATAAATAAAACAGATAAAATGAAGGACTAGTGCCTTATGGAGTCAAAGTGTTGGGGTTGCTTGATACAAGAGTTCTTGTGTGCTTGAGAACCATTTTGCAATTGTTCTTTGTAAATTTTATTGTGTATTTTATGGTGATCTTGATTATTATGGCTAAGGGAATTTCCAAGATATACCTTAAGGTTCTGGAAATATGTCCGGAAAATACTCTAGGTGGCTCCGTACGGAGACATGTTGGCTGCCAAATTCTCAAGAGGGTGTTCAACACTACACCAAACAAGGATGTAGCCTAAAGGTGCCCCCAAGATCTAAGTATAGTGATCCAACGTCCCAGGCATAATTTTCCCACTTTCGAGTATTGACGATCAATGCTGGGTTTTCGTTGGTTATGGGGTATGAATTTTATTATGGTTGAAATTGGAATTAATATAAAAAATTAAAGAACCCATACTATTTCTGTGTATCCCAAAACTGGGTAGAGCATACGCGGCATAGAAAATAATAAATTCCAATTTTAGGGGATGTGTTTGCGAAGAACCAAAAAGAAACTCTTTGACAGAGAGCACTCTTGATCCGCCTTATGGCGAGATTCAAGAGATTTATGATGTACGGAAATAAATACTTGAATGTAAATCTAATCTACCCAAGAATCTCTTTCAGGTTTTAAAACTTACTCGGGAGAGCATGGGGGTTAGTGAAAACTTGAGATAAAACAAAAATTAAACAAACTCTCCGATAGAGAGTGCTCTTGATCCACTTTGCAGTGAGATTCAAGAGTCTTTGGATTCTTTTTAGTTTAACAATTTTATATGAAAATGGGAGATCTAATCTAAGTAGAACAAAGTTATTCTAGCAGTATATCAAAATTAAGCTAAGGTAGAAATAAAATCTAAGCTACTTGCGAAAGACTTAAAATTTTGACTAATGCGGAAATGAAGCTAAGGTAATGCAAAAATAACAAACAACACTACAAGATTCCCCCAAATGGGGGAAGTGGGGTGTGGGATCCGTAATCCCACTTGCTCTTTTATTAATGACTTCAAATTCCTTTTAAGCTTTTTATCACTTGAAAGCACAAAGAGATGGGGAATGAAGAAATGGGAGGTGCTTTCAAGGAGCTTTTTGCTTATGCTTGGTTTTGTTCTTCTTATTGTTGATGTATTTGTAACTTTGGAAGATATTCACTTGTGTAACGTCTCCAGTTTGACCCCATGGCATTAAAATTGTAAATGATGTAATATTGTTATGAAATCATGGTGAGGAGCTCAAGGCCAAGGCTCCGCCATCGATTTATTGATGCATATGGTTTACGTGCTAGCCATGCACAATGGAATTGTGAATATCATGTAAATATGCATTTTAATAAAATACCCACAACTAGCTATGCAATGCAACAAGAGATGGGAAAGCCACCCTGTATGGAAAAACGTTTTTTGCTTCTGGGGAAAGAAAAGAGCCATGAATTGCTCCCCAAACCATTACCCATCAACTAGTCTTCCTCCCTCACGATTTTGGAGCTACCAGGGCATTTTCTAGCCATGGGTGTCTGTGTTTTCCTTCAATCTCAGCTGGGAGAAGGGCGTTTTTGTGTTGTATACCAGTGGGAAGAAGGGGAATGGAATTGGGGTTCCATAGAGACCGTCTTTGTTGTTAAATGCTTAGAGTGTTGGGGAGAAAATGTTTTTCCTCCCTGTGGATGCATTTCCCTTTCCACAGTTCGTTTTGGGTGAGCCACGATTTGGGGAAAACCCATGGCCATCCTGTTTGTAAACCCCATGAATGGAAATGTGTATCCATGCCCAGTTTTTGAGTTGCTGTGTGTAAGAGTATGTTGGGGTATGGGTTATGGGTCTCCATTGTTTTGGCTTGAGCTTGAGTGCAAGCATCCAGGGTTTTGATGTAGCTTGATAAACCCATCTATGGACTGGCTTGGCTCAAATGAAATGCTTAATTGGCTGTGTATGAGCTGAATGCCCCCTTTTCCTTGTAAGAATCATGCCTAGCTCGGGGGTGGCCTTTGGACAGAGTGAGTATATGTCGTCGAAGAGCCTATAGTTGGGTGGAACGTTGCAGGGACATAGCTAGTTGTTTGGGACAATTGCACAACGAAGATAAGTGTTTTCTGTCTATGTATTTACTTATGTACTGTTATAATTTGATGGCTGATTTAATATGTTGAATGCATACAAAATATGTGTGTGGATGAAGTTTTAATTCCGCTATGCATATTGATTTAATTTGCATCTGAACACCTCTGAATTTATGTGTATGAATAACATGAATGGGCTGAATTTTTATGAAAAGCCCCAGGAATCGACATCATGTTCTCTCCCTTGCTGGGTCTGATGAGAGGGTATGTTACAATTCACTTGTATATTGTATTTTTACTTTATTGTATCCCCAACGGAGATGTATTATTCCTCTGATTGGAAGTGTGATCAGTTGTACTTGCAAGTGTCGCAAGTTATATTGTAAGTGTTGTAACTTATACTTGATGGGTTTTTAGACCACCTTGACGGGGTCGACCCTGTATGAGTCATGTGGGTCAAAGGGTTATTAAACCACCATAGTAGGGGTCAACGCAGTCAGCATTATGTTAAGTGATTAAGTTGAGGCCGACCTAGTTGAGTAAAGGTCAAGTGAAAGTTAGTGTATAAATAGAGAGTGCGTCTCTCTCATTTTACACATTCTATTATTCACTCATTTCACATTAGTAAGAGAAGAGGAGAGTGCTCACAAGTGGAGGAGGAGCATGCTGCTGAAGTTATATATCTCTTGGGTTTGATCATTGTGATCCTTGTATTGATGCTTATTCTATCTCTGAGGAAGTTGCGGGGTTTTCACCTTCTTGGTTTTCCCCAGTGAAATGTTTTGTGTCTCTCGTCTCTTGTCTCTTATGCTTGATATGTTGTACATGTTATTCATTCAGTTAAGATCCTAGATCTATTGAATTAAATGATGAAAATATAACATGGTATCAAAGCTATCCTGAAGGAAGGCATGGTATGGCATTTATGACACTTGTTGCACTTGCGACAAATTGGAAGCTAGGGATTGATATAGAAAAAACCAGTCATCGTGGCACATAAATCCATTTTGGTAAAGGTTCAGGTTCTGAAACTTCTAGAGGTCAAAGATAGAATCCTCATGTACCTTGTGTCCAAAGCATAGCATCTAATTCAGTGTACTTTCTGTTTTATGATCCGTACAATCTAGGGTTTATTCATCTTCCAGATCTCAGTCATAAACAAGTGACCTAGGAAAAAAGGTCGCAACTTGGGCTAGGAAGATCCAAATGAAATTCTGTAAAAACTGGCAGTAAGGGAAAGGACTGTAGTGTCATAGGTCCGCTTTTCAAAGGCCGAAGTTGAACCAGTGACACGTGGAACTCCGTACAAGTTTTCTATATTGTTTCATCCCATAAACAGGTCACGTTGCGACATTTGGAATATCTCTCTCTCAGAGAATCCATTTGAGGTCAGAGCTGTGGTTTTGGAAAGAAGACAAGTTAGGCTACCACAAGCCAAAGTTTCAAACCATGTGGATTCGTAATTTCAGAGATGCACTAGAAACAATCAAGTGCATATTTCTGTCAAAACAGAATTGGATTCTGAGCACCTTCATTCTTGGCTTGTCACTGCTGCGGGAATTTAGGGTTTCGGAGAAAGTTGGAATTTTTGGAATAAAAGTACATGGCTGAATGGTCCTCATCAAAATCGAAATTTAGAGACAAAGATCAATTTTTTTGATTGGGAAGAAGGTCGGGCTTGATCAAACCCTAGTTCGGGATTTTGATCGGAAAGGTGAAAAATTAGGGCTTCTGCAAAAGTTGGAATTTTTTAAATCTGTGACCATGGCTAGAAGATCCTCAGAAAAATAGAAGTTTAGAACACAAGATCGAACGTTTTGGATGGGAAGAAGACCAGGTTTTATCAAACCCTAGTTCGGGATCCTGTGTAGAAGATCTGAAAGTTTCAAAGGCAATTTTGAGGGGTCAAATTTTGGAGATTTCAAAATTGAAGTATACCAGCTTGATCATCTCATCAAGGCACGTCTTTTCATCCAATCAGAAGTTTGAAATTCATAGTTTGAATTTTTAGGGTTTCTCTGACAAACCCTAATCTAGCTCCAGATCCAATTTCAACAAATCAAAGTTGATTGGGTTAATTCTAGAAGAGAATGAATTGGACACCTGCATAAGTGAAGAAGTTCCAGTTCCAGAGGGAGATAAGGTTAAGGTCTTACATAAGAAGACTACAAGCAATCTCGACAGGTATGACTTGAGGAAATACAGGTATGTTTTGAAATCTATTCATGATTAAGTTTATGATATGTTTGTCTTCATATTATTGAGGTTAGTAACAATCTTGATTAATTTTAGAATTGTCTTATCACCCTATTATAAGTATGAATGCATGTGAATGATAGAATACATTCATTGATTAGGGTTATGACACTTATGATTGTACTAATGCACTATGATGTTGTATGAGGTTGATGTTGTCCGCTAACATGAAAGGTACATCAAGAAAGACAAATCAAGTTCTAGATCAAGAACATATGACCATGGTGACATGAAGACAAAGACTCATCCATAGCCATTATAGAAGCTCTACTTATGAGGTATGTATATTTTGGTTCTACAATGGTTAACTTATGAGTTATGCAGGTTACTAACACATGTCATTGAAGAGAAAAAGAAGACAGTGTTTGGGTATGTTAGACATATGATAATCCAGGTATGTTTTTCCTATATCAAGTTAGAATCCTACCTTGTGTTAGGATCTTATACGTTTGTATGAATGATAATGATTATTCTTGAAGTTAGAAGTTTAAGTAATCAAGGGTTTATGCATATTATGTTTCTTACATTGATTGATGATATGACTAACCAGAAGAGTCCTATGGTCAAATAAGAATATGCATGAGTAAAAGAAGTCTTCCCTGAAACCTTGAATACTAACGCTTATTACCTATGTATGAAATGATCACGACCATACATATTTAAGATTATTTAGAATCATAATGTTTAATAGTATTGAGATTATACTAATGTATGTATGGTTGTGTATGAGATCTTGAGGATAACACAATGATGACATTAGTGCACACTTAAGCATGCATAGTGGTCCAGGATGGATATAAGTTCAAGCAAAAATAATCCGGGAAGAAAAGATCAAGAGGGAGCACACTCCAATAGTTCCTGCAAGGAAGCAAAGATTGAGAGGGAGTCCACCCTACAACTAAACAAAGATAAGTATTTGAATTTTCATATATATGATTACCTAAATGATGCTTTCCAGTCACACTTATGTTCCTAGATTTAGGTTGTATGCATATTAGAATAATTGCATTAATGAATAGTATACTACTAATATGCATGTAATGGGTAAGTGGCCTATGTCACTGTACAACATTCCATTGCTACTTATCTAGAATGAAACCTCTTTGTTGACATGTTGGGAGTAGTGCAAACTCTTAACAATGTTCTGGTAGAGATGGAAGACATCTAGAAAGTTATGGGATATGGATAAATGTTGTATTGAAGCATTGGATATGGTAATTGCATGACTGTATGACATATGTCTTATGTGTAAGATTTTATTCTGAAAAACTATGAGATGTTTCTAATCATGCAATTGAATTTGACTTGTAGGAAACATCGTGTACAATCACCTACAAAAGAAGGACAAAAACATTTGTCCCAAGCGACGAAGTTCAAGAAAACTACCTATTGAAGATATTGAAGAATATGGAGTTCCTAGGATCCGGGATGTAGTAATGGCAGGATTCCATGATCGAGGAGTACCAGTCGATCATGTTTGGGATGTGGTCCCAAGAAGAGAAGGGAATTCTGTTGTGACTTCCAAGTGGATCTATAAGATCAAGCATGCTATAGATGGTAGCATAGAGAAATACAAAGCGAGGTTTGTGGCTCATGGCTTCTCCCAAAAAGAGGGATAGATTATGAAGAGACTTTGATCCTGTATCCAGATACAATTCCATCAGAACAATACTTGCTTTGGCTGCAGTGATGAAGTGGAAGATACACCAAATGGACATGGTGTAGTCGAAGAGGAAGTGTATGTGGAGCAGCCACTCGGTTTTGAGGCACATGACAGGGAGTCACATGTGTGCAGATTGAAGAAAGCCTTGTACAGTTTGAAGCAAGTACCCAGGACATGGTACGGAAGGATAGACAACTTCCTATCTAGTTTGGGCTTTACCAAGAATAAAGCAGATTCCAACCTTTACTACAAGGTTGAGGAAGACAATCCAGTGATACTAGTACTGTATGTGGATGACCTGTTTGTTACAGGTGAGGATATATTGACTACCGACACGAAGAGGAAGCTTGTTACCGAGTTCGAGATGAAGGACTTGGGAATGATGCATTACTTTCTAGGCATGGAGGTGTGGTAGAGTGTAGATGGAATCTTCCTTGGATAAGGGAAGTATGCAGTAGAGATCCTGAAGTGGTTCGGGATGATGGACTGCAAGGCCATGGCCACACCTATGCCATCGAACCTGAATCTATTGTGTGATGCTTCATATGAGCCGGTTGATGTCACGGTGTATCGTCAAATGATTGGGTCCTTCATGTACCTGACGAACACGAGACCAAATGTTTGCTTTGAGGTGAACACCTTGAGCCAGTTTCTAACAGATCCTAGACATGTTCACCTGATTGTTGTAAAGCATATTCTGAGGTACCTGAAGGGTACGGTTGATTATGGGCTCAAGTATGATGTGAATCAAAAGTTTAACCTGGAGGGTTATGTTGATTCTGATTGGGCAGACAGTGCTGCAGATAGGAAGAGCACTTCAGGGTGCTGCTTCAGTATGGGATCAAGTGTGATCTCTTGGTTTAGCAGGAAGCAATCCTGCGTAGCATTGAGTACAGCTGAAGCAGAGTATGCCCCAGCTTGTTTGGCCAGTTGTGAGGTAGTATGGTTTAGGAAGCTACTGTCTGAGTTATTTGATCTCCCGTTGGATGCTACCTGTATCTTCTGTGACAACCAGAGTTGTGTGAAGTTGTTGGAGAACTCGGTGTTCCATGACAGGTCGAAGCACATTGAGATCAAATATCACTATATCAGGGATATGGTGCAGAGAGGAGCAGTGAAGCTCCTGTATGTTGCGATGGATGAGCAGATTGCATATGTGTTGACCAAACCACTAGCCAGAGTGAAGTTTGAGTAATTCAGAGAGAGGCTTGATGAAAGACACTTCGATGAAGAAATGATGAGACACATTTGCAGGATCCATTCCAAGCATGGTGATAGGAGGGTCCTTCCCATGGCTGTGGATGTAAGCACTGTGTGATGAGCATCAAGACGATGCTCTGGATGATGTTCTTCATGATATTGATCATGTGTGATGATATGCATCAGGTGGATGCTTTACATGATCAGTTGGATCATGTGTGATGGTATGCATCAAGACGATGCTATGATGATGATCAGGATGATCATATGTGATGAGTATCAAGACGATACTCCAGATGATATGCATTAGGACGATGCTGTGACGATGATTAGGATGATCATGCGATGATGATGAGCATCAGGATGATGCTTTGTGCGAGGATGATCGAGTTGATCTTGAGTATCAGGATGGTACTCTATGGCCGTGGACACGTTGTGCAAGGGTAGCATGTAATACGTCCTGGAGATCCAGACAGGTTGAGCTAGTCACGTAAAAGGCATCGGATGCTCTTTAGAGATCTTGTTGGGCACGACACTCTTTTAAGGTTTTGTGGGGACCACATGTAATAAGTCCTGGAGATCCAGACAGGTTTTGCTAGTCACGTAAAACGCCTCGGATACTCTTTAAAGATCTTGTTGTGCAAGAAACTCTTTTAAGGTTTTGTGGTGGGGGTCACAAGTAATACGTCCTGGAGATCCGGACAGGTTGTGATAGTCACATAAAAGGCCTCGGATGCTCTTTAGAGATCTTGCTAGGCAAGACACTCTTTTAAGGTTTTGTGACAGTCACATGTAAGTTGACCTGGGAGATCTTTCCAGTCGTGCTTTGGCACATAAAGGATCCTGGGATACTCTTTCGAGGCATTGTGACGCACGTAATAAGTCGTGAGGATTCCACAGTATGGCCAGTGTTGATGAAGACCTACAGGTGGTGGGCCTACATCCAGCATGAAAAAGGGTTGGCTCTGTAGAACTTCCTATGAAGAGAAGAATTACGAGATAGCCCAATGATCGAGATGTCGAGTATAGCAGCAGTGATGATGACGATGCTCCATGATCCAGTGATGATGATACAGCTCCAGAATTGAAGACTTGTGCCTATATGTATTGATGACTTGTGTCAAGAGAATACCTTCCTGGTTAAGAGGGAGTGTTGATGTATTTGTAAATTCGGAAGATATTCACTTGTATATTGTATTTGTACTTTATTGTATCCCCAACGGAGATGTATTATTCCTCCGATTGGAAGTATCGTCAGTTGTGCTTGCAATTGTCGCAAGTTATATTGTAAGTGTCGTAACTTATACTTGATGGGTTTTTAGACCACCTTGATGGGGTTGGTCATGTATGAGTCATGTGGGTCAAAGGGTTATTAGACCACCCTAGTAGGGGTCGGCCTAGTCAGCATTATGTTAAGTGGTTAAGTTGAGTCCGAACTGGTTGAGTAAAGTTTAAGTGAAAGTTAGTGTATAAATAGAGAGTGTGTCTCTCTCATTTTACACATTCTATTATTCACTCACTTCGCATTAGTAAGAGACGAGGAGGGTGCACACAAGTGGAGGAGGAGCATGCTGCTGAAGTTATCTATCTCTTGGGTTTGATCATCGTGATCCTTGTATTGATGCTTATTCTATCTCTGAGGAAGTTGCAGGGTTTTTCACCTTCTTGGTTTTCCCTGGTGAAATGTTTTGTGTCTCTTGTCTCTTGTCTCCTATGCTTGATATGTTGTACATGTTAGTCGTTCAGTTAAGATCCTAGATCTATTGAATTAAATGATGAAAATCTAACACTTATTTGGTTCTAACTTAGTCCTCTTTGTTCACCTGAAAGTAAGAGCTCTAAACAAAAGTTGATTAAGGGATTAGTGCAAATCAAAACTTTGAACTAAGATCTAAGCTAGACTAGAAATTTTAAACAAATGGAATCTAGAAGTGAGAAGAAACTAGGTATTACCAAACTAATGAAAACTAAACTTTAGATGCAAACTTTTAAAAAATAAAACTTCTTTTAAAACTAAGTATGCAAGCTAAGTATGAATTAGGAAACTAAGCTACGAAATGAAACTAACTAAATGCAAGATGAGATCTAAGAACTAAGTGTAAAAAATGAACTAAGTGTGGAATTGGAAACTCTAAATTAAGATCTAGAGAAAAAAAAAAAGGAAAACTAAAACAAAGTTACAAACACAAAAGGAAAGGAGAACAAAGAAGGACAAGCATAGAAGAAGTCAAAGAAAGGGAAAAGACTTGGAGAAGCTAGAGCGAAAGGAATAGAAGAGTAGAGGGCAGCGAAAGCACAAGGAAAAAAAGGTAGCTAGCAAGAGGCAAGGACAGTAAAGGAGATGGCTGCAAACAAGCAAAGGGAAGGAGACTTGAAGAAGAAAAAGGAGCAAGAGAAGGGGCAGCCAACAAAAGAAGTTGAAAATAAAAAGGAAAACAGGCAGCCAATAGATGAAGAGAGGAGAGACTGAAAATAGAGAAAAGAAAGGGCAGCAAATAGAGAGCAAGGAGATGGAAGCCAACAGTAAGAGAAAGAAGAAGGATGTAAAACATGGGTACAAACAGCAGCAAACAAAAGGAGAGGGAAACAAAGGAAAAGGAAGAAGAAAAGGTAAGAAAAACGAGGAGAAAAGAAGGAGAAGAAAAGAAAAGGAAGGTGAGAGCAAACTCAAAAAAGATGGCATCCAACAGAAAAGAGGAAGATGGAAGCCAACAAGAGGAGAGAGAAAAAGCTTGGAGAATGAAATAATTAACCATCATTTAACAAGCAAGAAGAGTTAGGAATGGTATCACCTCATTCACCAAGAAATTTGTCCAAAAAATTAACACAAGATGAGCCTCCAAAGCCTTAATATTTATTCAATAACATGCATGAAAACATTACACAAAATTGAGCAAAGCTTCTTTACAAGAATTATCCACTTTTGAGAGAACCCAAAGGCTTCTTATTTATACAAACTGAGAGAGCAATGAGCCAATTCGCATGGGTTAAAGAAGAGAGCCAAGTTGGGCGAATTCCAATCTCAATTGGAGACAAATCCCACGATTTATGCGAATTGGAGTTTGGTTTGGTGTGATTGGGTTGGTGGGGATGAGGTGGAGCCCCTCTCCCATTGAAACCAACGCCCAAGACAAGATGTTACTCGCCCATCCCAAACCGTGAGCTTATGCATGAAGACAGTCCACGTGAGGGAGGGCCCATGCTTGACATGTTTACGCCATCCCCTTTCCACTCATGTGCTATCCAAACTCTCAAATTAGCATATGTTTTATTATTCAAATGGTATCCCACCACACAAGAGCCCCTACTTGCTCAAATTTGTGACCCTGTTGACGTGGAGAGAGTCCCACGTGAAAGATAACGCACTCCTCTAATTAAATTCCAACTTTGAATTTCATGTCATCCTATGTGACGCTTTATCACCATAATGTACTCGCCTCCCTCTTTAAAACATAATGCCACCTTTTCCAAAGTTAATTAATCTCATTTTTTTATACATGGTGCAATTTGTCATTTTCTGACAATTAAATGCCAATATGATGCATCTTCAGTGAAAACCGATCCCAGAGATGAGTAATCGCCCTGAACCTGAGAAAAGAGGGCTCTAGGCTAAAGAGGACTCTCCGAGCATCAAAACGAGCCTCCCCGTGCCAAATTCCACCTCTGGATGAGGCTTTTATCACATTTTGAAATTTTCCATTTAAACCATTAAAAAATGGTCTAAATTACGGGAATATATATATATATATATATATATATATATATTTTCTCGGAATCAAACGAAACTCCTAGGGGACCTAGTGCATGTTCATATGACTCATTCGAGATGGCTAACACGGAAAAAATCCTTGACACAAGACTCTAATAACCACCTTTAGGTTCGACCACCATGGTAAATACTCCAGCTTTGGAGGTGTGAGTGAAAAACTCAAGAATTATACACGACTAAAGCACAATGCATAATTCCTAAGGAAAAAACACTCTAGAGTATCCCCCTGACAGTTAAACCTAAGGATAGTCGATTATTTTATAAAAGAACCCCGTTTAGACCAACTTTTTACAATTTCCCCATGGGGGTACGAACATGCATTTATTACAAATGGGCAAAATTGCCCTGAAAATGACTTATGAACTTCTGAACACTGATGATGAACATTGAACATGTTCATGAAACTGGCGGCTCACAAGAAATTCAACTATTGTACAAAATAGCCGGTAACAAGTCCTAAGACTTTTTAACATCTCAATGAATACTAGAAAACAAAATTTCAACCCAATTGAATATTGAACCCTTTTTTGTGATCTGGTAAATAATAGGGATGCATTCTAATCTGAAATGTTGGGCATCCTTCTCACCATATAATCTACATAACATGGTGGCAATCAACTTGTAGGGTTCTTTGAGACCCTGGGAAATGTACAATCTGTTTAATCTGGCCTTGAAAGAGTTTGAATCATACCTTCATTCTTTTACCAAGTCAACCATGTCCAAGTCTTGAGCTTTGAAATCCTCCAAAAATTTCTTACTTAAATGGATTTTAGGTAGAATTACTTTGTACATAGTTGATAAATCTTCTGGTCTAAATGAGCCTACAATCTGACGAGAAGCATTAGCTATTGTAGAAGCTCTAAGATTGACATGAGAACAGATCAAGCATACCATATCATAAAAGGAGGGAATTGTTGGTCTTACAGCTACTTGGTGAAGAGCAAATTTCTTAATATCCATGAATTCTTCTTTGTCTACAACATCATCTTTTGGGAAATCTTCAATTGTGAACATTTGATGAATTTCATCCCAATCTGGACATCCTTTAAGACATGTATTGTGGATGGTGTCCAAGAAGAAGCCATAATTGGGGTTTCTACTTTCTTCAAACTCTGTATCTTTTATCTCCTTTTTTTTAACATGCTTCTCTTTAGCCTTCTTAGACATTTTGTCTGCAAGAACAAAGTTACATAAAAACTTAGAAAGACGAATTGTTTAAACTAATATCTTTCAAAAAAGGGGTTAATGTTCTACCAGAGTTCTATGTTGCTTATAACCTGGATATGAAATCACTTGATTGTTGAAAAATCTTGTTAAAGCAAAAACCTGGATCCGGGAATACGATAAATTCTTGTTAAAGCAAAAACCTGGAAGGTCGAAGTCCGAAAATCCAGAATTTCGAATGATAGATTGGAAAATTATTTTCAGGTATCCGAAATTTTCAAAGAATGGAACAAGAAGATCATTCTGAATACGGATAAAACAACTCTAAGAAAGCATTTTTCAAGAAAGTTAAGGGATTTGAAAACTAATTAAAGCAAGAATATTGAGTGAAATGAGAAAGAATATCATTGCTTATTAAATCAGAAATGAAAATCAAACGACATCAATAAAAATCAATAATAATAAAAATAATAAAATTTGTAAAAACCCATGATTTTATAAAAATACCATAAAATTATGGAAGTTGTTGTAATAGGAACATCATTACTATAATCAAACAAAGTTTTCACATAAATGTATCTATTGAAACAATGCTAATAAGATCATCATCAAAATATTTTGTAAAATACCTTATTTTCAAAGTTTAGTGTTACCCAAAACCCTCATTACTTTGCATGCCCTTTGGAATAAGAGGGTTATTTCATTACTCCCATGGTAGTTTACAAACAACAAAATTCATCATTGCATGGTTTAGGTGGGCTCTATAAGTCTTGATTCTTTTATTAAAATTTTGATATTATAATTTTACTACGCATAGGTTTTTTAAAATTTTCAATACACCCCAAGAAATCATCTTCAAGAAACCCTATAAAATCCTCAAAAGACACTTCTTCATCTTCTCCATGGAAGTGTGCACCTTGTTTAGAGCTTCATGAGTGGATGAATGAATGAACAAATGAGGAGCACCTCCTTCTATTTCTAGTATTCTTAAATCACTTTCTGGGTCAACCTAACATTATTCAATATCCTGAAAGGGCCGACCTAAAATTCTGGTTGGACTAACTTTACAAGTCATTTCATATCTCCTCATTCCTATGGAGTTAGAGGGAGCTCATATACTATTGGAAAGGTCTTGGATTAAGATTTCCAACCATGTAACTTATGTTCCCATTTGAGCTACGTATTCAGAGTAACAATTCCTTTAAATATATGGTATCCAAACTTAGCATCAAAAATCCAAAAACAATATTTCCAACAATCTCCAACTTGTAATCTTTATCTTGGACATCTGTAATCTCCCCTTGCATTTCACATCAATGAAAACAATATTTCCAATAACATCCCCCTTTTTCATTAATGGAAACCTTTAGTCAATTATGCAACAAAACTGTAAATACTTCCCTATCTGCAACTCCTCTTTTGCCTACAATTCTCCCTCTGCAATTCTCCCCCCTTGACATCAAAAGGGATGCTCCCCTTGTGCTTGTGATTTTCATCAATATTTTTACTTCATTGAGTATGTATACATTATTTGAGGTTCTTTTTGTTGTTTCCACCAATCTGCTTGAGCTTTCTTTTCTTATCTCACACTTTTGGGAGTTGAAGGTGAGAGTGTATCTTTGATCACACATTTTCCTGACGATAAGAAGATTATGCTTCAAGTCCTCAATAAATAAGACATTTTTTGCTTTAGTCTTCTCATGTCCAACGCTAACACTACCTCATTTTTCTTCTTTTAAGGTGAGAAACTTCGACTAATCCCCTATCATATGTCTCGAACATTCTCTTTCAATATACCATTGGTTCCCTTTATCTTGAGCATAGAGTACAAGTGCACATTCTTCCTTTTTATGTCCTTCTCTATAGCTTGTCTCTTTTGGGTCTTCTTGATTTTGCTTCCTTTTCCAAACATTTAAGTATTCTTCTTTTTGTTTGGAAATGAAATTTCTTCCTTGTTTTGCTTAGGAGCTCCTATCATGTTGCTTCTACAATAACGAGTTGTGTGCCCATAGTTATTGCACTTATAACACTCAATACCAAGTAAAGGAGCAAATGAGTTGTAATTTCTATCAGAAGATCCCTGGGAACTTATGGGACTGTTTCTCACATCATCATCCTTCGAGGTCTTATAAGAGTATCTACTTCGATTCTCACATGATCACTTTTTACAAATATGCTCTACGATCTATTATTTTATGAGCAAGAGAAACAATAGCCAAAGAATACTTTTTTATTCCTGGGTGTGAAAGATCTTCTTTAAGGAACTACTCTTCTGAACTTTTCAGGTTGTTGTTGGTCATCATTTTGACTCCTGCTATTGCTTTCATTGTTGATGGATCCTTTGAGAACATTCGCATATCTTTTAGGATTTTCTTCATTTTCCTTGCTTGCATCTTATTTAGAGGTCTTTCGATTCTCATCATAGCCAAGACCTGTTTTGATGAGTGGTGACCTTTGATGACTGATAATTTTGTTAAATGTTTCAGTTCAAGCTTTTGAGCAATTGAGCATTTGACTTTTCCAAATCCTTTCTTAATGAGACAAATTCAAATTCTAGCATCTCACGGATTTCTTCCTTCTCCTTGAGTTGACTTCTCACTACTTCTTCTATCATTTTTTCCTCTTCTAGTTGGGTCTTCAGGATGTCAATTGTCTTATGTGTTTCATCAAGATCATGATCCTTCCTTTCATATTCCTACATTTTCTCCTTCTGCTTTATATTCTCTTTCCTCAATATATCAATTTCTACTAAGGCACTAACTAATTTTCCTTCAAGATCCATATCAATATCTTCTTCTTCTGAATCTGGTTTATTATCATCACTTTCTTCATCAGTAAACTTTGTTTCCATGGTTTTGGAGAGAGATTATTCTTCATCATCAATATCTTTCCATGCATATGGACACTTAGTGACAAAATTTCCTATTCTATCACTATTCAAAGCAACTGAAGAGTAGCTTACCTTTGTATTTTCTAGGTTCTCCTTTTATCTTTCTCACATATTGTAGTTCTTAAGTCTCTAATTTACAGCTGGAACAATCATCTTATCTCTCTTCATAGATGCTTTGTAGCTTGTCCAAAATCTGTTTAGTTGTTGTACACTTCTTTACCTTTTCAATCATAGAATTTGGTAGGGCACTCAAAATGGCATCCATTTCTTTTGTATTGTTTTCTCTTGACTCCTTTGTAGCTGCATTTTTTGAAGGAGTGGTCGGGGTTGTATAACCTATCATAACTGAATCCCATGTATCTAACCCAAGGGTCTTCAAATATGTCTTCATTTGTATGCTCCATACTGCACAGTTTGATCCATCAAACAAAAGATATTTGTCTTAGAAGAGACCTTTCTCATTGTTATATGCTTCATCAACCTTGGTTTTGATTTCCATGTGCTCTCCTGAGATCTTCCTTCCAGTGGTTAAGTTGTTTCTGAAGAAACCTACTCCAATACCAATTGTTTGGATTATGGTTATACTGAGAGGGGGGGTGAATTAGTATAATCTACTTTTCCTTATCTTAACCATTCATCAATCATTCATGAAACAACAAATACACATAAGCTCAAATCACAGTACACAAGATATAACGTGGAAACCCTTTCGGGAGAAAACCACAAAACTTATCTTTATGAATTCATGTAGGAACCAACCTATAGGAGACACCAATCCCCTCAAATGAACACCAACTCAACAATATGCAGGCACCAATCTACTAGAGACACCAATCTCCTGAACTGAGCACCAACTCATTAAGATGTAGGCACCAACCTACTTGTTTCTATAGGTACAAGTATGCTATCATAATCAACCTCAAACCTACTCCACAATTATCTTTCATGTCCCAAAAATTTGCATTAGGTCACAATGGCCTAAGCTCTTGTCCATAGTCATGATAGTTTTTCAAATTGATGCTAAGGGTCAAATAATTGCCAAGCATGATGTCCAAGTTGGTAATAATGCAAAATTAGATCCAAATGGACAACATGGGTCACATCAAGAGAAAATTCCCAAGTATTGGTTTGTAATATTTCCCATCCAAATGAACTATCATGGAGGAAAATTACTAGTTCCCTAGGTTGGGGGTGGAATCATTAAAATTTGGAGTAAAGGAGATACAAGACCCAAAATGAACTTAGACTTACAAATTCACATTAAATGGGTCAATTAAATAATAATACAAAGAAAATAAGGTGGCATTGGATCATGAGGGCACATAAGAGGTTGTGGGACCCACATGTGGCAAGATTCCTCACTACACCTGGCATGATACTCTCACCAATTCGAGTTCAAGATGAAGGGTAACATACTTGGGGGATTTTAAGAGGTATTATTCATGGCATGAGTCATGTAAGGTCGAATTGAAGTGGAAGAATAACTCCCATGGAAGAGGAAGAGGCATCTTAGAAGAATTGTGACAATTGGAGCTAGATTCCCTAACTCCTATGACAACCATGATGAAGATTCTATGACACCTATGAAAAATTTCAGACCTGATTACTGACATATGACATATATTACATGTCAGGGCTAAAACTAGCCTCCAAGAGGGCACACAAGGGATTTATGGAAGCCAAGAAGCTTCCCCATTCGAATTGAGGGAAGATGGAGACTAGGAATTGTTGGACAAGTGGCACACATTGTAATCTCTTCCCAACTTGAGTTGGAATGAGGATTTTGGAAGGAATTCGACCCATGGAGGACTTGAGAAGTTTATAAAAGAGAATAAAAAAGAAGGAAATCATATTTTGATCATTTTTTATTTGCATCTTTGCAATTTGGAGAGCTTCTAGCTTGTCCATGCTAGTGGAGTGTTTACTCTACTTGCCTTAGTACCAATTTCGAGGGTGAAATATTCCCATCCTAATTGGAAATTGGAAGGTCCATTCAGACCTTTAATTTGGATATACAATGGATTTATTTGTTTCAGGTTAAATCTTTAGTGCATCTCCTGTTTCTTTCTTCTTCAACTTGTTCCCATCTCTACCTCACATTTCTCTGCATATTTTGGCTCTTAGAGGAAGGGTGCCTTTGGTGAGATGTTGATCTCTTTGTGAGAGTACCAGATACACCATTTATTTGTATTATGATATATATACTCTATATTTACTGCTCAGAAGACTCTCATGTCGAAATACGAAGTAAAACTATGTAAAAATACCAAACAATGCATAAATGGTGCCATTTTCCCTATATCTTGTTATGAGAGATTGAAGTTGCTATATTTCGTTTTGTATCAGTTCATCTCTATGATTTTTATTCTGTATGGAGATTCATTAATGTACTGAAGAATTTTCATATACATTACATAATCCTTTGGAACACAAATCTCGAATTTCATAGCAAGTGGTGAAGTTTCCTATCATTTCCCCCTATGTGAAGACATGTCCACAAACCTCTGATTTATGGGAGTTGCAGAAGCCTTTAGAAACTGATTAATGATGAATTTGGGTGACCATTGAAGTCCTTTAAATAATCCATGTCTATTTTCTAAAATTTTGGAGGGTCATACTGCATTTGGGAAGCCATTAGTGACCTCTACGCTTGGGGGTTTGAACCTCGAATTTACTAGTAAATTTCCCTCTTTTCTCCTGAAGTTAAATGAATGTTGCAGAAGTATTTTGAGAGTTTCCAAGGATCTATAAGCCTAATTTTTATGTCTCAATACATTTCCAACACTCTCAGTCCCAATTCGAAATCCTTAGGAGTCTTTTGGATCCATCTACCCTTGGGGGTTTCAACATCGATTTTCCTAGTAATTTTGCCTTTCATTCTCTAATTGTAAATGAAAGCTGCTTAAGTATTTGGAAAGTGTCCAAGCATATCATCGATGATTTAATGTGTCCAAATACATCTCAATCCACTCCATACACAATTCGAAAATATTTGGGATCATTTGGGACAGTTTGGGGCTTTACTAGTCCAAGTTTCGAAAATTGACTAAATTGGAAAAAATTTCAAATTGGGGACATTACATTATCCTCATATAAACTCCATAATCTGCTTCAAATATACTTCACAATCATCCTCAGATCGACTTCATAATATGCCTTTGTTATGCTTCATAATATGCTCTTATCTACTTCATAATATTCCTCTGGTCTGCTTCATAATTTGCCTCTGATCTATTTCATAATTTGTCTTTGATCTTAGCCTCATCCAAATAAGAACCTGCAAGAAAAAATCCCTTCCCCTTCACAAGGTGTGCCTCCTCCTCTTCAAATGTCCTAGAACATCCTCAAGAAAACCCAAGAAATCATCTTCAAGAAATACTAGAAAATCCTCAAGAGACAGTACGTATTCATATTCTCCTTGGAATTGCGCACATTTTTGAGATAGTGGATGAATGAATAAACAAATGAGGATAGCCTCCTTCTATTTATACTATTCTTAAATCACTTTCTGGGCCGACCTAACATTGTTCAATATCCTTGCAAGGTCGACCTAAAATTCTAGCTAGGTTGACTTTACAAATCATTTCATATCTCCTCATTCATGTGGAGTTAGAGGGAGTTCCATATATTGTTGGAAAGGTCTCGAAATAATCTTTCCAACCATGTAAATTATGTTTCCATTTGAGTTAGGTATTCAGAGAAAAAATTCCTTCCAAGATAGGGTATCCAAGCTAAGCATCAAAATCCAAAAACAATATTTCCAACAATCTCCATCTTGCAATCTTTATCTTGGAAATCTGTAATCTCCCCTCTCCTTTGACGTCAATGACAAAAATATTTCCAACAAAGTGTCACATCCCGGGAAGTTAAGCGATGTTGGAATCCTCCCTGGAACCCTGTTCTGATCTGAAGAATTACATAATAGCCCTAGGAGCCACACAATGATGGAAGGCTCAGATGATGCGTTGGTGGACTATGAGCACAATCCAAATAAATTCCAAGATTTTTTATCTAAAGGCGAATTTGTGTGAATGGACTACCCATATCAATGTGAGATTTATTCGAAGATCTCTCCCTCGTCCGTGAGTAATGGCAAAGACAACATTGTCTTGTTTGAAGCGCAAAAGTACGGCTCTAGTTTTAATGCCAAATGAATCCTTAGCAATCGAAGTAATGGGGTCTTTCCAAACCCCAATCTCTCTCTAACATTTCTAGGTTCTTCCCTATCAAATCCATTAAAATATAGCTACAAGGAAGGGTTTGTTTCAAGACCGAAGGATATGGGAAGAAAGGCTAGTCATAACCATAAGAAGAAGTGTATTAGGGAGTGGGTAGGTTCTATGCAAATGGTGGTCAGGAAGGACTTGGAGGTAGAGGATGTGGGGATATTTTATGGAATGACGGTGGTGGGTAACTTTAATAAAAAATCATCGAAGGGGGCCGCTCTATCTAGGTGTATGGAGAACAGTTGGAATTCGATGTTGGGTTACTTACCAGTTTTCCATGTTCTCATTCGAGGGTGGATGGTGTTTATATTTCGCTCGCTAGAAGACAGTGTCAATATCTTGCAAAAGAAATGGATTTGGGGTCCCTCGGGGTTGTTTCTATGCAACTAGGAACTAGGGTTCAATTCATCATATGAACCTAGTGTAGTTATGAAGGTTTGGGCAATTTTACCTAGCCTCCCACTTGTTTTTTGGATGTCGAAGACATTGAAGTCTATTGACAACAAGATTAGGATTTTTTCATGCCTGGAACCCAACTAGGAGAGAAAGGCAGATAGGAGGTGGGCATGGGTCCAGGTGGAGGTTGATATCATGGAGGAGCTAGTGAGTAACATCAATATGGTATTTAGTGATCAAATCTAGCACCAAAAATTTGATTATTGGTGTCTGTCATTTCATTCCTTTTCCTATGACGAGGTGGGTCATATTCAAAGTCAATGTAAAAAGGTTTCGCCTTTCGGAGGTTCTCTGGCTAGGAGATGGGTCAAAAAATCCAGGTGCTTGTTGGATGATGGAAATCAATATCCTCCACTAGAGGAGGGTGCAATAAAACTAGGCCGAGATGTGGAAGAAGCTGATGTGGAACTAGCAAAGCAAATCTAGTCTCAACAAGCTACTTCGATTGGTAATATTCTAAATGCTCCAATTCTTGTTTTTCTTTTCCCTGATATTTCTACCTCCTCCCCCTATTAGGACAGGACCTATCCCTCCTTCTCCCCTAAATTCACCCCTTATCATGGGTTCTTCGTACATACCCCCCTTCCCCCTCTTTAGCCTCAAATCCCTTCCCTCCTTGTTCCCTAATGATGGCTCCCAGTTTCGGCTCTCAATAAAATCCCCCCCTCCATGTTGATAATCCTGTTAGTCCCCCTTCGGTTCTTGGTGAATGTATATGATTGAAGAGATCTCTAAATGAGCCATATCCATTAGTCGAGGATGAGGTTACTCCTCCCCAAAAAACTAATATGCTTTGAGATCTTGTCCTTGAGGAAAGGACTCTTCCTCTTTCGAGGGTTTAGCGTTGGATCCTTTGCATCCAAATCCAGTTTGTAGGAAGTATCAACTCCTCAAATCCCAACAACATGCGGTTCAAGACATTCAAAAAGGGAAATAAGCTACCATCTTCGTGGCCCTTAGAGCAGGGAAAGGCCTCAAGAATCCCCCACTATGACTATTCTATCCTTTAATGCTGGAAGGGTTGAGGGTGCCCATAAAAAGATATCCCTCAAAAGGCTCGTTCGGAGTCACAAGATTTATATCTTGCTAATTCAAGAAACCATGTGTGATAGTTATAAGGCCAGATTTGTTGTGGAGCCCTGGATAAAAGGATGGTCTTTTTGTGTAATGGATGTTGTGGGTCAATATGGAGGTTTGTTAACTAGGTGGAGCTCAGAATGCAAAGCATCCTCTTCAACATCATTTTCCTATGCCATATCTATCACTTTGGATATCAAAGATACTAGATGCAGTCTAAATGTGATAAACATTTATGGGTCATAGGCGGATAGAATCTTGTTTTGGGAAAGGCTGGCGGAAGTCAGTGTCTTTAATAATCTTAACACGGTGGTTGGAGGGGATCTAAACTTCTCGACTTCTCTTAGAGAATTTTGGGGGTCCAATCTGAGGTTGGATTCGCAAGGTGGCTATTTTTTGTCGTTTATGGAGAATCATCATTTAGTTGATATGGAACCTATCAAAATGGTTCCAACTTTGAGAAATTTTCAAAAAAATGATGAGGTTGTTGCTAAACGTCTCAATAGGTTTCTCGTCTTGGAACCCTTATTGGGAGGTAAATTTGTGTGGAATACGTGGGCCTCTGAAGGAGGTATGCCTGATTATCTCCATATTCTTCTTTCAAAGTGTTCTGGAGGGGGGGGGGTAGTTAAAACTGTGCCACTTAAATTCAATCCCATCTAGCTGGAGGATGAATATTTCCGTTCTCTAGTGGTTGAGAATTGGGTGCAAATATCATATACCTTTGTTTCCACCTTTAAGGTGAAATTCATGCAAAACCTTTCTAGGATGAAAAAGGTATCGAAGCAATGGCTCAAATATTTTACGGAGAAATCTTAGATTAAGCTCTAGGAGGCTAAAGAAATTATTTCTCGGATTTACTCTTATGTGGACGAGGGCTCTCTTTCTAACTCTCAACTACACCAGCTCAAATATTTTGAAGTTGTCAAGCATGAGATTCTGGCCAAGGAGGAAAAGACTTGGATATTAAAGAGAATGGATTTGTGGCTAAATGTTGGAGACAACATTTCAACAAAAAAATCATCAATATGCTAATTTAGGCAAAGGCATAAACATGATTTGGGGTATTCAATATGTCGACAGCTCTTTGGTTAGCTCATTCCAGGGAAAGGTAGAGGTAGGTGTTTGCTATTTCCATTCATTATGCCAGGATCCCAGAGCTTGTCCTATGTAGGAAATCCAACAAGTCATATCAAAATTTCCTCCTTTTTTCTCCGACAAGATCAATCAATCTCTTTGTGAGGAGGTATCTGAAGTGGAGATTCAAGCAACTCTTTCCTCAACGTAGAAAGGAAAAAACTTGAGATCGGATTTTTTGTAGGATTCTATGATATCATTAAGAAATACCTTCTAAAGGTGATTAAAGAGTCTCATTTATCTGGGAAATTGATAGGATCGTTCAACTCCACGTTTATAGATCTAATCCCTAAAAAACAAGACGGAGTGTCTTTTGGGGACTATAGGCCTATTTCTTATTGTAATGTGATCTACAAACTAATTGCGAAAGTGATTGCTAAAAACCAATGCTTAGTGACATTATCTCAGATGAGTAGTTTGATTTTCACAAGCATGGACAAATCCATGATGTCATAGTAGTAGCATTCGGTCAAAAAAATGAAGCATCAAGCGACTATTCTCAAGTTCGAACTATCCAAGGCTTATGATCGTATAAGTTGTACTTTCCTAGGCTTGGTCCTCCTTGAAATGGGAATTCACCTCCCCATGGTAAATTGGATACTAAGATGCATTTAGTCTATTGTAATACCCCCAATTTTGACTTGGAATGTATTTAATCAAAATTATGTGAATGATGTAAATATGCTAGTATGGATTCCTAGTGTGGAGCTCAAGGCCAAGGCCCAACTAGTGAATGGCTAGGCATGTATGATGTATATATTTTGAGTTGGACCATATGATTGGCTTATCATGCCAATTCGAAATATTTGTAAATATTATGTTGAAAATTAATAAAATGGTCCAAGATGACTATGTAAAGAGCACTAGAGGGGCTATGAGGATGGGTGACATGGAGGATCCATGTGGGAAGAAGGTATGATGTAGACTTGCCACATCAGAATCGCGCACAGAAGGTTGCTTAGGATGAAGTGCAAGGAGGATGAAGATCTGGCCGTCGAGTGTTAGGGCAAATCAACAGTTACAGTTTATTGCACATAGGCAAATTGTGCAATGGTTAGCAGTGGGAGGATGAAGATATGACCGTTGGATGAAGAGGAATATTGGCGATCGAGGAACATCACGCCATGGGAACATGTGTGGTGATTAATGGTAGGTGAGAAGAGATCTGAGAGTCCAATATTATGGAAGATCAATGGTCTAGACTCATCGCGCATCGGTAAAGTGAAAAATGGATAAAAGTGGATGAGGGGTGCATTGTGCCCAAAACCACTTGGGGAACGTGTCACTTTTTGATTGACAACGCCTTCCCAAGAGTTGTTTTCCAAAATCGCTTTGCGAGGGCGCGTTACCACTTTTGGTAACGAGGAAAACCGTTGGCGTGCTCGTGCCCAAGGTCGAGTGGTATGGTGTTGTGGCGACCTAGTGGTGGGAAGAAGGTGACATGGTGAAGCCCCGGGGTGACAGGTCGGACTTGTCCGACACCTCAGGAAGGACGGGTTGGGCCACGTCAGTACCTTGCCAGGTCAGCAAGCCCCCTTGACCCCCATTTTTTCTTATCAACAAAGTTGGATATGGAGTTTAACGGCAGCCATTGGAGTACCAGAAATTTGGTCATATTTTGGTTTGTGAGAGTGTATTACAGAATTGCAAGATTTTCTAGTCTGGAAGAAAGTTGAGAAACACAAAAGTAGTGAATTCCATAATTTTATAGCAGGTAACTGGAGCACCAGATCAGAGAACTGAAAATTTCTGAGTAATCCTCATGATATGTATTATCTAATCTATCAAAGAAGTTGTTATGGTTCTCCATGGGTGATATTTTGTAGGTGTCTGAAGTTGGGCTCTGGGTTAAATGCACCTATAAGAAAAGTGCAGAATTTCGGCCAAATTAACAATTTTGAGGGACTGTAACTATGTCCTTGGGAAATAGAATTGAGCATGCTTATAATCATTGGAAAACTTATCCAAAGGGGAACAATTTTATAGAGAGAAATTATGAATTGGTGACTCATATGCTTCTATAATTTGATCAGAAAAGTGCTTGTAGCCATAATTGACAAAAACTGTCAATATGGGTAATTCCTAGAATATATGAAAATTGATTCTTTATTTCCTGAGAACTTAATAAATCTAACAACTGTGTTATATGAACACTTTTGCGGATTCATAATCATAACATTGAGTGTTAAGGGGCCCACGGTGAGTATAGTGTAGATTGGAAAATATTTTGTCTTGGTTGGGACAAGAGGGTCATCATCGTGGATGATGCATAGGATCCTTAAAATATACAATGGCGGAGAATATATAGGTTGAGAATGAAGAGATAGAATCCAATGGTACAAGAAACCAAGTTACTCCCCCAGATATTGCAGAAACCATGAGGAACCTAAGGGTGGAGTTGCGGAGTTATAGAGAAGACAATGAGAGGTTGATTAGAGCTCAAGAAGAACAAAATCAGTTGAATGCAACTATGATCCAAAGTTAGACAGACATTTAGATAAATATTAACTCTGTACATCACTCAGAAAATCAGGAAAATATTGGCAGTGTCTCAAGGAGGCATTCTCACATGTTAATTTTTCAGAATTTACTTCAATCTGATCTAGGATCTTAACTGAGAGAACAACATGTACAACATATCTATAGCATATCAATCATGAACACAATAATGCAAGCACACAAGAGACATATAGTTTACTTGGGGAAAACCATAAAGGTGAAAAACCCCAATAACTTCCTCAGAGATAGATAGAGCAATGATACAACCCAAGCATAAGAGATAGACATCTCCTAGCAACAGCTTCTCCTCCTCCACAAGTGTGCCACTCTCCCGAGAGTGTGAGAGAGAATAGAATGATGAAATAGAGTGCCTCCCGCACTCTATTTATACTTGACTTGACTTGCCTAATAAGCTTTACTAGGTCGGCCTTAACTTAACCACATAACATAATACTGACTGGATCGACACCCAATAGGGTGGTCTAATAACCCTTTGACCCACATGGTCGACCCCCAATAGGGTGGTCTAATAACCCTTTGACCCACATGACTTATACAGGGTCGACCCCAACAAGGTGGTCTAATAACCCATCAAGTATAATTTACGACACTTACAATATAAATGACGACACTTCCGTATAGAGGAATAATAACATCTCTATAGGAATACAAACACTTTCGTATAGAAGAATAATACCATCTCTATAGGAGTACAATATACATATATGAAATACATTCTGAAGTTACATATACATCAACACTCCCTCTTAACTAGGAAGGTATTTCTTGACACAGATCATCTAGCACAAGTCTTCTTCTCTGGATCATCGTCATCGATGCATCGTCCTCGAATCATCGTCATCGTCACTGCTGCTGCTATCTCAATCAATCTCTGAATCTACTCGTCATAGGAAGTTCTACAGAGCCAGTCCTTTTTCATACTGGATGTAGGCCCACCACCTGTAGGTCTTCATCATCACTAGCCATACTATGGAATCCTCAAGACTTATTACGTGCATCACAAAACCTAGCGGTAGCATCCCAGGCTGTTATGAGCACACAGCTCTACCTGTCGGATCTCCCAGGAGCACATTACATGTGACCCATCACAAAACCTGGCTGAAGCATCCCAGGCTATTACGAGCACACAGCTCTACCTGTCGGATCTCCCAGGAGCACATTACATGTGATCTCACCACAAAACCTGGCTGAAGCATCCCAGGCTATTATGAGTACACAGCTCTACCTGTCAGATCTCCCAGGAGCACATTACATGTGGTCCACCACAAAACCTGGCTGAAGCATCTGAGGCCTTTTTCATCCTGTCCATATCTCCCAGGAGCATATTACATGTGGTCATGGCAATGCCTCGAAAGAGAATCTGAGGCCTTTTTCATCCTGTCCCGATCTCCCAGGTCCACTTACATGCCATAGGACAATGCCTCGAAAGAGCATCTGATGCCTTTTTCATCCTGTCCAGATCTCCCAGGTCTACTTACATGTCCTCCTAGAGAAATGCCTCGAAAGAGCATCTGAGGCCTTTTTCATCCTGTCCAGATCTCCTAGGTCTACTTACATGCTCATCTGCACAACCTGTCCACGGCCACAGAGTCTCAACCTGATACTCTCCATACATCAACCTGATGTACACATGATCATCCTGATCATCATCACTGCATCGTCCTGATGCATGTCATCTGGAGAAGCTCGTCATCCACGATCATCCCGATCATCATCACTGCATCGTCCCGATGCATTTCATCTGGATAAGCTCGTCATCCACGATCATCCTGATCATACAATGCATCTACTTGATGCATACCAAGTATCATCATACACAGTGTATCCACCTAATACATACATAGATACATGATCCACACAATGTATCTACCTGATACATATCAACATATATGATCTACCTGATCATACAACGTATCCACCTAATACATATACAGATACATGGTCCAAGCATCCAACATGATGCATACATACATAAATGATCCAACTAATCATATCCAGCATCCAACATGATGCGTACATACATAAATAATCCAATTGATCATATCCAACATCCAACATGATGCGTACATACATAAATGATCCAACTGATCATATTCAGCATCCAACATGATGCGTACATATACATACAAATGTAAATGATCCAACTGATCATACAGAGCAGAAACTAGAACATCATCCTGATGCTCATCATCCTGCGCTTACATCCACAGCCATGTGAAGGATCCCCCTTCCACCATGCTAGGAATGGCTACAACAAATGTCTCCATCACTTCTTCCTCTAAGTGTCGTCGATCTGAAGAACACCAAGCCTCTCTCTGAAGTACTTGAACTTCACTCTGGCTAGTGGCTTCATCAATACATCTGCAATCTTCTCATTTGTCGCAATCATATAGGAGCTTCACTGCTCCTCTCTGCACCATATCCCTGATATAGTGATATTTGATCTCTATGTGTTTCGACCTGTCATGGAACACCGGGTTCTCAGACAGCTTCACACAACTCTGGTTGTCACAAAATATACCAGTAGCCTCCAGCGATAGATAAAATAACTCAGACAGTAACTTCCGAAGCCATACTGCCTCACAACTAGCCGAACAGGCTGCAACATACTCTGCTTCGGCTGTACTCAGTGCTACACAGGATTGCTTCCTACTAAACCAAGAGATCACACCTGATCCCATACTAAAGCAGCACCCAGAAGTGCTCTTTCTATCTGCAACACTGCCTGCCCAATCTGAATCAACATAACCCTGTAGGTTAAACTTTTGATTCACATCATACTTGAGCCCATAATCAACTGTACCCTTCAGGTACCTCAGAATATGCTTTACAGAAACCAGGTGAACACTCCTTGGATCCGTCGGGAACTGGCTCAATGTGTTCACCACAAAGCAAATATCTGGTCTCGTGTTCGTCAGGTACATCAAGGACCCAATCATCTGATGATACATAGTGATATCAACTGGCTTAGATGAAGCATCACACAGAAGCTTCATGTTTGATGCCATAGGTGTGGCCATGGCCTTGCAATCCATCATCCCGAACCTCTTCAGGATCTCTACTGCATACTTCCCTTGTCCAAGGAAGATTCCATCTGCACTCTGCCACACCTCCATACCTAGAAAATAGTGCATCATCCACAAGTTCTTCATCTCAAACTCGGCAGCAAGATTCCACTGCGTGTCGAAAATCAATCTATCTTAACCTGTAATAAACAGGTCATCCATATACAAAAGTAGTATCACTGGTTTTCCTTCCTCAACCTTGTAGTAAAGGTTGGAATCCGCTTTACTCTTGGTAAAGCCCAAACTGGATAGAAAGCTGTCTATCCTACCATACCAAGTTCTGCATGTATATGATTCCCTGTCATGTGTCTCAGAACCAAGTGGTTGCTCCACATACACTTCTTCTTCAACTACACCATTCAAGAAAGCTGTCTTGAAATCCATTTGGTGTATCTTCCATTTCATCACTACAGCCAGAGCAAGTACGAATCTAATGGAAGTGTATCTGGCTACAGGAGCAAAAGTCTCTATGCTACCACCTGTAGCATGCTTGATCTTGTAGACCCTCTTGGAATTCACAACAAACTCCCCTTCAGGTCTTGGGACTGCATCCCAAACATCTTCATGATCGACTCATACTCCTCGATCATGGCATTCTTCCCATATCTTGGGAACTTAAAAATATTCAATATTTTCAATAGATAACTTTTTTGCTGAACAAATGTTGTAGTCCTTCTTTTGTAGGTGATGGTATACGATCTTTCCTACACAACAAGTTAAATTGCATGATTAGAAAACATCTCATAGTTTTCAGAACAAATTCTTCCACATAAAGAAATATGTCATACAGTCATGCAATTATCTTAGCCAATGCTTAAATACAACATTTATTCATATCCCGTAACTTTCTAGATGCCTTCCAATCTCTACCAGAACATTGTTAAGAGTGTGCACAACTCCCAACATGTCAGCAAAGAGGTTTCATTCTAGATAAGTAGCAATGGAATGTTGTACAGTGCCATAGGCCACTTACCCATGTATATTAGTAGTATACTGTTCATCAATGCAACTATTCTAATATGCATAATACACAACCTACTTCTAGGAACATGAGTATATACATTATTGAACAGTATTATTTAAACAATAAAATATGCAAGAAATGATAATTCAAATACTTATCTTTGTTTGTTTGTTGTGTTGACTCCCTTTCAGTCTTTGCTTCTTTTCTACAACTCCATTCTGATGTGGATTGTGAGAAGTGGTCAACTCCCTCTGAATATCTGCATCCTTGCAGAAACTACTGAAGTGTGCTCCTTCTTGATCTTTGCTTCCTTGCAGGAACAACTAGAGTGTGCTCCCTCTTGATCTCTGCTTCCTTGTAGGAACAACTGGAGTGTTCTCCCTCTTGATCTTTGCTTCCTTGATTACCTGTCCTTGAACTTATATCCATCACTTATGCATGCTTATTAGTATCATCATTGTCTTATCCTCGAGGTCTCATACATAATCACACATTCATTAGTATAATCTTAATACTATCAAAACATAATAATCTTAAACATGTATAGTCATGATCATTTCAAACACAGATAATAAACATTAGTATTCAAGGTTTCAGGGAAGTCTTCTTTTACTCATGCATATTCTTATTTGATCATAGGACTCTTCTGGTTAGTTAAATCATCAATCAAGATAAGAGACATAAAATGCATAAACCCTTGATTACTTACATTTCTAACTTTATGAATAAACATAACCAATCATACCAAGTATACTTATATAAGGGATCCTAACACAAGGTAGGATTCTAACTTGATATAGGAAAAAAAACATACATGGATTGGTATGTTAGCTAGTTAGGTCTAACATACCCACATGATGTCTTCTTGTTCTCTTCAATGACTTGTGCTAGTAACCTGCATATCTCATAGGTTAACCATTATAGAACCAAGTTATACATACCTCGTAAATAGATCTTCTAAGTGATTCATGACAATGGATGAATCTTTGTCCTCATGTCATCATGATCATATGTTCTTGAACTAGAACATGATTTGTCTTTTTTGGTGTACCTTTCATGTTAGCGGACAACATAAACCTCATACAACACCATAATGCATTAGTACAATCATAAGTGTCAACACCCTAATCAATTAATGCATTCATAATTTTATTAAGGTGATACGACAAGTCTAAATTTAATCAAGATTGTACTAACTGTAATAACATGAAGACAAACACACCATAAACTTAATCATGAACAAATCTCGAAACATACCTAGATGAGTCATACCTGTCGAGATTTCTTGAAATCTTCTTATGTAAGGCATTAGCGTCATCTCCCTCTGAAACAGGAACTTCTTCACTTATGCAGGTGACCAATCCATTCTCTTCTAGGATTAACCCAATCCACTTGATTTGCAGGAACTGGATCTGGAGCTGGATTAGGGTTTGTCAAAGAAACCCTAAAAATTCAAACTTTGAATTTCAAACTTTCGAAAGGATAGAAATATGCGCCTTGATGAGATGATCAAGCTGGTATACTCATAATTTGAAAAATGCAAAGTTTCACCCCTCAAATTTGCCTTTGACACTTCCGGATTCAGTAGACATTACCGCGAACTACGGTTTCATAAAGCCCACCCTTCTGCCCAATCAAAAGGTTCGATCCAAAGCTTTAAGCTTCTATTTTTCTAAGGAGCTTCCAGCCATGGTCACAGATTTCAAAAATTTCCATTTTTGCAGAAGCCCTAATTTTCCACTTTCCGATCAAAGTCCCGAACTAGGGTTTGATCAAGCCCGGCCTTCTGCCCAACCAAAAATTCTGATCTTGGTCTCTAAATTTCGATTTTGATGAGTATCATTCATCCGTAGTCTCCGATTACAAAAATTCCAACTTTCTCCGAAACCCTAAATTCCGGAAGCCATGAATGAAGGTGCTAAAAAATAATTATATTTTGACATAAATATGTACCTGATTGTTTCTGGTGTAACTCTGAACTTTTCGATCCACAGGGTCTGAAAAATTTTCCTCTCATAGCCCTACTTGTCATATTTCCAACCCCACAGGTCTAACCTCAAATGGATTCTCTGAGAGAGAGTTATGCCAAGTGTCGCAACGTGACCTGTTTATGGGATAAAATAGGAGAGTGAACTTGTACGGCGTGCCACGTGTCGCTAGTTCAGTTTCGGCATCTAAAAACATTACCTGAGAAAGTAAAGTCCATGCACTACCTGTCACATTTTACGAAATTTCATTTGTAGCTTCCTATCCCAAGTTATGACCTTTTTTCCAAGGTCACCTGATTATGACTGAGATCTGGAAGAGGCAGAAACCCTATATTGTACAGATCATAAATCACAAAGTACAACGAATTAGAGGTTTTCCTTTGGACACAAGGTACATGGGGATCTTAGCTTCTCCCCATACGATTTTCAGACCCTGAAACCTTGCCAAAATTTATTTATAGCGAAAGTTCTACAATGACTGGTTTTTTCTATATCAAGCCCGAGCTTCGCAATTGCAACAAGTGTCATACATGCCATACCATGCCTTCTTTCAGGCTAGCTCTGATACCATGTTAATTTTTCAGAATTTACTTCAATCTGATCTAGGATCTTAACTGAGAGAACAACATGTATAGCATATCTATAGCATATCAATCATGAACACAATAATGCAAGCACACAAGAGACACAGAGTTTACTTGGGGAAAACCATAAAGGTGAAAAACCCCAATAACTTTCTCAGAGATAGATAGAGCAATGATACAACCCAAGCATAAGAGATAGACATCTCCTAGCAGAAGCTTCTCCTCCTCCACAAGTGCGCCACTCTCCCGAGAGTGTGAGAGAGAATAGAATGATGAAATAGAGTGCCTCCCGCACTCTATTTATACTTGACTTGACTTGCCTAATAACCTTTACTAGGTCGGCCTTAACTTAACCACATAACATAATGTTGATTGGGCCAACACCCAATAGGGTGGTCTAATAACCCTTTGACCCACATGGCCGACCCCCAATAGGGTGGTCTAATAACCCTTCGACCCACATGACTTATACAGGGTCGACCCCAACAAGGTGGTCTAATAACCCATCAAGTATAAGTTACGACACTTACAATATAAATGACGACACTTCCGTATAGAGGAATAATAACATCTCTATAGGAATACAAACACTTCCTTATAGAGGAATAATACCATCTCTATAGGAGTACAATATACATATATGAAATACATTCCGAAGTTACATATACATCAACATCACAAGAGGTCCCATAGTTCAAGAAGGATTTCTAGAGATAGGTCATATACTCCAGAAATCTCTTCTAATGAGTCATCTAACTCTAAGGATTCCACTAAAGGGTCAAGCTCTTCATCTCATAGGAAGAAGAGGAAGAGGTCTTCCAAGAACAAATTACATTAATAATTTAGGAAGGCCAAACCTCCCACATTTGATGGTAAGATAAAATATGGTCAAGAAGCTCAGGCTTGGATTCTTGGGAAGAGGAAGTATTTCCAAGTCCAAGACTACTCAGGAAATATGAAGGCCAGAGTTGTTATATTCAATATGAATGGAAGAGCATCTATATGGTGGGATCGCCTTAGGTAAGTGAAGAAGATCAATGAAAGGAAAATTGTTTGGAAGCAATTCAAGAAATACTTCAAGCAAAAGTACCTCTCTGATAGGTACTATGATGAAAAAATTAAAGAACTCCATGAGCAGAAATTAGGCCAAATGACTATGGAAGAATATGCAAATAATTTTTTGGAGCTGCTGAGATATGTCAAGTATATCAGAGATGATAAAGTCAAAATTCATTGTTTTCTAAGTGGGTTGCCTCAGTCCTTCAAAGATAGGATTGAGTTTGATGAGCCTCAAACTCTAGATGAGACCGTAAGAAAGGCCAAGCATTGTTATGATCAAGCCAAAAGCAAGCCAGATTTCCATAAAGCATGGAAGGACAAGAAGAATGAGAATTTTGAGTAAAGGAAGAAGGGGTTCAATCCTCCTCATTTCAGAAATCAGCTAAGGCAACCCGCACAAGTTGTGACAAAGCCAACTAGGATGATGGGAGACAAGCCAAGAGAGCCAAGAGATCCACTTCAATGTTGGGGATGTGTAGAGGACCATTTGCTTAGAAATTTTCCACATTAAAATGGGAGTGCAAAGAAAATTCATAACATTCAAGAAGTTGAAAATGTGGGTCAAGTGGGAAGGACTGTCCCTAGTATTTATGTAGCACTAGAGGACCACCAAGAAGATCATCAATCAACTGTGGTTGAGGTTGAAGGTAAGATTTATAAGCAATCTATTTCTATTTTGATTGAACTTGGATCTACTCACAGTTATATTAGTCCTAAAAATTTTGAGATTTGTGCTTTTAAGAGAACCAAGCATAGTAATTCATGGTTGGTTCGACTAGCCAGAAGAACCAAGAGAAAAGTTAGTGAAATGGTGGAGAAATGTCCATTAGAAATGGGTGGATTGTCCACTTGTGTAGATTTGAATATTTTATGACTTGGTTCATATGACATTCTCATTGGAATGCACTGGTTGGAAGCACATGGAGTTAAACTTGACTACTACAACAAGAGTTTCGAGTGCATTGATGATGAAGAACACCCAAGGGTTGTGAAAGGAATTCCAAATAAAATTTCAGTTAGGAATATTTTATCCATTGACCTAAAGAAGTTTATTGGAAAGGTTGTCAATTGTATGCAACCCATATATTGGACAAAATAGAAAATGAAATTCCAAAATTGGAGGACTATCATGTGTTGCAAGAATTCAAGGATGTGTTTCCCGATGAAGTTCCAGGACTTCCTCCCAGGAGGGACATTGATTTCACAATTGATCTTGTGCCAGGAGCTGCAACAATGTCTAAAACACCTTACAGAATGAGTACACTAGAATTATTGGAACTGAAAATTCAATTGCAAGAATTATTGGAAAAGAAATACATAAGGCCAAGTGTGTCTCCATGGGGAGCACATGTACTATTTATGAAAAAGAAAGATGGTACACTCATGCTATGTATTGATTACAGGTAGCTGAATAAGGTGACAGTGAAGAACAAGTACCCATTGCCTCAAATTGATGATCTTTTTTATCAAATGAGAGGGGAAAAATTATTTTCAAGGATAGAATTGAGCTCTGGTTATCATCAGGTAAGAATCAAGGAAGAATACATTCATGAGACATCCTTTCAAACAAGGTATGGACACTATGAATTTGTAGTGGTGCCATTTGGTCTCACTAATGCACCAGCTACCTTCATGTATCTCATGAATAGCATTTTCCACAAATATTTGGACAAGTTTGTTCTTGTTTTTCTATATGACTCTAAGATGAAGAGGAGCATGAAGAACATTTGAGAATGGCTTTGAAATTGTTAAGGGAGCATAAGTTGTATGCAAAGCTAAGCAAATGTGACTTTTACAAGAGTAAAATTTTGGGTCACGTTATTTCAGAAGAAGGAATATCAATGGATCTGGAAAAGATTGAAACCATTATGAATTGACCAACTCTAAAGAATGTGACTGATGCGAGATATTTTATGGGTCTTGATGGTTACTATAGAAGATTTATTGAAGGATTCTCCATGGTTGCACACCCAATCACTTCTTTGCAAAAGAAGGGAACACAATTTGAATGGACCCAGAAATGTGAAGAAAGATTCCAATTGTTAAAGAAGTTTCTCGCAAGTGCTCCAATTCTGAAAATTGCAGACATAGAAAAATAATTTTTCGTGTGTACAGATGCATGTAAACAAGGACTTGGAGGAGTTCTTATGCAAGAAAATCATGTGGTGTGTTGTGAATCTGGAAAATTGAAGGAGCATGAAAAGAATTATGCCACACATGATTTGGAACTTGCAGCCATAGTGCACTCTTTAAAAATGTGGAGACACTGTTTAATGGGTAGAAAATTCGAGTTGAGGACAGACCATTTTGGTCTGAAATATTTATTTGAGTGACCAGCATTAAATGCTAGGAAAGCTAGATGGATGGATGGAATTTTTATGAGAGTTTGATTTTGAAATCAAACACATAAAAGGAAAAGAAAATAAAGTAGTCGATGCACTCAGCAGAAAGATGCATGGAATGCATGTGGTAGCCATCACAACTTGCTAATGAGATTTAAGACAACATATTGCCAATTATCTTGTTGAAGATGAATTTATGTGCAAATAAAAGGTAAATTACAGCATCAGAATTTTGAAAAGAGGTATGAAGGGTATCATTTGGAAGAGGATGGAATTCTTATTTATAAAAACGGAATTTATATTCCAAATGTGGCAGACTTGAAGAGAATTGTTATGGATGAAATCCATAAAATGTCATATTCTGCTCACCTAGGATATCAGAAAACAATTGCTATTGCCATGAAGCAATATTTTTTGCTATGGATGAAAAAGGATATTGTTGAGTATATATATAAATGCATGAAGTGTCAACAAGTGAAAGTTGAGCATCAACACCCAGTAGTCAATATTTTTTGCTATGGATGAAAAAGGATATTGTTGAGTATATATATATATATATATGCATGAAGTGTCAACAAGTGAAAGTTGAGCATCAACACCCAGTAGGTTTGTTGCATCCTTTGCCAATTCCAGAATGGAAAAGGGAAGTAATTTCCATGGATTTTATTACAAGTTTCCAATGACTATGAAACAACATGATTCTATCATGGTTGTGTTGGATAAATTGTCAAAATCAACACATTTTATACCGGTTAAATCCACATATAAAACAGATGCCATTGAAAATATTTTCATGAAGGAAATTTTCAGATTGCATGGATTTCCTAAGGCAATAATTTCATACAAAGATACCAAATTTACTTCAAATTTATGGAAGAGCATTTTTGCATACTTGGGAACACAACTGAATTTTAACACTTCCTACCATCCACAAACAGATGGACAAACTGAAAGAGTAAATCAGATTCTTGGAGACATGCTTCGTCTGTATGTGATGGACAAAGAATCCAAGTGGGAAGATTATATACACTTGGTAGAGTTTGCATATAACAATGGCCAGCAAGCTTCGTTGGGCATGAGTCCATTTGAAGTTTTAGATGGCAGAAAGTGTAGGACACTAGTGACATGGGATAATCCAGTGAACAGAATTTTAATTGGGCCGGAATTGCTTAAGGAAATGGAATGAGAGGTGTTGACACCAGGTCTAAAGAAAATTGACATTTTTGATAAAAGGTCCTAAGAAAAAGAATCATCTCTAAAAGGGTTGAAATAAAGATTTTTATATAAAAATACATTATAAAAACCCATGTTTATAAAGTCCGCCAACAAATTTATGGATAGGTTAAGCCCCGGTCAGGTTTCGTCGGCGGAGATAGCATAGATCCAAATCAACGGTCTATATTAACCCCGCGTCGCCAAAGTGATCGTCAACAAACGGTGGAGGGTGGTAGCGGACATAATACCACCAAGGCACGTGTCCCACATTCATTCATCCGCGCTTGGAGAGAGTGGTATCGGAAACCACCATAACACCGCGCGGAACCACCCATTACAGAAAGATGGGAAAGATCTCTTACGTGGCAAGGTGGGACCTAACAGGTGGCGAACAAGGAATGGATTGATAAGACCGTGGCACGTGGCACTATACTTTGCATGGATCGGAAGGCCAATACATGTTTCAATCAAATCAAAGGCCAGCATTTCATCCGCGGCCAGGAACATGCGCACGGAATATAAAGGAGAGCGGTCGCGGAGAATAAACCGCCTTGACAGGTGTCAGCAGATGGTGCATCCGCGCGGGTAGCAAACCGGAGAAGGAAACCACCTTTTCGATCGCGGATACCGCCGGTGCAATAAAGATGGACAAGATCTGACGGTTCAAAATGATGGTTCAAAGATCAATGGTTGAAAATGACCCACGTTCGTAAAAGTGCAAGAAGGTTAAGTTTAAAAGGCTTATATAAAAAGAAAGGGCTCCACATAACGGCATTTTATATGTGTCGTTATCCTGGAGAGCTCCGAAGACTGGTGGAAGCCGGCGATTGCGACAGAAGGCGAAAAGCAAGCACTTACAGGTAGGGTCTGGTGACCTGTCACTCTCTTTAAACGGAAATTTGTTTAAAAGAAGCATCTAGATGGAGACTGTACAAGATATAGACGTTTTTAGGTCGAAAGATGCCCTAGAAGACCGAGATGAAGACGTTTTCGATACCCTTCTTAGGTTCCCAGTCTCCGATGTAAAAGAGAAGTTATCTGAGCTGTTAAAAGAGGGTATAGACCCGCATAGAGTTCACCAGTCGTCTCTGATAGCTTTTTGCCCTGACCAATTTCCTGTTTTCCCAGAATTCGTCTCCTGGTGTGCTGAAAACTATTCACAGGAAGAAAAAGTTGTTTTAAACAGTCAGAAAACTAGAGCCATCTGCAAAATTGAGCCAGCCGAAGTGTTTAGAGCCCTAGAAATAGATTTGCCCCGAACCCTCGACCCTGAAGTTTTTTCTGAGGTATCAATTATTGAAAATTTTCACCATGCCTCTCAGAGTGATAGAGAAGTGTTTCTGTCGACGTGTCTCAGACCAGAAACTAGCCTTTCTGAACTCCCTTATCCTTTAGATATCAACCTGTTTAATGTGAATACCCAGTTGGTCTTGACACTGTTGGCCGTAGTTTTAGGGTTAGATTCGGATTTGTATATAACTGAGTTTCAATTGAGTTTATTGTACAGAATAAGTATAGTCCAGTCGGGAATTGACGAAAGTCAAATTCCCCGACTAAATTTTGAAGCTTTCATAGCCGAAAGGATACATGACCAGATGGTCAATTTTTCCACACACAGACATTTCAGGTTTCAAGCATTTTTAATGAAAATGATTATGGTATCCAGCCAGGAAGAATTACAGTTCCCAGAGATTGTTTTTGCAACTCCACTGGAAAACAATATTTTCAATTTCATCAATTACATGCTCTCGACGATCTTTAAGATGATTTTCGGAAAAAATCTGCCTAGGGTATTGCCAGAAATGCAGGTATCAATGCAACTGAATACAGAGTATGCTACAAGAGACTGGTTTTTATCAAAAGATAGTACAGTGGTCAGATTGTATGGGTTCAAGCATAAACCCTATGTGCTACCAGCATTCCTCACCTTGAGGATTTTTGCCTTGGAGTTTTTAAGACAGAAATTGATTGTAGAAGATAACAATTTTTTAGTCCACAGACAAGCAACGGACATTAAGTACCCTTTCACATTAGGTCCGTTTACAATAAAGAATAAGAACGCTGCTGTATATATAGAGAAATTGTTAAAAGATATGAATTTCGAGACAGATGCAGCATTGGAATATGACCCATTAAATATCATATCCAAAAGAAGAATTGAACATCGTGTTAAGCCTCTGAATCATCAAACTGTTGAAGGGATGGCAGACAGAGCCAACTGGCTCGAATACAAAGAAGAAATTATCCCAGACAAGTCCGACATAGAAAGGTCATTGGAAGAAGCAATGGCAGAAACAGAAAGCGAAATCAATACTGCATTAGTAGGGTCCAAAAGACCTATACAGGACGTTATGATTATTGATGATGAAGAGACAGAAAAGGGAAAACGATTGAAAACTGATGAGTCACAGGAATTGGCAACTATTTCAGAAGAAGCAAAAGCTACAGAAAATGAAATACCCGAGGTTACAGTGAGGGAATACAATATTGAAGAGACCTCTGTAGGGGATGATGTAAATAGACCTAAAAATTTCATGGATGTATTTAATGAACATAGTAAAAACAAACAGGAATCTGCGAAACAAACAAGTCTATTGTTTCCAAAGGTCAGAAATATATCAAACAATGAAGTGAGCTTATTCACCAGCAGGAACATCAAAGAAAATTCTTTAAAATTTTCAGTTGTGACCAAAGACAAGATCTCAGAGATGAATGTAGATTTGTCGAAGATAAATGCCCCTGATAAAATTTTGTTACATAGACAGGCTAGAGAGGTTATATACTCAGACTATTTGGGAGCCACATTGAGAGCAAACAAACTAAAGAATTCAGTAGAAAAATTAAATAATCAGTTGAGGCAAGAAAAGGTAGAGAATAAGTCTCGACAACATCAAATTAAGAAGCTGCAAATGGACCTAACTAATAAAGATGGAGCTGCAGCTACCAAACTGCTCCAGGAGAAGGAAGAAATGATTTTAACATTGAGACGAAAGTTAAAAATCCCAGATGCTGTACTCATTCAAGGTGCAGAATTGACTATATTAGAAAAAGAGAAAGAAGAGTTATCTAACGAAGTCAATGATGTCACAGCTAAATTGTTAAAGCTGTCTGACGAAAAGGACTATTGGGAAAAAGAAAGGTTCATTTTGGAAGAACAGTTGGCAACAGTGAGAAAACAACTAGCAGAGAACAGTCAGCAGCAAGTACAGGCAGGCCCAGAAGAAGATAAAAATGGTGTAGATGGGATTTTACAAGCAATGTCACAAATAAGTTTAAAGGATAATGAAATCAAATTATTGAAGGCAGAAATACAGAAATTAAAAGAAGAAAATGAAGCAAAAGAAAAAGAAATAAAAACCTTGCAGGCAAATAATCAGGAATTGAGCAGTAATAATAAAGGATTGGCTGCTCATGCAACAGGACAAGCTGCTATGCAGGGATGTAAACATATGGTATGGGACCAGATCATTAAAGAAGTTGAAAAACTTAGGCCGTATCTGGATTATATAAGAGTTAAGGAAAAAGTAGCCAAAGATGCCTTCAACAGTTGCCAGGCAGTCAGGGAAAGCTTAAACAGAAAGCCGAAAGAAATAGCCCAGAGAGCAATTACATTTTTAAACAGTTTATCCGAGGCAGACCTGACGGCCATGAGTATAACAAACAGAATTTCTGTCATCACTTGGGCCAGAAGGATCTTGGGCAAATACTCCCATATCGAAAACATCGAGACCAAAGCAGGAGAAATAAGGAAGGAAGTAATCCAGTTCAAAAAGCAATTTGACAAGTTAGTGAACAAGGGATTCCCATCTTTCTGGAACGAAGATAATGAATTAATTCCTCAGAATGATTATAAAAGATTATTGTTTGATATCAGGATGGATCACCGAAAATTCCAGCAGATAGATCACATGCTCACAGGAAAAATCCTAATGGAGAAAATGTCAGGGGAATTTGAAATTTTAAATATGCTGATTTCAACTTGCGCAAACCTTCTTCCTATTTCTTATGCAGGTCATATCGAGATGCGAGTATTGGTGAAAGAAATGACCAGTTATGACCTACCCACGGCTGACCAGTGGAATTATGTAGAGAAGTACGGAAAGACCAGATATTCTGTTCATACTTAAATACATTTGAAATTCTTGCCATGTGGCAAAATGATGATATCCAAAAATCTTGCCAAGTGGCAAAAAGACTTTTTATTTTAAATTTGTAATATTATTTGAAAGACAGTTATGGGTTACTCGAAGACAGTTATCTTTAGTTAAATATTTTTAATTATTAGTTAGAAGAAGCAGTTATGTGGAGCTTCTTCTAAAAATTTTGTATAAAAGACAATGGAGGTCATTGTTGAAGGGGTTGGAAAATTTTTGAGAAACAAGTATGTTTTGAAGTTTATTTTTGAAATAAAGGCAGTACAGTGATGATACCTATCTTTTGATACAGAGATTCATGAGTTAATCAGTCTTGCAGTCTGTTATTTTCCTTATCCTTATATGTGCATGTTTATCTTCTTCGTTATATCTCCCATGGTGTTTTTCTTCTATATTTAAATGAACATTTGAAATAATTTGAGATTCATACTGGTTATGCCTCATTTTATCTGCATTTAAATATCCATTTTATTCTCCAAAGTTGACAATAGATTTATCCTGGATAGATACCTGTTGTCGATGGAATGTCTTTACTTCTTTCTATGTCGCCTGAAAAATCAAATTGACTGTAACATGATTACTATCTTGCCTCTGTGAAAATCTATATGGTGAAATCTCTTGCTGGTTTATTATACCTTCTGAAAGCTTTGACTCCATGCCCAATGTTTCTTGTTTACCCTTTTCGACCAGAAAATATCTTTTGAGAAATTTTAAGGAAACCTTTATATATTTTAGCCTTCATATATATATCCTGAGAGAGCCCTCTCTGGTAGAGAAAATGGCTAGTTCTTCTACCTAAAGCTTGGTTTGAAATAGGTTACCTTAGGTCTTATTTTCTTACAACCGGAATAAAATCTAAGTGCTAACATTTTGGCGCCGTTGCCGGGGAACGAAAGTGAAATTTTCCCTGGGAGAAACGACAAAGAAAGCTCAAATTTCTTGGGCAAGGAAGTTTGAAACAAGTTGGTTGTAGATATTGCCCTGGCGACTTCACTTGTGACAGTTTTTAGAAGTTTTGAGATTAAGTTGAGAAAGACATTGTGGCTACAAGAAGGAATCCCGGTTTGCAGTTCTTTTCGGGCGTAGATAATCCAGAAAAACTTCTCAAGACGGAGAAAATCAAAGGCAAGACGAAAGAAGGTATTTCCCAGTTTTCAAATATATTTCCTTCTTTGCAAGAACATTTGTTTGAGGAAGAAAATATTGGTTCTAGTGAAAAAATTTTGTTTAGAACTAAGTCAGATTCTGATTTGAGAGAAACAAAAGTTGATCCACAAAGTTTGTGGGACTATTCTTTAAAATCTGTTTGGGAAAATTTACAAAGATCTGAGAGGAAAGCACCTGAAATATCCAAAGCCCAAAGAATACCTGTACCGGGTAATAGACAACAGGCGACTGTAGTTGCACCTTATAACCCACCACCCATGGCTGCCAGATTTGCTCCTTTGGTTTTGCCAGCAGTTTTACATGATTTGCCTCAAAATTATGCACAGAGGATCTTTACTTTTGATAATGAGGGAAATTATACAGCACAGCAACATGTTGATAATTTCAGCGATTTTATTGATTTAGAAGAAGTAGATTTTGATGATGCTAAAATGAGGTTGTTTGCTCAAAGTTTGAGAGGTGAAGTGAAAAAATGGTTTAGAGCTTTGGCAGCTGGATCTATTGCAAATTATGATGCCTTTACAACCCTTTTTATTGAAAGATGGGAAGATCAGAAGAATCCTTCACAGGTATTGACCCAATACAACAATTTGAAAAAGGGAGGGTTTGAGTCAGTTCAGGAGTTTTCTGCCAGATTTATGAAAGTCTACAATTCAATCCCTACAGATATAAAACCTCCAGTAGGAGCAGCCAAGTTACATTATGCTGATGCTTTTGAAGGTGATTTTTCATGCACATTAAGAGAAAGAAGATCTACTACTTTGGCAATAATGATGAAAGATGCAGTAGAAGTTGAGGCTAATATGATGGCTTCTGGAAAAATGAGACATAGAGATATGGATAGAAAGAAAATTAGAGAAGATAATCAAAATGTGGCTTCTTCTTCTGCCTCTTCTTCCTCTACTGATATAAAGTTTGAAGCGATGATGAAAACTATGGAAAAATTGCTAGAAAGATTAGTAGTGGACAATAAAACTCCAAATAAAGAACCAGCCAAACCTCAAATCAGAAACCCTAACTTCAGGAGACCTTTTGTTCCAGCTGTAAGACCGAGAGGACAGCCAAACCCAAGGAATGCAGAAGACGATCAGATCCGACCTCCTTTTCCTGAAAATTATATTGCTGGAGAAGCTGAAGCCGAAATGCCTGAAGGGGATATTCATCATTGTGGTAGTTCTGATCCAGAAGTATATTTGACTAAACAAGAACATGATATGTTCATGGCAGAAGGAGAATGTTGTAGTTTGGAGATAGGAAGTGATCAATACCAGATTGGTTATCAAAACGCCATAAATGATCTTCAAAGAAAGATGAATCTGAGGAACCGAGATGTTGTAATTGACAAAGGGAAAGAACCAATAGGCAAGTCAAAAAGAAATGCTGATAAAGCTTCTACAAGTCAGTCTGAACCACAAACTAAAAGAAAAGAAAATGAAGATGTACCCAAGGTAATTCCAGACATCAAGAAAGATTCAATGAAAGAAAGTGATAAAAATTTGGTTCCTTTCAACATACAGAATGAAATGTCAAAAGTCAAGATTTCAGTACCCTTTAATGAAATACTGAAGAACAAGGAATACAAGGAGCAAATTTTCAAGATGATGCAGGTAGAAACTCGGGTGGAAGTAGACACTTTGGAGTTAGATGATGATAATCCTAATATCTGTTTAGGATCAAGAATGGAAGACAATAGTTTGGAAGAAGTTTCTCCTTTCTATGTGAATTTGGATATTCATGATAAAGTGGTACATAACTGTATGTTGGATTCCGGAGCTTCTCATAATTTGATGCCCAAACTTGTAGTAGATTCTCTAGGATTGGAGATCACAAGACCATATGATGACTTATTTTCTTTTGATTCAAGGAAAGTTAAATGTTTAGGGTTGATTAAAGATTTGACAGTCAATCTCAGTAAAATACCAGCCAAAGGTATTCTCATGGATGTGGTGGTTGCTGATATCCCTGCAAAGTTTGGTATGTTATTATCCAGGTCGTGGGCTTCAAAGTTAAAGGGAACTCTACAAATGGATATGTCTTTCGCTACTATTCCAGTGTTGGGGGTACACAGAAGATTGTATACTGAAAAGAGAGCTTCTTATTTGGTAAGTGATCTAAAAGAACCTGAGAAACATGCCATTTATGCTTTAGACACCGATTTGGGGTCTTGCATTTTGTACAATGATGTGGAATCTAAAGAAAAGATTGATTTAATTGAACCTAAAGAAAATAAGGAGGAAAAATTGTTAAGAGAAAAAATCAGAAAAGAAGGTACTTGGACCATGCACTTTGATGGAGCTAGAAGCAGGGAAGGAGCTGGAGCAGGAGTATGGATAATTACTCCTGACAGAGATTTTCTAATGTTTTCTTACCAATTGAATTTTGAGTGTACCAATAATGTTGCAGAGTACGAGGCCTTAATTCTGGGATTGAATGTGTTGAAGGATTTGAAAGCAAAAAAGATTGAGGTATTCGGAGATTCTGAATTGGTTATAAATCAAGTAAAAGCTATTTATCAGACCAAACACCCTAAAATGAGGTCCTATAGGAATGAAGTGTGGGATTTACTGGAAAACTTCTTTGATGAACACGATGTTATCTCAATTCCCCGAGTCAGCAATACTGTAGCAGATTCTTTAGCCACTGCAGGAGCTGCATTCAAAACTCCCGTCTTTTCTAAAAAGGAATATAATATCGAAGTCATACATAGACCATCTATTCCAGACAATGTCAAGCATTGGCAGGTCTTTGAAGATGACCAACAGATCAAACGCTTTTTGGAAATGACAGATGAGTTCCACTACAGATCTATTGACGCAGAAGGTGATGAGATGGGTCCAGACGAAGTGGATTCTCCGGAGGAAGCCGAAAAATTCAAACAGAGGATCGGAGGTAAGGATATTATTCAACTGAAGAATAATGTTATCCCTAGAGGTTTAATTCCTTTAGAAAAGTTATTTGATAAAAATGATGTAGTAAAGAATCCAAAGATTGAACCAAAGCCTGAAGATGTGAAGGATTATAATCTGGGTTCTGAAAAAGATCCTAAATTAGTAAAACTTTCAAAGAAGTTACCAAGAAAAGAAGATGATAAAAGTGTGGAAGTAATGAAAAGGTTTTCAGATGTTTTTGCTTGGAGCTATGAGGATTTAAAGGAATATGATATTTCTGTTATACAACATACAATTCCAATTAAACCAGGTGAAAAGCCTTTTAAGCAAAAGTTGAGAAGAATAAATCCCAAGCTACTGCCAGTGATAGAAAAAGAGGTGAGGAAGTTGTTTGATGCTAAGATAATTGTGTCTCTGAGGTTTTCCAAGTGGTTAGCAAATTTAGTACCTGTGAGGAAAAAGAATGGAGAAATAAGGCTGTGTGTGGATTTTAGAAACTTGAACAGAGCTTCGTTGAAAGATAATTATCCACTCCCTAAAATGGACCAGGTTTTACAACAAGTTGTGGGAGCTGAGAGAATTTCCATGCTAGATGGTTTTTCAGGTTATAATCAAATCAAAGTTCACCCGGAAGATCAAGAAAAAACTGCTTTTACTACACCTTGGGGAACGTTTATGTACGCCAAAATGCCATTTGGTCTAATGAATGCAGGAGCAACATTTCAGAGAGCTATGGATATTGCATTTGCAGACGAAAGGGACAAAATTGTGGTGGTATACATGGATGATATCACTGTTTATTCAAAGAACGCTGCTGATCACTGGAAACATTTGGAAAGAGTCTTCATAAAATGTAGAAGGTTTGGAATTTCATTAAATCCAAAGAAATCGCATTTCTGCATGGAAGAAGGAAGGTTATTGGGACACATCATATCCAAAGAAGGAATTAAGATTGATCCAGAGAGAGTATCTGCAATACAAAAGGTGGGAATTCCTAGAAGTAAGAAAGAGATTCAATCATTCATAGGAAGGGTAAATTGGTTGAGGAGGTTCATTCCTAGTTTTGCTGAAATTTTGAGAAATATAACTGAAATGTTGAGAAAAGATAGAGAAATTAAATGGAATGAAGAAGCAAGAAAATCCTTTGACAACATCAAGAAAGCATTGACCGAAGCACCGGTATTAATTAGTCCAGATTATACAAGGGATTTCATTATGTTCACATATGCATCGGAACACACAGTGGCTGGAGTATTGTTGCAGAAAAATCAAGAAGGTATAGAACAGCCTATTGCATTTTTTAGTAAAATTCTGAGAGATGCAGAATTAAAATACAACATCATGGAAAAACAAGCTTATGCTTTGGTGAAAACATTGAAGGATTTCAGAATATATATTTTGCATTCTCATACAATAGCGCATGTTCCATCATCAGCAGTGAAAGACATTCTTACACAACCAGATCCTGAAGGGAAAAGAGCAAAATGGATAGCAGTATTGCTAGAATATGACCTGGACATTAAACCCACCAAATTAATAAAAGGTCAAGGTTTAGCTAAGCTGATGACAGAAACAAATTTGGATTCCCTCAGTATAAATTTTATGGCTGAAACTTCATCCGAGAATGTTCCGAAGTCACCAATAATTGAAGATTTTTCTTTATCTCCCTGGTACTCAGATATTGTATATGTCTTACAGAATCTCCAAGCACCTGTAGACATGGAAAAAACAAGGGCCAGGTCAGTAAAACTGAAAGCTGCAAAGTTTTGCATATTAGATGGGAATTTGTTTTGGAAAGATCCAGGAGGAATATTGTTAAATTGTCTTTTAGAGAATGAGGCACAGCATATTATGATGGAATTTCATAAAGGTATGTGTGGAGGACATCATTCATGGAAGGATACAGTGAACAAAATTCTTAGAGCTGGTTTTTACTGGCCTAGCATGTATTCCGATGTGTATAAAGAAATAACAAAATGTCATGAATGTCAAATTTTTGATGGAAAAAGAGAATTATTACCATTTCCATTGAAACCCATCTCAGTTGAAGCACCGTTCCAACAGTGGGGGTTAGATTTTATTGGTGAAATTAACCCGAATTCTTCAGGACAACACAGGTGGATTTTGACTGCTACTGATTACTTCACAAAATGGATTGAGGCCATACCAACCAGAAATGCTACAGAGACGGTGATTATGAACTTTTTGGAAGAAAATATTTTGTCCAGGTTTGGTTGCCCTAAAAGGATAGTGACAGATAATGCCCCAGCGTTCAAGTCAAAAAAGATGATAAATTTCTGTCATAAATATCACATACATCTGAATCATTCAACAGCTTATTATCCACAAGGAAATGGATTAGCCGAATCTTCAAATAAAAGTTTGGTGAGAATCATAAAGAAGTTGTTAGAAGATAATAAGAGGGCTTGGCACACCAAACTTAAATATGCTCTATGGGCAGACAGAATCAGTACAAAAAGAGCAATAGGCACTTCCCCTTTCCAGTTGGTATATGGTACAGAAGTAGTTTTTCCTGTTTCTTTAGGATTGCCAGTCATGAAATTGTTACAAGAAGTTGATGAAGAACCAAATCATATGCAAAGAAGAATAAATCAAATGATAGAATTACATGAAGTCAGAGAGAAGGCATATAACAAGACCCAAATACATCAAGAAAAAATGAAAAAGACTTTTGACAGAAAAGTTAAGGAAAGTGATTTTCAAATAAATGATTTGGTTTTGAAATGGGATTCCAGGAAAGAAGAGCACCATGGAAAGTTTGAACATTTATGGAAAGGTCCATATATTATTGCAGGATGCCAAGGAGAAAATGCTTTTATCTTAAAAAATTGCAATGGAGAATTTTATCCTGGAGGGCCAGTAAATGGGAGGCACCTCAAACATTATTTGTCCTAAAAAATGGAAGTGAAGGAAAGTTCCTGTACAGTGTAAATATTTCAAAAAAAAAAAAAAAAAAAAAAAAAAATTTGGCCCAATGGATCAGGCACTTGGTCTACGATGTTCTTTGCTACCTCGCAGGGAGGATAGCATCCCCAGTTGGAGCCAGTTGTTGACACCAGGTCTAAAGAAAATTGACATTTTTGATAAAAGGTCCTAAGAAAAAGAATCATCTCTAAAAGGGTTGAAATAAAGATTTTTATATAAAAATACATTATAAAAACCCATGTTTATAAAGTCCGCCAACAAATTTATGGATAGGTTAAGCCCCGGTCAGGTTTCGTCGGCGGAGATAGCATAGATCCAAATCAACGGTCTATATTAACCCCGCGTCGCCAAAGTGATCGTCAACAAACGGTGGAGGGTGGTAGCGGACATAATACCACCAAGGCACGTGTCCCACATTCATTCATCCGCGCTTGGAGAGAGTGGTATCGGAAACCACCATAACACCGCGCGGAACCACCCATTACAGAAAGATGGGAAAGATCTCTTACGTGGCAAGGTGGGACCTAACAGGTGGCGAACAAGGAATGGATTGATAAGACCGTGGCACGTGGCACTATACTTTGCATGGATCGGAAGGCCAATACATGTTTCAATCAAATCAAAGGCCAGCATTTCATCCGCGGCCAGGAACATGCGCACGGAATATAAAGGAGAGCGGTCGCGGAGAATAAACCGCCTTGACAGGTGTCAGCAGATGGTGCATCCGCGCGGGTAGCAAACCGGAGAAGGAAACCACCTTTTCGATCGCGGATACCGCCGGTGCAATAAAGATGGACAAGATCTGACGGTTCAAAATGATGGTTCAAAGATCAATGGTTGAAAATGACCCACGTTCGTAAAAGTGCAAGAAGGTTAAGTTTAAAAGGCTTATATAAAAAGAAAGGGCTCCACATAACGGCATTTTATATGTGTCGTTATCCTGGAGAGCTCCGAAGACTGGTGGAAGCCGGCGATTGCGACAGAAGGCGAAAAGCAAGCACTTACAGGTAGGGTCTGGTGACCTGTCACTCTCTTTAAACGGAAATTTGTTTAAAAGAAGCATCTAGATGGAGACTGTACAAGATATAGACGTTTTTAGGTCGAAAGATGCCCTAGAAGACCGAGATGAAGACGTTTTCGATACCCTTCTTAGGTTCCCAGTCTCCGATGTAAAAGAGAAGTTATCTGAGCTGTTAAAAGAGGGTATAGACCCGCATAGAGTTCACCAGTCGTCTCTGATAGCTTTTTGCCCTGACCAATTTCCTGTTTTCCCAGAATTCGTCTCCTGGTGTGCTGAAAACTATTCACAGGAAGAAAAAGTTGTTTTAAACAGTCAGAAAACTAGAGCCATCTGCAAAATTGAGCCAGCCGAAGTGTTTAGAGCCCTAGAAATAGATTTGCCCCGAACCCTCGACCCTGAAGTTTTTTCTGAGGTATCAATTATTGAAAATTTTCACCATGCCTCTCAGAGTGATAGAGAAGTGTTTCTGTCGATGTGTCTCAGACCAGAAACTAGCCTTTCTGAACTCCCTTATCCTTTAGATATCAACCTGTTTAATGTGAATACCCAGTTGGTCTTGACACTGTTGGCCGTAGTTTTAGGGTTAGATTCGGATTTGTATATAACTGAGTTTCAATTGAGTTTATTGTACAGAATAAGTATAGTCCAGTCGGGAATTGACGAAAGTCAAATTCCCCGACTAAATTTTGAAGCTTTCATAGCCGAAAGGATACATGACCAGATGGTCAATTTTTCCACACACAGACATTTCAGGTTTCAAGCATTTTTAATGAAAATGATTATGGTATCCAGCCAGGAAGAATTACAGTTCCCAGAGATTGTTTTTGCAACTCCACTGGAAAACAATATTTTCAATTTCATCAATTACATGCTCTCGACGATCTTTAAGATGATTTTCGGAAAAAATCTGCCTAGGGTATTGCCAGAAATGCAGGTATCAATGCAACTGAATACAGAGTATGCTACAGGAGACTGGTTTTTATCAAAAGATAGTACAGTGGTCAGATTGTATGGGTTCAAGCATAAACCCTATGTGCTACCAGCATTCCTCACCTTGAGGATTTTTGCCTTGGAGTTTTTAAGACAGAAATTGATTGTAGAAGATAACAATTTTTTAGTCCACAGACAAGCAACGGACATTAAGTACCCTTTCACATTAGGTCCGTTTACAATAAAGAATAAGAACGCTGCTGTATTTATAGAGAAATTGTTAAAAGATATGAATTTCGAGACAGATGCAGCATTGGAATATGACCCATTAAATATCATATCCAAAAGAAGAATTGAACATCGTGTTAAGCCTCTGAATCATCAAACTGTTGAAGGGATGGCAGACAGAGCCAACTGGCTCGAATACAAAGAAGAAATTATCCCAGACAAGTCCGACATAGAAAGGTCATTGGAAGAAGCAATGGCAGAAACAGAAAGCGAAATCAATACTGCATTAGTAGGGTCCAAAAGACCTATACAGGACGTTATGATTATTGATGATGAAGAGACAGAAAAGGGAAAACGATTGAAAACTGATGAGTCACAGGAATTGGCAACTATTTCAGAAGAAGCAAAAGCTACAGAAAATGAAATACCCGAGGTTACAGTGAGGGAATACAATATTGAAGAGACCTCTGTAGGGGATGATGTAAATAGACCTAAAAATTTCATGGATGTATTTAATGAACATAGTAAAAACAAACAGGAATCTGCGAAACAAACAAGTCTATTGTTTCCAAAGGTCAGAAATATATCAAACAATGAAGTGAGCTTATTCACCAGCAGGAACATCAAAGAAAATTCTTTAAAATTTTCAGTTGTGACCAAAGACAAGATCTCAGAGATGAATGTAGATTTGTCGAAGATAAATGCCCCTGATAAAATTTTGTTACATAGACAGGCTGGAGAGGTTATATACTCAGACTATTTGGGAGCCACATTGAGAGCAAACAAACTAAAGAATTCAGTAGAAAAATTAAATAATCAGTTGAGGCAAGAAAAGGTAGAGAATAAGTCTCGACAACATCAAATTAAGAAGCTGCAAATGGACCTAACTAATAAAGATGGAGCTGCAGCTACCAAACTGCTCCAGGAGAAGGAAGAAATGATTTTAACATTGAGACGAAAGTTAAAAATCCCAGATGCTGTACTCATTCAAGGTGCAGAATTGACTATATTAGAAAAAGAGAAAGAAGAGTTATCTAACGAAGTCAATGATGTCACAGCTAAATTGTTAAAGCTGTCTGACGAAAAGGACTATTGGGAAAAAGAAAGGTTCATTTTGGAAGAACAGTTGGCAACAGTGAGAAAACAACTAGCAGAGAACAGTCAGCAGCAAGTACAGGCAGGCCCAGAAGAAGATAAAAATGGTGTAGATGGGATTTTACAAGCAATGTCACAAATAAGTTTAAAGGATAATGAAATCAAATTATTGAAGGCAGAAATACAGAAATTAAAAGAAGAAAATGAAGCAAAAGAAAAAGAAATAAAAACCTTGTAGGCAAATAATCAGGAATTGAGCAGTAATAATAAAGGATTGGCTGCTCATGCAACAGGACAAGCTGCTATGCAGGGATGTAAACATATGGTATGGGACCAGATCATTAAAGAAGTTGAAAAACTTAGGCCGTATCTGGATTATATAAGAGTTAAGGAAAAAGTAGCCAAAGATGCCTTCAACAGTTGCCAGGCAGTCAGGGAAAGCTTAAACAGAAAGCCGAAAGAAATAGCCCAGAGAGCAATTACATTTTTAAACAGTTTATCCGAGGCAGACCTGACGGCCATGAGTATAACAAACAGAATTTCTGTCATCACTTGGGCCAGAAGGATCTTGGGCAAATACTCCCATATCGAAAACATCGAGACCAAAGCAGGAGAAATAAGGAAGGAAGTAATCCAGTTCAAAAAGCAATTTGACAAGTTAGTGAACAAGGGATTCCCATCTTTCTGGAACGAAGATAATGAATTAATTCCTCAGAATGATTATAAAAGATTATTGTTTGATATCAGGATGGATCACCGAAAATTCCAGCAGATAGATCACATGCTCACAGGAAAAATCCTAATGGAGAAAATGTCAGGGGAATTTGAAATTTTAAATATGCTGATTTCAACTTGCGCAAACCTTCTTCCTATTTCTTATGCAGGTCATATCGAGATGCGAGTCTTGGTGAAAGAAATGACCAGTTATGACCTACCCACGGCTGACCAGTGGAATTATGTAGAGAAGTACGGAAAGACCAGATATTCTGTTCATACTTAAATACATTTGAAATTCTTGCCATGTGGCAAAATGATGATATCCAAAAATCTTGCCAAGTGGCAAAAAGACTTTTTATTTTAAATTTGTAATATTATTTGAAAGACAGTTATGGGTTACTCGAAGACAGTTATCTTTAGTTAAATATTTTTAATTATTAGTTAGAAGAAGCAGTTATGTGGAGCTTCTTCTAAAAATTTTGTATAAAAGACAATGGAGGTCATTGTTGAAGGGGTTGGAAAATTTTTGAGAAACAAGTATGTTTTGAAGTTTATTTTTGAAATAAAGGCAGTACAGTGATGATACCTATCTTTTGATACAGAGATTCATGAGTTAATCAGTCTTGCAGTCTGTTATTTTCCTTATCCTTATATGTGCATGTTTATCTTCTTCGTTATATCTCCCATGGTGTTTTTCTTCTATATTTAAATGAACATTTGAAATAATTTGAGATTCATACTGGTTATGCCTCATTTTATCTGCATTTAAATATCCATTTTATTCTCCAAAGTTGACAATAGATTTATCCTGGATAGATACCTGTTGTCGATGGAATGTCTTTACTTCTTTCTATGTCGCCTGAAAAATCAAATTGACTGTAACATGATTACTATCTTGCCTCTGTGAAAATCTATATGGTGAAATCTCTTGCTGGTTTATTATACCTTCTGAAAGCTTTGACTCCATGCCCAATGTTTCTTGTTTACCCTTTTCGACCAGAAAATATCTTTTGAGAAATTTTAAGGAAACCTTTATATATTTTAGCCTTCATATATATATCCTGAGAGAGCCCTCTCTGGTAGAGAAAATGGCTAGTTCTTCTACCTAAAGCTTGGTTTGAAATAGGTTACCTTAGGTCTTATTTTCTTACAACCGGAATAAAATCTAAGTGCTAACAAGAGGTTTTGAAAATTAGGCAGAATTTAAAGGAAACCCAATATAGACAGAAAATATTTGCAGATAGGAACAGAGTGCATAGAGAATTTAGTTTTGGGGATCATGTTTACATTAGAGTGAGGCCAAGGAAGAGTTCCTTGAAGCTTGGAATTTGTGCCAAGTTGTCTCCAAGATATTGTGGGTCATTTGAAGTGCTTGAAAGGATAGGGCCAATTGCATATAGAATTGCATTTCCTTCTAATACTAGATCTCATAATGTTTTTCATGTTTTTTTGCTTAAGAAATATGTACATGATCATAACCATGTGATTGATTGTGATGTGATTTAGGTGGAACCCGAGGGAGAGTTCCAAACCGAGCCATTATGAATCCTAAATAGGAAGGTAACATTGCTCCGGAACTGAGCCATCAAACAGGTAACGGTGCAATGGAAGCACTTCAGTCCCGATGAGGCTACGTGGGAGTTGAAGAATGCCATGAAAGAGGCATATCCATTTTTGTTCTGATTTTGAGCAAACACCGAGGACGGTTTTATTTCAAGGGGGATTGGATTGTAATACCCCAAATTTTGACTTGGAATGTATTTAATCAAAATTATGTGAATGACGTAAATATGCTAGTATGGATTCCTAGTGTGGAGCTCAAGGCCAAGGCCCAACTAGTGAATGGCTAGGCATGTATGATGTATATATTTTTAGTTGGACCATATGATTGGCTTATCATGCCAATTCAAAATGTATGTAAATATTATGTTGAAAATTAATAAAATGGTCCAAGATGGTTGTGTAAAGAGCACTAAAGGGGCTATGGGAAACTAAATCCTTTGCTTCCATGTGTCAACCTTAGAACTCATCCAAAATCTTCCATGTGCCTTAAATGAGCCAATTACCTTCTCTTCACTATTAAACCCAATCATTGAATGCATAGGTGAGGTTGGTGGGAAAAGTCACTTCATGTAGTTATTGAAGCATGGGGGTTGTGACAATTATGTCAGTTGTCAGTAGTCTTATTTATTCTATGGTCAGAAGCTATGTCAATTGTCTTTTCACCCTTACCTCATATCCCTTGGATTCGACACTCTTTAATTATTCTATCATGCATGTTCCTACACTACGTAGAGTTTTCCATTGTTGTTCATGACCATTTTACCAGACTATTTTTAACCCATAGAATTTGGAGACAGAGCTGGGTTTTTGGAAGGAAAATAGATGGTTGTAGGTGAGCATGGAGGTTGGAAAAGCTAGGAACCTTTACCCATTGAGTTCTAATACTTTTGGATGCTTGAGAAGCCATGGATTAATGTTGCAAGAGGTTCTCCAGTAGCTTACAGCATGTTGGACTATTACTACACACACTAGTAAGCACTGTAAGGGTTGGATTTCCTGAGGGAACTGTGAATCAATGAAGGGAAATGCCTTCCTTGTGTTGTGTGAGGCAGTTGGAAGGAGTGCCATGGTTGTGAAGGATTAGTGAGACCGTTGTAGAGCTCAGTTGGATATTTTGGCTAAGCATAGAGAGTATAGTGGGTTTTGGGCTGAGAGATAGAAGATTGTAGGTGATTCCTTTGCCTTCGTGGCCTCATAGCCCAGCTTGGGGGTGGCCTCTCAACAGAAAGAGTATATACTGGACATAGTGCCTATGGTTGGGTGGAAAATCACTCTTACACAGCCAGTTGCTTGTATCTTCTTTGTTTAAAGATAAGTATTCTTTGTATCTGATGTGCAATGATTTTTAATTTATATGCCTGTGATAATTATACTTGGAATTGCATGTTGTGTGTGTGGGTTGAGTTTATTCCATTGTGTGTTTTCATTTCTATGTCTGCACATGCATTTTAGCTGTATAAATTCGTAATTGATGTTATGGGGGTGAAATTTGGAGGCCCTGGTTTAGTTAATGTCCCCTCCTGGTGGTCAGATTGAGGGATGGGGACATTACATCTATATCTTTTGTTGTGCTCATAAATGGTTCCCCCTAAAGGTTCTTTATGGAATCACATGGTGTGCGACAAGGTTTCCCTCTCTCCCCTTTCCTCTTTCTCATTGTCATGGAAGCTCTCAGCAAACTTACAAAGGAGGCCAGAAGGAATGGAACATTCAAAGGATTAAAATTTTCTTCTCAGAAACTATCTCTCATCTCATGTTTGTTGATGATGTCCTTTACTGTGCCAGGGGAGCAAAATCAGATATATTGACCCTTAATGAAATTCTCGATCTTTACTACAAATGTACAAGTATGATGATAAATTTCAACAAATACAGTCTTTATTACAACTCTATTCTAAAAAACATCGTTAGGTCTTTCAGAAGTAATCTGCCCTTTTAGGTCAAGGATATGGAGAATGGGTTCAAATATTTGGGGTTCCATTTAAAGCTCGATAATTACAAATATGGTGATTGGATATGGCTTGTTAAAAAGGTGGAACAATGAATTGTGGTGTGGATCAATCATCTGCTTTCAAGAGGAGGCAAGTTGGTGTTATTAAAATCGGTAATTGAGAGCATACATGTATACTAGGTTTTAATCGCTTCAATTCCTAAAGGAATTCTGACTAAAATCAGAAAGGTAAGTTTTCAATTCTTATGGTTAGGGTCACAACGTATAGGGGGTATGTCCTTGATTAAGTGGGACAAGGTGGCATTCCCAAAAGAACTAAGCGGTTGGGGCCTTAAAAACATTTTCATCTTTGCTTTGTCCCTTCCTTCAAGAATCCTGTGGTGTATAGTAAAGAGTGGCTTGTTATGGAGAAGAGTTCTCAAATCCAAATACTTCAATGGTCTCTCTATAGAAGAATGGATTCGTTTTCCCATAAAATATTCAAAAGAGTCCTTTGTTTGGAAGGAATTATTATCGGCCTTTCCTTTAGTTGGACAATGACGGTTTGGCAAATTGGAGATGGTTGAGCAGTGAGGCTTGGTGAAGACCCGTGTTTGGGGGATGGTTATGATTTTTATTTCTCGGATTCTCTGCTTCAGGATCTTCATTCACATAAAATTTTCACATTAGAAAATACTAGATCTTAGGTGCCTCAGGAAAGTGGCAGAGTGGGATGGAGGTCGGCTGCCTCTCTAGAATTGTCTAAATCTAAATCAAGTGAATGGGACAGATATATCGACAGTTGGTCTCCAACTACATCATGTTACAAGGTGAGGAATCGGATAAGCATTTTTTGGTCTAAGAATCCTAAGATAAGTGACTTCACTACTAAATTGCGTTATAAATCATGGATGGATTCTCAGTCCATAGGGGAGAAAAAGTGGTGGTGGGGACCTCTTTGGAAAATTGAGTCCCCTTTGAAAAATAGGATTATGCTATGTATCGCCTTGAGAAATAAACTTCTAACTTGGGAAGTGGGTCGCAAACAAGGTTGGGTGGGACCTAGCTGGTATGCAACATCCTTTTGTAAAAGACATGTGGAAACATCCTCTCACATCTTCATTGAATGTGTGTATGCAACTCAAGTTTCAAGGATTGTTTAGCAGGAGCTAAAACCAACCTCTTCGTGGTCCAAAACATGTTTAGAAGATTGCTTGAAGGATTGGCTGGCAAATAAGGGAGTAGTTTTGAAGGAATGCCTAGCTTTTTGGTATCTAGAATCTAGTAGGCCCAAAACTATAACATCTTAAAAAACAAAGGCATTCCTCCTAAAGTAACAGTTGACATCATTATGAACCTTTCAAAAGAATTTATGACCGATCTAAAAATAAAGAATCCTAGATTACCATCCATGCCAACGTTGGACTTTGGAATTCCTTGGGGATTCTTTGATGGAGCCTGTAAAGGCCATCCTCGTGTTTGTGGGATAGGTTTTGTTCTATATTTGAATCAAAAACACTTTATTCAAGTTTGTTATTCTCCTGGGAGAGGTACAAATAATAAAGCATAAATCATAGATCTTTGTACCTTGCTGGAGGTTGCCACAAAAAAGGAGTCACAAAGCTTAAAATTATGGGGGATTCGAAGCTGGTTTTTGACTAGGATCAAAATAAGCTATCTATGATTGATGTAAGACTAGAGCCTTTGGTGTGGCTTATCACAAGTTCCCTTCAGGATTTTTAATGGCTCTCATTTTTCCACATTCTCAAAGAACTAAACTCAAAATTTGATATTTTTTCCAAGGAGGCATCATCGTTACCACTAAGTGCTTTTGGTTATTACGAGTTCCTTTATAATAAGGAGACAGAATCCATGGAGTTCCATATTTAGATGATGATATGGTCTGCCATTAAGAATGTATAAATTGTAATATGTAGTCCTAAAGTTATAGGTGATAAACTGAAGTGTTAAGTTGATGTATAAGTAGTTTATGAATGATAGTGAAAGACCGGTTGGATGGAGCGTGTATATAAGCACCAGAAATCCTATTATGTTGGACAAGGCACATGTATATTCATCCCTTTTGAATATAAAGGTATTTTTTCTTTGGCCTGATGCATTAGCTCAAGTGATTGACAGTTGTGAGTTGTAAGCAGAAGGTCTCAGGGTCAAATTCTCGGGTGGCTATGCATAGATATATAAGGGCCTCATTTGATGTCCCCATCGAGTTAGGTTCCGTAATCAAAGCTTGCAGGGTGATGTTCCTTCCTTTGGCCCCCCTATGAATTCTTCCTGTGGATGTAGCAACTCCTCTCCAGGGTTGTGAATCATATTGAAAAAAAAAATTATTTTTCTCTAGAAAAAAAGTGTAAACTACGTAATTAAATAATTGTTGGTGATTGACTTACATCCTAATTCATGTATAATTAATGCTAATTGGACTCCACTTCGAGATTTGATAGTGAAGCCATTTTCTTATTTCTTAATATCAAAATTTAACATAATACACTAATAGAGAGAAAATAAAAACTAAAAATAATAATGGAAACTAATATAACATCATTCATAATTAGAGAACTTTGAGAATTACATATATAAATGACATTACATACTAACAATGAATCACATTTAAGATTTCCATGAAGTTTTCAAATTTCCTATTCCTTCTTATGTTTTGTTTTTTACAAAGACATCAATCAATATTGTTTAATATTCTTATCTCATTATTTTTCCACTATGGGGGCAGGTGAGGGCGAGGGCGAGGGCGAGGGTGAGGGTGAGGGCGAGGGCAAGGGGAGGGGGGAGAGGTTCAATTGACATAATATTAATTATCATATTAATTTAGAGACATAAGTAGAGATAAATTTGGGTTGCATGAAATTGTAAGATAATTTAATTTTAATATGATGCAATGTAATTCTAAAAGCCAAACCTAGAAAATCATGATAGAAATTTAAATTCACTTTTTAATGTCATACTAATTTAAAATGTTTATATTTGCATAGTCTGCAAATCATCGAGGAAGAAAATCAAATTCTAAAGGTTCAAAATCTAAATGGAATACTCAAATGCCATCATTAACTCTTGGAGGAAAGCAAGGAAAGCAAGCTCTAATTAGAATGATTTAAAAAAATGATAAATCGGTTTTTTAATATATTTATGTAAAAAACATTGTAATTGATAAAAATTTAAGTATTGAAGTTTGTTATGTAAAGTTTCTTGACTTATATTAATAAATTAAATATAAAAATATTGGATATTATATATTAAATATGTAATAAGTATTGCAAAAGTTGCACACACATGTGTGCACATACACACTCACTCCATTACAATTAGGTCAAAGACAATGTTCTTGGATCAAAATGACCTAAGTCAACATAAGAAGCTCATATATACACACATCATTCAAATTAGGTAAAGCACAATGACAAGGAACAAAATGATCTAGGTTCACATAGGAAGTTGACACACACACAGGGACACGCACTCATGCACTAGTATATAGCCTAGGTGCACAAAAATATTAAATGCACTAGATGAAAATTATTGTCCTCAAATAAGAAAATATGTTTATTTTTTATATCCACTTAAAATTTGTGGTACATCCACATTGAAATAATGCATCGGGACATTACAGCATGAAACGCTTAGACTCCTGTCTAATATTTTTGAAAAACAAACACTTATGTTTATTAAAATATATATATATATATATATATATATATATATATATATATATATACATCCTTTCATAAATATTTCAATAACAGGTACATTTCACATAGCTAAACACACTGGTGCATATATGTATATCACGTACTTATAGGTTCATAGGTGGGAGAGAACTTAGTTTGATATTATTTTAAACTTCCATCTCTTGTGCACCACTGTCATTTAACTACATCGAGGTGACTTCACTAATTTCTCACCACATTAGGGATTTTTTTAATAATATAATAGTGTGCTTGTAATACAAAATCACACCTATGCAATCTATTTTCGAACACATCGAAGTAGAGGAGAATATTTTTTCTAATCGGTAGTTTAATTATTACAACTCATTTCATTGCTTGAGAGAAATCCGCACCAGGGCGTATCAACATTGTACGACTATTCCGTCATCAGTGTTGCCTAGCTGTTAGATTCCTCCCCTACTTCGGTTCACTAGTAGATTGTGATTGGTTTTTCAAAATGGTTGGAAATATCGATTTTTGTTGTGCGTGGAAAACATGCGCCATCGACCAGTAAGAGAGCAGGTAGAGTGTTTCTTACCTATTCATTTATAAAAAAATTTAATAGAAAGGAGAAAGAGATTTTATATTAAGAGGGAATATACATGTAGGCCATCAACAAAAATATAGTAGTGTAGAGAGAAGACTAAACATAGCAGGTCTGATACAAAATTCCCTTCATCCAACTCTTGCTAGTAAACAAAAGGAAAGTGTCTTTATGTCCATATTCTACTTCCTTTGAAAGAATATACCCTAATAAATTGAAAACATAGATATAGGCAAAAAAGCAAAATCAAGAGTTAAAAGGAGACTGATAGTGTCATTCCTGAGGTCGCTCGCTTCCATCTACCGCTTGCACAGAGGATATATCTTCCATTGGAGACGCCTCATCTCAACGGGGTGAAGGGTCATTGTTCCCTCTGCCAATTTCATCCATATTTTCCTGCAGCTCATTGAGGATATCCTTCATCTGGTTGAAACAAGTTTCATTTCTTTCATTAATGTTCATGCTCTGTTCCTGGTGTCTGTGAATCAATTCCATGATAGCCCTATGGATTTCTTCATGCCTAGAGGCTTGAACTTGCTCCATATGCTGAAGACTGTGCCGTATGTCTTCCACCTCTCCGGCCTACACCCGAATGTTTACCTCATAATCATCCACACAAGTGTCCAGGTAGGTTATATCCACGGAATTTATTTTGTTTTCATCAAGAACCACCTTCGAGACCTCTAGCACACATCGTAGCATCTTTATAAAATCCACCATGATGTTTTTCAAAGCCAAAACCTCTCCCATCATCTTCTCTAAGATGTTATCCTCAGCGGCTATGGGCATGGAATCCAAGTTGCACTCCTTCCAATATTCAAACACCTCGCCACCACGACAAGAAATGCTCAATGGAATGAGAAGGGATTCCAAACTTCCTGCTTTAACGACATTGACATTGCATAATATATTTTCCATATCTCATAGCTTGCTCTTCATGTGGGAGCCAGCTCTCAACATGCTAGGATGGGATGGCCTAGGATAGTGGCATTTAAAGGGAATTGAATTCAATATGATCTAACTATCCTCCACCCACCACACTACCAACCTCAAACCGCGATGGAAACAACCTCTATGTTAATGATAAATGAAGACCATAATTATGATTGGACACAACCCAAGGGGGGTCCCATACCTATTTTCCAAGATCGCTTCAAAATAGAAGCAAAAGGGTCGATAAATTATGCATGGAAACAAGGGATCCATTTAGAATAGCGGGGGAAGTTGTTAATGCTTATATATCCTTCATGTAGCCTTGAACCTTCTTTACCCAAATGATCTGCGGCCTTGTTGTTGTGAAGTTTCACACAGAAGAAGTGCACTCTTGATAAATCCTAAATTAATGCCAAGATTCTTCTCTGGGATCTCCCTATCTCTTTCCCTGTCATCCTGAATGTCCTACATTCTTTGAATAATAATCCTGAAGTCACTGAATACCTGGAATTCTCCAATGTTTAACTCTGCCATAGATTATATTCCCTGCATTACTGATGCCTATTCATCTTGGTTGTTTGTCCTCTTTCCCAACCCCCATGCAAAGGATAAGATCATTTTTCCTCCTGGGTCGAAGATAGCCCCACCCCTCCCCCCCGCCCCCTGTGCCTTCCTCCCCGGGGTTTCGTTTCAAGGCATTGTTAAAAAATAGGGTTGTCTTATTTTGATTACTCCTCCAGGACTGAAAATTAGAAGGTTGAATATCAATAGCCCAGGAGTGCTTCTAAAAAAAAACTTTGGATTGAAGGGAGCTGATCCAATATATTGCTCGGACCATTGCATCTCAGAGGGAGAAAAGTAGCTAGAGTATTTTAAATTCCATTCCTGCATCCCGAGAAACTCCTTCATCTGAAGTTTTTCTTTTAAAGCGGTTCTTCCAGGAAATGCAGTGATCCCCTCAAAGATTTCCTTATTCCTTGACAACCAGACTTTCCAGTTGATGTATTTGGGGATAGCACTCCACAAGTATAACACATATTTTTTTTCAGAGAAGGAACCATTATAGTTCTGATTCCAACCTCTAAATAATCTAGAGACATGATCTAGAAGATTTAGATTTATGCCCAGATATTTTACAGAGATATCCCAAACCTTCTTAGAGAATGGGCAGGTCGTGAACAAATGACAAACATATTCTTCTTCATTCTTGTAGAGTACACATCTATTGGGACCCTCAATCCCTCTTTTCCTTAGATTTTATACTGTGAGAATTTTTTGATGGGCTAGAAGCCACGAGAAGGCATTGACCTTAGGAGGATAGTCAAGCTTCCAAACTTTCTTCTAAACATAAGATAGAGGGCGCGATGGGAGCTCATGCAATAATATTTCATATCCATCTTTCACACTATATTTTCCATTCAGACCCTAACCTCTAGTGTCCTTGTCTCTTTTCCTAGTAGGATCCTTGCCACTTAGATCACAAAGAAGGGAACATAACTACCTTCTCATATGGGCGAGGGGATCAATATTTTTCCACTCTTTCTAGATCTCGTCTTCTTCCCACATAGAGAGATCAAATATCTTTGATATAACTTTCCCCATTAACTAGTCCCTTATTCCCTTCAATTCTTCTTTATCTTTACGGGGGTGATCTAGGATCGAATCCTCCCAGATATTGATTTTCCTTTCATTTCCTGGCCAATCCGTGTCACCCAAGAGTTCGACGGGGGACAACAAGCTCGACTAAATGAGTTGAGGTCTTTTATGGTGGAAGCAACTTAAATAAGTCGATAATCCAGAACAAGAAAACAATCAAGAATATACACAAACAAAATGCAAGAATTTGGATTAAAAACTTTTGTATTATTTCTTCTTTGTTCCTCCTTTTTATGTTACAAAAATGTACAGACTTATATAGAGTGTTGAGAACGCTTGAGATGCCTTCCCATTACGTTCAATTACAAAAGAAGTTGGAGAGGTCTGAGAAGTGCAACTGTCATAGTCGATTGGAAGATAGAGGGACAATCTATTGTAGTCGTTCAGTTGTCGTCGATGCGCAATAGTCGTTGTCGACAGAGCGTGCTAGAGTCGTCGGTCTTCGACAAATGGTGATGATAAGTCATCGATCTTCGATGAGTGGTGCTGAGAATTCATCGAGTAGGACTAGGACCACTAGTCGAACCAAGTCAATCGACTTCAGAGGTGGATCATTTTCCCTTCCTTAAGAAGCAATGGTCCTCATTGCTTGCTCATGCAGATGAGGAAACTTCTTAGTCAGTTCAGCAGTAGAATACCACTTCCCTTAGGCTAGAATATGTTTGGCTTTGGCCACCTGAAACAAGGGAATTGCTTGCATCCTTGTACGGCGTATTCGTCGACATACGATTGTGTCAATAGGTAGGGGCTCCTGAACATCTGGGTGTATATCTTCAGGCGTTGTCGTCTGCAAGTTACTTTGTTCAAGCAATGGTGCATGATATGGTTGAAATAGATCCACATTAAATACTGGATGTAAACCTAGGCATGAAGGAATGTTGAGCTTAAAAGTATTTTCCCTAATATTCTCAAGAATGGTGTAAGGACCATATCTCAAAGGCTTTAACTTCTTGTATGGACCTGTAAACCTGTCTTTCTTGAGATGTAACTAGACTTGATCACCAACTTGAAAAGAATGAGGAATACGATGCTTTTCGTGTTAGGCCTTAGCTTTTGCATTAGCTTGTTGTAACATCTCCTCCGTTTGCTTCTGGATGTCACAAATTTGATCCTTGAACTTGAGTGCTTTCTCAACTTCTCAATGTTCATGGTCGGTGTCCACCAAGGCGGTCTACTGTTTGACTAAGTCGAGAGGTGCCAGGGTTTGAAATCCATAACAAACTTCAAATAGACTCTTTCCTGTAGAGTTGTGATGTGTTGGATTATAGCTATGTTGGATGTACGGAATACTTTCATCCCATGTTCGACAATGTTGGTGATTGTACATGAGGAGCAATTGTACTACCAGGCGATTCACAACTTCTATCTGTCCATCGGTCTGGGGATGGAACACAGTCAACATCGATAGTTGTGTGTCGATCTATTTCCAGAGCATCTTCAAGAAAGTCCTTATAAATCTAGAGTCGTGGTCAGAAATGATTGAAGTCGGCAAGCCATAGTGTTTCCAGACATTCTCAAAGAAGAGTTGAGCAGTCTGTTGTGCGATTATGGTCTTCTTGCAAGGAATAAGGATATCCATCTTGGAAAATTGATCTACCACAACCAGGATTGCATCATGCCAATGTCGGGTAACAGGATATCTAGTCAAATGGTCTAAGGAAATGGATTTCCATGGTCGATTAGGGACTGGAAAGGGTGTATACAAACCCTGTCGCCGGTTTGGTGGCTTGGTTATGGCACAAACCACACACGACTTGATATACTTGTCGACATACATCTTGAGTGAAGGCCAGTATAAGTACTTTTGGAGTACAACGAGTGTCTTTATTACTCCAAAATGTCTTGTGGTTTTGATGTAGTGTGCATCCCAAATGAGTTTTTGTCGGTTCTCACCTGTTGGTACACAAAGTTGTCCAAGATTATATAACAAGTTGTCCTTCACGTGGAAGTCAAGAGAAATCGAATGACCTGTCTGGAGTTGTTGGTACACTGTTGAGAAATCAACATCTTGTTCATATTGTCATGGCTAAGTAATGGTGTCATATCCATGCATACTTGAGACTGTAAGAAGTGAAGTAACCAGTGGTCAGCTAAGGCAATCAATTGTTGCATTGGCTTTTCCTTTTCAATGCTTGATTACCAACCGAAACTGTTGTAAGTAACTAATCCACTTGACCTATCTGGTCATCTCTAGCTTATATTGGGATGGAGAAAACTGTAGGGGCTTATGGTCGATATGGATAACCATTTCCTTGCCAAGGACATAGTGTCTACATTGCTTAAGAGCTTATACAATGGCATGAAGCTCCTTTTCATATGTCGAATACTTTCTAACAGTGTCATTGAAATTCTCCGAGTGGAATGCGACTGGGTGGTCGGCATGTGTGATTATGGCGCCCATAGCATAGTCGGAGGCGTCGGTTTCGACTTCAAATGCCTGATGTAAGCCGGGTAGCACAAGTACTGGTGCAGTATAGAGTTTGTGCTTAAGCTGCTCAAAAGCTTGTTGATGTGTTGTTGTCCACTTGAATATAGTATTCCCACTTCCTTTAGTCAGTTGAGTCAAAGGCCAAGCTATATGACTGAATCCAAGTACGAATCGTCGATAAAAATTCACCAAACCAAGAAAACTTCTTATTTCATGAATGTTTTGTGGAATGAGACAATCTTTGAGGATTTGTATCTTTTCTGGGTCGACATGAATGCCTACAGATTCAATAACATACCCCAAGTATTTGATGTTGTCCATCGCAAATGAACACTTTTCCAAATTCAAGTAGAGTATAAGTTATCAGAGGGTGTCGAGGACTTGCTAGAGTTGTTGAACATGTTCCTCCCATGATCTACTAAAAATAGGGATGTCATCGAGGTAGACAATAACAAATTTTCCAACAAAAGGTCGAAGAACGTCATCCATGTATCGCATGAAGGTTGTAGGTGCATTCGTTAAACCGAAAGGCATGACTAACCATTCAAACAATCATTCCTTGATTTTGAAAGCAGTTTTCCATACATCTAAGGGCTCGACCGGAATCTGATGATATCCCGACTTGAGATCAAGTTTAGCGAATAATTTAGCACCTTTTAGACAATCAATCAATTCGTCTATTCTTGGTAAAGGGTACCGATTCTTTATTGAAATATTGTTGAGTTCCCTATAGTCGATGCACATGCGTTAAGTCCCATCTTTCTTAGGAACAAGAACAACTGGACTTCCACAAGGAGAGGAACTGGGTTGGATATGGCCCTTGTCGATCAAATCTTGGATCTGTCGACGAATCTCTTCATTCTCGATAATGGACCTCCTCTAGACAGATGTTTAGGTAATGAAGAACTAGGAGCGAGTTCAATGGAGTGTTTTATATGACAGTGTAAAGGTAATCCATTTGGTTCTTTGAACACATTCTCGTATTCTTCAAGAATTTTGTCGATCCGTTGTTGTTGTCAGTGACCACAGTTGTCAGCAAGTCGACTATTTGCTACAGTCTTCCTAGAATGCTGAGGCTTAATCATGATCAATGTGAATTTATGAGCATGGTTGATTAACTTTTTAACTTGTTTAGCATATACCATCTCAACTATTGATGCGGGTCGTTACCCTGGTATACCATACCATTGATCCTGAATTCTGACAATCACCTTCTACTGTCGTGATTTATAACTTCCATGTCAATCCCACAAGTATGGCTTTCCAAACAAAGCGTCGGCTACTGAGAGTGGTGCCACATCACATAGTACTTCATCTTTTAAAGGCTTAATGAAGTAGGAGAGTTTGCATTCTCGGGTGATTCAAAGTTCCTATCCATCCTTCATCCAATTGATTTTATAAGGCTGAGGATGCAAAGTAGTGACAAGACCAAGTTTCTTCACAAGAGTTTCAGAAACAAAGTTCTTATGGTTGCCATTATCCACAATCATATGCAAAGGATTGTTATGAAACCATATCCGTGTATGGAATAGGTGCTCTCGTTCCTCCTCATCGACAATAGTCGAGGCAGCTGTAGTTGTTGATGTCAATGACAGGAGAGTCAACAATTTTGGGTCAGATTCCACAACGGATTTTTCAAATGAGTCAGATGTAGACAGTTTCGCTAAGAATGTCTTCCGAGCTTTGCATTCAGATGCGTCATGCCATGATGAGTTGTGGTAATCACACCATTTCTCGATAGGGGGTTGTTTACTACGTTCCCTCTTATCTCTCTGAGGTCTCTTACCCTGATCTTGCTTAGGTGGAGTTAGGTGAGATAGGCGTTTGGACTTGTCGAAGTCAATTGACGACAGAGTCTTCTTGTTGGATGGTCATTTGGTTGGCTTAGTCGCGAGGCGTGCTTTTCCTTTCTGCTTTGCTTCAAGCTTGCTAGCATAATGGAATGCATCTGCAGGCGTATTGACAGTAAGGAACTCCATCTTCTGTTGAATGTATGTGGACAATCTGTTGACGTACTTCAAAACAAGCAAGTTCTCCTCTTCCCGAATGTCGATTCTAGCCATCATTCGATAGAACTCGTCGATATAGCTCCGCACATACTAGTCTCTCCATTTCCTTAGTTGTTGCCACTTCCTATATTGTATTTCAATGTATTTGGGCAGGTAGAACTCCCTTCGGACATGCTCAACAAATTTATCCCATGTTTCTATGGGGTTGTCTTCTTTCTCCATTTTTGTCAATGGATTCTCCCACCAACATTGCACAGAAGTCGACATTTTCAAGGATGCAATGGTGATCTTCTCAGATTCTGAGAGTTGATTCACAGAGAAATAGGATTCCAGTTGCTTTACCCAGTTGTCTACATATTTTGCATCAATATTTCCTTCTAGATTCGGTATATCCAAGTTCATCTGTACCTTAAAAGGACTGGCTTTGTCAAAGGCATTTCTCGTCGAATTGCTAGTTGAAGCCGAGCCAAATGAACTAGTGATTTGAGTAAGAATCTCATTGAAATGCTCGTACATTTCAGTTTGTTGTCAAGCAAGTGCTTGCTCAATGACTCGCTTTGTCTCTTCAGCTGCATGTTTATTGTTTGCTTCTTTTTCCATCTTCGGTTGAGTGTTGCGATATGGTAGATACCATGAAATCGAAGGTAGGTTCTACCCGGATTGTTGGATTTGTGAGCATGTTTGAACAGGCATAAGTTAGGTAACTTCAGCAAGAAGTGTCTCCACAAAACTTATGCAAGATCAAGCTCTGATACCAATGATCTGTGTCGCCCAGGAGTTCAACGGGGTGGAAGCAACTTAACTTAGTCGACAACCCAGAACAAGAAAACAATCAGGAATACACACAGACAAAATGCAAGAATTTGGATCAAAAAAATTTCTATTATTTCTTCTTTATTCCTCCTTTTTATGTTACAATAATGTATAGACTTATATAGTGTTGAGAACGCTTGAGCTACCTTCCCATTACGTTCAGTTACAAAAGAAGTTGTAGTGGTCTGAGAAGTGCAACCGTCCCATTCAACTAGAAGACAAAGGGACAATCTGTCGTAGTCAGTCAATTGTCGCCAGTGCGCAATAGTCATCGTTGATGGAGCATGCTAGAGTCGTCGATATTCGACAAGTGGTGCTGAGAATTTGTCGACTAGGACTAGGCCTACTAGTCGAAACAAGCTAATCAAATTAAGAGGTGGATCACTTGCACCCAGTAAAGGCGGTCCCTAAGCAGCTTTGATGCAGCCTTACACAGGTCCCATGTCATTGAACCTTGCCCATGAATCTCATTGTCCAGACAACGGAGCTTGTTTCTCTTCATATATATTTTGTGTATCACTTCATTCCTATGGAGAACCTTCACAATATATTGGCCCCCATAGCTAAGTTTATCAATCTAGGCTCCCTAATGGCTAGGCCTTCCTCTTTTCATTTCGCACAGTTTCCCAATTAACTAAATGGAATTTTTTGTCCCCTTCCCTACCCCTTTTCCAAAGAAATGTTTTGATTTCGTTGTTGAGATTATTCATAACTCCAACGGGAGCAAGAAGCATGGAGCTGAGGAAAATAGGCATTGAAGAAAGGGTCGATGTGATTAAAGTGATATTCTTTGTTAAATTCAACCATTTAACTCCCCATGATTGGATTCGACTCTTTATCTTTTGAGTTACCTCACCCCATTGGTCTGCCTTATTCCTTTTGAGGGAGAGGGGAATTCACAGATATTTAAAAGCTGTCCAGCTACCACTAACTTTGAACCCAAGATTTCTTGATATTTTTGTATTGAGCTGAGGAAATCAATTCCATCTATAAATGCAACACTTACCAGCATTGGTTTCACCCTCGGAAGCCTTCTGAAACAGGGACAGGGTGTCTTTGAACTTCTTGGCTATGATTTTCAAGGCGCTACCCAAAAGAATTGTATCATCGGCGAAATAGGCATGATTGGTAGCTTTTACTCCCCTTGCGATAATAATACTTGGGAGAGTTCCTTCTTCAATTTGCTTGTCCAGAATTATACTCAAAGCTTCAGCAACAATGATGTATAGAAAGGGGGACAAAGGGCACCCCTAGTGCAGGCCTCTCAAGGCCTTAAAGAAATTGGTGAGTCTGGCATTTATTAAGCGAGAAATCCAAGTGCCACTGGTACAATCACATATCCATTTTATAAACTCATCTGAGAAACCAAAACACCTCAAGACTCTAAAGAGGAAACTGTGCCTTACTCTGTCAAAGACATTTGCCAAATCTAACTTGATTGCCATCCCTTGTTCATTTCTTTCATAACTAGTATGAATAGCTTCTTGCAAAATTATTATGTTGTCAGTGATCTACCTACCGGCAATGAAGCCACCCTAATTCTCTTAAATGATCTTATGAAGAATCCTTTTAAGCCTTCCTGCTATGATTTTTGTTAAGATCTTGTAAGACGCGTTGCACAGAGAAATGGGCCTGAACCTCTTGAGATAAGTTGGATTTTTCTCCTTCGGCACCAAAGTGATAAAGGACGAGTTAGTTTCTCCTCCAATCTTATCTCTCCCCATTGAGTAATTAATAATTTTGCACAGGTCCACCTTTATTATGTTCCAATAGTTCCTGTAGAAACATATTGGAAATCCATCTGGCCCCAGGGCTTTGCCTGGAGGAAGGGACCACACCACTTCCTTAACCTCCTCTTTAGATATGCATTTGAGCATAAGATTATTTTCCTCACTAGTGACGGAAATGACAATGTTATTACACAAGAGGTCAATCCATGCCACTTCTTCCTCTCCCTCTTCTTGAAACATAAGCTAGAAATGATGAACAACTTCCTCCTTAATCTGCTGGAAGGACAATAATTTCTCTCCTCTCTCATTGTCGAACTCTATTACCATGTTCTTCCTAATACTTTATTTATACTGATTTTGGAATACTTTAGTGTTTTTATCGCCAGCCTTGAGCTAGAGGCTGCGCGACATAATTCTCCACTCTTCTTCCTCCTACCTTTCCAATTTCTGAATTATTTCATCCATATCTTGTTCCCTTCCCATAATTTCCTCAGTTATCTCATATCTTTCTGGTTCATCTTGTAGGATTTTCAGATCCTCTTGAATCCTCCTTTTTTCTTGTCCCATATCCTTAATCTTTTTTGCCCAAATTTTGAGGGTTTGTTTAGTGGATTTTAAATTGGACTCCCAAATGTAGCTCAACATGCCACAAGCATTAACTTTCCATTATTGTTTGATGAGCTCATAGACTTATTCCTCTTGGGTCCAAGTAGAAATAAACTTGAAGGGGAGAGGTCCAAAGTTCTCAGGAATAACAAATTCTAAAAGGATGGGCTTGTGATCTGAAACATGGGAGGATAAAATCTTAGAGGAAGGAATACTGCTTTTCAACATGAAGAAGTCACTTACCAAGAAATGGTTCAACTTGACAGCAATGTGTCATGGGCCAAGCCTTCTATTAGACCAAGTGTATACTCCTCTCCTTAGTTTAACATATGAGAGGTTCCAGGAAGCTAGCATCTCCTCAAGTTGGTCTCCGAAAGGATCTCTGACCTTAGACCCTCCTCTCCTTTCTGAAGTGGAGACTGTGGTGTTGAAGTCACCCACAACTATACTTCTGTGATGCAGATCTCTTTCTCTAAGTTTCCCATAGATCTCCAGAAATCATGCTTTTTGTGTGGAATAATTGGTCCGTAGACATTGCATATTTTTATTTTTTCATTATCTTATGTGTCTTCTAGCTCCAACTGTTAGAAAAACAAGATCATAGAGCAATAAAAATAAACAAGATGCAAATATAAATCACATAAAACACATTACAAGAGAGACGCCAATATAACATGGTTCACCCAAGATGGGCTACGTCCACATAGAAATTGTGAGTCCTTATTATTATACCATCCAACAAATGAAGGGATACAACCTGCAGCACATCCGTTGCAACTTCCTCTTAACTTTCTCACGGTCTCTCTTACACAATCATAGATATATTTACAATGCTACCGTACACAGCCATATTACAATGCCTTCCTTTTAAAGAGGGATTACCATGGGAAAATACTATGGAACACCCAATACCATGGGCCCATAAATTACCCATTATTAACCAAGTCATAACTATGAAATTACAACATTTTATAAGGCATTTTTTCCAAAATTTTCACGACGGGGGCGCTACCCCTTAACCCCCGCCAAGGGGGATCCTAAAATGTAGTCCTTATGCCCCCTTGGACACCCCATGGCAACTATATTGGGGGGGGGGGAACCCTACCAAACCCCCCCCCCTGTCATGGGTTGGGATCCAGACACAACTGAAACAGGACCTCTGAATATGGAAGATCGGGCTCCACAACCAAAACCAGCATCAACCAATTATTGCTTCTCCATTCAGCAGAAAGGGATAATATTTTGTTGTCCCGCCATGTTAATAAGCCTCCCAAACTTCCAATCTCTCCTACTGAGTTTCCATCCCCATGTTTCCATATTTTCTTCATTTTTTCTTGCTCTCTTCTTCACTGAATTTTGTCTACTAGACTAGAAGGATATAGATCTTTTCACTTCTTATCATGTGCCTTAATACTTCTTCTTTATCCCCCCCCCCCAACCCTCTGCAATTCCAGGAGACTATCTTCATTATTTCCTAGGAATGAGGGAGGATTTATTTACCTTCTGGTTCTCACTTGCTCCACTTGATTGATTTCCTGTTACCGACAAGATTCTAATATGTTGGTCAAGGCTTGTCTGCTTCCCTTCTGCTTTTTCTTTCTCTGTTTGCTCTTCCCTATGGGTTTTGTTTGGTTTGTTTGGTTTTCTTCCCTTCTTCCCTGGGGGCTCTTTTTATTCTTCTTTGCACTCTGAGGTTTCTTCCTGAGAGGATCTGGATATGGATCTAGTGACCGAACCTAATGCGCTTGACCTTACTTCCACTATTGGTTGTTCTGGGATTATCGAGATGTAGTTTTCTTCTTGGCCCATTTCAATAATCATCTGCTTATCTTCTACGATGTCCTTTGGATTCTTTTTCCTAGTTTTGTCTTCTTCTTTTGGTTCATGTGCAAGGCTTGCTAACACCTGGAACATGTTCAAGGAAGGCCCTTTGTTAGGTGCGAAAGGGGGGGCCTAATTATTCTTTTGGGTATTTTTTCTTTTTTTGTGACTATATTCCATTCTCCTTGCTTGTTTAGGTCATCTTCCTGAGCTCTCTTTTTTGCACATTTCTTGGAAAAATGCCCATATTCGTGACAAAACTTGAACTTAAATGGTATTTGCTCATAATCCACCTTCTGTAGATGGTTCCATCCATCCATAGATAGTTTTATATCCTCTGGAAGGCCCTTTTTTAGATCTACCTCTTCGCATATTCTGGCACACGAGAAGAGGGGAGGTTTTGGCTGGGATCTATCAATATACTTTCCCAGTGTGTTCCCTATTTCTTTGAGGTCCTCATCCCCCAACAGTGTAAACGAAGATGGGGGAGCTTTACCCAAACATGGATCACGGAGGAAATGTCCTTTTTCCTGTTCAAAAGAGGTGTTCCATTGGTTTAAGTACATTCCTATAGGTCCCATGAATTATGGCCCATTACGAAAGATCAAATCTTTATCCTCTTTCAGTTCGAACATAAAGACACGGAAACCCTTACCACAAAAAATTTGAATGAATTCTCCTTTGATCACCGGCCTCTAGTTCCTATTTATCCAAGCTTCTATTGATTTTGGAGAGGGTCAGAGACTCGTGAACTAGCCTATTAGGCCCTTTTATGAGAGGGCAACTGTTAACACCTAAAAAGTGCTCACTAGCTCATTTCCTTATTCACATGACCCATTTGTCCACTTTTCCACCATCTGAGCCTCTAAAGCCAACAAAAGGTCACCAAAAGACCTTAGTACACCCCTTTTCCCACTCCAAAAGATTATTTTTCCTAAAAAAACATAAAAAACCCTCAAAAAGGGTCCAAAATTCCAAAAAATATTAAAAAGGGAATAAAAATATTAATTTTATTCAAAAAAGGAAAAAGGAGGGAAAAGTACCTAAACCATGTTGGTCAATACCATTGTTTTCCACAAAACCACAAATGGTATTCCCCACCACCAAAACCTATAAAAAGGTGGTAGGGGCTCCTCATTTCACATCCATCCATATTCCTATCCTCATGCTGTCAAAATCTCCCTTGAGTTTTTGGCCATTGTAGCAACCTTGGAGAAAGGACCCATTGGAGTTTGGAGCTGCTCATCCTTGGAGCTTCTCAACTATCTTCATCACTTGGAGGTATTATTATTGCAAGCACTTGCTTGCCCCCATTTTCAATACAAAATTATTTCTTATATTTCTTGTTCTTGTTTTTTAATTCAAAAATGCACATGCTAGTTTAGTTTTAGTTTAGATTTAGTTTATTGTTTTTGCTTAATATTGAAACTACTGCTACTAGTTAGCAGGTGCCCATAGCACTAAGCTTGGTTGCAAAACCAAGCCAACAGTTTTTTGGCGACTCCGCTGCTTTTCGAATCTTTAGATCTCACTTTTGCTTTAGATCTTAGTTTTTGATAGTATTAGTTAGTTTAATTCATAGATCTGCCACCCTAGACAGCAGATCCATTGCTGTTCTAGATCTTGGCCCATTTTTTAGCCATTAATAACCCGAAATTCTCAATTTTCGAGTTCTTTTTTCGGCGTCCGCGTACGGCTTTCGCCTCGCGGCTTTTAGCCCAACACTCGCGCGGCTCATCGCGACTGCGCGGCTCTTTTCCGCGCGGTTCACCGCGGCTTCGCGGCCGATTAGCGCGCTGCACATCGCGGCTTCGCGGACCTTTTCCGCGCTGCACATCGTGACTGTGTGACGAAATCCCATGCTGCACATCGCGGCTTCGCAGCTGAAACCCGCGCTGCCCATCGCGACTGTGCGACAGAAACCCGCGCGGTCCATCGCGGCTGTTCTGTCAAAACCCGCGGTGCCAATTTTTTCATTCGACCGATCCGTTTAAAAAATTAATTTTTTACTGTTTTTTCTGCCCACATAGCACATTTTACAGTACTAAGATTCCAGCATTATTTACAGCCATAGGAAAATTTTACTATTTAGAATGCACCTTTGAAAAAGTCTTTTTAAAAATTTTCAGAAATTGAAAGAAGGATTTATTTGCATTTTATCTAGATTAAAAATTTTGCTGTTTACTTCTTTGATTTTTTGCCCATAGCAATTTTTGAAAAATAAATCCATTTATTTCTTAAAGAAGTTATATTATTTGCTTTCCTATTTCAAAAGATCCTTTGTTTTTTGAATAGTCTTTGCAAAGCATTTAATTTCCATTTATTGAAAAAGTCATATTATTTGCTTTTCTATTTTCAAAAAATCCTTTTTTTTTTTAATACTTAGCATTTACTTTTTCAATTTCAGTTTAAAATATCACACGTGCACCCACTCAAACACATTATTTAAACTGAGCCTTAAAACGAACCCTAACTTCAACAAACTTTTAACCCCACTTGGGGAACACTTAAAAGAACTTTTTAGCTAGGTAGTATTGAGGGGATAGGTGTTCCAATAACACCCCTCAGTTATTACATCTGAGACATAGCTGTTGTCCATTAGGGAACCAAAATCTCCTAGTATTTATTGGCACGGTCACAACCGGTTTATGGGAAGGCCTCTCCCCTAGGAGGGTTGAAGTCGCGAGGATGGTTCCGGAAGCCTGAGTGGAATACCGAAATCCATTCAGTAACCGAAGGGCTACCATTCGCAGTTCTCGGGATATCCCTGTATGGGGGTATTGCGGTAAAAGGACCAAACGGCAGATTTACCTTTTCTCGACGTGTCATGAACGGAGTATCCTAGTTGCCATTCTTTAGGATTGATTACCCGGTGTCCCTCCCGATAGGGGGATATCTAACCGTTGACTCAACACTCAATATTGTCCGACTTGGATTTCATCACCTTGCAGAGAATATCGTTTGTTGATTCACAATACTTTTAGTTAGGTGTTTGCATGATACAATCCACCTTTGGTCTAGTTGCACCTATTTTTTCTAGAAGCTATTTGCATGTTGGTACTCTGACCATTTTTTGCATCCCTCCACTTATTATAGCACAACTGCTATAATAAGTGCCTTTTTCGAGGTTGATTTTTTGGCCTGAGAGCCTTCATTTTCACTCCCCTTTTTGCACCCTTGGTTGCATTAGGGTTTTGAGTTTTTTATACATTACCATTTTTCACATAAGATTTTTACACAAAAAACTTATTTCTCACCATTGAGAATTTTAGATGCTCTCGTCGTCTTCAGGGCGAACTCCCAGAGTTCAGTCTACTTGGCTCGCCACGTCACCGACGCCGAGCCTTATCCCTTGACTCGACACATCGTCGATCAAACAGACAGTCATCCGATTCTGACACGCCTCACTTCACATTTGATTTAGAGGCAGAATCTGAAAACCCTACCGAGTTATTACCAACCAACCTCATGGCTGGGACACAATTCGACCCACTTTTTACCAGCACCATAGGAGATACATCCACAGATCCTTCTACTGCTGTACCATCCATGGCAACCACCACCCCCCTAGGTATGCCTAATATGGCAGACACTCCACCTTTAGGAATGCCCAACACAGGGCCACCTCCTGTTATAGGAATTCCCAACACAGGGCCACCACCTGTTATGGGTATGCCTAACATAGGGGTCACACCTCCTCTGATTTCCACAACCCATATCCCAGGAATCCCTACTGCTATTTCTAACCCTGGTGTAACCCATGTTGCACTCGGAAACGCTGGCCCATACCAAACCACAACTATTGGAGGACACATACCTTCAATACCTAGCATACCTTTAGGCGCTACTGGACCCCTACATCATACCACCATGACTAGTCATGTCCCAGTCCCAGTCACTACATCTGCTAGCTTACCGTACATGGTAAGTCTGAACTTACCAGACTTAGCCAGGCTCACCAATGATCCTATCAGACACGATCCTGCGTGGCCTCACATGCCCACCAAACTCCCCTCCGACATCCCTAAGTTTGAGGGCAAGGCAGGTGATGACCCCCAGAACCATATTATGTCCTTCCATCTATGGTGTTCCTCCAACTCTATAGTGGACGACTCTGTCCGCCTCCGTCTGTTACAGCGCACCTTCACTGGCTCTGCAGCTAAGTGGTATATCGAGCAGCCCCATGGGACCCATGCCACCTTTACCTCCCTTTCCTTGACCTTCCTGCAGTTCTTTCAGTTACCTGTCCGCTATGATGCGGGAGTCGAGATCCTACTGTCTTGCAGATAGAACACGGCCACCCACATCACTGACCACATTCATGAGTGGCGTCGACGCCGAAGCCTCTGCAAAATCAAGTTAGATGACCGTATCTTCTTAGATTGGTTTCTAAAATCCCTCCTCCCTCTCATTGCAAAGGATGTGGCATCCGAACGACCCCAGTCTGAAGAAGAGGCCATCCTCAAAGCCCAACAATTTGACCTCATTTACGCCCAGTCGGGTTATCTGTATACCATTATACCAGACGCCCCTCGGGGTGAGTCATCCCAACATGATGCGCCGGGGGCATCCCATGCCGCTGATGACATCATTGGTCATATGGCCTCTCATCCCCAACCCTTTTCCATTGCACATCCTAGCCATGGTCCCGACCTTTCGCGGGCTACATCTCAATCTGGAGCAACCAATTCATATGCTCCCATGGCACATCACCACCATACCCACGGACCTTCATGTCCACCTCAGTGCTTCGGTCATGCACCACCTGCATACGCCCCCTCAGCTGCACCTCAACAAATGTATTACCCGCAGCAAGCTATGACAGCTAGCCCAACACCTCCAATAGCTCAGGGTTACCAACAACCCCAGCAGGTAACTGGACCACCTCCAGCCCCGCCTGCTTATTATGCACCACAACCTGCTCCCGCACCTGCGGCGAACCAAAATCCTCCCACTGCTCAAGGGCAAGTGTACACACAGCACAACCAGCCCCAACACCAGAATAACCAGTGCAACCAAGGTGCGCAACAGAACCGCGGAAGAGGAGGTAACTGCGGTAATAACCAACAACATCAGCAAGGTCCTCCACCTCCCAATCCCCCGCAAAATAACAATGCTACTCCTCCTAACCAGAATCTAGACCGTAATCCCCAGCAGCCTAAAAATAACAACCTCAAAACAAACCACCCTTGTTCTATCTGCGGGGTCTATGGTCATTACACTCATTCTTTCCCACATTTGGAGCGAGCTCGGCAACTCTGGACCGACGATGCCCATCGTCAAGGGCAAGCGGCTCCTCAACCGCCACCCAACCCTCCACCACCTCAACATCAACCTTTGGTGCTGCAAAACCCCTTTCCAAACCAAGGTGTAGTGAACACTCAGCCGTTAGCTCCCCCTCAGGGCAGCGTGCCACCACAACAGATCACTTATGTAGCCCCTGATCAACCCATGTTCGATTCAGGTACCCACCACTTGTTGATGATGTCAACCGCCGATGCGAACCTCCAAACCCGTCGGAACCAATATGGCTCCACCTCTGAAGCCCCTCCCATCGACAAGAACACTAACGTTCATCCCACAGATCAGACGTTACGTATACCTCCGGCTCCACTCGATGGCGCTTCTAAAGCGCCTCGCTTCCCACTTCGTCGCATCAACAATAATCCCAATGCCCGTGCTGCGTCAAACTACAAGATTGTAGATGACTTAGCCCAGTCTCCTGCAGCCATGTCTGCTTTAGAAGTCTTGAAAAACTGTCCTTCACAGCGCAAGACTTTGCTCTCTGCCATTGGCGCTATTGACCCCAATGATTCACAACTAATGGCATTCGATTCGGACCAATCCGAACCATGCCTGCCTTCCACTTTAGCTTTCCAAGTTTCCGTTTTCGTTCGGAATCTTGTCATCCATCGGTGCATTATCGATGAAGGGGCCTCTACATGCGTTATGTCCACATTCGTTTGGCAGAAGTTGGGATCTCCTACTCTCCAGCAGTCCACCACTGCGTTGCGAGCCTACGACGGTCGTTCGGCTCAACCCCAAGGTCTTTTAGCCAATGTCCCCGTCCAGCTGGCGGGTAAAAACCGTGCTCATTGACTTTGAGGTCATCAATGCCCAACTCGATTATAACCTCTTACTTGGCCGCAGCTACATGTATGCCATGCGGGCGGTTGCCTCATCCATTTTTCGTACTATGATGTTCCCCCATGAGGGACGCGTGGTCAAGGTCGACCAACTCACCTATTACGATCCCAAGGCCCCCGCTGCACCTGAAAATGTTCTCCCTATGGTTGAACAACCTATTTGTGGTGCAACTACCTCGTTTGTATCCTCAGTGGGACCCGGACTTTACTCCGACGCGCCGATGACTTCTACATTCCAATCCATTCCACCACCGTCACCGGAGACACACGTCGCTAACCTCTGTACACTTTCCCACAGTACACAAACACCCAACAATCAGCCACCCTTGTTCCCTAAACCACCATTGGTCCCTAGTCACATTGGGGTTACACCCATCCACACAATCCCCTTTCTATTCCCTCCCTCGAGCGTAGTAAGCGCTCCGGTTATGGCTACCCTCAGTATCCCCGGGTTAACATTAGGATTACCCGTGTGGTATATTTCGCCTCCCGTTCCCCCGCCGACACCAAATGTCATCCTGCAACCGGTGCAACCCATTGTCACTTCTACCCAACCACCTCCCGGTATCACTACTACTTCGTCATCGACGAATCCCCCTCCACTCATCAGGCCCACGACCATACACTGCGGTACCCCCACCCAAGGCAGTTAAACCTCCCCCCGTATTCCGTGATCCTCCAAAATGCTCGTTGTGTGATGAGTTAGGCCATCCAACCCATCAGTGTCCACAGTTACCTGCATTACAGGAACACATGCAAATGCTGGACGATGACCCCAACATCCCGGTGGTCAAACTCGATCCAAACCCCATGCCTCGTGATAAATCACTGCGTACCAACCATCCATGTGCGATATGCGGTATTTACGGCCACTACTCACATCACTGTCCTGATATCCCAGATTACAGAGCAGCTCTCTATGAGATGAATAATTTGGATCTTGAGACGGCGCCCCCTACTATCGAGGAGATCTACCCTCCCGCATCATCCTCATCCGGAGAGATTAACACCATTTATATGATCTCTTCGACAACCCAAACCTCGTCAACTGACTTGACCACTCACAGCTCCCGCAGTGATAAAGAGATTCTAGAGGCGACTACTGCCCCGGATTATCCCTGGGAAGACATGCACCATCGTTCATACTTCCTCCCAGAAGAGACCTCATCCACCACCGCTACCCAATTCGCGGTTGAGTCCAAAGATTTCCTTCCTATTAAAGTCGATTGGTTGAAGGATCCTATTCCTACTCCTGATGCCTCTGAGAAAAATAACATGGCCAATATTTCTCCCGTCATCCACATCGACACCTCTGACCCACCTGGTGCCCTTCATACCATTACATTAGGAGCCTCCCACAGTGAACATGAGATTGGAGAATACCAAATACTCTTCCAAGAATTCACTGATGTCTTTACTTGGTCAGATACCAAAATGCCTGGCCTTGACCCCGCCATTTATACAATCTTCACTGGATACCCTCCTGTCCGGTCGGCCCCTTCCATTGATCCCGTTCACACACATGATCCATTCTGCTACGTCAGTTTCGCTGATGGTGCAAGCCGTTGGTCCCCCAATCTGGCCTCCGCAGCTTGGGTAATATATTCCCCTTCACATGAGTTGATCCACATCGACGGAGTGTGTTTAGGTGCTGCCACCAAAAACCAAGCCGAATACGACGCTGTGACCGGTCTCTTGGCTGCAGCTCTCTAATTGAGCATACGTCACCTTAACGTTTTCCTGGATTCGGCAACTCCTTGTTTCCCAGCTCAACAATGATTACCAGGTACGCTATCCCTGTCTATTCAGAAAAATTTTGCGCACTAAACAAATGATTCAACAGTTTGAATCCATTTCATTCACACATGTCCGAAGAAACCTCAATAGTGTCGCAGACCATATGGCCAACAACATTCTAGACTGGCACATTAATCATATCATACCAAAACAAAATATGCATCCACGTGCATAGCATGTGCCTCCACGGGCATATACCAAAAACAAAATGTGCATCCACGTGCATACCATGTGCCTCCACGGGCATACAGAAAATCAAACATGCCTCCACGGGCGAACATACAGACAACAAGTGCATCCATGTGCATACACGACTATAAACCAACATCATATATATATATATATATATACATCATCGTATAGTCAATACATGTCAAAGGTTCCCTCAGCACCCAATATACAAAAACTACATCAGCCGTACAAAAAGAGCTTCCCCATATGCTCATCAGCATTTGGGGGCAAATACATATCATCTAGTCATCAGGGTCCCTAGGCTCCCCTGGCGCCTCCTCAGCCGGCCCTGCTGGATCATGGCGAGCCCGAACTCTCCGCTCTGCTGGCCCCGCTGGATCATCCCGTAGACGGATCCTCCTCTCAGCCGGCCCTACGAGAACTTCCATTTTTCAAACCATTGGTACCGTTGGAATCAGCACAGCGAGAACTTCCTGCTAGTTCTTTCCTTTTCCTGTTTTCACAGGGTCCATTTTTTGACCATTTTTTTTTGGCCCCCCTCGTGGCCTCGGTTTGCGTGCCACATCGGCCGGCGTCCATTTTTGACAAGCCTTATATCACCGGATTCAGTTTTCCGTGCTCGTGATGATGCTTGAGATCATTTCTCGCTCTCACGCTCAGATTTTTCGAGCATTTTTTCCACGCCCCCTCGTCACCTCGGTTCGCGTGCCACATCGGTCGTCGTCCATTTTAGGTGAGTCTTATATCGTCGGATTCAGTTTTCCGTGCTCGTGATGAAGCTTGAGATCATTTCTCGCTTTCACCTCCATATTTTTTGGGCATTTTCCCATGACCCCCCATCACCTCGGTTTGCGTGCCACATTGGCCGTTGCCCCTTTTTGACAATCTTTATGTCACCGGATTCAGTTTTTCGCACTCATGATGATGCTTGAGACCTTTTCTCACTCTCATCAATCCCTTTTTGTTCGGTATAATTTTATCCCTTTTTCGGGCCAAGCAATCCCTTTTACGAAAAAGACACTTAGGGAGTTTCTGTTAAGCTCTTTTCTGACTCCTAAAACAATGAAAAGATCGCCGAGCAACCTTGCTTCCTTTCATGCTCGCTAAAACGTATCTGAAAGGGCTTCTACCTGGTATAAGTTTACCCCTTTTCCGGACCTTGTAGACTAATTACGAAAAAGGAATACTCTAGTCACACCGGCTAGAAGAGTTCTCCATCTGCATCATTTTATGCTTTTTCGGGCCTTGGAGACTAACTTACGAAAAAGAACACCAATGGAGTCCACTTACCGCTTTCAGACTCTCTAAATATGAAAGCGACCACGAGCAATCACCATCCTGGGCTCGTAAAACCAACAGGACAGTATTCATAACCACTGCAGAGTCTTCTTATCGTTTTCAGACTCCTTAAAAATGAAAGCACCAAGGAGCACGAACAGTCCTGGGCTCACAAAATCCACGGGACAGTACCATTTTCAGAGCACACTTTTATCCCTTCTTAGAGCTCATTAAAACTACGAAGAAGGACCCAATGGTGCTTCTCGGTGCCACAACAGATCACGTCTACTCATATGACAGCTTCCCCATTTTGGTCGCCTTTGTTCAGAGTATTCTGCAGTATGTCACCTTGAGAACCCCTCAACAGCACCCATCAGCTTGACCCCCCCAGAGTCAATACATACCCTTCAGTCCTTAAAAGCAATGATACCCACACCTACAAGTCAGTTCCCTATGCTGCCAGGTCAACCATGTCATCATGCTCTGAACAAAGGAAGTTTGAGTCTACCCACTATATGACCCCAGTTACTTCCCATCCCCACAAGTATGTCAGTCCTACCATCAGTACTACCACACTTCAGTTTTACACCTCGTGCTCCTATCAAGGAAACATCATTGCCTTGTTAGTTGCTGGTCTCCCTCTGTCGACGACAACCAAACTTATTCCAGAGGATAGACCTAGAGGTCCCTGTGTCTTGGACTCATCACCATTTATGATGAGTGCCTACGAATCATTTCGAGAATAGTCCTCAGTGCTTCTCCAAATGGTTGGTTCTCACATGCTCGACTTCAACACCTTGATCGCATCGTTGAGACTCGCACAGGGCATTGGTTCGTTCAGTTATTAGTCGAAGACCCCGGATACCATCTGACTCCTCCACATTTTGAGAGTCTACCTATGGATACAACCAGTTACACTTTTCCTATATATATTCGGGTTGCGCATGGCGACACTATTCAGATGTACCCCAATTTCATACTCCCTTGAGTATACAGTTACATTAATTCTCAGAGATGACTCACAGTCTTTGAGTCCCTACAGATGTTGGACACCTTCAGTTTCAGCAGTTCATCAGTTATTCCAGTGTATCAGTAATTGAGATCAGTCATGATATGATCATGAGTACATCCCAAAATGATGTCCCCTCTGGACCATTATGATGTACCAGAAGATTTTTTATGTATTTTCTCAGGTCCCCCTTCTTGGGACTAATTGTTTATATATGTCTTGATACGAGCATGGGTATGCCCGCCTCGTCCATCATCAGGATTATTCCTCATTCATATCGAGGCCATGTAATATTGTTTATTTTTTGTAGCTTCCAAGGGCCGCGGATCCAGTCTCCAATCGGTCTCTTCTCCTCCCCAAAACCCCAGAAAAAAGACAAAAGAACTATGATGTCTATCAGCCATACGATGAGCTCCTGCCCTCACACATCAGGGGGCAATCTGTTAACACCTAAAAAGTGCTCACTAGCTCATTTCCTTATTCACATGACCCATTTGTCCACTTTTCCACCATCTGAGCCTCTAAAGCCAACAAAAGGTCACCAAAAGACCTTAGTACACCCCTTTTTTCACTCAAAAAGATTATTTTTCCTAAAAAAGCATAAAAAACCCTCAAAAAGGGTCCAAAATTCCAAAAAATATTAAAAAGGGAATAAAAATATTAATTTTATTCAAAAAAGGAAAAAGGAGCGAAAAGTAGCTAAACCATGTTGGTCAATACCATTGGTTTCCACAAAACCACAAATGGTATTTCCCACCACCAAAACCTATAAAAATGTGGTAGGGGCTCCTCATTTCACATCCATCCATATTCCTATCCTCATGCTGCCAAAATCTCCCTTGAGTTTTTGGCCATTGTAGCAACCTTGGAGAAAGGACCCATTGGAGTTTGGAGCTGCTCATCCTTGGAGCTTCTCAACTATCTTCATCACTTGGAGGTATTATTATTGCAAGCACTTGCTTGCCCCCATTTTCAATACAAAATTATTTCTTATATTTCTTGTTCTTGTTTTTTAATTCAAAAATGCACATGCTAGTATAGTTTTAGTTTAGATTTAATTTATTGTTTTTTCTTAGTATTGAAACTGCTGCTACTAGTTAGCAGGTGCCCATAGCACTAAGCTTGGTTGCAAAACCAAGCCAACAGCAAGTCAGTTCCCTACGCTGCCAGGTCAACCATGTCATCATGCTCTGAACAAAGGAAGTTTGAGTCTACCCACTATATGACCCCAGTTACTTCCCATCCCCACAAGTATGTCAGTCCTACCATCAGTACTACCACACTTCAGTTCTACACCTCGCGCTCCTGTCAAGGAAACATCATTGCCTTGTTAGTTGTTGGTCTCCCTCTGTCGACGACAACCAAACTTATTCCAGAGGATAGACCTAGAGGTCCCTGTGTCTTGGACTCATCACCATTTATGATGAGTGTTGGCTCGGTTTTGCAACCAAGCTTAGTGCTATGGGCACCTACTAACTAGTAGTAGCAGTTTCAATAGAAATAAAAACAATAAACTAAATAAACAATACTTTTCATGGATCTAAGCAAGAATCTAAGCAAATAATTTAAAGATTTCAAAAATCAAGAACAAGAAACATAAGAAATAATTTTTGTATTGAAAAGTGGGGGGCAAGCAAGTGATTGCGATATTACCTTCAATGGTGAAGGTTGATGTTGAGCAACTCCCAAGATGAGTAGCTCCAAACTCCAATAGGTCTCTTTCTCCAAGGTTGCTTCAATGGCTAAAAGTGCTCAGGGGAGATTTCAGCAGCATAAGGATGAGATAATGGAAGGATGTGAAATGAGGAGCCCCTACCACCTTTTTATAGGTTTTGGTGGTGAGGAATACCATTTGTGGTTTTGTGGAGACCAATGGTATTGACCAACATAGTTTAGGTATTTTTTCTTCCTTTTTCCTTTTTTGAATAAAAATAATATTTTAATTCCCTTTTTAATATTTTTGGGAATTTGGACCCTTTTTGAGGGTTTTTTGTGATTTTCTTGGAAAAATAATCTTTTTTAATGGAAAAAGGGGTGTACTAAGGTCTTTTGGTGACCTTTTGTTGGTTTCAGAGGCTCAGATGGTGGAAAAGTGGACAAATGGGTCATGTGAGTAAGGGAATGAGCTAGTGAGCACTTTTTAGGTGTTAACAGATTGCCCCCTGATGTGTGAGGGCAGGAGCTCATCGTATGGCCGATAGACATCATAGTTCTTTTGTCCTTTTTTCTGGGGTTTAGGGGAGAGAAGAGACCGGTTGGAGACTGGAGCCACGGCCCTTGGAAGCTGCAAAAACAAAAAATATTACATGGCCTCTATATGAATGAGGTATAATCTCTGATAAAGGACGAGGCGGGCATTCCCATGCTCGTATCAAGACATATACAAAACAATTAGTCCCAAGAAGGGGGATCTAATACGTAAAGAAATATACTGGTACATCATAATGGTCCAGAGGGGACATGATTGTGGGATATACTCATGATCATGAGTGATCTCAATAACTGATACACTGGATTAACTGTGGAACTGCTGAAACTGAAGGTGTCCAACATCTGTAGGGACTCAAAGACTATGAGTCATTTCTGAGAATTAATGTAACTGTATACTCAAGGGAGTATGAAACAGGTGTAAATCTGAATACTGTCGCCATGCGCAACCCGGATATCCATAGAAAAAAGTGTAGCTGGTGTGATCCATAGGAAGACTCTCAAATGTGGAGGAGTCAGGAGGTATCCGGGGTCTTCGACTAATAACTGAACGGACCAATACCCTGTGCGAGTCTCAACGATGCGATCAAGGTGTTGAAGTCGAGCATGTGAGAAACAACCATTTGGAGAGGCACTGAGGATTCCTCTCGAAATGATCCGTAGGCACCCATTATAAATGGTAATGAGTCCAAGACACAGGGACCTCTAGGTCTATCCTCTGGAATCAATGTGGTTGTCGTCGACAGAGGGAGACCAGCAACTAACAAGGCAATGATGTTTCCTTGATAGGAGCACGAGGTGTAGAACTGAAGTGGTGTAGTACTGCTGGTAGGACTGACATACTTGTGGGGATGGGAAATAACTGGGTCAAAAATGGGTAGACTCAAACTTCCTTTGTTCAGAGCATGATGACGTGGTTGACCTGGCAGCGTAGGGAACTGACTTGTAGGTGTGGGGATCATCTTTTAGGGACTGAAGGGTATGTACTGACTCTGGGGGGGTGAAGCTGATGGTAGCTGTCGAGGGATTTTTCGGGTGACATACTGCAGAATACTCTGAACAAAGGCGACCAGAATGGGGAAGCTGCTATGTGAGTAGACATGATCTGTCGTGGCGCCAAGAGGCACCATTCTTCCTTCTTCGTAGTTTTAATGAGCTCCAAGAAGGGATAAAAGTGTGCTCTGAAATGGTACGGTCCTGTGGATTTTGTGAGCCCAGGACGGTGCATGCTCATGGTTGCTTTCATGTTTAGAGAGTCTGAAAACGGTAAGTGGAATCTGTTGGTGTTTCTTTTTCGTAAGTTTAGTCTCCAAGGCCCGAAAAAGGATAAAATGATGCGGATGGAGAACTCTTCTAGCCGATGTGACTAGAGTATACCTTTTTCGTAATTAGTCTACGAGGTCCGGAAAAGGGGTAAACTTATACCAGGTAGACGCCCTTTCAGATACGTTTATCGAGCATGAAAGGAAGCAAGATTGCTCGGCGATCTTTTCATTGTTTTAGGAGTCAGAAAAGAGCTTAACAGAAACTCCCTAAGTGCCTTTTTCGTAAAAAGGGGTTGCTCGGCCCGAAAAAGGGATAAAATTATACCGAACAAAAAATGGATTGATGAGGGCGAGAAAAGGTCTCAAGCATCGTCATCAGTGCGGAAAACTAGATCCGGTGACATAAGGATTGTCGGAAACGGAGAACGGCCGATGTGGCACGCAAGCCGAGGTGACGAGGGGGCGTGGAAAAAATGCCCGGGAAATCGAAAGGTGAGAGCGAGAAATGATCTCAAGCATCATCACGAGCGTGGAAAACTAAATCCGGCGATATAAGGCACGTCAAAAACGGGCTATGACCGATGTGGCACGCAAACCGAGGTGACAAGGTGTCGGGACACAATGTTGATATTGGTCCTGGTGAGAGCGAGAAATGATCTCAAGCATCATCACGGGCACGGAAATATGAATCCGACGGTGCACATGGTGCGAAAAATGGAGGTCATAAGGACTCCAGAATGGTGAAAGGAAATAACTAAGTTAAAAAATGGTTGTAAATAAAGGTGAGCCCACCAAGTCAAGGATGTAATGGTGGGGAGAAATGATTACCCGTGGGGGAAAAATACTAGGTGTATCAAATCAACTGAAATATACAAGTGACACGTGACCTCAAAAATGGTTGAGATCACGAATATGAAAAAGTGAGCAGGGTTAATGGTCTGCCCCCATGCTATGTGCATGGGGTTTGTGATTGTGGATCACATATGTGTTGGTTTGAACGATGGGCTCATTGAGGTGTTGAGATAGAGATGATGGGGAAGGTTCAAAATGATTGATCATGCCCCCTATCCCGGGGTCGAGGTAATCTATTATGCCCCCTAACTCAGAGGTGTCAATGTGGTGCAGATGTTGTCTCATAGAGAGATCAATAGGGCATTGAGCAACTGCTGGCGGGGTGTTATACCATGAGGCTGTGGGTCGTGGTGGCATACTGAAGTGATGATATGATAATGGGGGATTCCCTTTGTGGGGTGGATGCCCCCAGTATCTCCGACGAGGATCACGGTGATGATGAGTAGGCAAGGTTTTGGGCATGCCCCCATGTTGTGGACATGTGGTTTCCTGGTTGATTTGAAAGGGTTCAACCTGTGTGTCAAAGGGATCAATGGAAGGGGCCGACCGGACAGAGGGGTATCCAGTGGAGATCATATAAATGGCGGGGGTCAAGGCCAGGCATTTCGGTATCTGACCAAGTAAAGACATCAGTGAATTCTTGGAACAGTTGTTGGTATTCTCCGATCTCATGCTCACTGTGGGAGGTTCCTAATGTGATGGTATGAAGGGCACCAAGTGGGTCAGAGATGTCAATGTGGATGACGGGAGAAATATCGGCCATGGGATCCGTTAACCAGTCGATTTTAGTAGGAAGGAAATCCTTGGACTCAACCGCGGATTGGGTAGCGGTGGTGGATGAAGTCTCTTCCAGGAGGAAGTATGGACGATGGTGCATGTCTTCCCCGGGATAATCAAAGGTAGTAGGAGTCTCGAGAACCTCTTCATCATTGCGGGACCTTTGAGTGGTCAAATCGAGTGATGAGGTAGTGGTAGTCGAAGAGATCATGTAGATGGTGTTAATCTCTCCGGATGAGGATGATGCGGGAGGGTAGATCTCCTCGATAGTAGAGGGTGCCGTCTCTAGGTCCAAATTGTTCATCTCGTAGAGAGCTGCTCTGTAGTCTGGGATGTCAGGACAGTTATGCGAGTAGTGGCCATAAATACCGCATATCGCACATGGGTGGTTGGTACGCAGTGATTTATCACGAGGCATAGGGTTTGGATCTAGTTTGACCACCGGGATGTTGGGGTCGTCGTCCAACATTTGCATGTGTTCCTGCAATGCAGGTAACTGTGGGCACTGATGGGTTGGATGGCCTAACTCATCACACAGCGAGCATTTTGGAGGAGCACGAAATATGGGGGGAGGTTTAACTGCCTTGGGTGGGGGAACCGCAGTGTATGGTTGTGGGCCTCTGCCCCCAGTGGGCCTGACGAATGGAGGGGGATTCGTCGACGACGAAGGAGTCATGATACCGGGAGGTGGTTGGGTAGAAGTAACAATGGGTTGCACCGGTTGTAGGATGACATTTGGTGTCGGTGGAGGAACGGGAGGCGTAATATACCACACGGGTAATCCCAATGTTAACCCAGGGAGACTAAGGGTAGCCATAACCGGGGCGCTTACTACACCCGAAGGAGGAAATAGAAAGGGGATTGTGTGGATAGGTGTAACACCGATGTGACTAGGGACCAATGGTGGTTTGGGTAACAAGGAGGGTTGATTACCGGGTGTTTGTGAAAGAGTGCAGAGGTTAGCGACCTGGGTCTCCGGTGACGGTGGTGGAATGGCCTGGAATGTAGAGGTTATCGACGCCTCGGAGTAAAGTCTGGGTCCTACTGAGGAAATGAATGAGGTAGTTGCACCACAAACAGGTTGTTCAACCATGGTGAGACCATTTTCAGGTGTGGTAGGGGCCTTGGGATCGTAATAGGTGAGCTGGTCGACCTTGACCACGCGTCCCTCATGGGGGAACATCATGGTACGAAAAACGGATGAGGCAACCGCTTTCATGGCGTACATGTAGTTGCGACCAAGTAAAAGGTTATAGTCTAGTGGGGCATTGATGACCTCAATGTCAATGAGCACGGTTTTACCCGCCAGCTGGACAGGGACATTGGCTAACAGACCTAGGGGTTGAGCCGAACGGCCGTCATAAGCTCGTAATGCAGTGGTGGACTGCTGGAGAGTAGGGGATCCCAACTTCTGCCAAACAAATGTGGACATGACGCATGTGGAGGCCCCTTCATCGATAATGCACCGATGGATGACAAGATTCCGAACAGAAACGGAAACTTGGAATGCTAAAGAGGAAGGCAGGCGGGGTTCAGATTGGTCTGAATCGAATGCGATCAACTGTGAATCATTGGGGTCAATGGCGCCAATGGCAGAGAGCAAAGTTTTGCGCTGCGAAGGACAGTTTTGCAAAACTTCTAAAGCAGACATGGCTGCAGGAGACTGGGCTAAGTCGTCTAGGATGTTGTAATTCGACGCAGCGCGAGCATTGGGATTACTGTTGATGCGACAAAGTGGGAAGCGAGGTGCTTTGGAAGCGCCATCAAGTGAAGCCGGAGGTATACGTAACGTTTGATCTGTGGGATTAACGTTAGTGTTCTTGTCGGCGGGAGGGGCTTCAGAGGTGGAGCCATATTGGTTCCAACGAGTTTGGAGGTTAGCATCGGCAGTCGACATCATCAACAAATGGTGAGTACCTGAATCGAACATGGGTTGATCAGGGGCTGCATAAGTGATCTGCTGTGGTGGCACGTTTCCCTGAGGGGGGGCTAACGGCTGAGTGTTCACTACACCCTGGTTTGGAAAGGGCTTTTGCAGCACCAAAGGTTGATGTTGAGGTGGTGGAGGGTTGGGTGGTGGCTGAGGAACCGCTTGCCCTTGACGATGGGCATCGTTGGTCCAGAGTTGCCGAGCTCGCTCCAAATGTGGGCAAGAATGCGTGTAATGACCATAGACCCCGCAAATAGAACAAGGGTGGTTTGTTCTGAGGTTATTATTTCTAGGCTGCTTAGGATTCCGATCCGGATTGCGGTTGGGAGGAGTAGCATTGTTATTCTGCGGAGGATTGGGAGGTGGAGGACCTTGCTGATGTTGTTGGTTATTACCGCGGTTATGACCTCTACCACGGTTCTGTTGCGCACCTTGGTTGCATTGGTTATTTTGGTATTGGGGCTGATGTTGTTGTGCGTAAACATGCCCTTGAGTATTGGGGGGATTCTGAGGAGCCGCAGGTGCGGGAGCAGGTTGCGGTGGATAGTATGCAGGTGGAGCTGGAGGTGGTCCAGTTGCCTGTTGGGGTTGTTGGTACCCCTGAGCTGGTGGAGGTGTGAGGTTAGCCGGTGCAACCGGTTGTGGGTAATGCATGGGCTGTTGTGGAAACTGCATGGGGTTTTGTACCGTAGGTTGAGCATAGTACGTAGGAGGTACATATGCTGCTGGCGCTTGGCCATAACAATGTTGTGGACAAGAGGGTCCATGAACATGATGGGTCTGGTTTGTTTGAGCATAAGAAGTTGTCGCTCCGGAATTGGATGTAGCCCTAGAAAGGTCTGGGGCGGGCATGGTGCTCACCATACTGAAAGGTTTTGCTTGCGGTGTAATTTGGCCAATAATGCCATCAGCGGCATGGGATGCCCCCGGTGTGTCACCGCGTGCAGAGTCACCTCGTGGGGCGTCAGGTATGATGGTGTATAGGTAACCTGACTGGGCATAGATAAGGTCAAACTGTTGGGCCTTAAGGATGGCCTCCTCTTCAGACTGGGGTCTTTCGGATGCTACATCCTTCGCAATGAGAGGAAGGAGGGATTTAAGGAACCAGTCTAAAAAGATTCGGTCGTCTAATTTGATTTTGCATAGGCTTCGGCGCCGACGCCAATCATGGATATGGTCAGTGATGTGCGTGGCCGTGTTCTGTCTGCAAGACAGTAGGATTTCGACGCCCGCATCATAGCGGACCGGTAGCTGAAAGAACTGCAGGAAGGTCGAGGCAAGGGAGGTAAATGTGGAATGCGTCCCATGGGGTTGCTCGATATACCATTTGGCTGCAGAGCCAGTGAAGGTGCGCTGTAATAAACGGAGGCGGACAGAGTCGTCCACTATGGAGTTGGAGGAACACCATAAGTGGAAAGACATGATGTGGTTCTGGGGGTCTTCTCCGGCCTTTCCCTCAAACTTAGGGATGTCAGAGGGAAGCTTAGTTGGCATATGGGGCCAAGCAGGGTCATGCCTGATGGGGTCATTTGTGAGCCTAGCTAAATCTGGCAGGTTGAGACTTGCCATGTATGGTAGACTAGCGGATGTGGTGACCGGAACCGGGACCTGCCTAGCCATTGTGGTATGGTGTAGGGGTCCAGTAGTGCCTATAGGTATGCTAGGTATGGAGGGTATGTGCCCTCCAAAAGGTGTGGCCTGATATGGGTTAGCACTCCCAAGTGGAACTTGGGTTACACTTGGGTTAGGAATCGCACTAGGGATTCCTGGTATAGCACTACCGAGTGCAATATGGGTTACACTTGGGTTAGGAATCGCACTAGGGATTCCTGGGATAGGGTTTGTGGAACCCGAAGGGGGTATGACCCCCATGTTGGGTATGCCCATGACAGGTGGTGGTCCTGTGCTAGGCATTCCTGAATGTGGAGTGGTACCCAGATTGGGCATTCCCAAGGGGGTGGCTGTTGCCATGGATGGTACTACCGCAGAAGGGTTTGCGGATGTCTGACCTATGGTTAATGTAAATTGTGGATCATCTGGTGTTCCAGACATAACTGTGGTTGGTGGTAACTCGGTGGGGTTTTCGGATTCTACCTCCAAATCAAAGGTGAAGTGGGGTATGTCAGAATCGGATGACCGTCTAATTGATTGACGATGTGTCGAATCAAGGGATAGTGCTCTGCGTCCGTGACGTGGAGAGCCAAGTGGACTAAACTCTGGGAGTTCGCCCTGTAGACGACGAGAACGTCTAGAATTCTCAATGGTGAGAATATGTTTTTTTTTATGTAAAAAATTGTTTTAAGTATCAGGTGGTGATATATATGTAAGAGACTCAAAACCCTAATGCAACCAAGGGTGCAAGAAGGGGAGTGAAAAAAGAAGGCTCACAGGCCAAAAAATCAATCCTCAAAAAATGCACTTATTCTAGCAGCTGTGCTACAATAAGTGGAGGAATGCAACAACTGGTCAGAATACCAACATGCAAGCGGCTCCTAGAAAAAATAGGTGTAACTAGACTCAAAAGGTGGTAAAGATCATGCAAACACCTAATCTAAAAGTATTGTGACTCAAACAGACGATATCCTCTGCAAGGTGATGAAATCCAAGTCAGACAATATGAATGTTGAGACAACGGCTAGATATCCCCCTACCGGGAGGGACACCGGGTAATCAATCCTAAAAAGACAGGCTACTAGGATACTCCGTTCATGACGCGTCGAGAAAAGGTAAATCTGCCGTTTGGTCCTTTGATCGCAATATCCCAATACAGGGATATCCCGAGAACTGCGAATGGTAGCCCTTCGGTTACTGAATGGGTTTCGGTATCCCACTCAGGCTTCCGGAACCATCCTCGCGACTTCAACCCTCCTAAGGGAGAGGCCTTCCCACAAACCGGTTGTGACCGCGCCAAAAAGTACTAAGAGATTTTAGCTCCCTAATTGGACAACTTCTATGTCTCAGATGTATGAACTGAGGGGTGTTATTGGAACACCTATCCCCCCAATACTACCTAGCTACAAGAATTCTTTTAGTGTTCCCCAAGTGGGGTTAAAAGTGTGTTCAAATTAAGGTACGTTTTAAGGCTTAGTTCAATTAAGTGATCGTGTGAGTGCACGTGAGGTGTTGTAAACTGAACTTGAAAAAATTAAATGCTTTTACAAGAAATTTTCAAAAAATAAAGGATTTTTCGAAAATAAAAAGCAAATATTTATGACTTTTTCACTAAAAAGGAATTTAAATGCTTTTCAAAAAATAACTCAAAAAATAAAGGATTTCTTGGATTTATGAAAGCAAATAATAGACCTCTTTTTAAAAGAAATAATGGATTTCTTTGTTTTGAGAAAAATTGCTAAGGGCAAGATTTTAAAGAAGTAAACAGGAAAAAATTTGAATCTAGATGAAAATGCAATAATGAGTCTTTCTTTCACTTTCTTGAAAATTTTTAAAAAGATTTCTAGATATGCACTTTAAATAGTAAAAAAATTTTCTATGGCTGTAAAATATGAAGAATCAATACTGTAAAAAATGAGCCAAAATGGGTGAACTGAAGTGATAAATAACACTAAAATACAATATTAGATAAATTTCTATGGAAAATTTCTTAAATCTAATAGCATATTTGGATTCCTTGATCGAAAACACCCAATTTGAAAAAAAAAATCGTTTCAAACGGAGTTCGGGAGAGGGAGATATGGTCGTTTGAAAATTGAGCTGCGCAGCCAAAAAATGACATGGACCGCGCGGGTTTTGGACCAAAAGTCGCGATGGACCGCGCGGGTTTTGGGCCAAAAGTCGCGATGGACCGCGCGGGTTTCTGTCGCACAGTCGCGATGGACCGCGCGGGTTTCTGGCAAAAAGCCGCGATGGGCCGCGCGGAAAAACGCAGAAAAGTCGCGATGGACCGCGCGACTGTCTGGCAAAAAGCCGCGATGGGCCGCGCGGAAAAACGCAGAAAAGTCGCGATGGACCGCGCGACTGTCTGGAAAAAGGCCGCGATGGACCGCGCGGGAAAACGCAGAAAAGTCGCGATGGACCGCGCGACTGTCTGTCAAAAAACCGCGAGGCGGAAGCCGTGCACGGAAACCGAGAAACGAACCCAAAAATTGAAAATTTCGGGCTGTTTATGGGGCCAAATCTCAGAACAGCAATGGATCTGCTGTCTAAGATGGCAGATCTATGGATCTAAAGGTTAAAAACTCATAAAAACTAAGATTTAAAGGTAAAACTAGAGATCTAAAGTTCAAACCAAAGCGGAGTCGCCAAAACTGTTGGCTCGGTTTTGCAACCAAGCTTAGTGCTATGGGCACCTACTAACTAGTAGTAGCAGTTTCAATAGAAATAAAAACAATAAACTAAATAAACAATACTTTTCATGGATCTAAACAAGAATCTAAGCAAATAATGTAAATATTTCAAAATCAAGAACAAGAAACATAAGAAATAATTTTTGTATTGAAAAGTGGGGGGCAAGCAAGTGCTTGCGATATTACCTCCAATGGTGAAGGTTGATGTTGAGCAACTCCCAAGATGAGTAGCTCCAAACTCCAATAGGTCTCTTTCTCCAAGGTTGCTTCAATGGCTAAAAGTGCTCATGGGAGATTTCAGCAGCATAAGGATGAGATAATGGAAGGATGTGAAATGAGGAGCCCCTACCACCTTTTTATAGGTTTTGGTGGTGAGGAATACCATTTGTGGTTTTGTGGAGACCAATGGTATTGACCAACATAGTTTAGGTATTTTTTCTTCCTTTTTCCTTTTTTGAATAAAAATAATATTTTAATTCCCTTTTTAATATTTTTGGGAATTTGGACCCTTTTTGAGGGTTTTTTGTGATTTTCTTGGAAAAATAATCTTTTTTAATGGAAAAAGGGGTGTACTAAGGTCTTTTGGTGACCTTTTGTTGGTTTCAGAGGCTCAGATGGTGGAAAAGTGGACAAATGGGTCATGTGAGTAAGGGAATGAGCTAGTGAGCACTTTTTAGGTGTTAACAATGAGTGCCTACGAATCATTTCGAGAAGAGTCCTCAGTGCTTCTCCAAATGGTTGTGTCTCACATGCTCGACTTCAACACCTTGATCGCATCGTTGAGACTCACATAGGGCATTGGTTCGTTCAGTTATTAGTCGAAGACCCCGGATACCATCTGACTCCTCCACATTTGAGAGTCTACATATGGAAACAACCAGTTACATTTTTTCTATAGATATCCGGGTTTCTCATGGTGACAGTATTCAGATGTACACCAGTTTTATACTCCCTCGAGTATACAGTCACATATACTTCCCAGAGATGGCTCATAGTCATTAAGTACCTACAGATGTTGGACACCTTCAGTTTCAGCAGTTCATCAGTTATTCCAGTATATCAGTTATTGAGATCAGTCATGTCATGATCATGAGTACATCCCAAAATAATGTCCCCTCTGGACCATTATGATGTACCAGTAAAATTTTATGTATTAGATCCCCCTTCTTGGGACTAATTGTTATGTATATGTCTTGATACGAGCATGGGTATGCCCGCCTCGTCCATTATCAGGATTATTCCTCATTCATATTGAGGCCATGTAATATTGTTTATTTTTTGCAGCTTCCAAGGGCCGCGGATCCAGTCTCCAATCGGTCTCTTCTCCTCCCCAAAACCCCAGAAAAAAAAGACAAAAGAACTATGATGTCTATCGGCCATACGATGAGCTCCTGCCCTCACACATCAGGGGGCAATCTGTTAACACCTAAAAAGTGCTCACTAGCTCATTTCCTTGTTCACATGACCCATTTGTCCACTTTTCCACCATCTGAGCCTCTAAAGCCAACAAAAGGTCACCAAAAGACCTTAGTACACCCCTTTTCCCACTCAAAAAGATTATTTTTCCTAAAAAAGCATAAAAAAAACCCTCAAAAAGGGCCCAAATTCCCAAAAATATTAAAAAGGGAATAAAAATATTAATTTTATTCAAAAAAGGAAAAAGGAGGGAAAAGTACCTAAACCATGTTGGTCAATACCATTGGTTTCCACAAAACCACAAATGGTATTCCCCACCACCAAAACCTATAAAAAGGTGGTAGGGGCTCCTCATTTCACATCCATCCATATTCCTATCCTCATGCTGCCAAAATCTCCCTTGAGTTTTTGGCCATTGTAGCAACCTTGGAGAAAGGACCCATTGGAGTTTGGAGCTGCTCATCCTTGGAGCTTCTCAACTATCTTCATCACTTGGAGGTATTATTATTGCAAGCACTTGCTTGCCCCCATTTTCAATACAAAATTATTTCTTATATTTCTTGTTCTTGTTTTTTAATTCAAAAATGCACATGCTAGTTTAGTTTAGATTTAGATTTAGTTTATTGTCTTTGCTTAATATTGAAACTGCTACTACTAGTTAGCAGGTGCCCATAGCACTAAGCTTGGTTGCAAAACCAAGCCAACAACAACGATTTTGTTTCTAGGGTCAGTGGAGGAGAGTTTTACCTAAATGGTCGCCTCCAATTTAACTAACCTTGAATCATAATCAGTTTCCTGCTTGGCACCACCTGCCATGGCGGCAGCAATCACCCTTATGTATCGTGCAACAGGAGAGGAGTCCTCCCCTGGCGCCCCGACCAAGGGAGAGGCAATAGCAGAGGGCTGCAACAACTAAGAATCGCAGAAACCCTACAGAGGGTAGAGCGACGCTTGAACAAATGTTAAAATTCAAATATCTCACCTATTCATTTGCAATTTTAGTGAAAATAAAATTTTAATTTTGGCTTTAATTTTAGATACTTTCAATTTATTATTTTTAAACCCGTGCAGTGCGTTCAAGTTGTTTGGCTTGCAAAGAAAAAACACCCTATTAATACATATGATGTACCATAGATAATGTGTTTATTGGCCAAACATACCTTCCAATAAACAATGTGTCACCATAAACAAAGCACACCATTAACAACATCAGGTTAATGAACATAGTAATGTTTGTGCATCCTAATATTGTAAATGCACCGGATAAAAGAAAAATACGCATTAAGGTCATGTTCATCCGATGCTCTTAATAATTTCTACAGCATCATTAATGGTGTTGACTAATATTAACAACGCACCATGAAAGAATAAAAAATCACCCAAACACGTGGTTCTATCGTTGCATAAATTAGCACATGAGAGCATTGGTATAATGCTTATTCGTATGATAAGAGTACCAACAAACTATAAAATTTAAACTAGGTCATGTTGCTTAACATATTCGAAAGCACCCTTTACAGTGCTTATGGATATTATAAAGACACTGAATAAAATAAAAATAAGCATTAGGGCCACGATCATCCAATGCTCTTGATAATAGTTTAAAGTATCATTAATGGTGTTGACTAATATTAAAAATGCACTAGTAAAAAATAAAAGTCAACCATATAGTTGTTTATATCAATGCATAATTGATTATACAAGACCACTAGTCACAATGCTTCTTGATATTATAAACACACCAAAAAACTTTAAAATTTCCATCAGGACCTGTTGTTTAATTATACCTAAAAACACCGTCAACGGTGCTTATGGATATTATAACCGCACTAGAAAACCTATAAATTTACTATGAAGTTATGGTGTGGTGGTGCACTGTATTAAACTAGTGCATCGTATGTGATGTGTTAATATGTTTCCAATGCAATGGCAATGTTTAGAATTGGTCAATGCACCTAATTATGAGGGCGACAATAACGTATTTTAAAATTCCATACACCATTAACAGTGCGGTATTTTTTATATTGCATCGCTTCCCGTGCGTTTAAATTAAAAAATAACCTTCTTACCATTTATGATGCTTTTAATTAAATGAAACACGACAACCAGTGCATTATATTATTTATGAGCACCGATGATACCAGTGTTCATGTTTGAGAGAACAGCGATATCATATATAAAAATACCACATAGCATTAACGACGCTATATATTTTTTATGTCACGCCATAGCTGATGCACTTTATGTTTATATGCACCATAAGTGGTGCTTTTTATTTTCAATTACCTTAATTTTGGATGGGTCTACCTGGATACCATCAGTAGAGATGAAGTGCCCCATAACTATGCCCTCGCTCATCATCATATGGCACTTTTAAGTGCTTAAAGATAGTTGGCTTTGTTCACAGCGTTCCAAAACCTTTTCTAAATTTTTCAATGCTTCTTCAAAACTACTACCGTATGGAGTGAAGTCATCCATAAAAATTTCCATGCAGTCATTTACCATCTCTAAAAAGATCCCAATCACTACTCTTTGAAATGTGGTCGGTGCATTATATAACCCGAAAGGAAGTACCCTGTAAGCAAAAGTGCCCCAAGGACAGGTGAAGGTAGTTTTGTCTTGGTCTTCTGGAGCAATCTGGATTTGGTTGTAACCACTAAATCCATCCAGAAAGGAAAAATACTTCTTTCCTGTTAAATTTTGAGCATTAATTCACAATACTCTAGGATCTTCACTGAGAAAATAACATATACAGTATACTCTGGAGCAATCTGGATTTGGTTGTAACCACTAAATCCATCCAGAAAGGAAAAATACTTCTTTCCTGTTAAATTTTGAGCATTAATTCATAATACTCTAGGATCTTCACTGAGAGAATAACATATACAGTATATCAATGCATAACAATCACAATAAGCATGACAAGCATCAAAAGAATCAAAATCATGAGAGAAAAGAGACACAGAGTTTCCGTGGGAAAAACCCTAAGGTGAAAAACCCCACAACATCCTCAGAGATAGAGAGAGCAATGGCTCAACCAAAGTACAACCAAAATAAACTGAGATAGTCTCCTAGTAGCATATGATCCTCCTCCTCACTAGTGCACCACTTTCTGAGTGAGAGAAGTGTGAGTTTCCAAGTGATACAAATAGAGATCTCCCGATCTCTATTTATACTAGTCTGTTTTCCCAATTACACTATGGGGCCGACTTGTTTAGCTAGGTACATCCACAATATAATATATATTTCAGGGCCGACCCCACACATGGTGGTCTAATAACCCATCGCCAAGTACACACACTTGCGACACTTGTCAATACACATGACGACACTTCCTTATAGAGGAATAACACATCTCTTATAAGGGTACAATAAATATATATGAAATACATAGATGAAATACATTCCGAAGTTACATATACATCAACACTCCCTCTTAACTAGGAAGGTATTTCTTGACATAGTTCTGCTAGACAAGTCTTCTTCTCGGGATCATCGTCATCGATGCATCGTCATCATCATCGTCACTACTGCTGCTATCTCAACCAATCTCTGACTCTACTCGTCATAGGAAGTTATACAGAGCCAATCCTTTTTCATACTGGATGTAGGCCCACCACCTGCAGGTCTTCATCATCACTGGCCATACTGTGGAATCCTCAGGACTAATTACGTGAGTCAACAAAACCTCGAAAGAGCATCCTAGGACTGATTACGAGCACACAACTCAACCTATCGGATCTCCCAAGATCTTTTACATGTTACTGCACAACCTGTCCACGGCCACAGAGTATCACGAAGCACAACCCAAATGCACACACACAGCACTTACACTCACCGGCATGGGAGGACCAACCTACCACCATCCGTGAAAGGCTCACAGCACTTACATCAACGACCATGGGAGAACACATCTGCCACCATGTCGGAAAGGCTCTGCACTTACATCAACGCACATGGGAGAACACATCTACCACCATGTCGGAAAGGCTCTGCACTTACATCAACGCACATGGGAGAACACATCTACCACCATGTCGGAAAGGATCTGCACTTACATCAACGCACATGGGAGAACACATCTACCACCATGTCGGAAAGGCTCTGTGCATCTGTGTCTTTGGAACTCATCACACATAATCCAACTGATTATGTAATGTATCCACCTGATACATATGATCATCTTGATCATCATCACTGTACCATCCTGGTACATATCATTTGGAGCAACATCCTGAAGCTCGTCATCATGATCATCATGATCATCCTGATTATACAATGCATCTACCTGATGCATACCAAGTATCTACCTGATACATATCATCATACATGATCCACCTGATCATACAGTGTATCCACCTGATACAAATACAAATACATGATACATATCAACATACATGATCCACCTGATCATACAATGCATCCACCTGATACATATACAGATACATGGTCCAAGCATCCAACATGATGCATATACAAAATACATACAAATGATCCAACTGATCATATCCAGCATCCAACATGATGCGTACATACATATACATATAAATGATCCAACTGATCATATCCAGCATCCAACATGATGCGTACATACATATACATATAAATGATCCAACTGATCATACAAAGCAGAAACCAGGACATCATCCTGATGCTCATCATCCAGCGCTTACATCCACAGCCATGTGAAGGATCCTCCTTCCAACATGCTTGGAATGGCTTCAGCAAATGTGTCCATCACTTCTTCCTCGAAGTGTCCTCGATCTGAAGAACACCAAGCCTCTCCCTGAAGTACTCGAACTTCACCCTGGCTAGTGGCTTCGTCAGCACATCTGCAATCTGCTCGTCCGTCGCAACATACAGGAGCTTTACAGCTCCTCTCTGCACCATATCCCTGATATAGTGATATTTGATCTCTATGTTTTTCGACCTGTCATGAAACACTGGGTTCTCAGACAGCTTCACACAACTCTGGTTATTGCAGAAGATACTAGTAGCATCCAATGGGAGATCAAATAACTCAGACAGTAGCTTCTGTAGCTATACTTCCTCACAACTAGTTGAACAGGATGCAACATACTCTGCCTCAGCTGTACTTAGTGCTACACAGGACTGCTTCCTGCTAAACCAAGAGATCACACCTGATCCCATACTGAAGCAGCACCCAGATGTGCTCTTCCTATCTACAGCACTGCCTTCCCAATCTGAATCAACATAACCCTGTAGGTTAAACTTTTGATTTGCTTCATACTTGAGCCCATAATCCACTGTATCCTTCAGGTATCTCAGAACATGCTTTACAACAACCAGGTGAACACTCCTCGGATCTGTCAGGAACTGACTCAATGTGTTCACAACAAAGCAAATATCTATTCTTGTGTTCGTCAGGTGCATCAAGGACCCAATCATCTGACGATACATAGAGATATCAACTGGCTCAGATGAAGTATCACTTAGAAGCTTCAGGTTCGATTCCATGGGTGTGGCCATGGCCTTGCAATCCATCATCCTGAATATTTTCAGGATATCTACTGTGTACTTCCCTTGACCAAGGAAGATCCCACCTGCATTCTGCCACACCTCCATACCTAGGAAATAATGCATCATTCCCAAATCTTTCATATCGAACTCAGCAGCAAGCTTCCTCTTAGTATCTGCAATCAATCTGTCATCTCCTGTTACAAATAATTCATCCACGTACAGAAGTAGAATCACAGGATTTCCTTCCTCAACCTTGTAGTAAAGGTTGGAATCCGCTTTACTCTTGGTAAAGCCCAAACTAGATAGGAAACTGTCCATCCTACCATACCAAGTTCTGGGAGCTTGCTTCAAGCCATACAAGGCTTTCTTCAATCTGCACACATATGACTCCCTGTGATGTATTTCAAAACCAAGTGGCTGCTCCACATATACTTCCTCTTCAACCACACCATTCAAGAAAGCAGTCTTGACATCCATCTGGTGTATTTTCCATTTCATTGCTGCAGGCAGGGCAAGTACTGTTCTGATGGAAGTATACCTGGCTACAGGTGCAAAAGTTTCTTCATAATCTATTCCCTCTTTCTGAGAGAAGCCATGAGCTACGAATCTTGCCTTGTATTTTTCTACACTGCCATCTGCAACATGCTTGATTTTGTAGATCCATTTGGAAGTCACAACAGACTTCTCTTTAGGTCTTGGGACAACATCCCAAACATCATTCTTCATTATTGATTGGTATTCCTCAACCATGGCATCCTTCCATTCTTTCTTTTCCGCTGCTTCTTCATAATTGGAAGGTTCTTTGTTCATAATGTCACAGAGTAAAGCAACATAGCTGGTATGTGATCTGGTTCTCTTCTTTGCTTTGTGTTCTTCTTCTGGAATGCCAAATATTTCTGCATCTTGAATGAGCTCTCTAGCCCATGCAGGTTTTCTCTTGTGAGAGTTATCCTCACAGGGTGGATCTACAGGTTCTTGCGGATCTTCAAACTCACGAACAACTTCTGGAATTGCTTCAGTCATGGTAGTGTCTTGAAATTTAGTTTCCTTAGGTTCTTCATAAACTTCGATAGGTGCCTTCCTTGATTTGATGAATGCTGAGTTTTCATCTAATGTTACATCCCTGCTGACATCAATCTTCTTGAACCTTGGAAAGTATATTCTGTAAGCCTTCAAGCTTTCACTGTAACCCACAAAGATACCCTTCTTTCCTGAAGGATCTATTTTAGTCCTCTTTTCCTTTGGAACATGAGTGTATACTGGACAACCAAATATTCTGAGATGGCTGACTTCAGGTTTCTTACCAGAAAAGACCTCTTCTGGTGTCTTGTTGTCCAATATCTTGTGGGGTGTTCTGTTCTGCACATATACAGTTGTTCTAGCTGCTTCTGCCCATAGATGCATAGGTAGATCCTGGTCATGCAGCATTGCCCTTGCTGCTTCCATGATTGTTCTATTCTTCCTTTCTGCAAATCCATTCTATTGAGGATTATAAGGAGCAGTCAACTCCCTCTTAATACCTAAATCACTGCAAAGCTTCTTGAAGTCACCTAAGGTGAATTCTCCACCATTGTCGGATCTGAATGTTTTGATCTTCTTGTCAGTTTGATTCTCCATCAAGGTTTTGAATTCCTTGAACTTATCAAACACCTCATCTTTGTTCTTCAAGAAGTATACCCAAGTCTTCCTGGAGAACTCATCAATAAATGAGATAAAGTAAACATAGCCACTTAGAGAACTGGATGACATAGGACCACATACATCTGAGTGGATGATTTCCAGGATATCCTTTGCCTTGCTTTCACTGCTTGGGAAAGCCTTCTTAATGTTCTTACCTTTTGCACATCCTTTGCAAACACCTTCATGTTTGGTCTTGATTTCAGGAAGACCCTCTACATCCTTGCTTGCAATTGGAAGTGCCCTATAGTGCATATGAGCAAGTCTTCTATGCCAAAGTTCACTTGGCTCCATGGATTCATGCACCATGGCATGTTCAGGTTGTCCGTTCAATTTATACAAACCTCCCTCTTGCTCTCCAATCACTACTGCATCATCTATGGTCTTTCCCTTTGGCCACATTAGGACTTGGCCATCCACAAATGCAACCCTCATACCTTTTGCATCCAATGCAGAGATGGAGAGTAAATTCTCCTTCAGCCCAGGTACATAAAGGAATTCTTTCATCTTCAAATATTTTCCAGAATCTAGGTTGTAGGAGGCTTCACCACTTCCTTTGATTGGGTATTGATAATCATCCCCAAGTTTCACCTTATGGGGTGATTCATGTTCAGATAGGTTCACAAAAGATTCCTTAAACCCAGTCATGTGTTTGGAAGCCCCACTGTCAATTAACCAATCATTACAACCATGGGAGATAGTACCTGTGAGAGCAGAGATTAGAACATACTCTTCTTCACTTGATGAGTCATCATCACTATCATCACTTTCTGCCCTAGCCTTCTTCTTGGGTGGTTCATCATCTTCAGCAGCATGAGCATGATATCTTTTCCTACTGCCCTTCTTCTTCTTGATGTTGTTGTTCCTTTTGTTCTTGGGACATTCTGAAGCAAAATGACCTTTCTCATTACATGAGAAGCATATGAGATCTTTCTTATCTTTATGTTGATGATAGTGTGAAGATTTATTGGCATGAGAGTGATCTCTCTTTGACCTTCCTTTCTTGGTGTGTACTATTAGAGCTTTATCTTCACTTCCCATCTTTTCTTCTCGGGCCACAAGCCTTGCTTCTTCTTGAGAACATTCTTCCCGCAATCTGTTAAAGGAGATCAACTTCTTCCTTGCACAAATTCCTTGAATAAAGGAATCCCATGACCTAGGTAGGCCATTTAGAGTGGTCATGACAACTTCACCATTCTCCACCTTTTCATCTACCGCTTCCAGTTGTTCCTTAATCTGGGAGACCCTAGAAAAATAAAATTGAATGGTTTCTCCATTCTGAAACTTTACTCCTTTCAATTGGTTCCGCAGGGTCATCTTCCGATTTATGTTCTTCCCTTCAAATAGCTTGGTCAAAGAATCAAACATCTCCTTGGGTGTCTTTAGAGAAGACACATGGGGTATGAGATGGTCTTTGATAGAATCAGCAATGATTCTCTTTGCCTTGACCAAGTTCTTCTTATGCAATACTTTAGCCTCTTCATCCTCTGGGATAGGGATGTCTTCTTTTATATATGAGTCCAACTCATTCTCTTCCAGGATTAACGAATCCTATACTTCCAAGCTCGGAAGTTATCAGCCCCTTCAAGCTTATCCTTAATCTTGGTGTGGTGAGACATCTTAAAGAGTAATTCAAATGGAAATAGAAAATATTTAGGTCTTACCACTTGAAATGCTGAAAACTGGATCTAGTCCCGGATTAGGGTTTGTCGGAAAAACCCTAAAAATTCAAAATGTGAATTTCAACTTTCTGAAAGGATAGAAAGATGCGCCTTGATGAGCTAATCATCCTGGTGTATTAAGAAATTGAGATAAGCAAAGCTTTACCCTCCAGATTTTCCTTTTTGTCCTCCCGGGTTCACTAGGGAGAGCCCTGAATTAGGGTTTGAGTTTCTCGGAGATCTACCCAGCCAAAAATCTCGATCCAAAGCTCTAAACTTTGATTTTTGTAAGGAGCTTCCAGCTATGTCTTCAGATTTCAGAAATTCCTATTTTTGTGGAAACCCTAATGTTTAGGGCCAAATCTGAAAATGCTTAGAATAGAATTCTGATTGGACAGATAGATTCTCCTTGATGAGTAGAGTCAATCTACTATACTGCTTTTCCAAAATCTGTGGAGAGAAACCCAATAAACAAGAAACTCAAGTTTTCGTCACTGTAAAATGTCTTCTTCTCAGGTTAGCTCTGATACCATGTTAAATTTTGAGCATTAATTCACAATACTCTAGGACCTTCACTGAGAGAATAACATATACAGTATATCAATGCATAACAATCACAATAAGCATCACAAGCATCACAAGAATCAAAAGCATGAGAGACAAGAGACACAGAGTTTCCGTGGGGAAAACCCTAAGGTGAAAAACCCCACAACTTCCTCAGAGATAGAGAGAGCAATGGCTCAACCAAAGTACAACCAAAATACACTGAGATAGTCTCCTAGTAGCAGATGATCCTCCTCCTCACTAGTGCGCCACTTTCAGAGTGAGAGAAGTGTGAATTTCTGAGTGATACAAATAGAGATCTCCCGATCTCTATTTATACTAGTCTGTTTTCCCAGTTACACTATGGGGCCGACTTGTCTAGCTAGGTACATCCACAATATAATATATATTTCAGGGCCGACCCCACACATGGTGGTCTAATAACCCATCGCCAAGTACACACACTTGAGACACTTGTCAATACACATGACGACACTTCCTTATAGAGAAATAACACATCTCTTATAAGGGTACAATAAATATATATGAAATACATAGATGAAATACATTCCGAAGTTACATATACATCAACATTTCCAGAAAAGGTATCAAGGACCTGATCAATAAAAGGTAAGGGAAAGTGGTCTTTCTGCATTGCTTTATTCAATTCTCTGTAGTCTACGCAAACCCTCCATTTCCCATTTTTTTTTGGTACAATCACGAGTGGAGACACCCGCTCCCTGTCTGAAATTGGGTATATAAATCCTGCTTCCAAAAGTTTTTGGATTTCTTCCTTCACTATGTCCCTTAAGTTCAGTTCATCCTTCGTTGTGGTTGGCACACTGGTCTGGAGTCGCTTTTGATGTAAATGTGGTGGGTACACAGATTAGAGGGAACACCCTTCATATCTGTGTATTCCCATGCGAAAGCTCCCCTATGTTTCCTCGACAGAGTGATCAGGTGTTCCAGCTCATTGGGCGCAAGGTTAGGATTTATATTTAATGTTTTTCCCGGTTCAATTTCCACTGAAATGCTTTTCGAATTTTCAAGTACTGGAATTGTGTTGGCATCACTGACTAGAGTTTCCTCTGTAAGATTTTCTTCCTCTGTTTATTCTAATGTACTGTTCAGAATTTGATAGACATGTTTGTTGATAGAGGTAGGCTCACAGATGAAACTGTTAATGGTATCACCTTATGTTTCATCTTTGAAAGTTAAGGCTCTCCCTATCGTTAATAATGGTTGGATGCCTTCTTCTTCATCCAGATCCACCCAACGTGGTGTTTCAGCTTCTAAGCTTGGTCAAGCTTGAGGGTATAAATTTAGGCTTTTAATATCAGTCCGGTCTGAGATAGTCATGGACCCAGATCGACAGCTGATACAGGAATCTGTTGTGGCTAACCAAGGTCTTCCGAGGATCAGCGGGTGTCCCCCCAGCTACGAATTCAGTTGTAAAACCAAAAAGTCCACAAGGTATTCCCACGAATCGACTGAGATTACCAGGTCGTCCAGGATTCCCTCGGGCTTGATTGTTGATCCATCAGCAAGTTCTAAAATGGTAGGGGTTGGCTGAAGATTAGTGAGATTCATTTTTTTCACAGTTTCGATGGTCATAACATTGATGGTTGCGCCTAAATCTACCAAGACATTCGGTATCTGAGTGTGTCCTATGTGTACTGTAACAGTCGGGTTTCCAGGATCATCATATTTAGCCATAGGAGTCTCACCCATTATTAACTCAGAAAGTTTTCCCAATACATGGACAGTGGGAGGATCCCTATGCTTTCGTCCTATTTTTTTTACACATAAGTCTCTAATGGTCTTGGCATAGATGGGAACGTCATGGAGGGCTTGTAACAGTGGAATTTTGACATATAAGTTCTTCAATTCCCCTAAGAGATTGAATCTAGGTTGTTCCACTATTTTCTGTAGGGCCCATCGTTCAGGATATGGTGGTTCTCTTATAGGCTGTTAGGTTGTGTTTCATCGTGTGTTGCTTCCTGTGTTTCAGCTATTGTTTCAGTAGGAATGTCAACATCCTCAATGATGGGGATTGTTGTATCAGCTGAATTCTCTAATTGCTGATCCATTCTGGCTTCAGTCGCAGAGGATGGAACATCCTCAATGACTATGGGTTCCACTACTCTTCTCAATCGAAGATTTATATCATTACAGGGAATGGAGGTAATGGAATAAGCAGGCATGTTGGCAGTCTCAAATTGATGAACTACTTTATTATTTGGGTTGGGGTTAGGTTGTGCAGGTAGCTGTGGTCGTTGTGGTGCATTCATAGGCGCGACATTGTTTGGGAGTTGCAGCTGTGGCTATTGGTACTGTTGGTGAGGGTACTGTTGAGGAGGATATTGTTGGTAACGAGTTTGGTGATGAGGAAAATTGTTTTCTGGGTAAGGATTTCTCCAGTTGGGAGCCCAGGGAGCTTGCTGGTTGGATTGTTGTCCCCATGGCGTCCAGGAATTAGGATTTTGAATTGAGGTTTGAGATGGATGCCATTGGTTATTAGAATAATGTGAAGGGAATTGTGTATTCATATTATTCATATTATTCATACCATTCATATTATTCCAAAAAGGTGAAGGTTTTGAATTCATACCTTCATTTCGAGGCTGCCAAGGCTTCTTCTGAGCAATAAAATAGGCTTGTTCCACATCTGAAGTAGATGCCTGCAAGACTGCTTTGACTTTGGGTAATGAAGGACATTCCTTAGTATCATGATCCAATTCACATATCCCACATACTTCCACCTTGTCAAGCGGACATTCCTTCAAAGGGTGCATCTTTCTGCATTTGGGACAGAATACGCCGAGTGTTAGATCTTCTACTGCCTGCCTCTGTTTTTCCCTCAAGACATCCAATTTTGAGGAAATGGAACTCATCATATATGTTTTAAAGTTCTCCAGAAGGTTTCCTATTTATGCTCGAGTGGCTCCTCCACTAGCTGACTTATGTGTCCTGGTGAAGACATCTTGATCTCGTTCTTTGTCTCGCTTGTTGGTTCTAAAGGACCCCCTTGAATACCTTTGACATAGTTCAACGATATTCTCAAAGGGTTCCTTCGAGATATCCCCTTTTCCCAACAGGTTCAACATATCAAGGAAATATTCTCTAATCCCCCGTAGTAAGATAATATTGAGTACATCTTTTCCAATCTCAATATGACCAGACCTCTGTAAATTATACAACAACCTTTCAAAAAAATATTCCAAGCTCTCTTCTTCCTTCTGAACCATCTTAAACAATTCCTCCTTCCTATCTTTAGTTCTACAATATTCCTGATATTTAGAAAGGAAGGTTCGTTTCATCTGGTCCCAGGTGGTAATGGTCTCACGACCCAAACTCATAAACCAGCGTAGAGCGTTTCCCTTCAAGGTGGCTGGAAATAGTTTCAGCTTCTGCGCACTGGAGGTGTAATCATAGCTGCGACAAAGAATGTCGAACTCAAAAAGGAATTCATCTGGGTCTTCAGAAGACTTACCATGAAAATTCAGGAGAACCGAAGGTGAAATATTCTTCATAGGAGCTGCCCCTGGTGTTTGGAGGATAGGGAATTTGAGTGTGACCACAGTGTCACCATGTTGGTTATCTTCCACTTCCTCCTCATTGTTGTTGTGGGGCTCATTATTTCCTTCATGTTCCCCATTATTCATGTTGCTCCAAAATTTCAGTGCTTCCTTCGCTCTCTCTTCCTCTGCCTTTGCCTCTTCTTCTCTCCTCCTTTCTTCTTCTCGCCTTCTTTCTTCTTCTTTTTTTTGGCGATGATACAACCACTCCTCTTTGGTAAATTTGTGCTCGTTAGTATAATAGATATCTTCCTTGTCCTGTGCACCCACATCACTTCCCTTGTCTTCAGGAGGTTTCTTCTCTGGAATAGGAGTCGAAGGTCTCGTTGTGTTCTCCACTGTTGATTGAGAAGTGTTAATATTAGGGAGAACATAATTTCCCCTTCCTGGAGATGCTCATAGTAGTCTGGTGGAAGAATCATCTCTAGCAATTATTTCATCAATGTATGTATGTCTTCCTCGACCTTGATTTCGACCACGACCTCGTCCACCTGCAATGTTAGTATCTTGGGGGGGTTCCCGATTTGTTTTTCTTGTATTCATGCATGCTTTAGATAATCAAAACTAAAATGAAATCAATAAGCCAACTACTATCTATGTCTATCAATTACCATCCCCGGAAACGGTGCCAAAATCTTGGTCACCCTATATGCCAATTAATTACAACTAACACACGGGATGCTCAATATGAATTGTCAACCCAGGGAAGTCTTTTATTTCAATGGAAATAAGCACAGTCTATGCATAAATATTTCAAGTAGACGATTAAATAAATGGAGATAAATGTTCCTACCTATCTTCTCAGCCAAACTCATCTCATAGCTAAAACTAATCTAGTTTATCCATCTAGGAATTCAAAATACAATTATCTTCCTACAAATATCAATCCAGCAGTTACTGATCTAGGAATAAAATAAACTAGACTTACTTTTGCAAGAAGTTAAATCCTATAATTATCAAACTATAGTATTCAATCTCTACTGATCTAATTCATCTAACAGCTACTGTAACTCAATCATAATTTGTCTAATGTAGTGAATTCAAGAAAGATAAAACAACAACCAGAAACTAGAAGTAAGCTTGAACTCTAATTTGATTAATATTGGAAATCCTAGAAAGAATAAATGACTGAAGGGAATCAGAGCTGAGCTTGGCTGTAACAGCTGATCTAACACACCATGCATCAAATAAACTAACCTACACAGTCGACTGTCACACCACACAGTTGCAGCTATTCATGATGCAATTATAAACTACCAAAGAAGAATGCAATTATCATTTCACTATTGCAGCTCACAGTAACACATCTAATGCAATTCCACACCACACAACAGGAAATAAATTAAACTACCTACTTAAATCGACGATCTCTGTGAGAAGGCGAGCCCTGGCCTTCTAACAGATATTTTGAAGACTAACACAAATTAAACACCAAGATATAAGAAACTCTTCTCCTTGTATTAAAAATAATGAATCACAGTCACAACTCTCTGTTCAGCTTATACAATTATAAAATATCCAACCCCAGGCTCAGAACGCCTCTTTGCATTTATACCCTGATGACATGAATTCGTTTCACAAAATATCGGGCAGCCATGAAGATCTATGATCTTTAGGTTGTCGATTTACAATTGAATAGTTACAACCATAAGTGGACTTAAATGAAATCGTGGCATTAGGGCCTAAGTTGTTACATGCTATTCGCAACCAGGGTAGATTCCAACTAATTGGACTGGATGATGCTCGGATGCTCTATTGCCACTTAGTCGCAGCTGGCCATGTGGAGGAATCCTTGAACTGTTGCAGCGGTATGTGGAACCAAACTCAGGAAGGGACAGTTGGCGCCACGTATGCCTCTTATCCAAAGGTCAGCGAGCTGATACACCTACGGTCTTGTAAAGGCTTCTGGGATATATTTATCGAATCAGACAATATTAGCACAACCTTAAAATATAGAGTACAAAACCATAAACAAATCAGGCATTAATTGAATAAAACAATAATGGATTATACCTGTTGCAATCCATGCTTTGCTTGGGAAAATATCTGCTAGATTAAGGAATAATGAGGCAAAACAGGGAAAAAGGTGTAGATAGTTGTAGGCAAAAAGGGGCTATTTTGGGGCCCAACATCTCCCCCCATCTATCCAATTGCATGTCCTCATGCAACAGCCAACTAATATGAGTTTGACTCTGGTCCCAGTTCATGCCGAGAGGAAAAAATGAAGGAAATGTCAGGTTCCTTGCCTGCTTCCAAAAACCCCTTGCATGTAGCCCAATATTCCCAGCACTGCTTCTCTTCTGCCTTGGTCAATGTGTAATTGTCCCTTTACTGCCCTCCTGGCTACCATATAAGTGGAAATTTGAACTTGAGTCTCAGCCAGTGTAACCCACACGTTCTTATGCAATTGAAATACCTTGCTACCCTGGGAAGAGCTTGTTTAAAATTCTTAAGGTAGTATGTTGCTGTTCGGAGATCGGGTCAACACAGGTAGAGATAACTTTCTCTTGCATCTTCTTCAGGTGCTAAGTCTTTGAAGGAGATAAGAAACAACTTCCACGGTTTATAAGGAGAACACGAGGAGATTGGGGTTCACTCCTAATCCATAGATTGGCGCTGGCCTCATTCCTAGAGATTGTCTGGAAGGTATATTCCCACTACACATGATTATTAACAAAAGAGGCAAAGGCTCTCAACTGAACATCCCCTGCATAGGGAATAGGACTAGAGCGAGATTCACCAAGGCATGCCATATCGTGCAAATATAATTCACACAATAGGTGTTGCTTAAGAAAACTGCTTGACAAAAAGGTTTCTACAAACTGGGAAGGGATCAACAATTGATAAGGTCTACCCTCCTGTAAGTATTTTAATTTGAACAGGGTCATTTGTTCATACAGGAATACCGGGTAGGAAGGAGATGGGGCTCTTGAACTCAGTAGCTCCTGAGAGAGGGCATACATTTGGTCTTTTTCTTTTTGCATGGACTTGAATTCCTTCAACTCCTCCAATTCTTTTTGCAGCTCTTCCATTTGAGATCTCTGAAGAGTTGATTCCTCTACCCACTTCTCTCTCAATTCTTTGATAGTCTTTCTATGTTCAGAGAGAGGGACCATCCCTTCTCGATACTGATCAATATGCTTTTTCCATTTAGCTAACTCCAGCTATAACAAGGAAAGATTTTTCTCCAACCGTTGAATTCTTCTATCCTCCACATCTTTCTCATCATCAAAATCTAAATCAATGATTTCTTGAGAAAATTGCATTATTACCTTGTCACCAGATGTTCCAGCTTCCTCATTTTGGATTGGCAGTGTAACAGCTTCCTCGTTTTGGATTGGTAGTGTAACAGCTTCCTCTTCCATCGGTGTTGCAATGACCTATGCTTGTGTTGCAGTCTCAGCAGTTAATTTTGAGGGTGTTGGTTCTTGTGTAATAGCATCCTCTTCATGTACTTTACCCTCGGCAGCTTCCATTTGTGTTGCTGAGTCAACAAATAATTTCGAGAATACTGGTTCTTGTGTAACAGCATTCTCTTTCAGAATGCCAAACTCAACAGCTTCTATCTGAGTTGGAGTCTCAACAAATAGCTTTAGGAATGTTGGTTCTTGTGTGGCAGCATCCTGTCTTTCCAATTCAATCTCAGCAACTTCAGTCTGAGTTGAAATTTCAGCAAACATTTTTAAAGACATTGGTTCTTGTGTAACAACGTCTTTGTCTTGTGCCTCAATATCAGCAATTGCTGTCTGGGTTGCAACTTCACTAAATTTTTTCAAGGATGTTGGTTCTTGTGTAACAACACCCTGTTTTTCAATTTCTTCATATTGTTGAGGTTGTTCTTGAATTACCTCGATGTCTTCTAAAAGATGAGACTGGTCCTGGCATATTTCAATATTTCCTGATGGCTGGGATTGCATTCCTTCATCTTCTCCTAAATCCAGATCAGGTATTAATTCTATTTCTGGCTCATTCTCCTTCATCAGCTCCTCTGCAGGTACACTTTATCCTTCTTCCTTTGCTTGTACAGGCTCTTGTGCTACCAAACCCAGCACTATGACTCTGTCCCTTGCAGATTTAAATATGTCTCCACATTTTGGGCATACCATTTCTCCTTGTTCTTCACTTCCCAAAATAGGAGATGAATTTTCTAATGGATCTGCATCCTCCACTAATGTGTTCAAACCCTTCTCTGCCCGATTTCTGGTTGCTTCCTTCCATTTCTCCAATTCATTTCGAAGCAATTGCACCTCCTCCTTTAGCAACTCATTTTCAAAAAGAAGGTTTTCAATTTGGGGTTCTTCCACAGCAGGTTCTTGTGTAACAGCTGGTGATTTGGGGTTTAAAATGGAAATTTCAATACCTACCTCAGCTGCACATGTTGTTTCTGTTGTGGGAATTTCAGTGTTTGCCCCAATTGCACATGTTGTTTCTGCTGCTGTAACAGCTAGAGTCCTTCTCTTCTTCCCAACTCCCGATGGCTGGCCTTCACTGCATGTTGCTACTGCTGCTGTAGCAGCTCTGGTTCTTCTCTTCTTCGCTGAGGTAGATGTCTGACCCTTATTCCTTGCCCTTTTTCTTCTTTTCTGTGACACAAGGGTTTCTAAATTTTCAGAAAGAGGCATGAATTCCTCCTCTTCCACGATAGTTCCCCTTATTTCAGGGGAGGACGCGACATCCAGCACCTCCATGTTTTCTCCTTCTGTTCCCTATGCTTGATGTGCTTCCTTTTGCATTGCAACTTCTGCAGCTGCAGCTTCCACTATCGCAGCTTCAACAGCTACTCCAATTTCAGCTTCCTCTGCTGCATCTGCTAATGATGCCATCTCCACTGTTTCAGCTGCCACCCTAACTACAATTTTTATTGGGTCTGTTTCTTCCTCTATATGATTTATTGTTGTTGCAGCCTCCAATATCACTGACTCATTTGCCACCGGTTCCATCATATCCCCTTCTGCAACAGGGTTCACCATTTTCGCAGCTTCCTCCATATTTTCCTCTTCCACCTATTTTTCCAATGCTCCATCCCTCCCCCCAACTGAATTGGAGGAACTCTGGTCCTCATTTACCATCTCAACACCCCCTATTTCCATAGCAGGTGCTCGGGGTACCCTTGGCCGAGCAACAAATTCCTCCCATGTCAAATTCTGGTGCGCAAGGGCCCTTAAGCTATGCCTCGACCATGCAGCCAAACAAATTCTCTGGCTGCCAAAAATTCTTCTGCTGCAGTTGGGTTATGGCACTTCCGACTAAACCATTGCATCCCATTTCTGGGCAATCTTGTTACCTCTGCCATGATTTCTTCTGAAAACATCTATTCTGATACCTTGAACCTTTGAATGGGTGCTGGTTAAATTTTGGAAAACTCAAGTGCGGTTTCTACGTGAAAATCATTCAAACGCTGGAAATATTCATTCCAGCCAGCTTCCTGGAAGATGGTAAAAACATCTCGGTTTGCACGCAGAGGCTCTATGTTGACAGGATCATGTCGTACCAGGATGCCCATATTGCGAGGTTGTCTATAAATTTTGCTACTAGCATGATGAGTTACAGTCTTAGACGTCGATCTACTGCATGCAGAACGAGCGATGGATAGCCAAAGGTTGGTGTGGGTATTTTGGGAAAGGTGGCACAGTTATTTTTGGGAATTGGCACAGCCATTTTTGGTATAAAAGTAGGTTGTCGCACGGGGCAGGTCGAATGGCGGTCAAAACTGAAAGCGAAGGACGAATCAGACATAGTTGTCGTCTCATTGGATTGGCTAAGGATAACTGACATGGACTAACGACAAAATATACTCATTATTGATTACTGCATTTAGTCATGCCTAATTATATTTATGATTAAGACTTCGTACCTTTAAATGTAATGCCAAACCGTCGTGTTGCAAGGTGGCGCCTTTCCACGGTCACATCGCTGATAGGGTCATCAATTCGCACATGCGCCCACAAGCTAGCCATTTCCAAGTGGCAAAGAAAGTACATCCACGGTGGCATAGTGTTTGACGGACAATCTACCAAGAGCGGACTCGAGGCCTGATCTCCCTAGCTCAACGTGAGTCTAGAACAAATAGAGACAGAACATAAATAACTCTCCTAGATCTAATTAGAGATCAAGGAACTAGATGCTTTACCTTTCAGATCGTTTATCCTTTCTCCTTGAATGCTACTCCAAGCTTGATGATCTTCAGATCTCAGCTGTAAAACCTGTCAAGACAACAAAACAACAGAAGCAGTAAAATGCACCTACACAATAATAGATCTAAGTAAGCAGTTAAGTAAGAAAACTACACAAAACATCATTAACACAATGAGATTTGGTGGAAAGCATTTATATTACTATATTAAAGGGAAATACATAGAAGGAAGTGATTACAACCAATGACTTAACGTAGCAATCCTTCTCCAACCAAGCCAATGCCAAAACCTCCAAAGGGATGATGGATCTCTCAAGGGATGAGTAGAGATCTCTCCTAAGCTAATTTCACCAGCGTATAGATACTATAGACTTCCTCCCTTTGGAACGGGAGTGAGCTTCACTTTAATAGGACTAAGTAGATAAGATAGGTTGAGATATGGTAGGAGAGAGATAGGGGATCCTTCCAAGAGGCTAGGAACCGAATGCCAGCTTCCCCAAAGGATAGGAATAGGGATACATGTTAGCTACCTTCGAGAATGGGCTCGAAGAAGCCATTTTAATCAATTAACTAACATCATCGCAGTCTGTAAGAGGACAACCTGTGACGTCGTAGGTTGCATTAGGACAACCTGCGACGACCTCTCAAAACCTAGTAGGAAAAGGTTTGTATCTCTCCCAGGTTGATGACTTAGTCAAGGAACTTCAGGGAATGTTTACACTAACTATCATGATGGTAAGATTTAGGTGTAACAGAATGCCCCCCAAAGCATGAAGCTGTTTGAAACTGGACAGGTGAAATGCTTTGACAGAAGGAATGGCAATGGCTCGTCGGACGAAGGACACTGCTGCAGTACAATTGACTCTGAGTACACAGTCTCATATGACTCACAACATGTATGTTGACCATTACAATGCAGATCCATGGTAGTAATGACCGGCTGAACACAATCATGGCTACTAGACACAAGCATAGATCCATGATGAGATGATAACATAGCCACAACCAATACAAAAGTGGATCCGTGTAACATGACTCGAAACAATATCCATTGCAACCTGGGTAAAACATGACTCCCCAGGGTCTTCAAGTTGAACCCGCAATGATACGGATATATCCATGTGATTACAAATGTCTTGACGTCGAACATGGTAGAAACCACTTGATTATTGGTCATTGATGTATACCGTTAACAAGTGCGAGGGAGATCACCATTAATGTCAATGATTCCCAAGGTATCACAGTACATATCGTCAAGCGCAAATAAATGAGTTGAGGTCGAACGCTTAATGAAATCTCTCAATCAAGAGTCAATGATGTAAACTCATGTCGAAAGCGAGGTAACCTGCCATTGAGGCATGTAGGCCCAAGGTACTCGATTGGTTTCTAGATTCAATCCTCGGACGATGATTTGAAGTCGACAAGGATGAACCCGTCGAAGGAGGGCCATGATAAATCCCCCATCATCAACACGAAACACGACAACAGATGTTTTAAGTAGATCAGATGGTACAGTAACATACAGGACTGACTCAGAGTAGACCGACATGGTGGAAGGTGTACTAACTGCAGAAAATGAGTGGTGAAAATATTCTTGAACATGGGCATGGCATGACTTGGCAGTATTGACATGACGAGTGCGACATCGACTCCTAATGCAACTAATGGTGGAAGTATTCTTTGGATTACCCAAAGGAGTAAAGGGACTCATGAAGTAGGTAAAACTCGAAGACAAACGGATGATCCAAGTACAATGTGTGAATGCAAATGAGTTCCATGTTCAAGAACGACTAGGTACTACCACAGATAAAGAATGTAACATAAAATCTTTCCTTTTTCCCCATCATGAATGATGAGTGCCTCATGTGTTTTTAACGAGCTTGATGAGGGTAACCAAATGCTCGGTATAGCTCATCTCATAGATGAGTCCAATCCCAAATGTTTTCCGAACCTGGGAGAGGAGGGGTTCATCCCATGGAGGGACCTTAAATGTTAGATTTTTAACGAGTCCATAAAAGGTAAACTCGGTTGTCATTTCATGTTTAGAGAGTCTGAAAAGAACTAAAGAAGACTCCAACGGTCCTTTTTCGCAAAGTTAGCCTCATCGCCCAAAAAAAGGGTAAAACAATGCGAGAGAGGACTCTTCCAGTCATGATTGGCTGGAGTATACCTTTTTCGCAAATAGTGCCCCCTGGTCCGAAAAAGGGGTAAACTATCACCAGGGAGACGACCATTCAAATTCTTTAACAAGCGTGAATGCGACAAGTTCGCTTGGCAATCTTTTCGTATTTCGAGAGCCTGAAAAGATCTTAAAGATAGACTCTAGGGGGGTTCGTTTGTTAGGATATTCCTATACTCCATCCTAGTCCCACCAGTATTTTGATCATTTCCATTTTCAGTCATGCATGCACTTTTAGGGTTTGCATGCATCATTTAGGGTTTGCATGCATTCCAGTCATCAGTCCAGCACCTAGCCCTCACTTAGCCAGCCCCCGAGAGCTTCTCTCAGATCAATTTTAGCCCTCCTAGAGCTTAATGCACCCTTCCTCCTTGATTTAAGGAATCCACTCGTCCTTTCTCACCTACCAATCCAGTTTACTTCAGTTATCCACCAGTCTTTCCTTGATTTGAGGCCAAACTGACTCCTCACTATTGTTATCACTCCGATTGACGTCTGATGAGACATGACTACCTGTTCTGATTCCAGTTAGCTCCTCATTTGACCTCCACTGATCCTCCTTCATTCAGTTAGTGTCTCCATGTGCCAGTTACATTCAGTTACACCTACCACACTTAGTTAGACTCAGTTTGACTGACGGTTGACAGTTACTTGTGCATTGATGACTCCACCGATGATGAGATAGACTACTAGTTGTGCTCTGATGGCACTCCAATGATCTTTTGATCACTCCATGAAGGCTAATTCGAATTTCCACCTTGGCATTCGAATCCTCATGCATTGTACTATTTATTTGTCCATATTGTGATTAATTAACTAGTGTGTGTGAAGTATTTTTGCTTCTATCTGAGTTCTACTGTATTATTAATCTGTTGCTCATTATACTGCATTGACCACTCTTCTTCTATTTTCCTGCTTAATCATAATTACTCTTGTGAGGTATACATCATCTCTTAGATCTACTGTGAGGATTTTCACATCCTTTTCCGTAGGAGTTTAACGAGCCTAGAAAAGTGATAAATTGTAACTCGGTGACTTATTCTCATGGTTTTAAGAGAATGAGAAAGAACAAAGAGTAAGCTCGTCATCATTAAATAATTGAAATCTAACGAGTAAAAATAACAACAAAACATTCAAGGGGTTGTTCATACCTGAGATGATCGCTACGATGTGGTCCACTTAACGTCTCTTGCATGCTCGAAAACTAGGTCAAACAGTCAACCGGGTATTCAAATGCAGTAAAATGATCCAAACTATAGCAAATAACCCATAAAGCATATAATATTTGAAAAAGAATATTCCCTTTTTGTTTCTAAAATAGAAAAAATGACCAAATATAGTTACCATTGTTTATTTGCCAAATTGGGGAGAAGAAAGTGCCATTTGGAGCAGAATTTCATTCGTCGATTGCAGGAGCTACGAGTGACCATTCCAAGAGACGTTCAGAGCAGGTAACCCTAAATCTCATCCAGTATCTTTCTAGTGGTTTAGAATTTCATTTTTTGTCCATTTTTTAGGTTTTTTGAGTTGATTTGTGGGGAGTTTGTGCGCCCTCGGGTCGTCGCAGGCCTTCCTTACGGGAACTATGACGAACTCGGGTCGTCACAAAGCCCGCAAAGGTGTCTTGCGACGATGTCACCCTGTCTGCAAAGACGAGGTGCGACGGCGGAAACATCCATGTTCAACTCAAAACCTATCCCAAAAGAAAAAGTTGTAATGGTTTGGGTGAGCTTTAATGATGTTTAAATGCTCCCTTTCATAGGTTTGTGGCCGCCAACATGGTTCTAGAATGGCGCGAGTGTGAACATGAAGTGGATGATGTACAAGTTGCAAATGATCCGTTATGTGTGGAGGCATTGCGGAACTGTGGACTGCTACAATTCTTCCAGGTCCAAGGCATGAGCGCCCAAGTCCTAATACTGGAGCATATGATCCAGATCTGGGATGCAGCACAGCAGTACTTCATGATCGGAGAGCACATACTGACTATAGATGTCGAGGACATCTACTTCTTGACGGGATTGTCCCAGAGGGGGGACAATGTGGCTCTTACCGGATCACGGGGAAGTGACCAGACCGTGGACGACTTGATCGTCCAACATTGTACTCTGCATGATCATGCCTCTAGTGGGAAGATTCCCATCAAAGAGGTGTGAGATCGTCCATTGCATGCTATACTTTTCACCATAGTGAGGATAACAGGGAGCCAAGCGACTCATCTAGCTACCAGGTCCCAGATGTTGTATGCGGAGGACTGTATGTCTCTGAAGGTGTTCAACTGGTGTGAGGGACTCCTCACCAACCTCCGAGCTCAGCTGACCAAGTGTCGGCGTAGTGAGATCAAGCAGTTCGGGTATGGATCGATAATGATCTCATTCTTGTTGGAGCGGGTTCCCCTTTTACGCCCGCAGGTGACTTTGGATGACAGGGATCCTAGGGATCCTCACATGGTCCGATGGACAAAGGTGATGACCCACCATGGTGGCGGGGGTCCGATCATTGGGTACGGTCCTGGATTCTTCACCTGGCTGGAATGCCAGCTACTCATGATAGAGTACTATCCATACAGTGGTACGGACTTCAGGGAGGACCCAGACCTCGTACTTCTTGAGGGAGCAAAGTGGGGAGACATCGGTAAGAACAATGACCCTTGTACTTTTCATTTTGTGTATTTATAATTTTTTTTTGATAGTGTTGATGAGTTAATAACATGTGTTTACAGATGTGGGTCCTTCATGACCGATGGGGGTTTCGATTCTCACGAGGAGAGGAGAGGCACCACCAATAGCCCCAGCCATACATGATGCCATCGTGTAGATGGATGACGTCTATGAGAACCTTACCAGGTTGACATTGGACCTTCTAGATGCGGCAATACATCAGTTGCCGAGGCCCATGCAGAGATACACAGTTGGCGTGACTATGCGTTTTGGTACGCTACTCCGCAAGGTAGCGAGGGTAGTTGACTGCTTCCACGTGCAGCAGGCGAGGGCTGCAAGACCTAGGGGTGCACGGGCCAGGCTTCAGGCCTTGTGATATTATTATGTGTGTACTGAGAGCTATGTGAGCCTTAGATTTTGTGCTACTGAAAGCTACCAGGCTTCAAATTTTGTATAGACTCATTGAAAGCCGTCGTGCTTCAGAATTTTTGTATCAGCACTACGTTATCTTGATTATATATATATACAGACATTTTGGTGGCTTTAAACATTTGTGTTTGATATGAGATCTTGTTTATGTGTTTGCTTATATGATGAATTATTTACATGTTATGTCTACTTTTACAGTTCATGAATATGCTCATGTGTGTGCAATGTACCAATCTAAAATGAAGTTGGTCATGGAGTCGGCAACTATGTTCATGTCTCGTGGAATGTGCAGGTACTGAATGGATTCGAAGGACCTTTCCAGAAGATGAACTCGTCTGTAGAGACGGAGTAAGGTAGGATCGCGGATGGTGTAAACCCGGTAAAGATGAGAGACCATAAGTTGAGAATCCAAATGGATGACAACGTGGTCCATACCCAAAGAAATAGCATCGTTTAGGGTTCCAATGACTGCTTGATATTCCGCAGCATTGTTGGTTGCGAAACCTAGACACATTCCTCCTGAGCTGATAAGCTCGTCGATAGGTGAATAGAGCACCCAGGCTGCCAAGGCAAGGTTGTAGGTATGTCGGATGGCGTCGTCCGCAAATCCATAGCAAGTTTCCATCTGCACACGCAGAAAGAACATGGTATAAGTAACGAAACAAGACCTAAGCACGCAAAAAATCAAAGCATCACACCATGTACAGTATATACAAAGTACTTATCCATGAAAGACTCAGGCATAGTACCTCTTCAGGAAAAGCCCATTGCGGGGTTCACCTAAAGATATCACGTCATAGTCTTCAAGCTCGTAGGCTCCCTCCTCTAAGACGCATTTCACTATGTAGGGTCCCCAGTATGGTCGCCAAATTTGTTTGATGGACAATCTACCAAGAGCGGACTCGAGGCCTGATCTCCCTAGCTCAACGTGAGTCTAGAACAAATAGAGACAGAACATAAATAACTCTCCTAGATCTAATTAGAGATCAAGGAACTAGATGCTTTACCTTTTCAGATCGCTGATCCTTTCTCCTTGAATGTTGCTCCAAGCTTGATGGTCTTCAGATCTCAGCTGTAAAACCTGTCAAGACAACAAAACAACAGAAGCAGTAAAATGCACCTACACAATAATAGATCTAAGTAAGCAGTTAAGTAAGCAAACTACACAAAACATCATTAACACAATGAGATTTGGTGGAAAGCATTTATATAACTGTATTAAAGGGAAATACATAGAAGGAAGTGATTACAACCAATGACTTAACGTAGCAATCCTTCTCCAACCAAGCCAATGCCAAAACCTCCAAAGGGATGATGGATCTCTCAAGGGATGAGTAGAGATCTCTCCTAATATAATTTCACTAGCGTATAGATACTATAGACTTCCTCCCTCTGGAATGGGAGTGAGCTTCACTTATATAGGACTAAGTGGATAGGATAGGTTGAGATATGGTAGGAGAGAGATAGGGGATCCTTCCAAGAGGATAGGAACTGAATGCCAGCTTCCCCAAACGCTAGGGATAGGGATACATGTCAACTACCTTCGAGAATGGGCTCGAAGAAGCTATTTTAATCAATTAACTGACATCGTTGCAGTCTGTAAGAGGACAACCTGCGATGACCTCTCAAAACCTAGTAGGAAAAGGTTTGTATCTCTCCCAGGTTGATGACTTAGTCAAGGAACTTCAGGGAATGTTTACACTGACTATCATGATGGTAATATATAGGTGTAACACGTAGATCATAAGAATATGTGGCAAACAAGTAAGCTTTTAATGTTCATTGTGGAGGATGGAGGACACTAATATCAATAAGCAGAGATATAATGAGGTGTTAATGAGGAATTAGCGGAGTCACAGTTGCCAAAAGTAGGAAAAATAGACAACTTTAGCGGTGCCATAGCTGCTAAAAAGAGGGAAAATGGACAAATTTAGGTGTTACAACTGCTCTAAATAAGAAAAATAGGCACTTCTAGCGGTGTTGCAACTACGCAGAATAGGAAAAATGGCCAAATATAGGTGTCGCAACTGCTAAAGATAGGTAAAATTGGACAAATTTAGGTGTTGCAGCTGCTCGAAATAGGAACAATAGGAACTTTTAGCGGTGTTGCGGTTGCGCTAAAGAGAAATAAGCCATAGTTATCGGTGTTGCAGCTGTGCAAAATGGGAAAGATAGGCAATTTTGGCAGAGTCGTAGCTGCGCGGGAAAAGAAACCTGGGTGGGATTTTAGCAATGTTGCAGCTACAGGAAAAAGAGATAGGCAATATGGAGCGGTGTTTCAACTGCAAAAACAGAGACTTGAGCGGGATTTTAGCAGTGTTGCAGCTACGGGAAAAAGAGAAATGAGCCATATTTTGCTGAGTAACTATTGCTGCGACATTCTTTTATTTCAAGGAGTTATTCACAGAGAGGAGGATCAACCAGAATGCCACAATCGCTTGGCCCGAGTTGTGAAAGCCTCCATTCGAGTGATCTTCCACGCAAAAACCTGTTCAGAGTTCTTAAAAAGAAAACCCATCAAAACTGAAAAATAAAATCAAATAAAAGATGAGAAAATGATTTATTTATATACAAAAAAAATTATGCGGAATTGCAACATCCTTTTAAAAATTATCAGGGACAAGGAAAAGTCCTTGCTCCTGAATCAGTTGGTAACCTAGATCAGCTGGTATATGTGAAAGAAATGCATCCCTTGAAACTGGTTTATGATACAGTAGTAGTCGATGACCATTGGCAAATAATGGTGTTTTGTTTTCATCGATGGTGATCAGCCGAACTGTTCCATTGTCAAACACTATATCTATCTGGTAAGGTCCCAACCATCTTGTACGTAGTTTTCCTTTAAGATCCCTTCTGAACCGTGAATCATACAATAGATCCTAGTATCCCTCACATAAAACTTTCTTCTTTATAAATTTGTTGTGCCACTTGGAGCGTTGCTGTTGGATCAAAGATGTATGATGAACTGCAGTTGTGCACTTCTCATCCAACTCATTAAGTTGATTCAAACGATTCCTCTGAGCTTCTGTTAAATCAAGGTTTGCTTCCATGGTTGTTTTCAAAGTTCTGATTTCAAATTCAATAGGGAAGACAACATTTTTTCCATACACCAACTCATATGGGGAAAAACCAGTAGTGTTGCGCCATGTGGTGCGATAAGCCCATAGTGCTTCTAGAAGTCTGTCAACCCAATCTTTACGGTGGCTTTTCACTGTTTTTGTTAAAATAGCCTCAATGACCTTATTTGTGCTTTCCACTTGGCCATTAGCCCGTGGATGATATGGTGAGGTTATTTTGTGCTGAATGTGAAACTTCTGTAACAGGGCTTCCAATTTGTGAGACACGAATTGTGGTCCACCATCTGTAATGATTTCCTTGGGTACTCCAAACTGAGTAAAAATGTCTTCATACAGGAAATCAATTACAGCCTGATCATTGGCTCTGACCAAGGCTACAGCTTCCACCCATTTGATCATGTAATCTGTGCAAACCAAGATGTGAACTTTCTGCTTCGAGGGAGGGTTGATAGGCCCTAGGAAATCCAAATCCCATCTATCAAAAGGTTCAACCACAAGCTGTGGTTGAAGAGACATTTCATCTAATCTATCCGACTGGCCCATCCTCTGGCAGTCGTCACAAGCCTGAACATACTTTTTCGCATGCTTAAACAATGTTGGCCAATAATATCCCATCCTTAAAACCTTATGACCTGTCATTTTATCATCAAAATGTCCCCCATAGGGCTTATCATGGCAAGCTTTCAGGATTCTGTAAATTTCATCTTCTCTTACACATCTTCTGATTTCCAAATCAAGACCTGTGTAGAAAAGATGTCCATCCAACTAGCAGTTCCTACCACTCTACTATATGATCCTTTTCTTTTCTTTCTTTGACAAATGCGCGGGAAGCTTACCTGCAGCCAAGTAGTTAGCAATATCTGCGTACCATGGGGAATGACCTGATACTGCAAACAAATGTTCATCAGGGAAGGAATCTTCGACTGGTAAACTGTCATCATTATTAGTAAGTCGAGATAAAAAGTCAGCAACAACATTTTCCTTTCCTGGTCTGTCAATAATTGTAATGTCAAATTCCTGTAATAGTAACAGCCATCTAGTTACTCTAGCATTCGTGATAGGTTTATTCATTAAGTATTTGATGGTTGAATGGTCAGTGTGCACAAAAGTGGAATATCCAGTAATGTAGTGTCTAAATTTATTGATGGCATAGATAATGGCAAGGAATTCCTTCTCTGTAACAGTGTAGTTTAGTTCAGTAGGGGCCAGGTTCTTACTAATGTAATAAATTGCATAGGGAGCATGGCCTTCCTATTGTCCTAATACTGCTCCAATGGCAGTATCTAAAGCATTGGAGGAGATGTGAAAAGGAAGGGCCCAATTGGGCCCTCGTAGGATAGGTTTTGTAGACAGCCTTTTCTTAATTTCAATAAACGTTGTTTGGAATGCATCATTCCAATCAAACTATGCATCCTTCATCAACAGGGTGAACAAAGGAGAAGCTCGTTTGGAGAAATTTTCTATGAATCTTCTGTAATATCTAGCATGCCCTAAGAAGCTACGTACATCTTTTTGTGTTCCGAGAGTTGGTATATTTTCAATTACCTTAATTTTGGATGGGTCTACTTGGATACAATCAAAAGAGATGAAGTTCCCTAGAACTATTCCCTCGCTCATCATCATATGTCACTTTTCAGTGCTTAAAGATAGTTGGCTTTGTTCACAGCGTTCCAAAACCATTTCTAAATTTTTCAATGCTTCTTTGAAACTACTACCGTATGGAGTGAAGTCATCCATAAAAATTTCCATGCAGTCATTTACCATCTCTGAAAAGATCCCAATCACTGCTCTCTAAAATGTGGTCGGTGCATTGCACAACCCGAAAGGAAGTACCTTGTAAGAAAAAGTGCCCCAGGGACAGGTGAAGGTAGTTTTGTCTTGGTCTTCTGGAGCAGTCTGGATTTGGTTGTAACCACTAAATCCATCTAGAAAGGAAAAATGCATCTTTCCAGACTAGGTATCAAGGACCTGATCAATAAAAGGTAAGTGAAAGTGGTCTTTCTGCGTTGCTTTATTCAAGTCTCTATAGTCTACGCGGACCCTCCATTTCCCATTTTTTTTGGTACAATCACGAGTGGAGACACCCACTCGCTGTCTTAAATTGGGTATATAAATCCTGCTTCCAATTTTTTTGGGATTTCTTCCTTCACTATGTCCCTTAAGTTCGCATTCATCCTTCGTTGTGGTTGGCACACTGGTCTGGAGTCGCTTTTGATGTAAATGTGGTGGGTACACGGATTAGAGGGAACACCCTTCATATCTGTGTATTCCCATGCGAAAGCTCCCCTATGTTTCCTCAACAGAGTGATCAGGCATTCCATCTCATTGGGCGCAAGGTTAGGATTTATATTTAATGTTTTTCCCGGCTCAATTTCCACTGGAATTCTTTTCGAATTGTCAAGTACTGGAATTGTGTTGGCATCACTGACTAGAGTTTCCTCCGTAAGATTTTCTTGCTATGTTTATTCTAATGTACTGTTCAGAATTTGATAGACATGTTTGTTGAAAGAGGTAGGCTCATAGATGAAACTGTTAATGGTATCGTCTTCTGTTTCATCTTTGAAAGTTAAGGCTCTCCCTATCGTTAATAATGGCTGAATGCCTTCTTCTTCCTCCAGATCCACCCAAAGTGGTGTTTCAGCTTCTAAGCTTGGTCGGGGTGGAGGGTATAAAGTTAGGCTTTTAATATCAATCCTGTCTGAGATAGTCATGGACCCCGATCGGCAGCTGATATAGGCATCTACTGTGGCTAACCAAGGTCTTCCCAGGATCAGCGGGTGTCCCCCCAGCTGCGACTTCGGTTGTAAAACCAAAAAGTCCCCAGGGTATTCCCATGAATCGAATGAGATTACCAGGTCGTTCAGGATTCCCTCAGGCTTGATTGTTGATCTATCAACAAGTTCTAAAATGGTAGGGGTTGGCCGAAGATTGGTGAGTCCCAATTTTTTCACAGTTTCGATGGTCATAACATTGATGGCTGCGCCTAAATCTACGAAGGCATTCGGTATATTAGTGTGTCCTATGTGTATTGTAACAGTCGGGTTTCCAGGATCATCATGTTTAGCCACAGGAGTCTTACCCATTATTAACTCAGAAATTTTTCCCAATACATGGACAGTGGGAGGATCCCTAAGCTTTCGTCCTGGTTTTTTTACACAAAGTCTCTAAAGGTCTTGGCATAGATGGGCATGTGATGGGCACGTCATGGAGGGCTTGAAACAGTGGAATTTTGACATATAAGTTCTTCAAATCCCCTAAGAGATTGAATCTAGGTTGTTCCACTGTTTTCTGTAGGGCCAATCGTTCAGGATATGGTGGTTCTTTTATAGGTTGTGTAGGTTGTGTTTCATCGTGTGTTGCTTCCTGTGTTTCAACTATTGTTTCAGTAGGAATGTCAACATACTCAATGATGGGGATTGTTGTATCAGCTGAATTCTCTAATTGCTAATCCATTATGGCTTCAATCGCAGAGGATGGAACATCCTCAATGACTATGGGTTCCACTACTCTTCCCGATCGAAGATGTATATCATTACAGGGAATGGAGGTAATGGAATAAGCAGTCATGTTAGCAGTCTCAAATTGATGAACTGCTTTATTATTCGAGTTGGGGTTAGGTTGTGCAAGTAGTTGTGGTCGTAGTGGTGCATTCATAGGCACGACATTGTTTGGGAGTTGCAGTTGTGGCTGCTAGTACTATTGGTGAGGGTACTGTTGAGGAGGATACTATTGGTAAGGAGTCTGGTGATGAGGAAAATTGTTTCATGGGTAAGGATTTCTCCAGTTGGGAGCCCAGGGAGCTTGCTGGTTGGATTGTTGTCCCCATGGCATCCAGGAATTAGGATTTTTCATTGAGGTTTGAGATGGATGGCATTGGTTATTAGACTATTGTGAAGGTAAGTATGTATTCATATTATTCATATTATTCATACCATTCATATTATTCCAAAAAGGTGAAGGTTCTGAATTCATACATTGATTTCGAGGCTGCCAAGGCTTCTGCTGAGCAATAAAATAGGCTTGTTCCACATCTGAAGTAGATGCCTGCAAGACTGCTTTGAATTTGGGTAATTAAGGACATTCCTTGGTATCATGATCCAATTCACATATCCCACATACTTCCACCTTGTTAAGCGGACATTCCCTCAAAGGGGGCTTCTTTCTGCATTTGGGACATAATACTCCGAGTGCCAGATATTCTACTGCCTGCCTCTGTTTTGCCCTTAAGACATCCAATTCTGAGGAAATGGAACTCATCATATATGTTTTAAAGTTCTCCAAAAGGTTTCCTATTTCTGCTCAAGTGGCTCCTCCACTAGCTGACTTCTGTGTCCTAGTGAAGAAATCTTGATCTCGTTATTTGTCTCGCTTGTTGGTTCTAGAGGACCCCCTTGAATACCTTCAACATAGTTCAACAATCTTCTCAAAGGGTTCCTTCAAGATATCCCCTTTTCCCAACAGGTTCAACATATCAAGGCAATCTTCTCTAATCCTCCGTAGTAAGATAATCTTGAGTACATTTTTTCCAATCTCAGTATGACCAGACCTCTGTAAATTATACAACAACCTTTCAACAAAATATTCCAAGCTCTCTTCTTCTTTCTGAACCATCTTAAACAATTCCTCCTTCCTATCTTTGGTTCTACAATATTCCTGATATTTGGAGAGGAAGGTTCATTTCATTTGGTCCCAGGTGGTAATGGTCTCACGACCCAAACTCATAAACCAGTGCAGAGCGTTTCCTTTTAGGGTGGCTGGAAATAGTTTCAACTTCTGCGCACTGGAGGTGCAATCATAGTTGCAACAGAGGATGTTGAACTCAAAAAGGAATTCATATGGGTCTTCAAAAGACTTACCATGAAAATTCGGGAGAACCGAAGGTGAAATATTCTTCATAGGAGCTAGCCCTAGTGTTTGGAGGATAGGGAGTTCGAGTGTGACCACAGTGTCACCATGCTGGTTATCTTCCACTTCCTCCTCCTTGTTGTTGTGGCACTCATTATTTCCTTAATGTTCCCTATTATTCATGTTGCTCCAAAATTTCAATGCTTCATTCGCTCTCTCTTCCTCTACCTTTTCCTTTTGTTCTCTCCTCCTTTCTTCTTCTCGCCTTCTATCTTCTTCTTGTTCTTGGTGATGGTCCAACCACTCCTCTTTGGTAACTATGTGCCCGTTAATATAATAGATCTCCTCCTTGTCTGGTGCACCCACACCACTTCCCTTGTCTTCAAGAGGTTTCTTCTCTGGAACAGGAGTTGAAGGTCTCGTTGTGTTCTCCACTGTTGATTGAGAAGTGTTAAGATTAGGGAGAACAGAATTTCCCCTTCCTGGAGATGCTCACGGTAGTTTGGTGGAACAATCAGCTCTAGCAATTATTTCATCAATGTATGTATGTCTTCCTCGACCTTGATTTCGACCACGACCTCGTCCACCTGCAATGTTAGTATCTTGGGGGGGTTCCCGATTTGTTTTTCTCATATTCATGCATGCTTTAGATAATCAAAACTAAAATGAAATCAATAAGCCAACTACTATCTATGTCTATCAATTACCATCCCCGGCAACGGCGCCAAAATGTTGGCCACCCTATATGCCAATTAATTACAACTAACACACAGGATGCTCAATATGAATTGTCAACCCAGGGAAGTCTTTCATTTCAATGGCAATAAGCACAGTCTATGCATAAACATTTCAAGTAGTTGATTAAATAAATGGAGATAAATGTTCCTACCTATCTGCTCAGCCAAACTCATCTCATAGCTAAAACTAATTAGTTTATCCATCTAGGAATTCAAAATACAATTATCTTCCTACAAATATCAATCCAACAGTTACTGATCTAGGAAAAAAATAAACTAGGCTTATTTTTGCAAGAAGTTAAATCCTATAATTATCAAACTACAGTATTCAATCTCTACTCATCTAATTCATCTAGAAACTACTATAACTCAATCATAATCTGTCTAATCTAGGGAATTCAAGAAAGATAAAACAACAACCAGAAACTAGAAGTAAGCTTGAACTCTAATTTGATTAATATTGGAAATCCTAGAAAGAATAAATGACTGAAGGGAATCAGAGCTAAGCTTGTCTGTAACAGCTGATCTAACACACCATGCATCAAATAAACTAATCTGCACAGTCGATTGTCACACCAAATAGTTGCAGCTATTCAGGATGCAATTATAAACTACCAAAGAGGAATGCAATTATCATTTCACTGTTGCAGCTCACAGTAACATATCTAATTCAATTCCACACCACACAACAGGAAAGAAATTAAACTACCTACTTAACTCGGCGATCTCTATGAGAAGGCGGGCTCTTGCCTTCTAACAGAGATGCCGATGAATAACTCAAATTAAACACCAAGATATAAGAAACTCTGCTCCTTGTATTAAAAATAATGAATCACAGTCACAACTCTCTGTTCAGCTTATACAATTATAAAATCTCCAACCCCAGGCTCAGAACGCCTCTTTACATTTATACCCTGATGACATGAATTCATTTCACAAAATATTGGGCAGCCATGAAGATCTACGATCTTTAGGCTGCCGATTTACAATTGAACAGTTACAGCCATAAGTGGACTTAAATGAAATCGTTGCATTAGGGCCTGAGCTGTTACATGCTATTCACAGCCAGGATAGATTCCAACTGACTGGACTGGCTGATACTCAGATGCTCTGTTGTGACTCAGTCGCAGCTAACCATGTGGAGGAATGCTCGAATTGTTGCAGTGGTATGTGGAACCGAACTCAGGAAGGGACGGATGGCGCCATGTATGCCTCTTCTCCAAAGGTCGGTGAGCTGCTATACCTGCGGTCTTGTAAAGGCTTCTGGGCTATCTTTATCAAATCAGACAATATTAGCACAACCTTAAAAGATAGAGTACAAAACCATAAACAAATCAGGCATTAATTGAATAAAACAATAATGGATTATACCTATTTAATCCATGCTTTGCTTGGGCAAATATCTACTTAGATCAAGGAATAATGAGGCAAAACAGGGAAAAAGGTGTAGATAGGTGTAGGAAAAAAGGGTCTATTTTGGGGCCCAACAAAGTTGAGCTCTAGCTTGAAGATGTACATGTCAAATATGAGGGTATTATCTCAAAAGTGAGGGTGATCAAAGACCAAGCACAAAGGATAGAGGACACCATTATGTATGAAAAGAAGATCAGTGATATGGGTGTGGAATGATTTACAAAATAAATCCTTAAAGAATAGGAGATACTTCTCCAAATACCTCAAGGCATTCACATAATCCATTCACATAATCCATTCATAACCTCTCAACAATGACTACATTACCTTTATATATACATATGCACTCATTCCACATGAGGCCCCTTCATTAGGCCAACCCTATTACATATGCATTTAACCCCATATATGCCCCCCTTGGGTCATATTATATACATTTAACGCCATATATGAACCCCCTTGGGTCATATCATATTTGTAAAAAACAAATATTAATAAACGAGTCATATGTGCTTTAATGTACCACATATGAGACCATTTCATCTATAGCTTGAAGAAAACACAACGATGCTCATTCAAAAAGTTTACCATTATATTCATGTTTCCTCTATTCGAGGATGATGTTTTCAGATATAAAGTGATTATTTTAGAGTTTTTAATCAGATATTAATAGTGGTATGTGATTAACATAATTGTTTATGTTTTATATATGTGTGTTTGTGTGCATGTGCCCCTAATGAAAGTTGTATGAGAGTAAATTCCACATCCAACAAGTACCCACTCAACATACTTTTGACAAACCCTCGGTAGGAAAAAATTCGAAATACACAATATAAATAAATAATAAAATTGTATTTCCTTCAATGAAATGCATTTTATTATTATTATTATTATTATTATGTATTTCGTGTTTTCACCTACCAATGGTCTACCAAAAGTATATCGAGTAGGTGCTCGTTGTATGCGAAATTCAATTATGCATCCAACAAGTGATCACACTCAAAATCTAAATAAACCTACAAGGAGATAAGTTCAAAATACAATAGAAAAAGTAGTTTTTTTCCCTTTCCCTCCAAAACTATTTCCACACCTAATTCTGATATTCTATTCTCGGAGGATTTCAATAGTAATATAAGAGACTTGTACTATTCTTAGAGCTTGGAATCTATGGTAGTTTTCCATATCATGTTGTCCATCAAATTCCTTACAGGAAATTGAATAAAAGGTTGAATTCATTACTGGGTTGATTCCTCGATGGGCGAATTCACAAGGTAATTTCTCTTGGGTGTTTTTGCATTATCATGGTCATTTTCTTCCATCACTAGGCTGTATATTACCTGCATTGAGAGTCCTTATACTTTGTGGGTGGATTCCATTGATCCCATACCTTCTTAAGGAAGCACACAATCCCCCTTATAGCCAAGTTCTAGAGGGAACCACTGATCCAAAACCTGAGTTAGAGTCAAGTTCCAAAGGGAACCACTAAGCTTGAACCAAATTTAGGACCAAGTTCCAGAGATTTTGGTCATCCTTAAATGACCATTTAGTATAATACATTATCTTCTGCTATCCATTTGGTTTGTGTTCATCCCAAAACCAACAATTTTAAAGAGCACCTTAAATTAGTGGAATACACCAACTTTTAACTAAATTACTTGGCAAATGATCAGATTGTGAAGTAGGAAATGTTCAACATTTGGAAAATGTCCACTTCCATTTTTCATCTCTCTACTTGGACTCACATACACCCCTTCGGGTTAAGGGGGGGAGAGTTGGAAACCTAATCCATTAGGGTTAGTGAATATGAAGAGTCATTTTGGAGTCCAAGACATGGCTTGGAAGATGAAACCAAATGTCACTTCATATTGTATTTATATGTGTAAATTCATAATGGAAATGCATGCAATTCATGCCTATCTCTTTTGGTATCTGCCTATCTTTGCTTTTCCTTGCTTATCCGGGCATTCTGATAGTGGTATCAGAGCGCATGCTTCTGCCATAACTCCAATTATGTCCTCCCTGGCTATTTTTGACTCCTACCTCCTCAGTCTGGCATATTCCCCATTCACGATGCTATTCTTAGACCTCATGTTGTCCCTTCTCCTCATACTAGCATATCCATTTCCATGGTCTAGTGTACTATCTCTTCTATAGTCTCCTTAGACCCTGTCATTTCATAGTCCTAATAATAGATCCCTAGACATGTCCCTCTACTGTATTAAATATCCCTAATTTTCCCATCACCTTTACTAAAACCCTAATCTATCTACATTAACTATCTGAATTTGGGATTGTCGCTTTATCTACCTCTACTGAAGATAACGTTGCATGGAAAATTCTATGGAGACTTCTGTTGTCTCTCTACCAGCACAAGTCCTTCAATTGAATCCTATTCAACTTTTCATACACATTGATATTTACTATTAGGTCTTATAGTGACCCATTTGCATCCAAGAGATCACAAGTTCAAAATATCCTCGCCTCATATCCAAATTTCTCTAGAAACATGCGGATTATGAAGCTCACAATCAAGGATCCAACAATAACGTTTTTGTGGGTGTTTAGGCCATCATGCCTGGGGACTAAGACTTTGTTCATAGCCTCGTATTTGGACAAGACTTTGATGTGGAGCACAATGGGCATAAATTATGTATTGACTACATTTGAAGATCAAGTGGCCATTTTGCATGTTGTATCTTGATCTCTGTGTAGTGGCCAACCCAAATACTAGCCCATTTTGATATGTCCAAGTGTTGGGTTGCGTGAAAGGGGATTTTCATGGTTATTGTGAGGATGGAACACAAGGTTTATGATGAGTATGATTTCTTGTTCAAAGTAGTGTTGATTGGAGATTTAGGAGTGGGGAAGTCAATTCTTCTTTCCATATTTACTCGCAAGGAATTATGCCTAGAGTCCAAATATACCATCGGTGTGGAGTTTTCAACTTGAACAATCCAAGTGAAATGGTAGATGGAAAGAGAATCAAGGCATATATATGGCCCATACAACAGGCCAAGAGAGGTATCGAGCAATCACAAGTGTTTATTATAGAAGTGTTGTGGGAGCTTTATTAGTGTATGATATTACAAAGAATGCTACTTTTGATAATGTGAAGCGATGGCTCTAAGAATTGAGAGACCATGCAAAATAAAACATTATTATCATGTTGGTTATCAATAAATATGACTTGAACCATATGAGGGCTATGTCAATAGATGATGCATAGGATTTTGTTGAAAAAGAGGGCCTTTCTTTCATGGAAATATCTACAATGGAGTCTACAAATGTTGAAAAAGCTTTTCAATCAATTTTGACTGAAATCTATCAGATTGTCAAAAGGAATCCTTGTAGTAGAGGAGGAAGCCTCTATTGTTCCTAATCAAGGAACTCCAATTAATGTGAGTGACGCTGAAACAAGTGAAAAAAAAGAGAAGTTTCCTTATGAGGCTTGTAGCACCTCTCATTGTTGGTACTTTATTTGTTGTGGGAAGACTATCGGGTGTCCTTGCCCGTGCTCTTGTATCCGGCATGCAAGCTGCAAATTTTGTTTCCAGAACTAGCAATAATTACGAATAATGTTGTATTATTATCTCTCAGAACTGAAAGCTTGATGTCCAGCCTTACATTTCCAATAGTTTAGAGTTTAAATTGTGGTATTTTGTCTCTAGTTTTGGCACCTAGAACCACCATGAGATGTTTGGATAGGTATTGTGTCTAGTTTTGACACTCAAACCTACCTCTTTGATATATCTTTCCATTGGTGACATATTCGTATACTTTTACCATCAAGCAGAAGGAATTTTTATGCTTCTCATATTGTATCTAAAAGGGGGGGATTGTAATGGATCGACAGTCAAGCTTCAAGCTTTAAATCCCTATCAATCAGACCAAAAGCAAGTGATCATGAGCAATAACTAGAACCAGAGACCAGATCCATTGCTAGAGTCAGAGTTGTAGCTAGAAAGCAGAAATAGTGGGTGCTTTCTTCTAGACTAATATTGAGCTAGGGAGATCCGGCTCGCGTCCGCTCGAGTGGATTGTCCGTCAAACAAATCTGGCAAATGGGAGGCGGTATACACCTGGAGCCAAAACTTCACTTGTCGATTCCGGGAGCTACGAGCAACCATTTCACCCACCGTCCGGAGCAGGTAATCCTAAACTTCATCTAGCATAATTGTAGTGGTTTACATTTTTTATTTTGGTTCATTTTTTTGGGTTTTGAGTGGATTTGTGGAGGGATATTGCTGCAGGGAAAATTTTAGGGGCAAAATTTCGCCAATTGGCTATTTTTTGGGCATTTTTTCAAAAAATAAATTCGCTATTTGGTCATTTTTAGTCTCTAATATTGCCTATGTTTACAAAAAATATGTTTTTTTTTCATAATATTCGCCAAAATTGACAAGTTTTAGTAGTAAATTGTATGTTTCATATTTAATATTCACCTACCAATCTATATTTACATTTTTTTCAATCCAAAATAATCGCCTAGAATACTACACTTAAGTATACTTTTATCATCCTTAAAAAATACCCTGGGCCTATTGCGTCCTCGGGTCATCGCAGGTGGCCCTTACGGGAACTGCGACGAACCTGGGTCGTCACAAATCCCGCAAAGGTGGACTACGACAATGTTTGTGAGGTTTGCTTGCTTTAGTGCTGCTTGTTACTAATTGAGTTTGAGTGTTTGTGTGTACTTTCAGTTCATTGAGTGCTTGCTTTCTCTCGAGATTTTCTGAGTTGTTGGAGTGCTACAAGTAATCTTTTCAGTTCAGTACTCATGTTTAAAAGCATCGCTGTTATCAAATTGTTATTTTCATGCATCCATTGAAAGATCAAAAGCACTTTATTTCCATCATTTTTCAAGATCATTTGAAGAATTGCACATGCATTGGAATGTCTCATTTATAGATCTTTTGGAAAATATGAAAGAAAATTGCATTATTTGTGTTTTTCATGAATTATGAGTTGCTCATCTTCTTGAAAAATTCGAATAGGCATCGAATTTTGCAAAAGTAGTTCCATTGTGTTACTGATGTTTCCATGGGTGGCGTTGTCACTAAGGAACAAGCCATCGCTCGTGCCCATTTGCTAGACTTAGTCTATGCTCAATCTGGCACGTTGTTTGATATTCTTCCCTACGCACCGCGCAACACTTACGACCCCGCGAAACCACCCAAGGGACCCCAAGCCGATGGCATCATTGGATCCCTTCACACCCAGCCTTCCTCTCAAACTGTTGGTTTGTCGAACCCCCAGGGTTCTTCCCCATCACCAACACAGGCTGGTCACGGAACCACCAAATCATCCACTCCCGTTGTCACCAAAGAAGTGAATTCTGTTTCAGCAGTTTCACCTCAAAAGTCTGGTGGTAAGAAGAAGAACAAAGGGAAACCTGAGAAACCTTCCACCCAGCAGGAACAAAAGAGCACCCCTGATGACAGCAAACAGAAAAGGAAGTTAAAGTATCCTTGTCTATTGTGTGGTGATGACCACTTTTCTAAAGAGTGCCCCCATAGATACGAAGTTCAAAAGTTTCTCAAGTGCAAACCCACACCCGCATTTCTCAACGATCCCTTCCCTGCTCAAAATTAGCAGTCGTTCGCTCACACTTCTTCTTCCCAAGGAGAAGCATCCACCACCGCACATGTTCTCATGATGCATAACAAAACTATCAACTTGAACACCCGTTCTTGTTCGTATGACTCCGTTCCGGCCAAGGAACCCGTTGGAAGTAATACTGAAAAAGCTTCCACTTCGATGCCCGACGTCACCGTACCAGCTGCTCCTCTCATCATTGAGAATCCCTCGTTTGAGTTAGTGTTGCATCCACCCAAGAGCACGATTAGAAAATCGGTTTTCAATCCTAATGCTCGGGCTGCTTAAAACTACAACATTGTAGAGGACCTAGCACAAGCTCCTTGTGCTATGTCGATGCTCGAGGTCTTGCAAAACTGTCTGCATCGGTGCAAGTCTCTCCTCGCTGCCATCGGTGCAGTTAACCCGGATTCATCGAATACCATCATGTTCCGGCTAGAATACTTCAAACCGAGGCCCTCCCATCAATTGGCATTTCAAGTTGCTATAAACATTATTGGGAAGATAATCCACCATAGCGTTTTGGACGAAGGAGCCTCTACGTCAGTCATGTTGATCGCATGTTGGAGAGCCATTGGTTCTCCCGAGTTGAACCGTTCTCCTACCATTTTGAGATCCTTCGATGGACGTGGCTTTCAACCTCATGGGATGTTACAAGCTTTACCAGTTGAGCTGGGGGGAAAGACCGCAACCCTTAATGTGGAAGTGGTAGCTGCCCCGTTAGATTATAACATTCTGCTTGGTCGTAATTGGTTTTACGCCATGACTGCGGTCGCATCATATATCTTTCGCATAGTACAATTCCCCTGCCAAGGCTGAATTGTCACAGTCGACCAACTAGATTTCTGCACGCCTGACACCACTACTCACCCGGGCGATAACGTTCCTTCAATTGGACAATCTTCGCAAAAGTATGAGAGTGTGGGGGTCGACCTCCTTAAGGATTCATCCCTTATGGGCGTCTTTCCTACTTCGTATCCCCCAAACCATGTTGCCACGGTGAACATGATCTCCTCGCAGATTTCATCTATCCCTAACTCCACTGATTCATGGCTTGTACCTGATGAAGCCACCACACACCTGATTGGAGACACCATCCCTCTGTCACCCGTTGAACTCATGTACGAGGCTATCCAATCAGCATCTGAGGACCACTTAGCTGTGACCTCCACCTCTTGTTCTCCACAACAGACATCATCCGATCCTCTGCTATAGACTTTTCATTCTGACGAGTCCATTATGGAAATCATGAGTGCAGATGATCCTCCGTGGGAAGACCTCCATCATCGTTCGTCTTTATTTCCCTTTTTGGACACTGTGGAGAACAATTCGCACCATCTTTACACCGGATACCTAATATGGATCTCAATCCTCGATACTCGTATGTCAAATGGACTCCGAAGGCAACTTAGCCAACATTGATCCTACCACTTTGATAGACATTTCGGTTACTCCTGGTGTAGTGGAACACATTCATTTAGGCCAGAAGTGTTCCCCTGAAGAAGTCATCACCGCCACGGCCTTATTCAAGCGATTCTGAGACGTATTCGCTTGGACCTACGAGGAGATGCCTGGGATAGACCCCACCATTGTTTTGCACGAAATCAAAACCTATCCCGACATCAAACCTATCCGCCAAAAGTTGCGACCGGTACACCCTCGGAAGACTGCGGCAATCAAGGCAGAGATTGAGAAACTCTTGAAGGCCGGCTTCATTTACCCTTTCCCATTGACAGAGTGGGTCTCAAACGTCGTCCCTGTTAATAAAAAGTAGGGGACCATCCGTGTCTGTGTCGATTATCGGGATCTCAACAAAGCTTGTCCTAAGGACAACTACCTAACTCCCTTCATTGACCAGATTATCGACAATTGTGCTGGAAGTGTCATTTTTTCATTCATGGATGGCTTTTCCGGATACAACCAAATTGAGATCCACCCCATCGACCAACACAAGACTGCATTCATCTATCCTTGGGGAAAGTTTGCATATCGTAAACTTTCGTTTGGTCTTAAAAATGTTGGTGCCACATTCCAGCGGGCCATGTCGTATGCCTTCCATGATGTGAAGGACTTTGTGGAACCCTGCTTGGATGACCTCCCTGCTCACTCAAAGCAGCGCGAGTTCCACTTAGATCATCTGACGGCCATTTTCCTCAGATGCAGGCGATACAATATCCGTCTGAATCCTCACAAGAGTATTTTTTGTGTCGAGTCTGGACACCTCCTAGGGTTTATCGTCTCGAAAGATGGGATCCGCATTGATCCCTCGAAGGTGGAAGCCATTGTCGCCCTTCCACCTCCAACTAATAATACGGAACTTCAGAGTCTGCAAGGAAGAGTGATTTATTTACGGCGCTTCATTTGTAATTTCGCGCAAAAGACGTAGGGTTACATGAGATTGATGAAGAAAAACATCCTGTTCATTTGGGATGACCAAGCTCAACAATCTTTTGATAGTTTGAAACATGCCATCACACATGCCCCTGTGATCCAACCGCCGAATTACTATCACGACTACATTCTAGACCTCGTTGCTTCTGACACCACTATTGCCTTGGTTTTGGTGCAGGAAGATCAGAATGCCCAAGAACATGTGATATACTACACCAATAAAGGCCTCATTGACACTGAAACTCGCTATTCACATGTTGAGAAACTTGCTCTCGCGGCAGTTATTGCCGTGCAGAAGTTCTGACATTATATTTTGCTTCGCACCACCACCATCATCGCTGATTCGAACCCCATGTACCACGTTCTGACATGTCAGGTACTTGGGGGCAAGTATTCATGCTGGATCGTGATATTGTAGGAATTTGATCTTCTTTTCGAAAAAGCCTTTGGTGTTTGCTGAGCTAATCTACGACCTCCCCCGTACCGATGTAGAATCTGATCCCAATGACTCCTTTCCGGATGAGTCATTAATTCTTATCAGTACGTCTGATCCATGGTATGGAGATATCACATTGTATCTTCAAACCCAACATTTCAGCCCTCAGTTGTCTCGTGACGACCGTCGTCGCATACGCCACAATGAAAAGTATTACCTGATCATCAGTGGGTAACGCCGTGGTGTGGATTCTATTCTTCGACGTTGTCTGACTCATGACAAGGCTGAACACGTTATGAATGACTGTCACGTTGGGGCGTGTGGCGGTCACCTCTCTGGGATGGCTACATCCTAGAATATTCTTTGCGCTGGATATCATTGGCCGTCTATCTTCAAAGATTGCATTGAGGCTGTAAAAAATGTCCTCCATGTCAACATTTTCATACAAAAAAGCACACCCATCCCGCCCCGTTACACTCGATTATTGCCGTAGGCCCCTTCGCTAAATGGGGCATCGATTTCATGCATTGTAATCCTACCTCGGTCGGGGGGCATAGTTACGTCATTGTAGCTGTGGACTATTTTACAAAGTGGGCCGAGGCAATGCCTACATACACGAATGACGGCAAGACCGCCGCACTCTTCATATTTAATCATGTAATAGCACGGTTTGGAGTTCCTCAAGTGATAGTTACTGACAATGGTTCTCACTTTATGAACCATATGGTCGACGAGTTGAGTGATAGATTGGGTTTTCGCCATGAAAACTCAACACTGTACTACCACAGTCGAACGGACAGGTTGAGGCCATTAACAAGGTCTTGAAAACTATGGTCCAACGTATGGTGGGTACACACAAGGCCAATTGGCATAACATGCTCATCTCCACACTGTGGGATTATCAAACCTCCATTAAAACTGCCACTGGATTTACTCCCTTCCAACTAGTGTATGGATTGGAGGCGGTCCTTCCTATTGAGTGCGAGATTCCATCCCTCAAACTCGCCATTGAACTTCTCCCAAACACTACTGCCGAGGAAGAACGCTTCCTCTACCTAGCTAAGCTCGACGAGACTCGCTGAGATGCCGCTCTTACCAATGAGGCTCATAAGAAACACATCAAAGCGTAGTACGACAAGTCGGTAGAACCTCGCAGCTACAACGAGGGAGATTTGGTCCTCACATATGACCAAAAACATGATAAGCTTGGGGTAGGAAAGTTTGAGTCCATGTGGCATGGACCTTACATAGTGAAACGCGTCTTAGAGAAGGGAGCTTATGAGCTTGAAGACTACGACGGGATATCTTTGGGTGAGCCCCGCAATGGGCTCGACCTGAAGAGGTATTATGCCTGAATCTTTCATGCATAAGTACTTTTGTATATATTGTACATGGCGTGTGTGTGTTTTTGTTTGGTGTGACGCTTTGATTTTTTGCGTGTTTAGGTCTTGTTTCGTTTCTTATACCATTTTATGTCTGCATGTGCAGATGGCAACGTTTTATGGATTCGCGGACGGTGCCAACTGGCATACCCGCAACCTTGCTTCGGCAACCTGGGTACTTTATTCACCTACTGGCGAGCTCATCAGCTCAGGGGGAATCTGTCTAGGTTTCACGACCAACAATGCTACGGAATATCAAGCAGTCATTGGAACCCTAATCGACACTATTTCTTTGGGTATGGACCATGTTGTCATCCACTTGGATTCTCAACTAGTGGTCTCTCATCTTAACCGAGTCTACGCCATCCGCGATCCTACCTTACTCCGTCTTTATAGACGAGTCCGTCTTTTGGAAAGGTCCTTCGATTCCATTCAGTACCTGCACATTCCACGAGACATGAACACAGTTGCCGACTCCATGGCCAACTTCATCTTAGATTGGTACATTACACACACATAAGCATATTTATGAATCGTTAAAAGTAGACATAACATGTAAATAACTCATTTTATAAGAAAACACATAAACAAGATCACACCATTCATCCATTTTAAACACATAATGTATAAAACCGCCAAAATGTCTGTATATATATATATATATCATCATAAAAAAGTAGTGCTGATACAAAATCTAAAGCACGACGGCTTTCAGTGAGTCTCTACAAAATATGAAGCCTTGCAGCTTTCAGTAAGTACAAAAAATATGAGGCCTCTAAGCTCTCAGTACATGCATGGTAACAACATAAGGCCTAACGCCTGGCCCGTACACCCTTAGGTCTAACAGCTCTAGCATGTTGAGTGTGGAAGCAGTCAACTGCTCTCGCGACCCTACGAAGCAGTGCATGGAAGCGCGCAGACGCTCCAACCGTATACACTTGCATGGGCCACGATACCTCATCTACCATCGGCTCAGGAACGTCTAACTTCAACCCACTCAGGTTCGCGTAGACTCCATCCATCTCTACAATGGAAACATGTACGGCTGGAGCCATGACTGCTCCCTCTCCTCTCTCTCTCCTTGCCAGAAGAGAGACTCCTACTGGTCGTACGGGGCCCACATCTGCACACACATGTTGTTAACTTGTCAACACTATAACAAAAAATCATAAAAATACAAAACTAAAAAGTACAAGGGTTATTTGTTCTTACCTATGTCTCCCCATGCTTCTCCTTCGGGTAGTACCAAGTCCGGGTCATCTCTGTAGTCCGTACCACTGTACGGGTAGTCCTCTACCATAAGCAACTGGCCCTCTAGCCAGGTGAAGAACTCGGGACCATATCCAATGATGGGGCCCCCACCATGTCGGGCCATCACCTCTGTCCATCTAGCCATGTGAGGATCCCTAGGATCCCTGTCATCCAACGGTACCTGTGGGCATAAGAGGGGAGCCCACTCCAATAAGAACGAGATCACTATTGACCCGTAGCCGAACTGTTTGATCTCTCCCCGCCGACACTTCGTCAGCTGAGCTCGCATGTTTGCAAGGAGTCCCTCGCACCAGTTAAAGATATTCAGAGACATACAGTCCTCCGCATATAGCATCTGAGACCGAGTATCCAAGTGAGGAGCTTGACTCCCTGCTACCCTCGTAATGGTAAAAAGAATGGCATGCAACAGATGCTCTCGCACGTCTTTTATGGGAATCTTCCCACTAGAAGCACGAGAGTGAGGAGTGCAGTGTTGTAGGATCATGTCGTCTACGGTCCAATCACTTCCCCGTGATCCAGTAAGAAGCACATTATCCCCCCTTCGGGACAATCTAGTAGGAAAGTAGATGTCCTCGACATATATGGTAAGCACGTGCTCACCGATCACGAAAAACTGTTGAGCCGCATCCCAACATCTAAGCATATGCATCAACAGGGGGATTTGGGCTCTCATGCCCTGGATCTCGAAGAACTTTAGCAAACCACAGTTCCTCAACGCTGTCACACATAATGGATCATTTGCAATTTTCATATCATCTACCTCGTGCTCCCGTTCACGCCACTCCAAGACCATTGTGGCTGCTTGTAACCTGCCAAAAGGAGAGTTTAAACACTGTTAATACTCACTTCAACCACTGAAAGGTCTTTTTTTGGGCTTGGTTTGTTGGTTGGGATGGACATTTCCGCCATCGCACCCCATCAATCATGACAGTGCGACATCGTCGCAGTCCACCTTTGCGGGATTTGCGACGATCCAGGTTCGTCGCAGTTCCCATAAGGGCCACCTGCGACAACTCGAGGACGCAATAGCCCTCCACAAATCCACTCAAAACCCAAAAATATGAATAAAAATAAAAAATGTAAACCACTACAATTATGTTGGATGAAGTTTAGGATTACCTGCTCCGGACGGTAGGTGAAATGGTTGCTCGTAGCTCCCGGAATCAACAAGTGAAGTTTTGGCTCCAAATGGCACTTCTCCTCCCAAATTTGGCAAATGAAACAATGGTGACTCTATTTGACCTGTTTTTCTATTTATAAACAAAAGGAATATTCTTTTTTCAAATATTTGATACCTTTAGGTCATTTGCTATAGTTTGGATCGTTTTCATGGCATTTGAACGTTTGGTTGACCATTTGACCTAGTTTTCAAGTGTGCATGAGCCATTAAGTGTCTTTTTACACCATTTTCGCATTGGAATGATCATCTCAGGTATGAACACCCCTTATGTGTTTTTGTTAGAAAAACAGGATCGCAGAGCAATAACAATAAACAAAAATGCAAATATAATCACACATACACATTACAAGAGAGACACAGATATATCGTGGTTCACCCAACTTGGGCTACGTTCACACTGAAGTTGCCAGTCCTTATTGTTATTTCGTCCAGCAAAGTGAAGGGATACAACCTGCAGCACAACCGCTGCACTTCCTCTTCATTGTCTCACAGTCTCTCTTCCTGATCTCAGACATCTTTACAATGCATAAAACCTAATACATCAACCCTAGCCATATTACAATGTCTTTCTTTTATAAGGGAGATACAATGGGAAAATACCACGGGTTACCCAAAACCATGGGCCCGTAAAACAACCCCAAAAATTTCCTTTGGGGGCTTCTCCCCCCCCACACCCCCCCTGTTGGGGTGAGTGTACAGTCCTTTTTACATATCATATAAAGTTGGGGTACAAACACGGCTGAATAATAATATCTTTGAATCTAGAGATCAGGCTCCACAACCAACAATTTTGTCGTTGTCTTTTCATTCATTAGATTGTAATTTTTTAATGATAATGAGATTACTCTTTGTTCTTTCTCGTGCTCTTGAAACTATGAGAATAAGTTACCGAGTTACGATTTATTACTTTTCCGGGCTCGTTAAACTCCTACGGAAAAAGAACCCCCCAGAGTCTATCTTTAAGCTCTTTTCAGTCTCTCGAAATACGAAAAGATTGCCAAGCGAACTTGTCACGTTCATGCTTGTTAAAGAATTTGAATGGTCGTCTTCCTGGTGATAGTTTACCCCTTTTTCGGACCAGGGGGCACTACTTACGAAAAAGGTATACTCCAGCGAATCATGACTAGAAGAGTCCTCTCCCGCGTTGTTTTACCCTTTTTCGAGCTATGAGGCTAACTTTATGAAAAAGGACCGTTGGAGTCTTCTTTAGTTCTTTTCAGACTCTCTAAACATGAAATGACGACCGAGTTTACCTTCTATGGAATCATTAAATTTTCACATTGAAGGGCCCGCCATGGGACAAACCCCTCCTATCCCAGGTTCGAAAAATATTTGGGATTGGACTCATCTATGAAATGAGCTATACCGAGCATCTGGCTACCCTCATCAAGCTCGTAAAAAACACATGAGGCACTCATCGTTCATGATGGGGAAAAAGGAAAGCTTTTGTATTACGCCTTTATCAGTGGCAGTACCTAGTCGTTCTTGAACATGGCACTCATTTGAATTTGCATACAGTACTTGGATCATACGTTTGTCTTCGAGTTTCACTTATTTCCTGAGTCTTGTTACTCCTTTGAGTCATTCAAAGAAAGCTTCCATCATCAGTTGCATTAGGAATTAGTGTCATACTCGTCATGTCAATACTGCCAAGTCATGCCATGCCCATGTTCAAGAATACTCTCATTATTCATTATCTGCAGTCTGTACACCTTCCATCATGTCGGTTTACTCTGAGTCAATCTTGCATGTTACTGTACCATCTGATCTGCTCTACACATCCTTTGTCGTGTTTTGTGTTGATGATGGGGGATTCATCCTTGTCGACTTCAACACATCATCTGAGGATTGAATCTAGAAACCAACCAAGTACCTTGGCCCTGCATGCCTCAATGGCAGGTTACCTCGCTTTCAACATGAGTTTACATCATTGACTTTTGATTGAAAGATTTCATCTCGTATTCGACTTCAACTCATTTATTCACGCTTAATGATATGTACTATGATACCTTGGGAATCATTAACATCAATGGTGATTTCCTTCGCGCTTGTTAACGGTATACATCAATGACCGGTAATCAAGTGGTTTCTACCATGTTCGACGTCAAGACATTTGTAATCACATGGTTAGATTCGTATCATTGCGGGTTCAGCTTGAAGACCCTAGGGAGTCATGTTTTACCCAGGTTGCGATGGAGTTTGTATTGAGTCATATCACGGATCCACATTTGTATTGGTCGTGGCTGTGTTATCATCTCATCATGGATCTACGCTTGTGTCTAGTAGCCATGATTGTGTTCAGTCGGTCATTACTACCATGGATCTGCATTGTATTGGTCGGCAGCCATGTTGTATGTCGTATGAGACCGTGTACTTAGAGTCAGTTGTACTGCAGCAGTGTCCTTCGTCCGACAAGCCATTGCCATTCCTTTAGTCAAAGCATTTCACCTGTCCAATTTTTCAACAGCTTCATGCTTTGGGGGGCATTCTGTTACACCTAAAATCTTACCATCAAGAGACTCAGTGTATACATCCCTAAAGTTTCATTGGCTAAGTCATCAACTTGGAAGAGATGCCATTGCATTCATGCTAGGTTTTGAGAGGTCGTTGTAGGCTGCACTCATGCAACCTGCGACGTCGCATCTTTCCCTCTTGCAGGGTGCGACGATGTCAGTTAATGGGCAAAAATAGATTCTTCGAGCTCATTCTCGAAGCCTGTTGACTTGGATCCTTATCCCTGACCTCTTGGGAGAGATGGAACTCGGTTCCTAACCTCTTGGAAGGATCCCCTATCTCTCTCCTACTATATCTCAACCTACCCTATCCATACCCTATCCACTTAGTCCTATATAAGTGAAGCTCTACCCCTCTCCAAAGGGAGGAAGTCTATAGTGTCTACATGCTGGTGAAATAATCATTGAGAGATCTCTACTCATCCATTGAGAGACTCACACTTCCTTGAGAGGATATGGCATTGGCTTGGATGGAGAAGGGCTACTTCGTTAAGCTTTGGTTGTAGTCATTCTTTTCAATGTACTTTCCCTATATTACAGTAATATAAATGCTTTCCACCAATATTGTTGTGATTGATAATGTTGCGTAGTTTACCTGCTTAACTGTTTACTTAGATCTATTATTGTATAGATGCTCTTTACTTGTTTTCATTGTTCTGTGTATCTTGACAGGTCTTGCAGCTGAGATCTGACTGCCGCAAGGCGTAGAACAACATCCAGGAGAAAGGACTACAAGTTTAAGGTAAGACATCTAGTGACTCGATCCTTAATTAGATCTAGGAAAGTGGTTTATAGTCTGGACTATTTGTTCTAGACTCACATTGAGCTAGGGAGATCTGGCTCGCATCCGCTTGAGTGGATTTTCCGTCAAACAAATCTGGCGTTGTGTGTTACAAACACTCAAACTCAATCAGTAACAAGCAGCACTAAAGCAAGCAAAGCTCACAAACGTAGTCGCAGTCCACCTTTGCGGGATTTGCAATGACCCGGGTTCACCATATTTGTTTGACGGACAATCCACTCGAGCGGACACGAGCCGGATCTCCCTAGCTCAATGTGAGTCTAGAACAAATAGTACAGACTATAAACCACTTTCCTAGATCTAATTAAGGATCGAGTCACTAGATGTCTTACCTTAAACTTGTAGTCCTTTCTCCTGGATGTTGTTCTACGCCTTGCGGTCATCAGATCTTAGCTGCAAGACCTGTCAAGATACACAGAACAATGCAAACAAGTAAAGAGCATCTATACAATAATAGATCTAAGTAAACAGTTAAGCAGGTAAACTACACAATATCATCAATCACAACAATATTGGTGGAAAGTATTTATATTATTGTAAATATAGGGAAAGTACATAGAAGAATGACTACAACTAAAGCTTAACGAAGTAGCTCTTCTCCATCCAAGCCAATGCCATATCCTCTCAAGGAAGTGTGAGTCTCTGAATGGATGAGTAGAGATCTCTCGATGATGATTTCACCAACATGTAGACACTATAGACTTCCTGTCTTTGGAGAGGGGTAGAGCTTCACGTATATAGGACTAAGTGGATAGGGTATGGATAGGGTAGGTTGAGATATGGTAGGAGAGAGATAGGGGATCCTTCCAAGAGGTTAGGAACCGAGTGCCAGCTCTCCCAAGAGGTCAGGGATAAGGATCCAAGGAAGCAGGCTTCGAGAATGAGCTCGAAGAAGCTATTTTTTCCCATTAACTGACATCGTCGTTGAAACAGTAAAATATTGTTTTTACGGGAAAACCCAATGTAAGTAACGTAAGTGGTCCATAAATGGATCAATAGTAATGTAAAAATATATTGTATGGTAGATGATTAATAGTTACATAGGTTTGGGCTTTATATAAGCCTGTCATGCACCTTTTCGTAAAAGGGCATGACTATTGACTTTAGATAGTCTTTAATTATAATAAATTAATATTAATATTAATTTATTATTTTATTGTTACCTTGCCTCTCTCTTAGAAATGCTTTGTCCTCAAAGCCTTATAATTTTTATGTATTGCTTTTTGTGGTGTCATAGTTGACGACACATGTCAATACGAACTTTTAAGTGTCAAGCATAACTTCTGATATGTGGAGGGATCAATCCATCCCAAGTTGATTTGTCGATGATTGTCGGGATTCCGTACTAATATGTCATCGGGAATTTTGATCACCTTAGTACCTTTATCTTCTGACATTTCCGCCTTTTTAGGGTGTCGATTTTTATGGTTGGGGTGTCGATAGGGAATTTTCACACAGTAAATTTCTTTTACGAAAGTCGTCTTTTGATCACTGCTTTGAGTTGGAAGTTGTATTTTCGTCCCTTGAGGTTTTAAGGTTTCGTCTTGTATTTTTTCCAACTTGTTCTCTAACTGTATTTTATCCTTTTGAAACTTCTTAATCACTTCTACTTGTGATTTCCTAACTTCTTCTGACTTCTTAAGTTGTTCTTTAAAATCCTCGTTATGACTTCTAATGCAACTATTTTCTTCCTGCTTGTCTAGAAGTTTCCCTTCAATGTCTTCCGTAGATTGTTCTATCTTTCGGCTATTTTTCAATTTCTTAATTTTTGTGACTAGTATCCTGTTATGATTTCTTAGTCTGAAAATTTCTTCAGCATTGTTGGATAATGCTTTATTATTCTTTGTAATCTCCGATTTGTGTGCCTTTTTAGAGTCGTCGTTTTGTGTTTGAAGATCTTGTATCTGTTGTCGACATTGGTCGACCTTTGATTCTTGATCTCCTAATTTATGTCATATCTTCTTCAGATCTTCATCCTTGTCATTAAGGATCTTGTTCAAGCGTTTTATTTCTGCTTCGTATTTAATTATTTCATTCTTTATATCTTGATCTTCTAGCCTTTGATTGAGTTCATTTTCGGCTCTTAATTCATCAATTTGCACATATAATTTTTCTATACGACTTTTCTGGTCGGAGATTTTTTGTTAATCGAACTTTTCTTGTAGCTTACGTATTGCAATTACTGCTTCAAATTTTGTATTCCTGTCATGTAAATCTTCATTGTCTCTTTGATAACGCTTTAACTTGGCTTCTAATTTCTCTATGTGTAGTCGCAAACCGACTTCCATGGTCTCTGATTTCTTCGATGTTAGATGCTTGTTCTGGACTATAGATGGTCTTTATGCTTGTTCTGGACTATAGATGGTCTTTATGCTTGTTCTGGACTATAGATGGTCTTTAATTGGTCTTCGATGGATTGACAAGTCTTCTTTGTTGACTCTTCTTGCTTCTGATAACAGGTGGACACCAAAAAGGTGTAATAACCCTTGATGTGGTTATTTCGTAAAAAAAATCTTCTTTTGTCATGGTTAAACAACTTTTTTTTTCCCTAAAGTAATTATTATTTTAATAAAATAATAATTTTTCTCTTAATATAATAATAATTATTAATTAATTAATTAATAATATTAATAATATTATTATATTAATGTTTTATAAACTATATATATATATTTCCAAAAAACTAATTTTTGTTGTTGGATTACGAATAGTTCAAGCCTTTGAGATAATAATAATATGTATTATTATTACTATAGTTATATAATAACTATAATAAAAATGGATTATTATTACTATAGTCGTATAATAACTAAACTCATCCTAATTAAGGTATGAGTTGTTATAAATAATGGTTTCTTTATAAAACCACGGGATGGTTTTATAAAACCAAGGCAATATGTGGTTTTATAAAACCAAGGTTGGTTAAATAAAACCTATGTTGTGTTTTTTTTTATTCTTCTCTTTTTTTATGCGGTCTTCTTTCTTGTTCTCTCCCTTTTTTTAACTTCTCTTTTATTCTTTTTTTTTTTCTCTCTTTTAATAATATTTTTTTTCTTCAATAAGGATGGCTAAAAGCCTAATGTAAGGTTAAAAACCTAAATCTCAAAGAAACTTTGACAATTTGGCCACAAGCCGGAATCAACCTCGCTCTGATACCACTGAAACAATAAAATATTGTTTTTACGGGAAAACCCAAAGTAAGTAACGTAAGTGGTCCATAAATGGATCAATAGTAATGTAAAAATGTATTGTATGGTAGATGATTAATAGTTACATAGGTTTGGGCTTTATATAAGCCCGTCGTGCACCTTTTCGTAAAAGGGCATAACTATTGACTTTAGATAGTCTTTAATTATAATAAATTAATATTAATATTAATTTATTATTTTATTGTTACAATAGCACCCTGCAGGAGAGCAAGATGCGAAGTCGCAGGTTGCATGAGTGCAGCCTGCGACGACCTCTCAAAACCTAGCATGAATGCAAAGGCATATCTTCCAAGTTGATGACTTAGCCAATGAAACTTTAGGGATGTATACACTGAGTCTCTTGATGGTAATATTTATGTGTAACAAGCGATATTCCATGGAGCATGATTTGGTTTGTGGTATTCCTTGAACCACCATTCGATAGAATACTTACATATTTTTCTAGATATTAGTTTGTGGTGATCCTTAAAACACCATTTTCTAGAGGGAACTGTTGAGCTGGAACTTGAGTTAAAGCCAAGTTCCAGAGTGAACCACTGAGCCATAACCAGAGTTAGTGCTAAGTTCCAAAGTTTGTGGTCATCATTAAACCACCATTTAGTAGAAAACATGAGCCTTTGTTGCTTCTACTAAACCTTTTGGTTTATGGTCATCCAAAACCACCGAGTTTGTGGCCATCCTAAAACCATTGATTTTGAGAGCACTTCATTTTTACCACTTAGTATAAGACTTCAACTTCTACTAGATTACTTGGCACATGGTCACATTTTCAAGTAAGAGGTAAGAGATGTTCAGCCTTTGGTAGATGTTCACATCCAATTTTTAGCTCTCTTTCAAAATATTCTTTGACTCACAAACACCCCTTTGGATTAAGGGTGGAATGTTGGAAACCTAATCCACTAGTTGAATATGAAGAGTTGTCGAAAGTCTAAGATACCTCTTGGAATATGAAACTAAGGGTCACATCATTGTATTTACATGTGTACATTCTTAATGGAAAATTGTGCTTTCACGCCTAATTCTGCTATTTTATTCTCGTAGGATTTCAACAACCCTTATGGTTGACATCATCATCTTGAATCCTATTGGTTCTTATAAAGTTGATTTTGATAGTACATATTTTGTTTTGAGGCCTATTTTTTACCTAAAAAATCCTCTAATGAGACATTGCTCTCAATATCCCTATAATATTCTACAAATTCATCCATAAATATAGACCAAGAGACTATAGAGTCATTTTTACAGTCACAAAGCCATTGGTAGTATACAAATTGACCAAGTTCTAAGAATAAGGATGCAATAGTTACCTTTTGTAAAGTTGGAACTTGGTGCAGATCGATGAATTACTCCATATGGAATATCCATGTTATAGGATCATTGTCATCAAAATTTCTCATATCAATCTTGAGAATCAAATAGTTCTTTGGTCCTGATTCGAACCAATGATGATGTGATGAATGATCAAATGTCAAGGACTTGAACCTTTTGTTATCCAATTGTTTTCCATTTTTCCCAATCTGTGACAAGGACAAGCCCCTCTTCTTCTCCTTATCGTCTTCTTGAGGAGATAAATTATGAGTAAAGAGATGTCTCATATCATTCATAATCACCCCCTTCATAACTTTGAGATCCTTTTTATTGGCCATCTTTTCAAGATCCTCTTTACAAGCCATATTTTCGAGATACTCTTCACTGGCCATATTTTGATCCATATTTTTCAAATATTTCTATATATATTTTTGTGTTTACCAATGAATATATGTCACTGACCTATCATTCAACCTTAACCTCGAACTCCAAATTGGATAGTTGATTACACATTTCTTCATTTTCTTCATGAGTCAAGGTTGAGCTCTTTGGAGGTTTAGTTGGTGAACTATTTTTTGTAGAACCCCTCATGGGAACCCAAAATAATATCTATCTATAATTATCCTCTATTTTCTCTTTATCACACCTTTTTAATCCCCCAAAACATATATTCCAATTAAAAGTTATGCAAGTTTCAAGTTAGCATACTTTTAGAAACCCTGGCTTATAGGTTGCCTTGGTAGCAGGACTTGCTCTTGAATTATCTTTGAAATTCTGGTCCCTCTAAGTATGAAATTTATTCTTGTAGTAGTATGCTATGTGATTCTCTACAAATCCATAGGATTTACCCAATTATGATGTGCCAAGGTAAAGTTATGGCAACTTTCCTAAACCTTGTTATTTTTGTTCCTTTGGGGAGAGAGAAATTGTATGGCCTACCACATGTCTAAATTTCCTTCTCTTCTTTTGAATTTTTTACCAAAAACAATATGATCCATTTTATATTTAATGCAACAGGTGGAATTCAATTTGGATTCCTCAAACTTTAGATATAATAGTTTTACCTATAACACATGTTTGAGACTAGTTTTTGGACTAGTTAAAAACCCTAACTTCAATAGACCATAAATTTAAACTTATAATGAAACAAGCCCTGAAATGTTTGCCATGAGTACTTCACTATTTTTTTTAGTCTCCTCAAAATTTCACTATCTGGAATGGACCCAAAAAAGTTATAGCAAAAATGGCTCTAATACTAATTGTTATGCACCAAATTCCCATAATAGCATAAAAATATAAAGAAATAGTAGTTGAACACCTTCATAATGAAATAAAGAGATGAATAAGAAGTCTACTATAGGATATAATTTCACTCTTATCGGTGGATCTGTAAGCTATACATCTAAGTTGCAACCAATGGTATCCTTATCAACCACTGAAGTAGAATATGTAACAACAACTGAGGCTAGTAAAGAGGTAATGTGGCTAGAGAAACTGATGGATGACTTCAAGATGATGCAGGGGAAGATTAATTTATATTGTGACAATCAAATTTATATTCACTTAGTGAAGAATCCAACATTTCATGATCACACGAAGCATATTGATATTAAGTACCATTTCATAAGGAAGTAGTGGAAGAAAGTAGGATCCTATTGGAGAAAATTGATATTGATGACAATACTACATATATGCTTACAAAGCCAACCATAACAAAGGAGTTTGAATGGTGCAAAACTTATCTAGGATTGCTAAAAATGTGATGAAGACTACATTGGGAAATGACATGCGAGTGGAAAACATAGGCAAGGAACTTCATGTATATCGACTTCAACTGGGAGAATGTCAGGAGGTGAAGTCAATATCTAGATATTTGACATTTTTCTTGTAGAGTGGTACAAGACTATCCATTTATGTGATTTGTATGCACCCTTGAGGTTACTTGGGGGGGGGGCATCTAGGCCCCCATGCCTAGGGATGTGGGGGAAGATTCCCTAAGGCAAAAATTTCTAGACCCTTCTATTGTATTTTGGTTCCTTCTGAAACCCTCCTATGTATTGTATAAAAGGGAAGTGACCCATGGAATTGTATCACAAGAGAAGAAAGCATTGTAAGTTTTTTGCCAAGTAATAATAAAATATTGAAGTTGTAACTGCCCTGTGGTTTTACCTATGCACAACAAAGTTTCCATGTAAATATCATGTTCTATTGTTATTGTTGTTTCTTTCTATTTTTTATATTTTTCTAACATAACTTCCTCATAATACCCCAATACATTCATATATCCAAATCATATGTTCCTCTCAATAATGAATACATGACCTCCATATATTCTTATTCACACATTGTACATGTAGGCCCTTCATTAGGTTGATCATTGTTGCATATACATTTAACCCCATATATTGTTAAGAAATAGAACATAGGACAACAACTTGGCAAAAAAGGATTTAAGCCATATTCAACTCTTGTATTTGTCTAGTAATATCAATATATAGTGCATGGACCTAATCATCTCTATATCTAGATATCACTCACAACTATTCAATGGATAAGAATGATACCTCATTTGTAGATAAGGATTACAACTCATAAGGTGATGTTGGACTTTGTGTTTGTCTAGGGACTCATAGTCTAACATTCCCCTTCTCGATCACAAGTTTGAATAATTATACAAGTGAGGAAACATGAACAAGTGCATAAACTGGTATCATGTTAATCTTGAAACTGAAACCTTTGAACTAAGATTTGATGAAGATATTCCTCAAAAACCACCAAATATGGATGTTTAATGGTTCATTTGAAATGAAATTTTAAAGAGACAAAAATTATAAAAGTGGACAATGGCCATATCTGAACATTCCTTGATTAGTTTAGCTAGAAGAAGATGGTGTCTTTTTCTGATCGATGAACAAATAAGATCACTATTCTTCTATTAGTGAAAAATCAATCTTATCAAAGCGCTCTTTAAATTTAGACACAATTAAATGTCGAACATCATCCCAATGAATAGTTTATTTGATTATAGATAACTTGTTGAGGAGACAAGTTGCCATGTTGGAATTCTCAAATGTTGATTGAATTTGGATTATTAAGACTTCAAAACTTGAAGTATGACTATCATCATTTATGCTCCCCCTTGCAAGGTGTAGGGTGAGAAGAATGTGGAAGGAATCCAAGCTTGAGCTTTGGATTCTTCTTCAATATTTATTTCATTATTAAATTTGATACCGTGTATTTGGTGGTTTTGGTTGAACACTAATTGATTTCATTAATGGATATGGTGGTTTTAATTGACCACTAATATTTTTCACTTTATAAATGTATGTGATGGATTTGGTTGACCACCAACCATTGATAATGATACTATTGTACTACCCCTTGAGGTGTAGAGAGTACCATCTTTGACTAATGTTTCAATTCAAAAAGACAAGTAGAATTGGGCCCCAATCTGGACTCTCCATGCAAATTTGTGTTTTCCTACATATGAACTCCATGGTAAAACTTATGCAACATCTTGAATCCCTTATAGTTGAAGTGAAAGAAATTATAGTTAAAGCCCTAAAAAATAAGTTCAATATTGAAAAACAACAATAAGTAAATTTGGAAATACTTTGATAACAAAAGGCATAAGAAACAAAATAGGTATCAAAACAAGCACAAAAGAAAAAGTTTGAAGGAACAAAATTTACAATCAAGGTACTGACTCAGTTGAGAATGACAATAATGGGAGCACAACATAGCTCAATTGACTTGACAAAGCCTCCTTCACCACTAAAAACCATACCAATCAAACATGGAATCAAGACTTGAGGAGGCAAATAAGTAATTAAAGAAAACCTCTCATACCCAGATGGTACAATTGGATAGGACAAAGACAAGGTCGACCATGATTTATCGATTGAAGAAAACTAGGGGAAGAGAAATCGACCAAAGAGAAGTTAATTGAAGAACATACTCAACCACCTCTGAAAAAACAATGGAGTTAGCCAACAACTATCGATCAAAGCATACAACGCCCCCACCTACTGAGACCATACATGTTGAAGTAGCAACGCGTATCAAATCTCAACAACAAACATAATCACACCAACTGACTGAATCCCAAGCAAAAGCATAACACACTAATAAAGCAACAAAAGAGTCAACCTAGAAAGCAAAATCAAGCCAACAAAAAGGATAGCCGATCGACACATAATATATGAAAAAGGGGAAGAGGTCTAAGGATGGAAAGAGAGTAGATGATGAACAAAGAAAAACCAAGAAAACATTTACTATTTTTAGACTGCGGGGAGACCAACAAGACAAGACAACAATCAAATTTTCTCTAGAGGATGCCTCTAATTCATAAATTCGGGAAATATACAAAATAGTAATCAAAGAAAGGAACCGATAATGGAGCAACTCATTGAATAAATTAAAACAAAGAAGAGAAAAATAAGCAAGTGTATCATAAACATGCAAGGCGCATGTTGTCAAAATCATTGCATTTCACACTTATTGATCCTCCAAACGACCTAGTTGATTATATGAAGATATTGATGATCAACCTTGCCTGTGACCAAAAATAATTACAAGAAGAAAATATAAAGCTAAAGATTGACCAAACAAATGCCATATTGAAGAATGAACATGTGAAATTTCAAGAAAGCAAAAAGAAGATAGAAGATATATGGATTGTGGCTCAAGTGGTGGATATTGTGTTGAAGAAGTAACCTACTTACTTTGCCCATGCTTGCAGCCAATTAAAGGTAATGCAAGCATTCATTGCAAAATTAAACAGTCATTGGGAATCCACAACAAATGCAAGCGGACATGATACACTGGGAGCACAAATTAAACAAGAAGAACAAAAAAAAGTAGAATTGCATGCTTAGGAACATGAATGGTTTCAAGAGGGAAGAAATTCACAACATGAATCAACCAAAGCAATTAGACAATTATGGGATGTGCATCAACAAGTAATCAAAATGCAGGAAGAATACAATTTTGACCTTGAAGCAATTCATGATACATATATAAAGGAAAAAATGACATATGTTTTAGAAATAAGGAAAATGAACATCACAACATTGCAAGCTTTTGAAGAGTGGTTGGATTTTAATGCTCGACTGAAGCAAATTGCACCCCACATTTTCAAAACCTATATGGATGTTATTAAGGACCTACCACCAACATCTTCACTATAGTCTTCATCTCCAAGCCAAATATTTGATTTCTTAAGTCCAGAGGATTAGTGAACCAACAATCAACACACCTTAGTCAAGCAAGACCCAATAGTATACAACTTGACATAATATAAAGAATAAGGATCAAAGACTTGTAAATTTTTTGTTTTTATATATTTCTCAACTCCTACAAGAAATACCATGAGTCACCCTCCCAAGGAAGCTCCTTATTCTTACATGCTTGCACAAAATATCAATAATGTAATAAACACATTCCTTTTAACCCTATACATTTTCACTTATGACTCCCATAAATAAAATATCTCAAATAAGCCATGTATATAGGTCCGGATACAAGCACATACATCATTGCATTCACATGCTCTCAAAACTATAGTTGTAATATTTAAATAAAATCATATGCAAAAGGTAAGTCAACCTAAACATGTTATTTATATCAAGTCCACAATTTGACCATACACTAGACAGAGGACAAATATTCATTTTTATACCAAAAGGCAATGCTAAGTTGAATAACATTAACCCAAGATTTGCCACTATTTCAATCCAAAAATGTAATAACTTACAAAACCATGGCTAACTGTTCATTACCATATAAAAATGTGCTTTCCAGTCAAGTAAACAAAACTTAATCCAAAACACAAAATCTTCAAAACGTCATATTTTCATCAAGATGAAATTTCAAGAAACAAATCCAAATGAGTAATATCACCCTTGTTGCTTATTTCTATCTTAATAACATTCGACTTTGAGTGGATAGTTGTAGGATGTGTTGGCTACAACTTTTCATCACTAAAAAATGATATATCAAGAATATGTCACTTTCATTTGTCATTATGAGGGTTTTCAAACAAGGGAGACTTAGGATTTGCATGGCTTTTCGAATGAGCATAAGAGTTCACTGAGGCAATAGTAGAGTGAACCAGGGGGTTTTAGTGTTTAGGTTTAGGCACACCCCATCTGACGTTTCCTGCGTAGGGACGGTGAGGGTTTTCACCCCATCCAGCGTTTACATTTTGAAGGGGTGCCTGGGGTTCTTATACAATGCTTGGGTGAGGTTGCAGAGGTGTGAGAGCATGCACCAAGTGTTGCGCAAGGGTCTTCCCACCCATAAACAAATTCTCCATTCGAGCCAACTCGTTGAAATCCTTAGAGTTTGATCAAAATGAACAAAGAACCTTATTTTCTTCCTGCTTCCTTCCTTCCACACATTGTGGTGCCTTTTGTCTTGGTCCCCAACGAGAACCCCCGTTGAAGAAACTCTTCTAACAACCAAGGGCGTGTATCAAGATTCCATCCACATGCAGAGACAATACTAACAACTGTATATAGAATCACAATAAAGCACAATGATTCATCTGGTGACCACTAAACATTCGACTGGCCGAGAAAGGAGCTGAGACCGATAGATGACATTGGGTAAAGGGGCAGACACTAGCACTAAAAATTCACCATTCCATTTATACAAAACTAAAAACAATGCATTATATAGATTCCTTTTTTAATTTTATTTTATTTTTATCATTGTGCTTTAAGGCATATAAAACATAGAGACTATAAAAAAACCCTTGATTTTCTCAAATGTAGGGGTATGTATTAATAGGGTCGTGCATATGCTCGTTTTCATGGGAAGGCAACGAGGGTACCAGAATTATGAAGGGAAATATAAATACCTAGGTCATTAACTATAGAGAATGACAATCTTAGCTCGTTATTGAAAAAAAATGTTGTCAACAGGCCCTACAATAGGGCAAATAATTACAATCGATGAAGCGGTCAATTAAATTAGTGTTGGGTCATAAGGAGTCACCAACTAGGTTCCACATACAAGCTAGGTGAGGGGAAGATATCCACAAAGCGGAGCGCATGGAGCACTTGTGCTAATTTCATCACAATTATAAATTTAATGGCAAGTCATGGACCAAACCTAGTCTTTGAAACAAGGCCATACCATTTAGGCCTTTTTTTCTTTAAAAAAAACAAAGATTAACATATCATGACTTGGGAACACATAATGAGTTAGCAAGGGTCGAGGCTAGGTCAATCAAAACGTTAAATGATACACATAATTCACACAGTACCAAAACATGATTTGCAAACAACAAAAGAGGGTGTCAAATTACCTTATTTCACCAGATTCGAGCTTCCAAAACTTTGTATAGTGCATGATCCCCAATAAATCCTTGTTTTGCTACTTTCCTTTATCTTTGTTGATATCTAGGTCACCAACAATGGCGTTTTAAATGGAAAATGGATAGTGACAACTGAGGATTAGTATCATGAGGGTCATTTATCAATCGTAGGGGTGTGACGAGGCCTGAATGGAAGTCAAAATGTAGAGGAGGGAGTGCCCATGGAAGTACAGGTGGTGAAACTCTCTATAATCTAGATGAAATGTCGATATTAACCCTCGACAAAATCCTTCGCAATTAAATTAAAATCCATTTGAGCATGGGATGGTGGGGTCCAAGGTGACATGCATATGAGTGGGAAACCATCCTTGTTGGCACTTTGGAGCATGAACAAATCAATTAACGAATCCCAATGAAATCATTCACAACTTTGACATTCAATGCCTAATTCCATCATTAAGCTTGTGCGTGACATGTAAAACAATGTTTTCAGGAGAGATTTAAAACCATAATCATATCTTACGTACAACCAATAAAAGCATACCTCAGGATTGTATTATGGTGAGTATAATTCACACCTTCTCATTCCGTTGTCTACCAATGTAGCATCTCAACCTTCCAATACTTTTGCCACGATATCAATGCTCAAGCAGGTTTTTCATCCCACATCATGCCAACTATTGTGACCAAATAACGATGTTTTTGTATCCATATTTTGGATGTTTCGAAGTCATGGCATGTCACCTTCAAAGTGACGTATCATTACTTTCATCTGAATTTTAATCCACCCTACAAACAATTCCTTTCAAACTCATTTATGTCACCACCAATCATGCACATACGTTAAAGGTCTCAAGGCCATCACATTGTAATGCACAATGAGACTATGTGCATAAAACTTCCTGAAGTATCATAATGTTGAAAGTGAGATATATCCATAACATCAAAACATATTCAAAGGAACATATGACCCTTTTTAAAATAATCATGGTGTAGGAAACACAGAACCAACCAAACATATAGTGAAACAAGATCCAAAACTGTGCAACCTCATCACTAAATATCCCTTATGCCTCCTCAAGGTCTAGATGGCCCCCCTTCCCCTTTTATTTGTGTGCCATTGCTGTATTGGCGATATTCAGATGAAGAAATGGTTTGAAGTTTGCTACACTTTACAAATTATTAATGTTGATTTGAAAATCAAGTCAACAAGAACTTCCCCACATTCAAGGATGGTACCCAATACTTTGTAAGGAACATCTCATATGGAAATTCCCATGAATTTTTATGCATTCACATATGGTACCCAATACAAACATGTTGATATTTATTGCAATGCCCAACCCATTAAAGACATCAAGTAAAACACACAATAAAAACAACCAACTTGAAAAACAACGACTTAAACTAACCCACTAAATTAATTATTCATCTTACTATTCTTATTCTTATTTTTTAAACATACATACATAAAGAGAAAAAGAGTACAAAGTTCAATCATAACCCATCAATCACTATAATCATAACCTATCAATATAATCATTATAATTATCACCTCTACGAAAAATATTATGATCACCATGCATTGATTATATATTATATTTTTGTTTTAATAATAGTATTATTATCACTATACAGTAATAATAAATATTTTTTTACACTTTTTTGATGATTTTTCCTAGAAGAAAAAGAGTCTCTTGCTATTCATTAGTGAATCAAAGAAACTACACTGTCATCTCTTGTCATATAAGGACATTACATTTCATACAAAATACTCTAAGGTATCCATATTTAGTTCTAAAATCCAACTGAGTCATATTTAGATCTATAATCCAAATACTGTGATATCATATGTCTTTTTACAAGTCCAAAAAATTGGACAATACCATAAACTGTCAGTCTATTGGAAACCAAAATAAAATTCTATGTTCTATACTGTCACATATATCTCCTGTCATCTAGTAGCAACATAACTTTCTACAAAATATATAAATCGATTACTAAGTAAAATTAAAGTGTATGCAAAAAAAACATCAACTCTAGTAAATGTTTATCAGTTTTTCCTCCACTAGTCGATCCTTCAAAAAATGTCTGATCACTTCGGTACCAGCATCCATATCCAGTCCCTTCTTAAAAAGAATGTTTGCCTTTTTGTTATATACCTTGGTTACATGGTTGAAAGAAATAGATCTAAAGGACTTTAGGAAAGTCATAATCCTCTTTTTCCAGAATGTTAAAGCAGGTACCTGTAATTTATGCTTCCCTAAAGCCCATTCAATGATAGCATTGGGGTCTCCTAATATATCAATCTGATTAATCCCCAAGGAACATGTCAGGTGTAAAATGCCTTATAATGCAAGTAATTCAGATCTCGTATTATTCCCAGGACCACAACCAAAATGCATCTTCACCCGTTGTACCTTATCAAGAATCAAGAGACATCCCGCACCGCATTGTCCCACTTTTGCTGCTCCATCAAAACTGCCCACAGGATTATTGTATCTCATCAACGGACAATCCAGATTTTTTCCCATCAATGGTGTTGCCCTCCACTGAAACTCTGTCATATACTGCTTAATGAATGCCACTGAGCGAATCATACTATATGTTTTATAATCAAAGAGTACCGAGTTCCTAAGACGCCAGATGCCCCATATGAATCTTATAGGGAAAGTAATATGTAAACGATAGTGTTCATACCAATTTCCAAACACTTTGACAAAGTATCTCCAGTCCACGATCCATGTAGTTCGTGTATATATGCAATCTCCTCCCAAATTTGTAAGGTGACTGTGCAGGTCACAAATAGATGATCACAAGTTTCTTCTGCCTGAAAACACAGGTAGCAGACTGATGGCCCACCCCCCCCATGTAATCTATATCTGTCTCCAATATAGATATGATAATTCAGAGCCAGCCACAGAAAAATTTTCATTTTTCCCCGGATCCCCCATTGCCAAAGTTTAGTACACCACCATGCTGGAGGAGGATGAACTGCTTCTGATGCAATCGGCAGGTATGCCTGTGCTAAAGTAACCGATCCATCCCCATTACCATAATCCCAACATAAGACATCTAGTTCATTCGCCAGAAAGATACCAGCATGTATTAAACCAGTGATACTAGCATGTATTTAACCAGTCGCTTTCACACATTGTAACAGTCTGATTTTTATTAATTTGATTAAGGAAATGTATTCCCATTCCGTGGATGTTCTGTAGTGTATCAACCGATAATATGGAGTTTGTGTGCCCACTGATCAAGTCCATTCCAATTCTCACCTGGTATCCATGTCCAACCATCCATGCCGACCATCTCTGTAAGTAGGGATAAACGTCGACCAATCCAGTCCAAATGACAGAGGACTTTCTTTTCAACTTATTCATAGACCTTAGCCAGCCAATGACCGTATCAGGATACAAGTATTTGTCTCTGACTAGAAGTCCCCATAATCCTCCATCTGTAATTCCTCGCTAGAGGCTTTTCAAATGCAGTGCTTTATACACCCAATTTAAATTACGGATGCCCCATCCCCCAACAACCTTTGGAGTAGATATACATTCCCAAGAAGCTAAATGACACCCTCGGTACTTCGAATTGCCCTTCCAGAGAAAGTTGTAAAAGAGCTTCCTGATCAAGTTAAGAATAGTAGCCGGAACATTTGCTAGACTAAAGCAGTAGATTGGGAGATTTGACAGTATAGAGTTTAATAACACCAAACGACCACTCAGTGACAGTCTTTTGTTTAGCCAACAAAGAATTATATTTTCCACCTTTTGAACAATCCATAACAGTCAGTGACCAAGTAAGCATTTGGTTTAATGAAATAACCCAAATAGGTAAAGCCTCGATTTAGATCCAATATGTCAAGTGGGAAAATCGAACTCAATGTCCTTTTTAATTCATCCTCCAAATTTATAAAGTACCAACACGACTTCGAGTAGCTGATCTGCATCCCTTTTTTGATGATTCAATCACTATAATCATAACCTATCAATGTAACCATTATAATTATCACCTCTATGAAAAATATTATTATCACCCTGCATTGATTATATATTATAATTTTTTTTAATAATAGTATTATTATCACTATACACTAATAATAAATATTTTTTTTTACACTTTTTTTGTTGATAGTGTCAATACTTTATTTTTGGTTTTGAAAGCCCTATTATTAAACTAACTAGGACTTATAATTATCACCTCTATGAAAAATATTATTATCACCCTGCATTGATTATATATTATAATTTTTTTTAATAATAGTATTATTATCACTATACACTAATAATAAATATTTTTTTTTACACTTTTTTTGTTGATAGTGTCAATACTTTATTTTTGGTTTTGAAAGCCCTATTATTAAACTAACTAGGACTTTGCCAATGTTAGGTAAAATTTTACAGAAGCCTTCAAAGATATTTCGTTCGAGGGTTTAAAAGGGCCCTTCGCCTGGCTTTGAAAGGCTCGGTGACTCGGTCTAGGCCGTTTTCTTAGCGATACCAATGGCAAAGCCAAACACCCCGAAAATAAAAATTCCTTTCACCATTCGTCGACGTATAAATAAGCACAAGACTTTCATTCACACCACTGTTGCGTTACCGCATACCATTCATTTGTATTTGCAACACGTCGCCTAATGGCCTCTCCACCATTGCCAAATGCAAAGTCCTGAAAAAATGTCTGAAATTTCAAAAAATTCAGAAATCCCAATCACCCAAGAATGGAAAAGCACAGACAACCACGGATTAAATTCAGGGCCTGACATTGTTGGGTATCTGAAGTACAAAATTACAGAAATTACCAATCAGCCAAGAAGGCCAACAATTCACAAATCTGAAAATGGCATAGTGTCTGAGCCTCATTTCGGGAATCTGAGTGAAGAAACTGAGAAAAATGGCGGGGATTACAGACAAAATCAACATATACTTGAAAGCGAATGCAGTTCAGCGAAGTATAAGTGTTTGTTTGAAGGAGGTGTTGGGGGAGGACTCGCAGAAACTCAAAAGGAGCGGTTGAAGAATTATCTCAAGGAAAGTGTTGCAGTCATGAACTCAGAAGTGGATGAGGTTCTGGAAACTTTTCTCCCAGATGTATATTTTATATTTATATACATTGTGTTTATCCTACATTTATTTAGAAAAAATTGTGGTATTTTTTAGCTGTATTTAAATTTCAAATGGTAGAAAAGATCTGAATTGCTAAATCACATGAAGAGTTGAATCTTTCTGCCGTTGCCTTTATAGACCGGCAGGAGTTAAATCTTTCTGCCCTTGCCTTTTCAGACCGCCGGGATCAAATTTGAAAGGCATGGTAATATTTCATTTTGAAGGGTTATAAACGGTCCAATCCTGCTAAGTTGACAACCTAAAGTACACTATGCTTTTCATTTGAAAATGGAAAAGGGAGATCCATAAAAGTGTTCACCCTAAGTATTGGACAACACAATCTTATAGGCAGTTTCACCAAAACAATTGCATATCAATAATAGTGGGATCCTTGTCTAGGAATAATGTTACACAGTGCTATCCCTTTTAAGGAATTCACCAAGTGCGATTTATAGTGAAAAACACACTTTCTAATCTTGGAATATAAGTGAAAACAAATTGAATGTATGTTATAACAGGCTAGCCTTTCTATGGTGTAGGATTAATACAAGAGAATGATATTTTTCTAAGCAAACCACTGCCATATAAATCTTGAATGAGAGAATCTAAAATCTAACATAATAGAAAAGCTCAAGATCAGTGAATACAATAGAACACTTTTCACTTTGGAACTTCAATAGGTTTATGTGATCAATTTTAGAAACCACTAGATGCTATTTTCTTCTTGTATTTATGTTTCACTTATCACATAAATGAGATCTATAATTTATTAGAAGTTGGGTTTCCATGGGACATCTGTAGAATCAAGTTCTTACTCTACCGAACATAAGCTCCTTAACATCTTATTTCAAGAACACCTTACAACTCTACTTGTAAAATGGGCCAAGAGACACTATTGCCAAAGCAAATATAGAAAAAAATGGTTCACTTGAAATAACATGTTCTTCTTACTTATGCTTCAACATACTTTTGTTGATACTCAAAACCAACCACTTGAAATCTACACATTCTTTTGCAATACTTATTTATCATCCATTGCAAATGATTAAGAGATTTAAAGGCCACAACTGATCTTTTAAAATTAGTAACATAAAAAATTGAAGGAAGAAGTTAATATCTAATGAACAAATCACAGAATGGTGGAATTAGTTTCACTGGTTGAGGAATAAAAAATAGCTTAAACAATATATTTTACTGACCTTTCATATGCTGCGATGAGGGAGCCTACAAAAACTGTTGGAAAATCATGGCTTTGCTTTTCATGCATGTTAAAATCTAGAAAATGAGACAAACACTCATCAAGGATTTAAACATATTGCATATTTTATGCAATGTTCTTCTTGGTTTCTTGCTTTTTCAAAACCATTAGTTTCCACTTACTAGTAATTGGCTTTTCCACTTAACGAAATCCCTATCTTAGTGAAGAAGAGTCAATAATACCATTGCTTTCTAGGACGTATAAAATGAGGAATCGTCAATAATCCCCATCTCAGTGAAATCAATGATCATGTTGTAAGTACTATCATCACTAATAATTGGGATTAGTTGCTGCAGGGGTACCGATTTGCATCCGTGGAAAGTTAGCATAAAAAGGTTGCAAATAGAGCTAACATTACCAATACCACTAATCATTTCCCTCTAGTTCCATGTTTTTATTCTTAAAAATTAAATAATGACTAGTTTGTAGAGTGATTGCTTGTCGATTGCAATGATATCGAATGATCTTCACTTCGTGATTTTGTTTTTAAAACTTCTTTTGTAGGGGAAATGATTTAATGTCCTTCTATGAAGGGCTAGAGGGTTCTTGAATGTTAGTGGTTCATACAATTATAGCATAATAATTCAATTGCATAAAATCAATAGGATCACTAGAAGAAAGACAAAGCACAAAAACAAAGAACACGAGAATTTATCCTGGGAAACCCAATTGGGAGAAAACCCAGCAACCTTCGTATAGAGATGAATAATTCTGAGAACAGAGTACAGAGATGAGAGAGAGAAATTAGAAAGTCTCTCTAACCCAAAACCCCACAAATAAGCTTCTCCTAACTGCAGGTGCGAGCTCCTCTCCAAGTGATGCAAACTTCTTGTGTGTGAGTGAATGAACAAATGAGGCATACGACCTCTCTATTTATACACATGCAAAAATGACTCTTTTTTTTCTTTTATGGGCTGACCTGACTTTTCCCAAATTTGGGCCGACCTGACTGGGGCAGTTTTGCCCATTGTTTAGGGCAAACTGTTTTGTGGCAGTTTACCCACTGGGCCGATTTGTTTAATCTAATAGGGCCGACTTGTCTTGGGGGAATATAAAAATACATTTAATAATTATTTTCTTTACTTAATTTTCTCCCCAAGGTTTACATTGATTCTTTCAAGGGTTTACATGATTAAATTACATCAAGATCAACTCCCGTAGGAGGTACAAATAATTACAATTGAATATAATAAGAATAGCTTCCGAAGTTGCACAAAATCCAACACTCCCTCTCAACAAGGAAGGTATTCTTCGATCATCATCAACATCACGATCATCTGGGTTTCATCTGTACATCTATACTGTCTCAATCATCTCTATACATACTGAAGGTTGTCAACACAGTCTCAGTCCTTCGAGAAGTGTCATCATGCATCAACTCCACCAGTCCTTCGGTGAGTCCAAGATAGTCTCTCCATCCTACCTGGATGTCTGAGAGATAGGCTTTACCATCTGCTACCTGTCCGTCTCATATGCTGATGGGATCCTCCCATACCTGGTTGAGAACTTGGACAAGCAGTGGTGCATGACCATCTACTACCTGTTTGTCTCATCTGCCGATGGGGTACTCCCATACCTGGCTGAGAACCTGAACGAGTAGAGGTACCTGTGCAATCATCACATGACCATCTACTACCTGTCCGTCTCATCTGACCATGGGATTTCTCCCATACCTGACTGAGAACCTGGACGAGCAGAGGCACCTGTGTGTAACCCGACCATTTACTGCCTGTCCATCTCATCTGTTGATGAGATTTCTCCCATACCTGGATGAGAACCTGGACGAGTAGAGGCACCTGGGTGTAACCCGTGTTGATGTATATGTAACTTCAGAATGTATTTCACATATATGTATATTGTATTCCTATAGAGATGTTATTATTCCTCTATACGGAGGTGTCGTAACTTATACTTGATGGGTTATTAGACCACCTTGTTGGGGTCGGCCCTGTATAAGTCATATGGGTCGAAGGGTTGTTAGACCACCCTAGTGGGGGTCGACCATGTGGGTCAAAGGGTTATTAGACCACCCTATTGAGTGTCAGCCCAGTCAACATTGTGTTATGTGGTTAAGTTAAGGCCGACCTAGTAAAGGTTATTAGGCAAGTCAAGTCTAGTATAAATAGAGATTGGGAGATCTCTATTTGATCATTCTATTCTCTCACTCACTATGGAGAGTGGCGCACTTGTGGAGGAGGAGGCTCTGCTGCTAGGAGAAGACTATCTCTTGTATTCTGGTTGTATCATTGCTCTATCTATCTTTGAGGAAGTTATTGGGGTTTTTCACCTTTATGGTTTTCCTCAAGTAAACTCTGTGTCTCTTCTGTGCTTGCATTATTGTGTCCATGAATGATATGCTGTAGATTTGCTGTACACGTTGTTCTCTCAGTTAAGATCCTAGATCAGATTGAAGTAAATTCTGAAAATTTAACATGGTATCAGAGCTAGCCTGAAAGAAGGCATGATATGGCATGTATGACACTTGTTGCACTTACGATGCTAGGGCTTGATATAGCAAAAACCAGTCATCGTAGAACTTTCGCTATAAATCCGTTTTGGCGACGTTTTCGGATTTGAAACTTTTACAGGTCGAAGATCAGATCCCCATGTACCTTGTGTCCAAAGGACAACCTCTAATTCGTTGTACTTTGTGATTTATGATCTGTACAATATAGGGTTTCTGCCTCTTCCAGATCTGAGTTAAAATCAGGTGACCTTGGGAAAAAGGTCATAACTTGGGCTAGGAAGCTCCAAATGAAATTTCGTAAAAAGTGACAGGTAGTACACAGACTGTACTATCTCAAGAAAATTTTTCAGAGGCCGAAGTTGAACCAGTGACACGTGGCACGTTGTACAAGTTCGCTCTCCTATATTATCCCATAAATAGGTCACGTTGCGACACTTGGCATAACTCTCTCTCAGAGAATCCAATTGAGGTCAGACCTGTCGGGATGGAAAGATAACAGGTTGGGCAATCTCAGGAAAAATTTTCAGAGGCCGAAGTGGAACCAATGACACGTGGCATGTCGTACAAGTTCGCTCTCCTGTATTATCCCATAAACAGGTCACGTTGCGACACTTGGCATAACTCTCTCTCAGAGAATCCAATTGATGTCAGACTTGTCAGGATGGAAAGATAACAGGTTGGGCTATCTCAAATTTTTTTTTCAGACCCTGTGGATCGAAAAGTTCGGAGTTACACTAGAAACAATCAGGTACATATTTCTGTCAAAACAGAATTATTTTTGAGTACCTTCATTCATGGCTTCCGGAATTTAGGGCTTCGGAGAAAGTTGGAATTTTTGTAATCGGAGACCACGGCTGGATGCTACTCATCAAAATAGAAATTTAGAGACCAAGATCAGATTTTTTGGTTGGGTAGAAGGCCGGGCTTGATCAAACCCCAGTTCGGGACTTTGATCGGAAAGATGGAAAATTAGGGCTTCTGCAAAAATTGGAATTTTGGAAATCTGTGACCACGGCTGGAAGCTCCTCAGAAAAAACGAAGCTTAGAGTTTTGAATCAAATCTTTTGGTTGGGTGAAGCTCCGGGAAACTCAAACCGTAATTCAGGGTCCTCCCCAGTGAATCCAGAAATCTAAAAAACAATTTCGAGGGGTGAAACTTTGCAGTTTTCAAATTCTGAATATACCAACTTGATCAGCTCATCAAGGAGCATATTTCTATCCTTTCTGAAGTTTGAAATTCAAAGTTTGAATTTTTGGGGTTTCTTTGACAAACCCTAATCCAGCTCCAGGTCCAGTTCTTGCAAATCAAGTGGATTGGGTTAATCCTAGAAGAAGATGGATTGGTCACTTGCATAAGTGAAGAAGTTCCTGTCTCAGAGGGAGATGAGGCTAAGGCCTTCCATAAGAAGATTACAAGCAATCTTGACAGGTATGGCTTACAGGTATGTTTCATGGTTAAGTTTATCATATGTTTGTCTTCATATCATTACAGTACAATCTTGATTAATTACTGGACTTGTCGTATCACCTTAATAGAAGATATTCATTGATTAAGGTTTTGACACTTATGAATGTACTAATGCATTGTGATGTTGTATGAGGTTTATGTTGTTCGCTAACATAAAAGGTACACCAAGAAAGACAAATCATGTTCTACTTCAAGAACATATGATCATTGTGACATGAAGACAAAGATTCATCCATTGTCATGGATCTCATAGAAGATCTACTTTCGAGGTATGTATAACTTGGCCCTACAATGGTTAACCTATGAGACATGCAGGTTACTAGCACAAGTCACTGAAGAGAATCAGAAGACATTATGCGGGTATGTTAGACATAACTAGCTAGCATGCTAATCCAGGTATGTTTTTCCTATATCAAGCTAGAATCCTACCTTGTGTTAGGATCTTATACTGTTGTGTTGTTGATAATGATTATTCATGAAGTCATAGGTTTGAATAGTCATGGTTGTATGCATATTATGTTTCTTACCATAATTAATGATATGACTAACCAGAAGAATCATGAAGGTATAGGTTTGAGTAATCACGGGTTTTATGCATATTATATCTCTTATCTTGATTGATGATTTAACTAACCAAAAGAGTCCTATGATCAAATAAGAATATGTATGAGTAAAAGAAAGACTTCCCTGAAACCTTGAATACTAATGTTTATTATCTGTGTTTGAAATGATCCTGACTATACAAGCTTGAGATTATTGTGTTTTGATAATATTAAGATTATACTAATGAATGTTTGATTATGTATGAGACCTCGAGGATAACACAATGATGATACTAACAAGCATGCATAGGGATCGAGAATGAATATAAGTTCAAGAACAGGTAATCCAGGAAGCAAAGATCAAGAGGGAGCACACTCCAGTAGTTTCTGCAAGGATGCAGATATTCAGAGGGAGTTGACCACTTCTCACAATCCACATCAGAATGGAGTTGCAGAAAAAGAAGCAAAGACTGAGAGGGAGTCAACCCAACAATCAAACAAAGATAAGTATTTGAATTGTCATTTCTTACATAGTTGTTTGTTTAAATAATGTTATTCAATAATGTATATACTGATGTTCCTACAATTAGGTTATGTATTATGCATATTAGAATAGTTGCATTGATGAACAGTATACTACTAATATACATGGGTAAGTGGCCTATGGCACTGTACAACATTCCATTGCTACTTATCTAGAATGAAACCTCTTTGCTGACATGTTGGGAGTTGTGCACACTCTTAACAATGTTCAGGTAGAGATTGGAAGGCATCTAGAAAGTTACGGGATATGGATAAATGTTGTATTGAAGCATTGGCTAAAGATAATTGCATGACTGTATGACATATTTCTTTATGTGTAAGAATTTGTTCTTAAAACTATGAGATGTTTTCTAATCAGGCAATTTAACTTGTTGTGTAGGAAAGATCGTATACCATCACCTACAAAAGGGTGACTACAACATTTGTTCAAGCAACAAAGTTATCTATTGAAAATATTGAAGATATTGAAGTTCCCAGGATCTAGGAAGAATACCATGATCGAGGAGTACCAGTCGATCATGAAGATGTTTGGGATGCAGTCCCAAGACCTGAAGGGGAGTCTGTAGTGACTTCCAAGAGGATCTACAAGATCAAGCATGCTGCAGGTGGTAGCATAGAGACTTTTGCTCCTGTAGCCAGATACATTTCCATCAGATCAGTACTTGCTATGGCTGCAGTGATGAAGTGGAAGGTACACCAGATGGATTTCAAGACAGCCTTCTTGAATGTTGTAGTTGAAGAAGAAGTGTATGTGGAGAAGCCACTTGGTTCTGAGACACATGACAGGGAGTCATATATGTGCAGAACTTGGTATGGTAGGATAGACAGCTTTCTATCCAGTTTGGGCTTTACCAAGAGTAAAGCGGATTCCAACCTTTACTACAAGGTTGAGGAAGGCAATCTAGTGATACTACTATGTGGATGACCTATTTGTAACAGATGAGGATAGATTGATTGCTGACATGCAGCGGAAGCTTGTTGCCGAGTTCGAGTTGAAGAACTTGGGGATGATGCACTATTTTTTTTGGCACGGAGGTGTGACAGAGTGCAAGGGAAGTATGCAGTAGAGATCCTGAAGAGGTTCGGGATGATGGATTGCAAGGCCATGGCCACACCTATGGCATCGAACCTGAAGCTTCTGTATGATGCTTCATCTGATCCAGTTGATGTCACTGTGTATCGTCAGATGATTGGGTCCTTGATGTACCTGACGAACATGAGACCATATATTTGCTTTGCGGTGAACACATTGAGCCAGTTCCTGACGGATCCGAGGAGTGTTCACCTGGTTGCTATAAAGCATGTTCTAAGGTACCTGAAGGGTACAGTGGATTATGGGCTCAAGTATGAAGCGAATCAAAAGTTTAACCTGCAGGGTTATGTTGATTCAGATTGGGCAGGCAGTGCTGCAGATAGGAAGAGCACATCTGGGTGCTGCTTCAGTATGGGATTAGGTGTGATCTCTTGGTTTAGCAGGAAGCAGTCCTGCGTAACACTGAGTACAGCTGAGGTAGAGTATGTTGCAGCCTGTTCAGCTAGTTGTGAGGCACTATGGCTACGGAAGCTACTGTCTGAGTTATTTGATCTCCCGTTGGATGCTACTGGTATCTTTTGTGATAACCAGAGTTGTGTGAAGCTGTCCGAGAACCCTGTGTTTCATGATAGGTCGAAGCACCTAGAGATCAAATATCATTATCTCAGGGATATGGTGCAGAGAGGAGCTGTGAAGCTCCTGTATGTTGCGACGGATGAGCAGATTGCAGATGTGTTAACGAAGCCACTAGCCAGAGTGAAGTTCGAGTACTTCAGGGAGAGGCTTGGTGTTCCTCAGATCGAGGACACTTCAATGAAGAAGTGATGGACACATTTGCTGAAGCCATTCCAAGCATGTTGGAAGGAGGATCCTTCACATGGCTGTGGATGTAAGCGCTGGATGATGAGCATCAGGATGATGTTCTAGTTTCTGCTTTGTATGATCAGTTGGATCATTTATATGTATATGTATATGTATGTACGCATCATGTTGGATGCTAGATATGATCAGTTGGATCATTTATATGTATATGTATGTACGCATCATGTTGGATGCTGGATATGATCGGTTGGATCATTTGTATGTATTTTGTATATGCATCATGTTGGATGCTTGGACCATGTATCTGTATATGTATCAGGTGGATACATAGTATGATCAGGTGGATCATGTATGGTGATATGTATCATGTATTTGTATTTGTATCAGGTGGATACACTGTATGATCAGGTGGATCATGTATGATGATATGTATTAGGTAGATACTTGGTATGCATCAGGTAGATGCATTGTATGATCAGGATGATCATGGATGACGAGCTTCAGGATGTTGCTCCAGATGATATGTACCAAGATGGTACAAGTGATGACGATCAGTATGATCATGGGCATCAGGATGATGCCTCGTGCGATGATGATCCGTTGGATCATGAGTATCAGGTTGATACTTGGAGGTCAGAGATGATATGTGGCAGGTTGTGCAAATAACATGTAATCAGTCCTGGGAGATCTTGCCGGTCGTGCTGCGGCACATAAATGTTCCTGGGGTACTCTTTCCGGTATTGCTATGTAGTATGTAATCAGTCCTCAGATATCCGATAGGTTGAGCTGTGTGCTCGTAATCAGTCCTGGGATGAGGTATTACTACGGAGACATGTAATCAGTCCTGGAGATCTGAGAGGTTGAGCTGTGTGCTCGTAATTAGTCCTGGGATGCTCTTTAGAGATCTTGCCGGTCGTGCTGCGGCACATAAATGTTCCTGGGATGGTCTTTAAAGGTTTTGTCTATCCACATGTAATCAGTCCTGGAGATCCGAGAGGTTGAGCTGTGTGCTCGTAATAAGTCCTGGGATGCTCTTTAGAGATCTTGCCGGTCGTGTTGCGGCACATAAATGTTCTTGGGATGCTCTTTAAAGGTATTGTGGAGGAGATGCATGTAATCAGTCCTGGGAGATCTTGTCGGTCGTGCTTAGGCACATAAATGTTCCTGGGATACTCTTTCCAGTATTGCATCCGCACATAAAATTATTCCTGAGAGGCCACCTCTATTAGACCGTTCGCACAGATGATGAAGACCTGTAGGTGGTGGGCCTACATCCAGTATGAAAAATGACTGGCTCTGTAGAACTTCCTATGACGAGTAGATTCAGAGATTGATTGAGATAGCAACAGCAGTGACGATGATGATGACTCGATGATGATTATCCAGTGACTATGATCCAGAGAAGATGACTTGTGCTAGAAGACCTGTGTCGAGAAATACCTTCCTAGTTAAGAGGGAGTGTTGATGTATATGTAACTTCGGAATGTATTTCACATATATGTATATTGTATTCCTATAGAGATGTTATTATTCCTCTCTACGGAAGTGGTTGTATTCCTATAGAGATGTTATTATTCCTCTATACGGAAGTGTCGTAACTTATACTTGATGGGTTATTAGACCACCTTGTTGGGGTCGGCCCTGTATAAGTCATATGGGTCGAAGGGTTGTTAGACCACCCTAGTGGGGGTCGGCCATGTGGGTCAAAGGGTTATTAAACCACCCTATTGGGTGTCGGCCCAGTCAGCATTGTGTTATGTGGTTAAGTTAAGGCCGACCTAGTAAAGGTTATTAGGCAAGTCAAGTCTAGTATAAATAGAGATCGAGAGATCTCTATTTGATCATTCTATTCTCTCACTCACACTATGGAGAGTGGCGCACTTGTGGAGGAGGAGGCTCTGCTGCTAGGAGAAGACTATCTCTTGTATTCTGGTTGTATCATTGCTCTATCTATCTCTGAGGAAGTTATTGGGGTTTTTCACCTTTATGGTTTTCCCCAAGTAAACTTTGTGTCTCTTCTGTGCTTGCATTATTGTGTCCACGAATGATATGCTATAGATTTGCTGTACATGTTGTTCTCTCAGTTAAGATCCTAGATTAGATTGAAGTAAATTCTGAAAATTTAACAACCCGACCATCTTCTGCCTGTCCGTCTCGTCTGCCGATGGGATTTCTCCCATACCTGGTTGAGAACCTGGACGAGTAGAAGCACCTGGGTGGAACCCGACCATCTATTGCCTGTCCGTCTCATCTACCGATGGGATTTCTCCCATACCTAGCTGAGAACTTAGACGAGTAGAGGCACCTGGGTGAAAGCAGGGTAAACATCTCTATGTCATCTCTCCCTCTCAAGGAGGGACACGTTCTCTTCTACTAAAAGTCTTCCGCGAAAGTATTCGAACTTCATCTTGGGAAGAGGCTTGGTGAGAACATCTGCAGTATGGTCATCTGTCGGAACATACTGTAACTCGATCGCACCTTTCTGCACCATATCACGAATGAAGTGATACCTAATCTCTATATGCTTCGACTTGTCGTGGAATACAGGATTCACTGACATCTGCACACAGCTCTGCTTATCACAGTGAATCATGGTTGGCTCTGGAATCTGGACAAACAATCTTGCAAGGCGTTTACGAAGCCATACTGTTTCTCGGGATGCTGTACTAGCAACCATATACTCGGCCTCTATAGTACTGAGTGCTACTGAGTTCTGCTTCCTACTGCACCTAGAAATCACTGCAGAACCCAAACTGAAGCAATATCTGAAAGTACTCTTCCTATTTGTAGCACATTCGGCCCAATCTGAGTCTGTAAACCCCTGCAATCTCAACTCACACTCTGAAGCATATCTAAGGCCATATCCCGCAGTGCCATGCAAGTATTTGAGCACATGTTTTGCAACAATCCAGTGAATTTGCCTCGGTTCACACATAAACTGGCTAAGAGCATTCACAACAAAACATATATCTGGTCCGGTGTTCGTCAGATACATCAAGGACCCAATCAGCTGGCGATACATAGTGGGATCAATCAAATTTGAATCTGAAGCAGAATCCCTCAACTTCTTCAAATTTGCATCCATCAGAGTGGCCATGGACTTGCAGTCCAACATCCCGAATCTCTTCAGAATATCTATGGTGTATTTTCCTTGACCTAGGAAAATCTCCTTCTGCCTCTGCCATACTTCTAATCCCAAGAACTAATGCATCAATCCAAGATCCTTCATTTCGAACTCAGAGGCAAGTTTATTCTTACACCATACGATAAGTTTCTCATTTCTAGTGAGAAACAGGTCATCAACATAAAGGAACAAAATCAGTGGCTCATCATTCACAACCTTGTAGTAAAGGTTGGGGTCTGCATCACTTTGATGCAACTTCCACCCCATGGCTGAAGCAATAGCAATGATTGATTTGATGGAAGTATATCGAGCCACAGGAGCAAATGTCTCATCATAATCGACTCCCTCTTTCTGAGAGAACCCTCTGGCAACAAATATAGCCTTGTGTTTTTCAACACTCCCATCTGCTCCATGCAAAGTCTGTTGTGCCCATCTAGGCCTCTTTCGGCCTACTGCAATATCTCTGGGAACATCAATTGGCTCAACTGGATCAATGGAATCGATGGGTTCATCCTCTTCTTCTAACTCCCTTTGAACTGAAGGGGGAGATGATCTCATCTCCTTTGGTTCTAGCATTTCCTCATCATCGATCTCCATGTCTAATCCTCTGCCTTTGCTGACAACCATTTCTACTTCAAAGGACACATCCCTGTTGACTTCAATATGTTTGGATCCTGGGATGTACATTCTGTACGCCTTTGAAGACTCACTGTATCCCACGAAAGTTTCCTTCTTGCCTTAAGGTTCTAACTTCGTCCTTTTCTCCTTGGGCACATGTATGTAGACTGGACAGCCAAAGATCCGAAGGTGGCCCACTTCTGGTTTCACTCTCGTGAAAGCTTCTTCCGAGGTCATCCTTCTAGTCTGAGAGTCATAATCTGAATATTAACGGGATTCATGTGTCCACCACTTGTTCATCAGAACAAGTCTCATCATCCTTCTCTTGTAGGCCATATCATATGGTCTTTTCCCTACAAGTCAAATCATGATTGATGATCAGTGACATTGCATAATCAAATTTAACCAATGTCTATTTCAATGCAATGACAATAGTTTACACATGCATCTTGGCTAATACTTTAGCACAACAATCATAAACATGTCTACCAAACACATCTGGGAACTATCTAGATGTCTGCTATCTCCACTAGAACATGCCATCAAGAGTGTGCACTACTCTAAGCATGCAGAAAGGAGATATCATCTAGACTAGCTCCATTATGTGTTCATGAAATGTTGTGTAGCTCATATGCATAGCAAATACAACAAGAGTCTATAGTACACCAAATGTAAACTATATCAACTGCTCAACACACTTCCTGATAGATCTGCATATAATGGTTATGAAGACATATAAGACAAAAAATAGATCTATGTAAGCAAGAAAACCAAACACTTATTTCTTATTGTTTTTGTGTGTGGGCTCCCATTGCCTTCTTGTGGGAACCATGGAGACCTCTGTTCTGGTAGTCTGGATCTTCATATCTCCTCAACATATGGAGAACTAAAAGAAGAACTCCGAACGATCATCATTCCTTGACTTCTTGTGAGGAGTGTCTTCATCAACATTAGTAGTTGAGGCTTCATGCTTCCTTTTAATTGAACTTCGACAATTATTAGCGTAATGACCATATGCCTTGCACCTGTAGCATTGTATCTGGACAAATCCTTCTTCTTCTCCTTCTGATTTAGAGGACTTGATCTCCTACCTTGGTGCTTGTGTTTGTAAATCTTTCTTCCCCTTCCCTTGCCTTTCTTGGCATGGGACAAGAATGCTCGATTCTCCTTAGGTTGAGTGTCATGAAGTCTCTGCTTTGCTACTATTGTTGTCTCTTCCTGAGTGCAATCTGCCCATAGCTTATCAAATTTGGGTAGCTTGGATCTACCGCTTATACTTTGAATGAATGACTCCCAAGATGGTGGGATACCATTTAGAGTAGTAATGACAAGCTCCTTATCATCAATGGGATCTCCACTGGTACTAAGCTTGTCCCTTAGTTCTGTGATCCTCATGAAATATGAGGCGATGGATTTTGACTTGGACATCTTCATATTTGATAGCTGATTCCTCAATGTGAGTGTCACATTGATTCTACTATGTTCAAATAACTTCTTTGTGGTTTTGAACATCTTTCTAGCAGTCTTCTTTCCTGAGATTTGAGGAACTAAGTGATCTCTGACCGAGTCCACCAAAATCCTTCTTGCTTTGGCATCATTCTTTCTCCAGCGAAATTTGTCTTCTTCGACTTCTAGTTCTGGGACCTTCTCATTGACAAACTGCAAGAGATCATTTTCTTCTAGTAAGAGAAGAACTCTAGACTTCCAAGAGATGAAGTTGGAAGCCCCTTCCAGACGATCTTCAACCTTCATTCCAATCATATTTGACTAGAGATTTGGACTAGAAACCCTAGCAGGAGCTAGGTCAAAAGTGAAAGTTGGATTCTTGGAAAATTGACTCCACAGGGAGATGCGCCCTAGCAAGGCGAGTTGAGAAAAGGTGGGGCCGAGCCAAAACTGTGGAGGAAGTAGGTCAAAAAATGAAACCCTAATTTTTGCCGCAGCTGTAGAATTAGGTCAAAAATTGAAAATTCTTAGAATTGAATTCTGCCTTCACCAAAAGATGCGCCCTTCTTAGAGCGAAATTCCCAAGGCTCTTTTTCTGCCAAAAAGTTGAGTGAAGGCCTTGAAAGATGAAACCCTAGTTCCGACAATGGCTTCTTCTAGTACCGCTCTGAAATCATGTTAGTGTTTCATACAATTATAGCATAATAATTCAATTGCATAAAATCAATAGGATCACTAGAAGAAAGACAAAGCACAGAAACAAAGAACACGAGAATTTATCCTGGGAAACCCAATCGGGAGAAAACCCAACAACCTTCGTATAGAGATGAATAATTTTGAGAACATAGTACAAAGATGAGAGAGAAAGTAGAAAGTCTCTCAAACCAAAAACCCCAAAAATAAGCTTCTCCTAGCTGCAGGTGTGAGCTCCTCTCCAAGTGATGCGAACTTGTTGTGTGTGAGTGAATGAACAAATGAGGCATACGACCTCTCTATTTATACACATACAAAAATGACTTTTGTTTCTTTTCTGGGCCGACCTGACTTTTCCCAAACTGGGTCGACCTGACTAGGGCAGTTCTGCCCATTGTTTGGGGTAGACTGCCCACTGTTTTGGGGCAGTTTACCCATTGGGCCGACTTGTCTAATCTGACAGGGCCGACTTGTCTTGGGGGAATATAAGAATACATTTAATAATTATTTTCTTTACTTAATTTTCTCCCCAAGGTTTACATTGATTCTTTCAAGGGTTTACATGATTAAATTACATGAAGATCAACTTCCATAGGAGGTACAAATAATTACAATAGAATATAATAAGAATAACTTCCGAAATTGCACAAAAGCCAATATTGAAGGGCCATGAAGGCTTCAAATTTGATCCTTGTAATGATTGGATAAAATAACATAATTATTGCACCAAGAGCAACGAGGTGCTCTACAACCCCGTATGGGGAGGTGTTGTCACACACGTAACATACGTGACAATAGAAAAATTAAATAAAGCTATTTGATAGCATATGTTGACTCAATTTTAAATATTACACAAGCTAAAAAATGGATCTATCATAGTATCAACCACCAGGAGGGATAAAATTTCTTGAGGTGTAAATTTTTTTATCTTCGATTTTTTATTATAGGCGATGGGATGGTTATGAAGACTAGTGCCAATCCCTAGGGCATATGGTGTTAGAAAGTAGCAACAAGGAAGGTCTTCTTGCATTGCATGTGTTCTTGCATGCAAGAAAGACTTAAATCAGGAAGTCAAATGTATTTTCCAAAGTTTAGACTTAGGAAAAGTACATTAAGTGATCTAATTATTAATTAACTCAATGGAGTCACTTTTATAAAGTTCAAGTGAAATAATTAAAGTGATGGCTAATCTAATCTTGGACATTGAATCTCACTGGAGGATCTCATCCATAGATCCATAGTGAGATGTTAGGGTTTTCGCTTGGCCATTGAGTTAAAAGGAAGATCGATTTGGGGGAGAGGACACAGAGACAGACAAAGATGTTTGAGAGAGAAGTTTGCGGAGAAGGAGGAGCATTCTTTCCAGAGATTGACAGAGCATTCAGGCAGAGAGAGGGCCGTACGAATTCACAAAGGAAGAGGGACGAACTGATTTGTAGAGGGCCGTACAACAGATCGACCATACAATGTTGTACAACAGCCCGCACATGTGGGCCGTACAGCTGGCGCAGGCAAGCCATACAACTGCGTAGAGGGCCGTACATGTCAGCTAGGTTTTCTCAGTGATTCGCAGAGGTTCGATTTTTTCAGGTTGGCTAAATCGATTTTCTGAATTGTATTTGCTTCATATCTTCATGATAAAATTTCTTCTCAGATTGCTGCACTGGTTTCCCCATCTTGGGTTTTGTTTGGGGGTTTATACCCAAAAAGATTTGTGTTGTCTCCATTGATGTGATTGGTATTTCTTTCAGTATTTATTTTCCGCTGCATAGTGAAGAAATCCATGAGTGTTTAATTGTGGCAATTGGGTTTAATTAAAATTAATCTGGCATACTTTAACTCTAGTTGGATTTTAAGGAAATTTACATGGTATCAGAGCTCTTCTGAGCAGATCTAAAAGAAAGCAACAGTTGTTGGATAGATCAGGGGCATATCTATCCAAGGGTTTGCAGGTACACTTCATTATGGTCGTACAGTTGAGAGTTGAGGATAGACTCCAGGGGGCACAAAACTTTCCTACTTGGAAAGAGAGGATCACCAGGATCCTGGATGTTAGTGATGCAGAGGAGCATATTGACAGCCAAAAGGCTGCTCCAACAGATCCGGTAGAGTTAGCAAAGTGGAAGAAGATAGATTCTGGAGCTATGTTGATCATCTTATATGGGGTGAAGGACCACATAGTCCCCCATCTATCCGGGAAGAAGACCGCATTAGAGATGTGGAATGCTTTGGAGAGTCTTTACCAAAGCAAGAACGAAAACCGGACGATGGTGCTGCAAGAGAGGTTGCGCAGTACCAAGATGGCCAAGGGTGAAGGAATGGTGCCTTATCTCACAAGGATCACATAGATCAGAGATGAGCTTGGAGCAGTTGGCTCTAAGACTGAGGATGAGGAGCTAGTTCGCATAGCCCTCAATGGTTTTTCTAAACCATGGGACGTCCTTGTTAAAGGCTGTAAATTTCCTTAAAATCCAACTTGAGTTAATGTATGCCAGATTAATTTTAATTAAACCCAATTGCCACAATTAACCACACATGGATTTCTTCATTATGCAGCGAAAAATAAATACTAAAAGAAATACCAATCACATCAATGGAGACAACACAAATCTTTTTGGGTATAAACCCTCGGACAAAACCCAAGATGGGAAAACCGGTGCAACAGTTTGAGATGAAATTTTATTATGAAGATATGGAACAAGTACAATCCAGAAAATCAATTTACCAATCCTGGTAAAATCGAACCAATGAAACTCACTGAGAAAACCCCAAGCCTGATCAGCCCTCTCTGTGTAGCTGTACGGATCTCCGTCAGCTGCACGGACAGATCCGTACGGCTTTCTGCCCAAACGTGCGGGTCCTCTGCGGCTGCTGTACGATCGAGTTGCAGACTTGTACGACCCTCTCTCTCTCTGCTTGATCACTCTGTCGATCTGCTGAATGATTGCTCCTCCGTCTTCTTCCCTGCAAACTTCTCTCTCAAACTTCTCTTCTGTCTCTATGTCCTCTCAACCAAATCGATCCTCCTTTTAACTCAATGGCCAAGCGAAACCCCTAACATCTCACTATGGATCTACGGATGAGACCCTCCAGTGAGATTCAATGGCCAAGATTAGAGTAGCCATCACTTTAATTATTTCACTTGCACTTTATAAAAGTGACTCCATTAAGTCAATTCATAATTAGATCACTTAATGTACTTTTCCTAAGTCTAAACTTTGGAAAAGACATCAAATACATTTGGCTTCCTGATTTAAGTCTTTCTTGCATGCAAGTACACATGCAATGCAAGCAGACCTTCCTTGTTGCCACTTTTTGACACTCCCTCTCAACGAGGAAGGGATTCGGTAGCAACCCCAACTTGTCTCTGAACTTTACAAACTTGAGTTTGCAAAGTGCCTTGGTGAATATGTCTGCCACCTGCTCATCTGTCTGAATGTACTCCAACCGAATGGTTCCTCTTTGAACGCAATCTCTGAGGAAGTGATACCGGATGTCAATGTGCTTACTCTTGTCATGAAACACTGGATTCTTAGAAAGGTTGATACCACTATGATTGTCACAGTGAACTATAGTAGTCTCTAGCTCACTCGAATAATCCTGAGAGCAACTTCGTCAGCCACACCCCCTCACATGCTGTTATGCTGGTTGCCATGTACTCAGCCCTTGTCGAGCTCAATGCAACTGACTTCTGCTTCCTACTGAACCAAGAGACAACCCTTGACCCAATGTTGAAACAACAACCTGAAGTGCTCTTCCGATCCTCTACACATCCTGCCCAGTCAACATTTGTGAAACCTGCCAACTTTATACTCCCATTGCGCTCATAAACCAATCCATACTCCACTGTGCCTCTGATATAGTGAAGTATGTGCTTCGTAGCTGTCTAATGCACTCTTCGAGGGTTCACCATGAACTAACTCAAAGAGTTAACCGCAAAGCTAATGTCTGGTCGAGTGTTGACCAGATACATAAGCGACCTGATAAGTTGTTGATACAATGTAGGATCAAACTCCTCTGATCCTGATACATCAATCTTCCTCCAGTTGGTAACTAGAGGTGTGGCCATAGATCTACAGTCCATCCTGAATCGCCTTAAGATCTCTACTGCATACTTCCCCTGTCCAATGAAGAAGCACCCATCTCTCTGCCAAACCTTCAGACCTAGGAAGTAATGCATCAACCCAAGGTATTTCATCTCAAACTCTACTGCAAGATTAGACTTGCAATCCCCGATTAGCCTCTCATCTCCTGTAAGAAAAAGATCATCCACATATAGTACCAATATGAGAGGTACCTCACCTGACAAGAAGTATAGGTTATGGTCTGCCTCACTCCGTTGGAACCCCATCTCCTGTAGATAGCTGTCGATCCTTGAGTACCATGCTCGAGGTGCCTGCCTGAGCCCGTAAAGAGCTCTCTTCAACCTGAATACATGCGACTCCCTACTCCTCACCTCAAACTCCTCTGGCTGCTCAATATAAACCTCTTCCTCAATAACTTCATTGAGGAAGGCTGTCTTCACGTCCATTTGATGAACGCGCCAACCCATCTCTGCTACCAATGATAGGATAGTCCAAATAAAAGAATACCTGACGACAGGGGCGAAGGTTTCCTCATAGTTAATACCTTCCTTCTGCGAATACCCCTTAGCTACGAAGCGTGCCTTGTACTTGTTACACCTAAAATCTTACCATCATGAGACTCAGTGTAAACATCCCTAAAGTTTCCTTGGCTAAGTCATTAACCTGGAAGAGATGCAAATCCATTTATACTAGGTTTTGAGAGGGCGTCGCAGGTTGTCCTCATGCAACCTGCGACGTTGCAGGTTGGCCTCTTGCAGCCTGTGATGATGTTAGTTAATGGACAAAAATAACTTCTTCGAGCCCATTCTCGAAGCTAGATGACATGAATCCCTATCCCTGACCATTTGGGAGAGTTGGCATTCGGTTCCTAACCTCTTGGGAGGATCCCCTATCTCTCTCCTACCATATCTCAACCTACCCCATCCACTTAGTCCTATATAAGTGAAGCTCACTCCCATTCCAAGGGGAGGAAGTCTACAGTGTCTACATGCTGGTGAAATTACCTTAGGAGAGATCTCTACTCATTTATTGGGAGACTCACACTTCCTTGGGAGGCTTTGGCATTGGTTTGATCAGATGAGGATTGCTACGTCAAGTCATTGGTTGTAATCTTTCTATCCTATGTACTTCCCTTTCAATATAGTAATATAAGTGCTTTCCACCAAAATCTCATTGTGTTAATGATATCTTGTGTAGTTTGCCTGCTTGATTGCTTACTTAGATCTATTATTGTGTAGATGCGTTTTACTTGTTTTGTTGTCTTGTTATCTTGACAGGTTTTGCAGCTTAGATCTGAAGATCGTCAAGCTTGGAGCAGCATTCAAGGAGAAAAGGATCAACGATCTATAAGGTAAACGTGTCTAGTTCCTTGATCTCTAATTAGATCTAGGAGAGTGATTTATATTCTGTTGTATTTGTTCTAGACTCGCGTTGAGCTAGGGAGATCATGCCTCGAGTCCGCTCTTGGTAGATTGTCCGCCAAACAGTACTTCTCCACACTTCTGTCTGCTGCATGCTTTACCTTGTAGATCCATCTGGATCCCACCACCTTTTTACCTTAAGGCCTTGGCACAACCTCCCATACCTGATTCTTCATGATTGAGTCATACTCCTCAACCATGGCCTGTTGCCACACATCATGACGTGTAGCCTCCTCGAAATTGGAAGGTTTAGAGTCAATCAACTCTGTCATCAGTGCCATATAGCTAAGTCTATCTGGTGGTTTGCTCCGCCTCATGGAGCTCTGTGGAAGACTCACCTGCCTGGAATCCTGGACTGTGGACCTGTACCACCTAGGCCATGGCCTGGTGTCTGCCGACTGTGGCTGCTGGATATCCTCCTCTTGCTGCTGCTCATCCTCCAAATCAATGATAGGAGGATCCTATCCACTTGACTCCCTTTGATTACTAGAACTTGTGCCCAGTGTCTGTACCTATGCCTCCTCCAACTTGACTCTCGAGTCCTCTACCGGCTGCTCCTGTGCTGGTAAGTCCATAGATCTTCCCAAGGCTTTGTCCTCATCAAACTGGACATCCCTGCTCACAATGATCCTCTTGCGAGCTGGGACATATACTCTGTATGCCTTGGAAGTTTCACTGTAACCAACAAGAAGCCCCTTTTCTCTTGAAGGGTCCAACTTCTTCCTAGTGTCAACATGAATGTGACAATAGCAGACACTCCCAAATATGCGTAAGTGACTCACATCTGGTCTAGTGCCTGTGAATAGCTCTTCAGGTGTCTTCCTCCCCAACGTTGTGTGAGGACACATGTTCTTGACATATACTGCAGTCCGAAATGCCTCGACCCATAGGAATAGTGGTAATCCCTCATAAAATAGCATGGCCTTGGCTGCACTCACCAGGGTCCTGTTCTTCCTCTCTGCCACTCCATTCTGCTGCGGGGTATGAGGAACAGTGTGCTCCTTGATCCCCTCTGATGAACAAAATTCCATGAACTCTTTACCAATGTACTCACCACCGTTGTCAGTCCTCAAAATCCGGATCTTTCTCCTTGTTTGGTTCTCCACGAGAGTCTTAAACTCTCGGAACCGATCAAAGACCTCTGACTTGGCCTTCAAAAAATAGATCCAGGTCTTCCTGGAATAGTCATTAATGAAAGTGACACAATAGCTGTAACCACTGAAAGAATGAACACTCGTTGGTCCGCAAACATCCGAATGCACCAAGTTCAATACTCCCTTAGACTTGTGCTCACTCTTTGGGAATGGTTTTCTGATGTTCTTCCCCAACGCACAACCCTTGCAGTGGTTGTGCTTCTCCTCCTGTATTGAAGGAACTCTAATAACTGCCTGTTTCAGATGCCTTAGAGCACCATGATGTAAGTGTGCCATCCTCATATGCCACAACTCACAATCACTACTGCTGGTACTGACCAGAGCCTTTGTAGGCTCGAACTGTAGTCTGTAAACCTTCCCACTCCGGATCCCAATCATCCTATCCAATCTCTGATCTGACCCATGTGTCCTGATGAATACTTTCCTATCCCGGAAAGTCACTAGAAAACCCTTGTCTTCTAGTGTGGAAACGGATATGAGATTCTTCGTCATCCCTGAGACATATAACACATCAGCAAAACTGATGGGCTTTCCAGACTCCCTCTGAAAAGTATCAGTACCAACACCCTGCGCCTAATACCGCGCATCATCTCCTAACTCAATGTGGAGATTCACTCCACCCTCCTGCAAGCTCTTGAAGAACCCTCTATGTCCCGTCATGTGAGAAGATGCACCGCTGTCCACATACCAGATGCTGTTGCTGATGGAGCTTTCCATGCAAGCTATCAAGCAAAAGTCCTCATCAAAACTCTTGCTGAAGTCATCCACCTCTGCTGAACCTGCCATCTGTGTGTTGTTCTTCTTTTTCCTCTTCGAGCACTGGGAAGCAAAGTGTCCATGTTTGTGGCATATGAAACACTTGACCTTTGACATGTCAAGGTTCATGGCATCTTGTGGAGAATCTGCGGTAGGTAAATTCATGTTGTCAACGTTTCGAGCCATTCTTGGCTCATCATCAGGGCATTAGCGATGCCTGAGAAGATCTTCTCCCTCCCTCATCAATTATTTATATGGAATAGTCAAAAGGTTTAGGAGCCGACTCTAGGTTTTTTGTAGATCAGATTTGTTCTGATTTTAATAGTTTTAGTTTGTATTGATTTTAATGTCTAGTTTTTAATAATAGTTGTTTGTTTGATTAGATCAAGTTTTTAGGTTTTTTGGTTTTCTAAAAACTTGATCTAATCAAACAAACAACTATTATTAAAAACTAGACATTAAAATCAATACAAACTAAAACTATTAAAATCAGAACAAATCTGATCTACAAAAAACCTAGAGTCGGCTCCTAAACCTTTTGACTATTCCATATAAATAATTGATGAGGGAGGGAGAAGATCTTCTCAGGCATCGCTAATGCCCTGATGATGAGCCAAGAATGGCTCGAAACGTTGACAACATGAATTTACCTACCGCAGATTCTCCACAAGATGCCATTAATTCCCACTGCGGATTCTCAGCTATTTCAATGTCAAGGTTCTTCTTACCACCCTTCTTCTTCTTTGCCTTCCCCTTACCCTTGCTTGCTAAGGCTAGAGCCTCTTCATCCACGATCTGTGGGGCACCGTTGGATGAAGCTGATCCTTGACCCATACGAGTCTCTTCCTGTACGAAGTCATCCCACAATCTCTGCCAGTCAGGAAGCTTCTGCCTAGCCACCACGCCTTTAACAAAGACGTCCCATGGCTTAGAAAAGCCATTGAGGGCTATGTGAACTAGCTCCTCATCCTCAGTCTTAGAGCCAACTGCTCCAAGCTCATCTCTGATCTGTGTGAGCCTTGTGAGATAAGGCACCACTCCTTCACCCTTGGCCATCCTGTTACTGCGCAACCTCTCCTGCAGCACCATCTTCCGGCTTTCGTTCTTGCTCTGGTAAAGCCTCTCCAAAGCATTCCACATCTCTAATGCGGTCTTCTTCCCGGATAGGTGGGGGACTATGTGGTCCTTCACCCCATCCAAGATGATCAACATAGCTCTGGAATCTATCTTCTTCCACTTTGCTAACTCTGTCGGATCTGTGGGAGCAGCCTTCTGGCTGTCAATGTGCTCCTCTGCATCACTAACATCTAATATCCCGGTGATCCTTTCTTTCCAAGTAGGAAAGTTCTATGCCCCTTGGAGTCTATCCTCAACTCTCAACTGTACGGCCATAATGAAGTGTACCTGTAAACCCTTGGATAGATATGTCCCTGATCTATCCAACAACTGCTGCTTTCTTTCAGATCTGCTCAGTAGAGCTCTGATACCATGTAAATTTCCTTAAAATCGAACTAGAGTTAAAGTATGCCAGATTAATTTTACTTAAACCCAATTGCCACAATTAACCACTCATGGATTTCTTCCCTGTGCAGCGGAAAATAAATACTGAAAGAAATACCAATCACATCAATGGAGACAACACAAATCTTTTTGGGTATAAACCCCTAGACAAAACCCAAGATGGGAAAACCGGTGCAGCAGTCTGAGATGAAATTTTATTATGAAGATATGGAACAAGTACAATCCAGAAAATCGATTTATCAAACCTAGCAAAATTGAACCAACGAAACTCACTGAGAAAACCCCAAGCCTGATCGATCCTCTCTGCGTAGCTATATAGTTAGTTGTACGGAATCCATACGGATCTGCGTCAGCTATACGGACAGATCCGTACGACTTTCTGCTCACACGTGTGGGTCCTCTGCGACTACTGTACGACCTTGCTGCTGTACAACCGAGCTGCAGACTTGTACGACCCTCTCTCTCTCTCTGCTTGATCACTCTCTCGATCTGCTGAATGATTGCTCCTCCATCTTCTTCTCCGCAAACTTCTCTCTCAAACTTCTCTTTCTGTCTCTATGTCCTCTCAACCAAATCGATCCTCCTTTTAACTCAATGGCCAAGCGAAAACCCTAAACTCTCACTATGGATCTACGGATGAGACCCTCCGATGAGATTCAATGGCCAAGATTAGATTAGCATCACTTTAATTATTTCACTTGCACTTTATAAAAGTGACTCCATTAAGTCAATTAATAATTAGATCACTTAATATACTTTTCCTAAGTCTAATCTTTGGAAAAGACATCAAATACATTTGGCTTCCTGATTTAAGTCTTTCTTGCATGCAAGGACACATGCAATGCAAGAAGACATTCCTTGTTGCCACTTTCTAACAAAGGCGTGGTGGCTAGGGAGAAGCTTCCTGACTAGTAGAGATTGCGGGATGACTTCGTGCAGGAAGAGACTCATATGGGTCAAGGATCAGCTTCATCCAGCGGTGCCCCACAGATCATGGATGAAGAGGCTCTCGCCTTAGCAAGCAAAGGAAAGGGGAAGTTAAAGAAGAAAAAGGGTGGTAAGAAGAATCTTGACTTGTCAAAAGTCAAGTGCTTCATATGCCACAAGCATGGACAGTTTGCTTTCCAGTGCCCAGATAGGAAGAAGAAGAGTAACACACAAATGGCAGGTTCAGCAGAGGTGGATGACTTCAGCAAGTGTTTTGACGAGAACTTTTGCTTGATAGCTTGCATGGAAAGCTCCATTAGCAACAACATTTGGTATGTGGACAGCGGTGCATCTTGTCACATGACAGGACATAAAGGGTTCTTCAAGAGCTTGCAGGAGGGTGGATTAAATCTCCACATTGAGTTAGGAGATGATGCGTGGTATCAGGCGCAAGGTGTTGGTACTGTTACGTTTCAAAGGGAGTCTGGAAAGCCCATTAGTTTTGCTGACGTGTTATCTGTCTCAGGGATGACGAAGAATCTCATATCAGTTTCCACACTAGAAGACAAGGGTTTTCTAGTGATTTTCCGGGACAGGAAAGTATTCATCAGGCCACATGGGTCAGATCAGAGATTGGATAGGATGATTGGGGTCCGGAGTGGGAAGGTTTACAGACTACAGTTGTGGCATAGGAGGATGGCACACGTACACCCTGGTGCACTGAGACATCTGAGACAGGGAGTCATTGGAGTTCCTTCAGTACAGGAGGAGAAGCACAACCACTGCAAGGGTTGTGCGTTGGGGAAGAACATCAGGAAACCTTTCCCACAGAGTGAGCACAAGTCTAAGGGAGCCTTGGACTTGGTGCATTCGGATGTTTGCGGACCGATGGGTGTTCATTCTTTCAATGGTTACAGGCTACAGCTATTGCGTCACCTTCATTGATGACTATTCCAGGAAAACCTGGATCTATTTTCTGAAGGGGTACTGCCCCAATACGCAAGCCGTCAGACAACATTGGTGGCCGAGTGAATCCCCTGAACCATTAGGAAGCCGAGCATACTTGAGGTCCATATCTATTTCCAGCTGATAAATAGCAGATTATATCTGTCCAGAGCTGTTGCAGATAAATTCTGAGCCGTTGCAGATCAATTTTGAAACAAAAAATATATTCTGTTTTTTCGCCATATCTTTCTTGCTTTAACTCCATTTCCCTTGAAAATTCACTGACACCCCTGCAATCCCATTTTGCATATTTCCTTCCTGAGGACCCTATCCCAAATTCCACTTCACGAAGCCAAAAATCCCACATCTGTCTATTTTTAGGGTTTGCCATAACTTCTTCGATTTTCACCTAATCGCCTTCAAATTTTGCCACAATGTTCATTTCCTATTTCTGCTTCTTTGTCCCTCTTTGACAAATTTTCCCATTCTTTCATCCCGCTTCTGAAATTCCCATTTTCTGCTTCCTTGTCCATCAGAAAGTGTCCAAAACGTAGTCAAACCCCAATTAACCATCAAAGTTTTTCCCAAATACAAATTTTCCTTTACTAAAGAAGTTTCTGTTTTTGTTTTTCTACCCATTCCTAAAAACAAAAATAAAAATTCTTGGTTATGGTTGTCACCCGCACAAGAGCAAAAAACATGGAGGAAGAACTTGCAGCGCTCGAGACCAAACTCCAAGATCTGGATGAAAACATTCTCCGCCTCCATCTTCAGCCTTCAGACATGAATAATAGACGACAGCCAGAGGCTTTTGCAGACACTGGGTTCTCTTCTTCCAACACTTTTCGTGGGCCGAAGGTTGATTTTTCTCACTTCAATGGTGATGATTCGCCTGGATGGATATATCGGGCAGAACAATATTTCAGTCTGCATAATACTTTTGATGTCAACAAAGTTCCACTTGCATCCTTTCATTTAGAACATGAAGCCCTTCAATGGTTCTTATTATCACACAACTTGTAGTTGTCCCTAGTGGTATCCCATCCGGGATGGTAGAGGAGATGGACAACTAAAGAGGTGACCCAAGAGATGCCACGGTTCCCAATGCAAGATGGGAGTCACGTCAACTGATGCACTCTTCACTTTAGATCAAGATAAATCAAGACCTAGGGGGAGACCCTATAGACAATCAAAGATGATTGGATCCAAACAAAGGTTCCTAGGGATATCTAGAAGACAAGTTACGGAAACCAATGCAAGGTTAGGTGGACCTAAAAGTTAAAGTATGGTTGAAGGAGGCTTAGGAAATGATTAGTGTTTCAACCAATGTATGATTTAGGCCACATGATAAGATAAGATGACAAGATCTAGTACCATGAAATACACATGTGGGACCCACTTCCTTGGGACATGGAAATGGCTCAAATGGGACCCACAAGGTGGAATTAAGGGATACAAATGGTACCAAGGGGTATGTAAGAGATAGATCTAAGGATCTAAGATGAAATTAGAGATACCCACATATGGGATCTAAGACTTGACACAACTCCCAAGGAGTGTGAATTGCCCTAGGTGGACCAGTGCCTTGTTGGATGGGTTAATGGAGTCAAAGAGAGATCAACTTGTAGATCGGGACACCTAGGATGCAAATCAAGTGAGCTAATTGAGATATGATGGTTGGATCTTACTAGATCTAATGTTTCCTGATGTGATCCAAGTGGACAACAATCCCTTAAAACAAGGAATGCTACCCCCAAGGCAGATCTTCACAAAATGAGACACTAGATGTAGGTTTCAAGGTATGCTCTTTCCAAATCCAATGGAATCTCAACTACCTAGGTTCTAGAAGTGGGCAAACTAAATCACCCAAGGAGTGCGACTTTGCCCAAGGAGGGCTAAAAGCATGGCGAGGTGTGTCAAATCAAGTCCAATGGCCACCAAATTATAGATCCAAGTAGTTTAGGCAAGTATCAATGTGGATCTTGAAAATCAAGGGGATCCAATGGCTAGATCTCCATAGATCTGAGATTGAAAATGCATCACCAAATTGACCCAAGTGGGGCACAACCCTCAAAATGAGGAATGGGGCCCACAAGGCAAAAATCAACAAGGTGAAGCACTAGGGGTAGGTTATCAAGTGAGGAGAGTGTGAATCAAGTGGGATCTCACCTACCCATGTGCAAGATCTAACCAAACTAGCTTCTCCCAAGGGGTGCGATTTGCCTCAAGAGGGCTATTTTGCCTTGAAAAGTGTGTTAAATGAAACCCAATCACCACCAAACTATAGATCCGAATTGGCGTGGATACTATAGAGGTGGGTTTTTAATATCTTTTCAAAAGCAAGGCTAGATCCAAGTAGATCTAAGAAAAACAAAAAAATGAGGGTTTTGATTTTAATGTAATTTTGACCAATGGGGTGGATAGCAAGCGAAATCAATACGTACCTTGTAGATCTTACCTCAAAGGCTTGCGGCCTCTTAGCATATGGAGAATTCTTTGCCCTAGTTACAATTCCAAGCTTGATCCAAGTGTCTTCAACCAATAACATCCAAACCCTAGGAGGAAATATGTCTCATGAAAACCTGCAAATCAAACTACATCAAGTTAGATTTGATCTACAAATCCATAAGATCTAAGCATGTCATATCAAGAAAGCAATCAATGGACAAAGCACAATTGAAAAACTCCCTCTCTATGAAGTCGATTTGCCCATGGGGGATGTGAGCAACCCCTACAATCTTCCCACAAAGCAAAAACGATGAGCTAGCTTGAGCAATTTGGCCTCCCTCTCTTGAAGTCGATTTTACTTGAAAAGCAAACAATGTCTAGAAGCAAGATGACCAAGAACATATGCAAGAGCAACCCAATCAAAGCCAAGAAGTACATCTCCAAAATATTCTTTCCATTCCAAGTTTTCCAGAGTCCAAAGGTGAGCTATACAATAGGGGGTCTCCTTCTTATATAGGATAATAAAGACCAAAACCCTATACCACTTTACAATACAATATAAAATGAGTGGTCGAGATTAAAAGATCTCAATATAAAATCAATGGCTAAGATGAACCATAATAACATAACACATGGATCACTCAAAAAGGTGATGACGCCATAGCTAGAGATACTCAAGGAGGGTGACGTCATCCACTAGAAGAGGGGGTAAAAGTACAAAAGCCCACCTCATATGACTAGGACATGACACATGGAGCTCATGGTGGGGCTAGGAGGCATCAATCCTTACTAGCTCGTCCCCATGGCACAATAAAATAATATAATATGTCCAAAATAAATATAAATGATCAAATCTGTCCTCAAAATCTGTGACAGACCAGCAGTAAAAGGCCTCCTGTGGCCTCTGTGGACCTACCCAATTGATGAAAACTGGCTGGAAGATAGGGGGTTCACCCTGGAAGACCTCTGTGAAGACCAAGTGCCAAAACCTTGCCTCAATTGCCTAAATCGAATTCCTCAGTGACCCTTTTATCCCATTTCTGGACTGCCTCGGTAACTGTGAAAGTGCTGAAACTGCCTCCTAGGGCAACTGCGCTGTCAATCTGAGCCCACCAGGCTCTCCGTAAGGGGGATAAATGGTAATAACAAGTGGCTGGACCACCCCCTCCTCATACAGCGCCATAGGTGAACTGGCCCCTCATGGCCCCTGCTGCTCAGGCTGGGAAATCAGCCCCAAATCTGGTCAACAAGTGTAAAACTGCATCTATCACTGTCAGAAATGCCCAGAACTGAAAGATAAGTGTCTCATTGGATCCAGAAGGCCCAAATCCACTAGAAATGTGTACTCATACACCATGGGTTGCCCTGATGGGCCAGCTGTAGGGTCCACCATATATGGACAGTGTCTAATTTGATGTTCTGGAGTAATAATAAAACCTGCTGAACTGCATCAATCATCATCTAAACCATATGTCCATCATATAGCATCATCATCAAGAGTATGTGGGACCATCCATCATCATCAATAGGTATATATATGGCCCACATCATCATGGATCCCAAGAAATGAACATAGTCAAACTAGGTTTGACTAGGTCCATATACAACCAAGGATAAATCATATCAGTAGACTAAGACATGTTTCCTCTAATCGTACTCACAGCTTAACTTAAAGTATAACATCCATTCAGTGGCATTAATCATGTTAACATATTCCTTCGTTATTTGTAATTACTTGCACAATAGTTTAAATGACAAACTCACCCATTGGACATGGTCAAACTGCTAGTGAAGGATGAAGGCTAGGAACAAGGTTGGGCCAAAGGGGTGACTTGTCTAAACTCAACTAAAAGATACTTTGGACTGGGAGAAGGGGGAAACTACAAACTCTGTGCTGGACAAAATGACACGGGGGATGGCTGTGCCTCACAAGTGGGTAAGTTGTTTTAGAGAGTGCTTATTCAACTTAGGCATCATGTCTACATCAAGTTGATCCAGGTTCATTAGGATCATTCAATTTCATTTCATGGCCTTTTTGGCCTACATTACCCTTTGGATCTCAGGTGTGCTGATAAGCACAACTAATTGTAGCTTGCATCCAGGGCATGTTTACATATACATATAAGGTCAACAATTGTTTAGATATAGCTTTTAAGAACCATTGCTTGTTGGACCTTTCTTATACTCTTTGAGGAGTATTTTTAGCAGTTCGTCGCTCTTGCCCTTTTTAGTTTCCATGGGCGAATTTACATAAGTTTCCATAAGTAGTACATGAGCTTTCAGTTTTAGCCAACAACATCTCAAGTGACTAGGGGGAGTTCGAGCCAATGCCAAACATCGGGACAACCGACCAGAATGATTTAGGCCTACAATCCAACTCACCAAAGGTAAGTTTTGTCACCAACTCAGAGCCGGGACACCAAACATACAGGGATGCGGTCCAAACATAGAGGTAGAAAATGGGGAAGTCCTCAGTACCAAAAAGTCAAATAAGACAGGTCGAGGTTTAAAGTCAAATAAGGAAAGTCATGTATGGATGGAGTCAAGTGAAGTTGGAGCCTAAGCTAGCAGACAACTGGTGTCAAGAAAGACCATATCTATGTAAGGTGGTAAACCAGTGAGTTTTGTCAAACAACCTAAATGTGCAAGTAAATGTCCATTTTATAATTTATAGTCCATTTTAAGCTTTAAACAGTTTGCCACATCAGGAATAATATACCAAGCAGATGCTGTGAACATGACTAAATCAACAAGATAATAATCCACAGTCAATGATAAAACATCCACAGGTCATACAACATCATCACAAGAATAATCATCATATATCATCTGAAACACTGCTGCAATATATCTCTAGGCACTGAACTGAAACTGTATGGGACAAAAGGGTCACATCGGTCATCAAATCTGAACTCTCAAGGCTCAGCCTTGACACAAGGTCTGACATAAGTCTGAATAATACACTGCTCTGATCATGAGAGATCTCAAAATATACAATCATCATAGCCAAGCTCTGAATAATGGAAGCTCCGGAATGTGCAGATATTTGCTAAGCAAGAATAGTAGCCCTGCTACTATGGTGTGATAACAGTTCCGTTGGTACATCAAGGCTCGTGAAGAGCCAAAATGGACAGATTTTTGCCAACTCCTTTTGCAACGATTTGGTCCTAGTGCTTTTGATAACTTCACAGGAGCACTCACTAAACTTCGCCAAATTGGCATTGTGAGAGAGTATCAAACAGAATTTGAGAAACTAGCCAATCACACAGAAAGATTGTCTGATGAATTCTACAGGAGTTGTTTTGTCAGTGGTTTGAAAGATGCAATCCGATTTGAGGTTAAAATGTTATGTCCTAGCACAATGATGGAAGTCCTAGGGTTGGCTAAGATGGCGGAGGACAAGATCACAGCCCAACAATGTTCCAAATCCACTTTTGTTCCATTCAAAAATATGGTTTCGCAAAGACCTCCCATCACGCCAGCTCCTAGAGCAACTCCTATCAAGCATTTGTTTGAAGCAGAGATGCGGGCATGTCGAGAAAAAGAGCTTTGTTTTAATTATGATGAGAAATTCACTCGGGGACATAGATGTGTTGAACAAAAGCTCTATCTCTTGGATGTGGATTCTCTGCCCGCAACTGAAATTTGTGAAGAAGCTCAAGATACAGTCAATGATCAGGTTGACATTGAACAGCCGTTCGTTGACCGTCATTCTCAGGATGACCATCCAGATATATCTCTCCATGCCTTAGCCGGAGTCACCACCCCACAAACAATGCAGGTCAAGGGTTACTTCAAGAATCTCCCTCTTACAATACTCATTGATTTTGGTAGCACTCATACGTTCATTGACCCTCGGAGCGCCAAACAGGCTAATTGTTTTGTCCATCCTTGCTCCAGCTTTGAAGTCATGATTGCCAATTGGGGCACCTTACCTTGCAAGGGGAAGTGTCGCAATGTGTGTATCTCTATTGGAGATTATAACCTGCGCTACAACATGTTTTCCTTGCCCTTAGGCGGATGTGATTGTTGGACACACCGAGCACACTCAGAGGGGGGGGGTGAACAATGTATGTTGCTTTTATTACTTTTTCAACTTTAACAATCATTGGCAGCTTTTTCAATATTATGCAGAGTACGTAATTATCACATTATCATTATATCACCATCAACATTATTAACAACTACAACTCATCATCACATATCATCATATCATCATCACATAGGAAGCATTGCAAAACACAGTACACAATATTTTTACGTGGAAACCCAAGTCCTGGGGAAAAAACCACGGAAGCCTTTTTAATAATAATTTACCAGCAACAACTGGAAGGAGGCAACAACCCCCTTTGTTACAAAGACTTCAATTCTCCAGCTACAACTGGAAGGAGGCTACAACCCCCTGGTTTACAGGCTACAACCTGAAGAAAGCCTTAGCTCCCTATATTTCCTTGCCCTGTCCTGCCACCCTGATATGAAGATAGTAACTGAAACTACTGAACCACAAACTTCACTGATCCTACGGACCTGCTATCCAACACTTGTACCACACTACACAATCTGTGCCACACTGCACAACCACTGTCACTGCTCATCAACTGACCACTGCTCATCAACTGTCCACTGACCACTGCACCACAACTGTTCCACACTACTCATCAACTGACCAATCAATCTATCTGCACCAATCAATTTGTTGTTCACATCATCCGACTCAGTCAATCTGAGTCTAACCAACTGCACACCAAACCCTGAATCTGCTGTTGATAACCTCTGCACTCTTATCACTGCAAAATCATCCCTGTATACCAACAAGTCATTTTACTGCCATACACTGCTCATGTACATCCTTGTACACCTCGTCGTACACAGTCACTGAACAAATAATCCTTCTCTGCTTCCACTGAACATAAGGCATGCATCGTCATGCATCATCATCATAGGTATGCATCATCGTCATAGGGTATGCATCATCATCATAAAATATGCATAATCGTCATCTCAGTGTGCACCGTGTATGCATCATCAACATCAAGTATACATCATAATGCATAGGAGAGCATCATCACACTATGGTATGCATGTACATCATATTGTATAGGAGTGCATCAACTTCATAGAGTGTACATCATTATCACATGCATTATCATCATAAAGTGTATAATATCATAGCATAAAGGTATGCAACATCATCATCATATCCTCCATAATGAATTCAAATATATATACCAATATATAGGCTCACATACTAATATCAAAGATGAACTCTATCCATGAGAGACATGTGCCATTACAAGAGAAACCCAGAAGCATGATCCATACCTTTTTGAAGATCATAAGGTCAAGAAACAATAGAACCAAAAGAAACTCTAGATCATGTCATCACATAGCCCTCGTAACAAGCTTTCCAACGAGCCAAGAATTTTGTAATTCCGATTCCGTATGAGAAAGTTGTGCCAATTTTAGTGAAGATGCCCAAAAATTTATCCGCCCATACCTTTTTGAAGATCATAAGGTCAAGAAACAATAGACAAACCAAAAGAAACTCCAGATCATGTCATCACATAGCCCTCGTAACAAGCTTTCCAACGAGCCAAGAATTTTGTAATTCCGATTCCGTATGAGAAAGTTGTGCCAATTTTAGTGAAGATGCCCAAAAATTTATCCGCCACAAAATTTCGCACTTTTCTCCAAGAGTTGCGAAATTCCAATTGATGAGCAAATGAAATGTTTGATATTCTATTTATATAGGTCGTGGAGGAAAGTTATTACCTCAAACTGGGCCGACATGCAATTCAAAATTATAAATAATTAAATTTTCTTTTGTTTGGTCGGCTCACCCAAAAAGGTGGGGTACACCAACTTCAAAAATTCATATCTCTTCAACCGTAAGGAGTTAGAAGATGCTCCACATATAAATGGAAATGGCTTGACGAGGACTATCTCCCTATGATGGGTTTATTTGCAAATTCTTGGTCTAATACCCTTAAATTATTCAATATGTCCAGGATGTCAAAGACCCCACACATGAGGGTGCCAAAGACCATACCACCAACTACAAGAGTTTCAAAGTCTTCTTCAACATATCAAGGCACGTCCGTGGGCTCTACCTCCATCTACATCCCAATAGCCATATAACCACAAATAGGACCATACATCACCATGGTACAAGACCCAAGGCACCACATGCAAGGGTTTCAGGGACTCTTTCAAGGATATCATATAATATTTAAACAAGATACTTTCCATGGACTTCAAGCCCATCACATAGGACTCCATCGCCAAGTGATGAGGCCATCATGACCAAGGATTCTATCATATCAAAGGCTCCAACAATCATGGGCTTACAAACCACCATATGTATGGATTCCAAGACCCAAATCATTTCCAAATGCACCATCAATGATCATATAGTGTCCAAGGGTCATCATGCTGCCATTTATGTGGGTGCCAGACCTTCTCATGCATAATGACCATCTCCAAGGGTTCCATGACCCCAACAAGGGATACATAGGCATCAAGATCTTCATCAAGGGTTCCAAGTCTTCATCAAGTCATTAATGACCACATCATCACCTTTAATTGGACAAGGACCATTAAGCCATCAAATGTGGGTCCAAGGACTTCTTCAGGGCTTCTTCATTAAGCAAGGGGCTTCATAGGCTTCTTCAACCACCTCAACCACACCAGGAGACCTCCAAGGGTCAAGATCCATCATGACATCACCTGTGGGGTTGCTAGACCTTCTCCTGGGGTACCATGACCTCAATAAACACAAATAACCACTGAAAGGGTCATTTGGACTCTTGCAACTTCTTCAACACTTTTGTAGCGTACTGGGGCATAAGTTGTGGTACTGGGGGACCAAAGAAACAACTAGGGAACTGTAAAACATCTTTGGGGTAATTAAACACTCTACAGGGTGTTCAAGGCTTTTGTCATTGTCCCAAGGGCTCCAAGGGCTTCAAACGTGGGCTTGGACAAGATCAAAAGGTCTCCTTAGACAATGAAAATTACTTAACCCTCAGGGGCTCCTTAAGGGGAACCAAGACATGTTGGCATCGATGCCTATACATTGTTGTCATCAATGACAACTTAATCAACAGTGATATGGTTTTTGGTGCCCAATGGTTACGCACACTTGGACCCATCTTATGGGATTTTGTTGAACTTTGGATGCAGTTTTCAGTCAATGGGAAAAAACACACATTGAAGGGATTACAACAAGGGTCTCTCAGTATCATCAGTTCACATCGCTTGGAAAAGTTCCTTAAGAAGAATTCACATGGTGTCATCGTTCAACTCCATTCCATTCAGATGCAACCCTCAGCGGTCTCCACTACTCCTTTGGATCTACAACAAATTTTGGATGGATATGCATGTGTCTTTGCTGAACCAGTGGGATTGACTGGCTACTACTGCAAGTTTGTCAAGGATTACGGGAAGATTGCATCTCCATTAACCGCTCTCTTGAAAAAGGATGCTTTTACATGGACACATGCTACTGAGTGTGCATTTGACAAACTGAAACAAGCTATGTGTACTACACCTGTTCTAGCAATGCCCGATTTGTCCAAGCCCTTCACTATTGAGAGTGATGTTTGCGACAATGGACTTGGTGTTGTTCTCCTTCAAGATGAACATTCCCTTGCGTTCACCAGCAAGGCCCTTTCTGGTAAGAATTTAGTTGCCTCTACATATGAGAAGGAAATAATGGCTATTTTGCATGCAGTAGAGAAGTGGCGGCCATACCTATTAGGGAATCATTTTTGCATCAAGACTGATCACCAGAGTCGGAAATATTTCCTGGCACAATGGCTCTCCTTCCCAGCACAATAGAAATGGGTTAGCAAACTCATGAGTTATGACTATGAGATCACTTACAATAAGGGTAAGGATAATCTTGGGGCGGATGCTCTTTCTCGCACATTTGATGACCAAGTTTCTCTTTCAACTATTTCTATGCCTGTTGCAAATTGGTTGCAATCTGTTCAGCAGGGCTATGTCAATGACTCCTCATTATTTCAAATCATCCAACGGTTGTCCAACAACCCTTATGTTGTACCGCATTACTCTCGGGATGGTGCTTCCCTGAGATACAAGGGTCATCTGGTGCTTCCCCAGAGCACAGATCTTCAATAGGTTGTCTTCTATGAATTCCATGCTTCTCCATCGGCAGGGCACTCTAGGTTCCTCAAATCGTATGAGCGGGCACGGCGTAACTTCTTTTGGAAGGGAATGAAAATGACAATTCAACAGATGGTGGCTAAATGTGATAGCTGCCAGCGCAACAAGGGTGAAACGACACTCCTTCCGGGATTGCTCGAACCCTTGCCCATCCCTACACGGATTTGGACAGATATTTCTATGGATTTCATTAAAGGGCTCCCTAAATCTGGAGGGAAGACAATGATTTTGGTTGTGGTTGATCGCCTCTCCAAATATAGTCATTTTTGTGCCCTCAACCATCCCTATACTGCCTCCTCAGTCACACAGATTTTCTTGGACCAGATCTTCCATCTTCATGGAATCCCTTCTTCCATTGTCTCAGATTGCGATGCAACTTTCACCAGTCATTTTTGGACAAAACTATTTCGCCACACTGGCACCAAACTGAAGATGAGTTCAGGGTATCACCCACAAACAGATAGTCAGACTAAAGTTATTAACAAATGTTTGGACACTTCTCTTCGTTGCTTCACCTCCGAACAACATCAGTGGGCAAAGTGGCTCCATCTCGTTGAATGGTGGTACAATACCTCCTACCACACTGCATCTAAAATGACTCCATATGAAGCAGTCTATTGTTAGGCACCGCTAGTGCTTCTTCCATACACCCCCAACAGTTCACTAGTTCAGGCAGTTGACACGGTTCTTCGAACCCAAGATCAAATTCTAAGCATTTTGTAGGACAATCTTCACATGGCAAGAAATCGAATGAAACAACAAGCCGATCAACACCATTCTGAGTGCACTTTTCAAGTAGGTGATATGGTTTTTCTTCGTCTACAACCTTACAAGCAATCCTCCCTGAAACTCAAAGGGCATCATAAGCCGGCTCCAAAGTTCTATAGGCCATATAAGGTTCCTCAGAATATTGGGCCTGTTGCTTATAAATTGGAACTTCCTCCTTCTTCCCGCATTCATCTAGTATTTCATGTCTTTTGTCTAAAGAAAGTTCTTGGCACCAACATCAATGCACAAACTGTTTTACCTTAATTCAATGGCACAGACTGCAACCGGAGGATGCTACATGGGAACCACTCTTTTAGATGCAACACCAATTTCCACATCTAAAGCTTTGATGACAAAGCTTTTTCTAAGGGGGAGGGGATGTTAGGAACCTGTGTCAACCCTCTTCTTTAATTTGTTAGTATATTGTATTATCCCATAGTATTATATGTTCCATGGTATTGATCCATAGTATTGGACGCATATGCTTTGTAAGTCGTCCCGTAGTATTCTTTACTTTGTTAGTATATTGTATTATCCCATAGTATTATATGTGCCATGGTATTGATCCATAGTATTGGATGCATATGCTTTGTGAGTCGTCTCGTAGTATTATATGTTCCATGGTATTGATCCATAGTATTGGATGCATAGACTTATTATATAAGTACGTGTTGAGGCCAATGAAGGCATCCACGAGTTATTTGTATTGAGCTTGCTCAAAGGAGGTTGCCCCCTCGAAGTGGCCTGCGATCAATAAATATCTTTTGTGTTCTGTTATTTTTGATATATTGTGCATTTCATTATTTAATTGCTGGAGGTTTCTCACACAACGATGGTGACTACACTGGTAAAGAGTTCATGGAATTCTGTTCATCAGAGAGGATCAAGAAGGAGCACACTGTTCCTCACACCCCGCAGCAGAATGGAGTGGCAGAGAGGAAGAATAGGACATTGGTGAGTGCAGCCAAGGCCATGTTACTTGATCAGGGATTACCACTATTTTTATGGGCCGAGGCATTTCGGACTGCAGTATATGTCCAGAATAGGTGTCCTCACACATCGTTGGGGAGGAAGACACCTGAGGAGGTATTCACAGGCACTAGACCAGATGTGAGTCACTTACACATATTTGGGAGTGTCTGCTATTGTCACATTCATGCTGACACTAGGAAGAAGCTGAACCCTTCATATGAGAAGGGGCTTCTAGTTGGTTATAGTGAGACTTCCAAGGCATACAAAGTTTATGTCCCGGTTCGCAAGAGGATCATTGTGAGCAAGGACGTCCTGTTTGATGAGGACAGAGCCTTGAGAAGATATATCGACTTACCAGCACAGGAGCAGCCAACAAAGGACTCGAGAGTTAAGCTGAAGGAGTCACAGGCATAGGTTCAGACACAGGGCACATGTTCTGGTAGTCAGAGGAACAGGATCCTGCTATCATTGATTTGGAGGATGAGCAGCAGTCGGAGGAGGATATCCAGCAGTAGGATGAGGATATTCAGCAGCAGTAGGAGGAGGATATCAGTAGTTGCAGTAGGCAGACACCAGGCCACGACTTAGGTGGTATAAGTCCACAGTTCAGGATTCCAGGCAGGTGAGTCTTCCACAGAGCAAACCACCAGATAGACTTAGCTATATGGCACTGATGACAGAGTTGATTGACTCTGAGCCTTCTAGTTTCCAGGAGGCTGCACAACATGATGCGTGGCAGGAGGCCATGACTGAGGAGTATTACTCAATCATGAAGAACCGGGTATGGGAAGTTGTGCCGAGGCCTGAAGGTAAGAAGGTGGTAGGATCCAGATGGATCTACAAGGTAAAGCATGCAGCAGACGGAAGTGTGGAGAAGTACAAGGCACACATTGTGGCTAAGGGGTATTTGCAGAAGGAAGGTATTGACTAAGAGGAAACCTTCGCCCTTGTTGCCAACTGTTGTCCGCCAAACTGCACACCAGCAGCAGAAATTTTTCGAAAGCTGTCTCCCTCACTGGAAAGTGGGGAGAGGTGTGGCCTTGGGGGCAAGCAATGAGCCAGGTACTGTCACCTGAATCCGAGCTCCTCCGTTTAGGCTAACTCCTAACGAAGCCAAGGGGGGTAGTCCCTACAAAGAGTTGTCTAAGGCTCTTGTGTTTTAAAATGTTTTTTGTATGGGGTGATGCGGATGAGTGTTGTTTAGGAGTTTTTTGTATGATGATGAGAACACAATTAAACACGCAATCCACGTTGCAAATTTACAAGATACAATTTAGAAGATGAACAATATACTTTGACTTAGAATTAAAACAAAGCATCCACAAGATAAAGATCAAACAAATGACAAGGACATATGGTCTAGATTCAGAAGATACATAAGAGTTTTTAAAGACCAGTGCCAAATGGAGTCGAAAGAAATGCTTGTGATGCTGGAAAACGTAAGTCTCAAAGTAACTGTTTGTGAGATCGTTTTGAAATTGTTCTTGGTAAATTTTAAGTGTTTTAGGTGTTCTTGATTATTAGGCCAAAACCAAGGATATCAAGAGAGTGTCCGGAAAGACAGTATCAAGTGCCTCCGTTCAAGGACATGTCAGGCCACCCAGTGCTCTAGCCAGGTCGCGCAATGCTAACCAGCAAACTAGAGGCTAAACATGGAACCTCGGCGCCCCCAACTAGGAGATTACCCACCGAACTTATCTTATCGCTCGACTCCGGATTGGTTGGTTATGGGGGTGAAAGTTTTACTAGTTATCACTTATGAGCTTAACAAGTCTTCCACCTTTCAGAGTACTAGCCCAACCGTTTCCGGTTGGCAGAGCATACGGGTGTTGGACAATCAACCAAAAGTAAATTTATTAGGGGGAAATGTGGGTTGAAATATTTTATTAAGTTAAGAGCACTTGTTCAACCCTCCGACAGAGAGCGCTCTTGACTTAGTCTTAAGACCACAGTTCAAGAGACTTCCTACTTTAAAATGCCTAATGCAAGGAGAAAGTGCAAATCTACAATGTTCTCTGACAGAGAGTGCCCTTGACTTGGATTTGGCCAAGTTCAAGAGACTTTGTTTATTTTAAGAAACAAGGAGCAGTTGTGAAAACAGGATATTGAAACTTTGTAATATTAAAATCATGTGGTAGCTCAATAGATATGAAACACAGCTAGCATGCTACTTGCAAAATAAAATGAAATAAATGAAGGATTTAGTGTTCTACCAATCAATTTTACACTAAAGGTGGGATCAACCTCCGAACAAGGTCAACCACTAGAAATGCCTGCACTTGAGAACCTCCAGCTAGCTGAAAGCTCTACCAAGGAAACCGACGGGGAAGGAAGAGTAACCACAAATTATGTGGTCCTGCCCCTGGGATGGGATCCCAAGGATACAACTTCCGGTCGAAGGCTTGGTAGAGAAATACAAGATGAAATAAAAACTACTCTAAAGCAAAAATGAAAGATCTAACCCAATCACAACACTCTTCCCCGAATGGGGAAGAAAACCAAAAAAGTGGAGGCCTCCTCCACTTGAATTTTTATTAATTTTTTACAGATGCCTTTCGGAATTTAACCCTTGGAAGGTCTTTTGAGAAAAGTGAACTTTGAAAGTAATGAGAAAACTCTTATGAGTTTGTACAAAGGATAATAGCTTGTTTCAAAAGACATTCATGGTTTGGCTTGTACAAAGAATAATAGCTTGTTTCAAAAGACATTCATGGTTTGGCTTTCCTCCTTGGTTCAAACTTCAAATGTTCTCTTCTTTGGTTTGTCTTTCCAACTTGGATTTGCTCTCTTTTCTTATGCTTCAAAGGTCTTTCCCAATAGTTCTCTTTCTCAAAAGAAGACCTATCACAATGTAACACTTTAAATACCCATTAGCATTAGTAAATCAAAAAATTAAAATTTGAAACTACTTGAACCTAGAATTGGAAAAAGAGGCCTTAAATGCAATGTGCATGAGATTTTGAATTAAAAATGCAATTTTTATAAAACGGACCAGCAAGCTAAAATGCTCCAAATAATGATGGAAATGAGAATGCAACCACAAAACTTTACACTATTTTATATGCCAACTTATCTACCTTTGATATGAGACTAAGAAACTAGGAAAAAATATTGAAATGCAAGCTCTAAGTGACCTTCTAAGATCCCTAAACTTGACTCTTTCTAAAGCAAAATTAACCAACTTTGAATAAGACTAATTTTAACTTGTGTTTTTTGTTGATTTTGTGAAGATAGATGGTAGGAGGAAAAGGTGGAAGAGGAAGGGAGCGAATGGGAAGGAAGAGGCTCATAAGGAAGGGGAGCGAATGAGGGAGAGAGAGGCAAACTTTGAAATGGATGGAAAGTGGCACGAAACAGGAGCAGCAAATGGGAGAGAATGAAGGGCAGCCAGTGAGTTAAAAAATGGAGCAGCAAACAGTCACTAAAGATAATGAACAGTCACTTAGAAGGCAGCCACAAGGGTGAGGTAAAACGAGAAGAGAAAGAAGTTGGGGCAAAGGAAAAACGAAATGGATGAGAGATGGAAAAATCAAGTGAAACACTTGATGGGTAAAACACTATCCAAGAAATCCTTCCAGCTAGCTGGATGATACGCATGTGATAGTGTTGAGGAGAGCACAAGGGAACAAATCCCAAGTTATTCCCCAAGGTTGAAGGAACTTCAACCTTATGGCAAACTAATCTAGGTTTTAAAAGTAAAGAACTTCAACTTTGGATTTAGATCTAGAAAGGGGTTTCCACAAGAAGAAGATGGGTCCAAGTAACAAGTAACCAAGAAGAGGGAAATTGTGTTTTGTTGATGGAGAAGAGCTAGATCCTCTTATTTCTCTATTCAAAGAAGCTTGAAACTCCTTAAGCCTTTTGTGGAGTGAAGATGTACCTGCAAGAACCTTAAGCATGGGGTAATATCTATATACAAACAAAAGCATTTAAGTGAAAAGAACTAGATACATGTTTACTTGTGCTAGATTGTTAGCCCTCTTGAAACAAGATCTACAACTCAAGAATCTCAAACACAAATGCAAAACAATATCACCTTGATTCTCAAGTGAAGCAATGGCCACCAAGAGCCTCCACAATTTGACCTCCAAAGTCTCAACTTTATTGATAATAGAAGTGTATTACAATTCACCAGAGTTTCTATGCAAAATATACCATCCTCATATGGGAGAAAAGACCCATACTTATACAAAACAAGATGCCAATACCCTAAAATGAACTCTTCATGGAAGAGAGCCAATGCCTGGAGTCGAATTCTAATCCATGACATAGGTCGGAGTAGAGACCCATCAATCAACACCGAGTTATGAGCTAATCGGTGGATAGACCTCTTAGCGCATTCACCTACCGGTTGGAATCTTCATGTGAATGCTTGGAGCGTGAATGGATTGAGCCATGCGTGGAGGTAAGTGGTGATTGGGTTGGTGGCTGCCACCTCATGAGAGGGGAGCCCACGCCTTAACTTTGAAGAGATCGTCCAACAAAGAACTCATGCGAATGGAGGAGCCATGTGAGAGATTGCCCACGCTCTCCCTCATGCTCACGTCACTTCTCAAACTTAATAATCCATATATCATTATATCCAAAGTTTTACTTCCTAGCATGTGCTTTATTCCCCTTGAAATGATCGCCCTCCCATGTTGAAAAATACTCCATGCTTAACCTTAGCCGTGAGCTCATGCAAGATGTCCACGTGAGCCATTCAAATTTAATCCAAAAATAAAAATTTTTGACTTTTGAAACATGTGACTTTAATCTTTAAGTGGTCGTACACTCCATTCCATCCATATTCAACCTTTTCAAAACATTAAAATAATGTTTTTTGACTTATTTGATTTTTTGTCAAAAGTGTATTTTGTCATTTTTTAGCCAAAATGATGCATTTTTAGCCAAAACTGCTCCTGGGGTGACGTAACTGCCCGGCAACTGACAAACGAGGGTGCTAGGGTAAAGAGGATGCCCTGAGCGTCAAAACGAGCCTCCCCACGCCCAATTCCGCCTCCGGATGAGGCTTTTATCATTTTTAATTTTTTTTTTTAAATTAAACCATTAAAAAATGGTCTAATTTATAAAACGACTCAGTGCATGGTCTAAATTATTCTTCTCGGAATCCAACGAAACTCCTAGGGGACTTAGTGCATGTTCATACGACTCAATCGATGTGGCTAAGACGTAAAAAATCCTAGACACAAGACTCTAATAACCACCTTAGGTTTTGACCACCATGGGAAATATTCCAGCTTTGGAGGTTTGAGTGAAAAACTCAGGGATTATACGCCACTGATGAGTAGCGCATAATTCCTAAGGAAAAAACACTCTAGAGTATCCCCCAAATGGCTAAACCTACGGATAGCCGAGTCTTTTATAAAAGGATCCCGTTTAGACCCACTTTTTACATTTTCCCCATGGGGGTATGAACATGCAGTTATTACAAATGGGGCAAAAATGCCCTGAAAATGACTTCTGAACTTTTGAACATTGACGATGAACATGAATCATGTTCATGGAACTGGTGGCTCACGAGAAATTCAGCTATTTGTACAAAATAGGTGATAACACCAACTAAGTTGTACTTGGTTGGATTATCAAGCGAGCAGGCAGAGTTGAACATTTCGGTGTTCATTTTGATGATTTGATTTCCAGCAGGCCTTTTAAAGGGCCACTTTTTTTAAATTTTCCACGTGTCCATGGCCCTGCGGTGTTTGTAATAAAATGTACTAGCATGGTGTTTTGTAAAAGACTTGGTTCCCTAGGACTTTTTGGCTAAGTCAGGTATTCCAAGGAGTTTTTTCACCTATTAATTATGTCTTGCATTAGTGCATAACATAATTTTTGGGTTTTTCTCCTGCTCCTCCAAAGCTGGAATGCCTGGGGAGGCTGACGGGCCTTAGGGGATTGTTAAAGTCTATGGGTCAATGTATATGAACATGCTAGACATTGTTTTTGAGTCATATGGACATGTGCTAAGTCCCCCTAGGTAGTTTTTTAATTTTCGGCGAAGTTTATTTTTTTCGTAAATTGGGCCATTTTTTAATGGTTCAATTAAAAAATTTGTAATTGGCCTAGAAGTGGCGTCTGGAGGTCTTTTCTGCCATAGGGGTGCTTGTTTTCTAACTTAGAGCACCCCCTTAACCCCTAAACCCACTTTTCCTAATGTTTGGGTGCTTAAATTTTTACCTATGGCCAAAAAACCCAAAAAACCCCAAAAAGTCATAAAAAATGCAAAAAGTGAAAAATATGACTAAAAAAAAATAATAAATTTTTGAGTAAGTTATGGGTCTGATTTCGACCAGCACCATTAGGGGAGCATTGTTAGCTGTTTTGTAAGGGAGTTGGCAGCCCCAAATAATGGGAGTGTGTCCCCACCTTAGCTTGGGCGCATTCTCCTTGACATGGGTGCATTTGGTATAGTGGGCATGCCCACGAATGAAGGAAATGGCAGCCTATATCATGGCTGTCACGTGGGGCTGATTAGTAGCTGTTACGTCAGCTCAATACAAGGAATATGCAGCCCACTCTTCTCCTTGAGTCGTGCTACCACTCCCCCGTCTCTTCTCCTTGACATGGGCGCACTCACTCACTAGTTTGTTCTATATATTGTGAGCTCTTCTCTCATTCTCACTAGTTGGAGTTGGAGAGTGAGAAGGATTTCTATTGTAATCGTGTTCTATCTTTGAGTTAATAAAAGAAGACTTTGGAGGTCAAATTTGTGTTGGGCCATTGATGAGTGGATGTACCATCTCATATATTATTGAGGTAACTTGTGCATAGGCTGCAATTTTCATAGATATCTTGTACTCATTGGAAAGATTGTTACCAATTTATGAGATAGGCTGTTCCAATTTGTTTATTGAAATAGTTTATTGGTATATGCTTGTTAAGAGATTATGATTGTATTTCTCATTTGTTTATGGACATACAATACTGATTTCTTGTGAGTATATGTTTACATTTGATCTATGTTAGTGAAGTTTGTAATGTGCAGGTGGCCTTAAGCGGGAAATGGAGTCATCTTGTTTGTTTCTATCCTTTCTAATCTTTGTTTTGCAGGTGTAGTCCCTCAGTATCAACACGAAGTCGAAACCCCAAAGTTTTCAGTTTCAAAATTTCATTTCCTCTCTATCTCTTTCTCTCATAATTTAAAAAAAAACTTCTCTTTGGTTAACTGGTTACTTGTATTTCTGATTTACATAATAAGTTGCATATCTTAAGTAGATCAGAATCTGCTATTAGGAAGTTTTAGTCTTTCACTTTATAAAGAGTTCATCTTCATTAGACCAAAGCTTCTTGTTTATCTAGCATTTTCCTTTTGAAAATTGTTTAAAAAATCGTCAAAATTTTTCAAAGTTTTCAGGAGTAGTGTTAGCTCTGATTTTAAAGTGTTATCTGGCTGTCCTAGAGCTTACAATTTGCAGCCCTTAAAAGCTAGCAAAGATCCTAAGTAAACAAGCCTCATTGCTTGTTTTACTTGGTTAAATTTCGTCATTTTAACTAGTTTTAACACTTGTAGCTAGGGTTTTACCCCTAGCTTGTGCCAATGAGCACCTACTAAGGAGAATGGACTCCTTAGTAGCAGTTCAGTATATTAAACTAATTATGCAATAAACAAAACATTAAATTATTTCTAATACAAGCATGAAGCATAAACACCAAAATGAAAGAATGTCTTTGTATTGATGTTACCTTGAGTGTCAAGGTTGGTGAAGCCCTTTGCAGTGTCCAAGAGGATGCTCCAAGCTTCAAGAATGCTCCTTCTCCTTCTCCAAGGTTGGGAATGGGCCAAAGGTGGCTCTCAAGGTGAAAATAGTTCAAAGGTGAACTAGGGTTTCGAGAGAGATTTTGGCAGAGTAAGGGTGCTTGTGATTGTGGATATGGAATAAGGGATCTCCATCACCTATTTATAGTTTTTTGGTGGTGGAGTGCTGACCCATGGTTTTAGGAAACACATAGTTTTGGGCAGCTGTATAGGGTTTTTTCCTCCTTTTCCTCATTATTTTATATTTTTTATTCCTTTTTAGGGGATTTTTGCTATTTTTGGAGGAAAAGGGGGTTTTTTAGCCTTTTTTAGGCTATTTTGAGGGTTTTTTGGCCTTTTGGAGGCATTTTAGGCCTTTTGGAGGCTTTTTAATGGGTTTTTTGGGATTTTTAATGGAAATATGGTAGGAAAATGGACAAATGAGTCATATAATGTGGTAAATGAGCTAGTGAGCACTTTTTGGGTGTTAACAGATTGCCCCCTGATGTGCGAGGTCAGGAGCTCATCGTATGGCCGATGGACATCATAAGTCATGAATGGTTTTCCTGGGATGTGGAGAGAAGAGAAGAAACAAACTGAAGCCCGGAACAACGATCCCGAACAACTGCAAGAACTAAAAGTACATAACCTCAATAATGGATGAGGAATCATCTGATCATATGGACGAGGCGGGCATTCCCATGCTCGTATCAGGATATAACATAATAACAACAATGGGGTCCAAAAAAATGGGGACCTGAAATATACATGACCTCAAATACTGACTGAGGAATAATCTCAATATATGGACGAGGCGGGCATACCCATGCTCGTATCAAGATACATAAATATAACTGTAAGGCCCGAAAAAAGGGGGACCTGTAAGGTACATGACCACTGTGTACATCATAAGAGTCCAGAGGGGACACAAATCTGAGACGTACTGCTGAGCAGATCATGTGTGAACTGCAGAACTGGTGCACTGGAACAATCAACAGTGCTACTGAGTGTGGTACCAAAGGAACTGATGAGCGGCTGGATCATAGTGACTGGGGTCAAACTCTCCATGGTACACTGAACTGGAACTGATCTGGGACTGAAACTGGGTACTCAAGGAAGCATGAAACTGGATGGCTTCCGAATACAAACGCCAACGCAGCCCGGACATCCACGGGAACATACAACTGGGCGTTCCGAAGTGACTCACCAATGTGCTAGAGTCGGGGGAAATCCGGGGTCTTCGACAAAAAAAACTGATGGAATATAATCCTACGCGATCCTCAACGATGCGATCAAGGTGCTGAAGTCGAGCATGTGAGGAACAACCACGCAGAGAGGCAATGATGTCTCCTCTCAGAATGATCCGTAGGTACTTACCACAGATGGTGATAAGTCCAAGGCGTAGGGACCTTTGGGCCTATCCTCTGGAATAGAGGAGCTGTCGTCGACAGAGGGAGACCTGCCCCTATCAAGGCAATGATGTTTCCTTGACAGGAGCGCGAGGTACAAGACCGAAATGTGATAGTGCTGATGGCAGGACTGATAAACTGTGGTGGGACAACTGGGCAAGTAGAGCGGGTGGACTCAAACTTCCTTTGTTCAGAGTATGATAATGGGAATGATCTGGCAGCATATGAAACTGACTCAGGGAAAAGGGATCATAGCTGTAATGAATCTGGGGTAATAACTGGCTGAGGGAGACTCAAGCTGGTATAAAATGGTAGGAGACTGCAGAATACTCTGAACAAAGGCGACCGAATTGGGGGTGCTGCCGAGATGATCGATTTGAGTGCCATGAGGCACGGGAGGATACTTCTTCATGGGTTAAGGAACTAGAAGAAGTGTGTGGATAAAATGATACTGTCGTGTGGATTTTACGAGCCCAGGACAGTTCATGCTCGTGGTTGCTTTCAATTTTAAGGAGTCTGAAAGCGATAAGAAGACTCTGAGGTAGTGAAATGGTACTGTCGTGTGGATTTTACGAGCCCAGGACAGTGCATGCTCGTGGTTGCTTTCAATTTTAGAGAGTCTGAAAGCAAGTAAGAAGACTCCAGGGGGTTGCTTTTTCGTAGGTTTAGTCTCCAAGGCCCAAAGAAGCATAAAAGGATGTAATGAAGAACTCTTCTAGTCGGTGTGACTAGAGTATTCCTTTTTCGTAAGTAGTCTACCAGGTCCGGAAAAGGGTTAAACTTATACCAGATAGACGCCCTTTCAGGTACTTTAACGAGCATGAAAGGAAGCAAGATTGCTCGGCGATCTTTTCATTCTTTTAGGAGTCAGAAAAGAGCTTAACGGAAACTCCCTAAGTGCCTTTTTCGTAAAGGACTTGTCCGGCCCGAAAAAGGGATAAAATTATACCGAACAAAAGGAATGGCCAGGCAAGGAGGAAGTGTTCAATCAAGGTTGAGTAATGATGACCAAGAACGAGGGTAGGTGGGAACACTGATGGACCTCCTTGCGGGGTAGATGAAATGGTGGCAAAATAACGAAACATTTGCAGTATGACAGGAGTGAATGGCTCATGTAAAAATGTGGAACAATCCGATGGCGGCCGATGTGGCGCGCGAACCGAGGCAACAAGGTGTTGGGACAAAATGTTAAAATTGTACTAGGTGAGAGCGAGAAATGATCTCAAGCATCATCACGAGCTCGGAAAAATGAATCCGGCAATATAAAGGATGTCAAAAACGGGTGACGGCCGATGTGGCACGCAAACCGAGGTGACGGGGGCATTTTGAAAAACGCCCGGAAAAACTGGAGGTGAGAGCGAGAAATGATCTCTAGCATCATCACCAGCTCGGAAAACTGAATCCGATGATATAAAATATGTGAAAAACGGAGAACGGCCGATGTGGCACGCAAACCGAGGCGACTAGTGGCGTCTGAAAAATGGGTAAAAAGTGACAGGACAAAAAATAACGCAACGAGGTGACCATCATGACGGTCACGTCGCGCTGATTCCAATGGTGGAAACGGTTTGTAAAAACAAAAAACAAAAAAGAAAGTACTGTACAATGCGGACCAAAATGGGGCCGCGAATTATTCTATGGATAGAGAGTCCGTAGGATGCAACCCATCATGGGGGTTGCGTAAAGGGAGGCCTTTAGAGTTGGTTTCAGTAAGAACATGGAGTTCCTCCGGCCGTGTGTCTATGTGATGGTTGAGAATGGCGGTGTCGAAACCGGGCATTCCGTTAGAAGGCCAAGCAAAGACATCACGGAACTCTTGGAAGAGTTGTATGTAATCCGCAATCTCCCGCTCGCTGCAGGAGGTTCCTAAAGTGATGAGTTCAGGGGCATATCCTGGGAACTTTGAGGGAGGCAGAGGACATTGTTTCTGACGAACGGGGGTTACATCAGGCCATGTGTCAATGTGGTGCTCTATAATTGCGGGATCAAGACCAGGCATTTCGGTATAAGACCAGGCAAAGACATCATGGAATTCTTTGAAAAGGGTTATGTAGTCCTCAATCTCTTGTTTACTGCAGAATGCTCCTAAAGTAATGAGTTCAGGGGCACGACCTGGAGCAACAATATCAACTTGGATGACAGGTGAGATGTTGGCCATGTTGCCCTCCTCGAAGGCATCAGGAGCAGGGATAGGGTCCTTGAACCAGTCAACCTTGGTGGGGAGGAAGTCTTTGGATTCGACCGCGTATTGGGTAGCGGTGCTAGAGGAAGACGCTTCTGGGATGAAATAGGAACGGTGGTGCATATCATCCCAAGGATAATCCGGGGCAGTTAGGGCCTCAAGAATCTCCTCATCAGTACGGAAAGTCTGCGTCGTCAAATCGGTTGACGAGGGGGTAGTAGAAGTGTTGGTTGAAGAGATCATGTAGATGATATTAACCTCTTCGGAAGGGGGAGAGACCGGGGGGTAGATCTCCTCAATGGTAGGTGGTGCCGTCTCAAGGTCCAGATTGTTCATCTCATAGAGAGCCGCTCTGTAATCCGGGAGATCGGGACAATGATGTGAATAGTGCCCGTAAATACCGCAGATGGCGCAGGAGTGGTTGGTACGTAGGGACTTATCTTTAGGCTTAGGAGTAGGGTTTAGTTCGACTGTTGGGATGTTGGGGTCATCATCGAGCATTTGCATGTGCTTCTGTAATGCAGGTAACTGTGGGCATTGGTGGGTCGCATGGCCCAACTCGTCACACAGCGAGCATTTGGGAGGAGCACGAAACACTGGAGGGTTCTTGACTGTCTTGGGAGGTGGGACAGCAGTGTAAGGTTGTGGACCTCTGCCCCCAGTGGGTTGAAGAGGAGGAGGAGGTGTCGTGGAGGACGAAGGGGTAGGGACCCCGGGAGGTGGGTGGGTGGTAGTAGCCATGGGTTGCACCGGCTGGAGGACGACATCTGGTGTCGGCGGGCGAACGGGAGGCGAAAGGTACCATACAGGTAATCCCAATGTTAACCCAGGGAGGCTAAGGGTAGCCATGACCGGGGCGCTTACTACTCCTGCTGGAGGAACTAGGAAGGGGATCGTATGGATCGGTGTAACACCAATGTGACTAGGTACCAATGGTGGTTTAGGCAACAAGGATGGTTGATTGTTAGGTGGTAGGATGTCATGGGACAAGGTACATAAGTCAGACATTTCGGGCGTAGATGATGGCGGAGGAATGGATTGAAAGGTGGAGGTCATCGGCGCGTCTGAGTAGACTCCAGGCCCCGTAGAAGAAACAAATGAGGTGGAGGCAGGAGAAACAGGTTGTTCAACCATGGGGAGAACATTTTCCGGTGCCGCTGGAGCACTGGGATCATAGTAGGTGAGCTGGTCAATCTTAACCACGCGTCCTTCATGGGGGAACATCATGGTGCGAAAGACAGAAGAGGCAACCGCCCGCATGGCATACATGTAGCTGCGGCCAAGTAGAAGGTTGTAATCCAATTGGGCATTGATTACCTCTATGTCAATAAGAACTGTTTTACCACCTAACTGGACTGGAACGTTGGGTAGAAGGCCTTGGGGCTGGGCCGAACGACCGTCGTAGGCACGTAACGCAGTGGTGGACTGCTGGAGAGGAGGGGATCCTAGCTTCTGCCATACAAATGTAGACATAACGCATGTGGAAGCACCCTCATCAATGATGCACCGATGGATAACAAGATTCCTAACGGAGACTGTAACTTGGAAGGCTAAGCTAGAAGGTAGGCGTGGTTCAGACTGGTCTAAATCAAACGCCATCAAATGTGAATCAGTTGGGTCAATCCCCCCGATGGCGGAAAGTAAAGTCTTGCGCTGGGAAGGGCAGTTCTTCAAGACTTCCAACGCAGACATGGCTGCGGGAGATTGGGCTAGGTCGTCTACGATGTTGTAGTTTGACGCAGCGCGCGCGTTAGGGTTATTGTTGATTCGGCGCAGTGGGAAACGAGGTGCTTTCGCAGCGCCGTCTGTGGGAGGCGGAGGGATGCGTAACGCCTGATCGGTGGGGTGGGCGTTAGTAGTTTTATCCGTGGGAGTGGCTTCAGAGGTGGAGCCATATTGGTTCCGACGGGTCTGGAGGTTGACGTCAGCTGATGACATCATCAATAAGTGGTGGGTACCTGAGTCAAACATGGGTTGATCAGGGGCAGCGTAGGTGATCTGTTGTTGTTGGGGTTGCACGTTAGCTTGAGGGGCCAACGGCTGAGTGTTCACCACGCCTTGGGTCGGTAAGGGGTTTTGCAGCACCAAAGGGGGTTGCTGAGGTTGGGGGGGGTTGGGCGGTGCTTGGGGAGCCGCATGCCCTTGGCGATGGGCCTCGTCAACCCAAAGCTGCCGAGCTCGCTCCAAGTGTGGGCAAGCATGGGTGTAATGTCCATAGACCCCGCAAATAGAACAAGGGTGGTTCGTTCGCAGATTGGGGTTTTTGGCCTGCTTGGGCGGGCGATCAGGGTTTTGATTAGCGGGGGCCGCATTGTTGTTGTCAGGGGGATTAGCCGGTTGACCTGCTTGGTCTGTAGGTTGGTTGTTTCCCCGATTACGGCCTTTGCCGCGGTTCTGTTGGCCCTGGTTACGTTGGTTATTCTGGTTTTGCTGCGGGTTGTGTTGGGCGTAAACTTGCCCTTGGGCAGCAGGTGGATTCTGAGGTTGCGCAGGTGCTGGAGCAGGCTGCGGAGGATGATATGTAGGTTGAGGCTGAGCAGGTGCAGCAACTTGAGGGGATTGCTGATAGGACTGCGGAGCAGGTTGTGGATGTGCCGCAGGGGCTGCCTGGGGCGGATAATAAGCTGGTGGGGCTTGTGAAGGCGCAGGAGCCGGGGCGGTCTGCTGATGGTAGTAAGGCTGAGGGGCGACTGAAGGAGCATAAGCAGGAGTCGCATACCCAAAGCACTGAGGTGGACACGAAGGTCCATGGGAATGGTGATGTGTCATGGGAGCATACGAGTTGGTTGCTCCAGACTGTGAAGTAGCCCGCGACAGGTCGGGGCCAGGGGTAGGACGTGCTATAGAAAATGGTTGGGGATGCGAAGAAACACGGCCAATGATACCATCTGCAGCGTGGGATGCCCCCGGCGCATCATGATGGGAGGACTCGCCGCGAGGGGCGTCAGGTATAATGGTATAAAGGTAACCCGACTGGGCGTAAATGAGGTCGAACTGCTGTGCCTTAAGGATGGCCTCTTCTTCAGACTGGGGTCTTTCTGAAGCTACATCCTTAGCAATGACGGGAAGCAGGGACTTGAGGAACCAATCGAGGAAGATGCGGTCATCTAATTTAATCTTGCATAAGCTACGGCGTCGACGCCACTCATGGATGTGGTCCGTGATATGGGTAGCCGTGTTTTGTCTACAAGATAGAAGGATCTCAACGCCCGCGTCATAGCGGACAGGCAACTGGAAGAACTGCAGGAAGGTAGAGGCAAGGGAGGCAAATGTGGCGTGGGTCCCATGAGGCTGCTCAATATACCACTTGGCTGCAGAGCCAGTGAAGGTGCGCTGTAAGAGACGGAGGCGAACAGAGTCATCCACAATGGAGTTAGAGGAACACCATAGGTGGAAAGACATGATGTGGTTCTGTGGGTCCTCACCGGCCTTACCCTCGAATTTAGGGATGTCAGAGGGTAGTTTGGTAGGCATATGAGGCCACATAGGGTCGTGTCGAATAGGATCATTGGTCAATCTGGCCAGGTCAGGTAGGTTGAGGCTAGCCATGAACGGCAAACTGGAAGAAGGCTGTGACACAGTAGTGCTGTGGACCAAGTTGGGGCCAGTGCCCCCAAGTGGAGGGACAAGATTTAGGGTGGTGCCCCCAAGTGGGGGAACTGAGGTAGTGGAGGATGGTCCAGCACCACCATGGGTAGTGTGAGCCACTGATGTAGTGGGGATAGGTATTCCCGCTGTGGGAATAGGTACCGTGAGGGGAACGGTAGATGGTTGCCCCATGGAGGGCATACCAAAAACAGGTGTAGTAACTGGTGTAGTGGTGGATGTGCCACCAATGGTCCCTATGGCAAATGGAGTGGAAGTCGTACCAGCCATGGGGCTAGTAGGGGCAGTATAAATAGGGTTCTCAGACTCTTCGTCAGAATCAGAGGTAAAGTAAGGTGCGTCACTATCTGGTGACGGAGACCTACGTCGCTGACGGGTGGAGTCAAGTGACAAGGCTCTAGATCTGTGATGAGTGGTATCAACGGACAATGATCGGAATCTATGACGAGTGGTGTCGAGAGAACCGTGCTGTGGGGGCTCGCCCCTGAGGCGCCGAGAATGTCTCGGGGACTCAATGGTGACGGATGGTGTCTAGTCTCTGTGGGTTGAGGTGAGTATAAAAACAGCTCAAAAATCCTAATGCAACCGAGTGTGCAGAAGGAGAGCTAAAAAGCAAGGCACTCAGGCCAACAACCAACTCAAAACACCCACTGCAACAGCTGTGCTACAATAGGTGGAGTAACAACAAAGATGGTCAGAATACCAACAAGCAGCAGGTTTCCTAAAAAAGAAAAATGGTGGACTCACTAGACCAAAGGGAGGTAAAGGAGCATGCAAACACCTAACTAAAAGTATTCTGACTTAACTAAACATATCCTCTGCAAGGTGATGAAATCCAAGTCAGACAATATGAGTAGGAAAGCCAAGTGGCTATGATATCCCCCTACCGGGAGGGACACCGGGTAGTCAATCCTAGAAGAATGGCAACTAAGATACCCCGTTCATGACACGTCCAGAAAGGTGAATCTGCCGTTTAGTTCGTTGACCGCAATACCCCTATACAGGGATATCCCGCGAACCGCGAAAGGTAGCCCTTCGGTTACTGAATGGAGTGCGGTATTCCACTCAGGCCTCCGGAACCAGTCTCCCGACTTCAACCCTCCTAAGGGAGAGGCCCTCTGATAAACTGGTCGTGACCGTGCCAAAAAGTACTAGGGGATTTTGGTTCCCTAGTTGGACAACAACTATGTCTCAAGTGAAATAACCAAGGGGTGTTATTGGAAGCCTATCCCCCTGATCCTACCTAACTACAATGATTCTTTTGTGTTCCCCAAGTGGGGTTAGAATGTTGGTTTAGTTAGGTACTTTTTAAGGCTCACTTGATTTAATGTGACAGAGTGTGTGCTCGTGAGGTGTTGAACCCAAAAACAGAAGTGCCACAAGGGAGGGCAACTTCCAATCTATCAATAATGCTGAAATTGATTCTTTTAATTTGCAAAATTTTCTGAAATAAAAATACTGAAATTTTAAAAAGATTCTGTAAAAGGAACAGAAATTATGTTGCAGAAAGGCTGTAAGGAAGTAGGCTGCAGGTGGGACAGAGGGCTGTTCAAATGCAGAAAATATTGCAGCAAGAGGGGCTGGGCTCAAAAACAGAAAAAGAGCAGAAATCAGACCGCGGGTCTGTGGCGGGTCAGAACAGGCCGACCGCGGGTTTGAATGAAACAGCGGCGGTCAGGTCGCGGCTATCGGGCCAATAGTTGCAGTCGGGACGCAGGAAACAGGGGAAAAGGCCCAGTCGGGTCGCGGCTATCGGGCCAACAGTGGCAGTCGGGACGCAGGAAAACTGGAAAAAGACACAGTCGGGTCGCGGTAAAATGGCTAACAGGCGCAGTCGGGACGCGCGAAAGAGGCAGGAAGCCGCAGTCGCGACGCAGGAAAAAGGCCGACAGGCGCAGTCAGATCGCGGCAAACAGGCTGATTAGCCACGGTCGGATCGCAGGTAACAGACTTGAATCCGCCGGCAGAGCGTCGGAAGCAGTCTGAGAGCCACGGTCGGATCGCGGGTAAAGACCTGAAAGGCGCGGTCGGGACGCGACTGCAGAGGAAAAAGACGCGGTATGCAGCGGCCGAAAGGGACAGCCGAAAGAAAAAATTTAAAAAAGGAAACCAGAAAATCGAAAACCAGCGGAGTCGCCAAAACTGTAGCTAGGGTTTTACCCCTAGCTTGTGCCAATGAGCACCTACTAAGGAGAATGGACTCCTTAGTAGCAGTTCAGTATATTAAACTAATTATGCAATAAACAAAACATTAAATTATTTCTAATACAAGCATGAAGCATAAACACCAAAATGAAAGAATGTCTTTGTATTGATGTTACCTTGAGTGTCAAGGTTGGTGAAGCCCTTTGCAGTGTCCAAGAGGATGCTCCAAGCTTCTGAATGCTCCTTCTCCTTCTCCAATGTTGGGAATGGGCCAAAGGTGGCTCTCAAGGTGAAAATAGTTCAAAGGTGAACTAGGGTTTCGAGAGAGATTTTGGCAGAGTAAGGGTGCTTGTGATTGTGGATATGGAATAAGGGATCTCCATCACCTATTTATAGTTTTTTGGTGGTGGAGTGCTGACCCATGGTTTTAGGAAACACATAGTTTTGGGCAGCTGTATAGGGTTTTTTCCTCCTTTTCCTCATTATTTTATATTTTTTATTCCTTTTTAGGGGATTTTTGCTATTTTTGGAGGAAAAGGGGGTTTTTTAGCCTTTTTTAGGCTATTTTGAGGGTTTTTTGGCCTTTTGGAGGCATTTTAGGCCTTTTGGAGGCTTTTTAATGGGTTTTTTTGGGATTTTTAATGGAAATATGGTAGGAAAATGGACAAATGAGTCATATAATGTGGTAAATGAGCTAGTGAGCACTTTTTGGGTGTTAACAACACTTAGTTTTTTTTTTGGGTTTTTAGGGGGTGTTCCAAAGACACTCTTAAAGTGTTTTTGGGCATCTTATACTGACGTTTACTTTTTGGTTTGCAGCAAAAGACGAACAGGTAGGAGGAGGTGCTGCCAAAATTTCAAAGATCCAGGTAATCCGGAGGACCAGTATTGATTATTTTGCAAACCGGATACTTCTTCTCTCCAATTTTTGTAAGCCACTGAGTCAATTAAGGCTGGGGCATTTCTATTGCATTGTAACTAAAGTATTAAATGAGAGCAAGTGGGCTAACCAAGCGCCCACACCCCATCTCCCCAGGGGGGAAAACTGTGTTGACTCAATTTTCGTGGTTTGCAATTTTTTAGTTTAGATTGCATTTCCGCACTTAATAAAATCAAACTAGGCTTAAAATTAACCTTGTTGGTCCGTTCCATTGGCGGGCTACAAGTTCACTCAAGACATAGTTTTTATCATTTTTTTTTTACAAATTCAAACGCCCCTTGCTTTCCCGAAGTAGGGTTTCAGAACAAGGGCTTGCCCGAGTACTGGCCTGAAAAGAGACTCTTGGGTTTTAAAAGATAAAATTTTGGTTCATAAAAAGTTCTGAAAATTTCCAAGGTTTTCTCTCGTATGCTCTATGGCCAACTTACAGTTCAGTTTGATCAGGTTGGTACGCATCAGAAAGGGGGAGATGACTAATAATAGGATCACAACCACCCCAATGAAAAAACCTTTTCGTGAAAATCCGGCACAACGTGAGTATTTTGTTGTCGTGGGCAAATTTTTCAGAAGGCTTGGGACAAAACTGAGTAGTGACCTCTTGGAAACCGTTAGGCTTGCCCTCGTTGGTACAGCATCTGAACACGTCCTTGAGACTTTGATTCAACCCAAGTCTGAGAGGGAAGCCACACATTAAAATTCTGGACATGTTCCCCGTATCTTCGCGTATATTGGGAACCCACCAGCTATAATAAAAAAGATCATCACCACATTTAAACTTAAAATAAACCAAGAACACTTGCACAACGTTTACTTTTCTGCTCATGCATCTATTTCGACTCCATTATAAGGCACTGGTCTATATTGATATTATTTCATGTTATCGACAAATGTTGCAAATGAATGATGATAATAGAGAATGGGAGCAAATGATGTATTGATGAATGATTGTTTTGCTTTATATAAGTATATGCTGCTTTTATCTTGGTTATCAAAAAATATTTTTTCTAACTCCTAGATTAGACACAGTTTTTATTTTTAGGGTCCACCCCCCTTGGCTTTGCTAGGAAAGCCTAGACGGAGGAGTCGAGTCCCAAGTGACAGCACTTGACTCTGACTTGCCCCCAAGGCCACACTAGCAGCTTGAAGACTTTTGCTGCGTTTTTCCTAGGTGTGGAACTAGGCAGCAACAACCCCTATCGCCAGGTATTCTTCTATTCAGACTATCCTATCATTGGCAGCAGAGATGGGTTGGCGCGTTCATCAGATGGACGTGAAGACAACCTTCCTCAACAGAGTTATTGAGGAAGAGGTTTATATTGAGCAGCCAGAGGGGTTTGAGGTGAAGAGCAGAGAGTCACATGTATGCAGGTTGCAGAGAGCTCTTTATGGGCTCAAGCAGGCACCTCGAGCATGGTACTCGAGGATCGACAGCTATCTACGGGAGATGGGTTTCCAGAGGAGTGAGGCAGACCATAACCTGTACTTCTTGTCAGGTGAGGTACCTCTTATACTGATACTGTATGTGGATGATCTCTTTCTTACAGAAGATGAGAGGCTGATCGGGGACTGCAAGTCTAATCTTGCAGTAGAGTTTGAGATGAAAGACCTTGGGTTGATGCATTACTTCCTAGGTCTGGAGGTCTGGCAGAGAGATGGGTGCTTCTTCATTGGACAAGGGAAGTATGCTGTAGAGATCTTGAGGAGATTCAGGATGGAGGACTGTAGATCTATGGCCACACCTCTAGTTACCAACTGGAGGAAGATTGATGTATCAGGATCAGAGGAGTTTGATCTTACATTGTATCGACAACTTATCAGGTCGCTTATGTATCTGGTCAACACTCGACCAAACATTAGCTTTGCGGTTAACTCTTTGAGTCAGTTCATGGTGAACCCTCGAAGAATGCATTGGATAGCTGCGAAGCACATACTTCGCTATATCAGAGGTACAATGGAGTATGGATTGGTTTATGAGCGCAATGGGAGTATACAGTTGGCAGGTTTCACAGATGCTAACTGGGAAGGATGTGTAGAGGATCGAAAGAGCACTTCGGGTTGCTGCTTCAACATTGGATCAAGGGTTGTCTCTTGGTTCAGCAGGAAGTAGAAGTCAGTTGCATTGAGCTCGGCAAAGGCTGAGTACATGGAAGCCATCATGGCAACATGTGACGGGATGTGGCTGAGGAAGTTGCTCTCAGGATTATTCGAGAGTGAGTTAGAGACTACTATAGTTCACTGTGACAATCATAGTGGTATCAACCTTTATGAGAATCCAGTGTTCCATGACAGGAGTAAACACATTGACATCCGGTATCACTTCCTCAGAGATTGTGTTAAGAGAGGAACCATTCGGTTGGAGTACATTCAGACAGATGAGCAGGTGGCAGACATATTTACCAAGGCACTTTGCAAACTCAAGTTTGTGAAGTCCAGAGACAAGTTGGGGTTGCCACCAAATCTCTTCCTCATTGAGAGGGAGTGTTAGAAAGTGGCAACAAGAAAGGTCTTCTTGCATTGCATGTAAGAAAGACTTAAATCACGAAGCCAAATGTATTTAATGTATTTTCCAAAGTTTAGACTTAGGAAAAGTACATTAAGTGATCTAATTATTAATTGACTTAATGGAGTCACTTTTGTAAAGTTCAAGTGAAAGAATTAAAGTGATGGCTAATCTAATCTTGGCCATTGAATCTCACCGGAGGATCTCATCCATAGATCCATAGTGAGATGTTAGGGTTTTCGCTTGGCCATTGAGTTAAAAGGAGGATCAATTTGGTGGAGAGGACAGAGAGAGAGAGAGAAGTTTGCGGAGAAGAAGACAGAGGAGCATTCTTTCCAGAGATTGACAGAGCATTTAGGCATATAGAGGGCCGTACGAATTCACAGAGGAAGAGGGCCGAATTGATTTGCAGAGGGCCGTACAGTAGATCGGCCGTACAGTGCCGTACAACAGTCAGCACGTGTGGACCGTATGGATCCGTACAGCTGATGCAGGCAGGTCGTACAGCTGCGCAGAGGGCCATATAGGTCAACTAGGTTTTCTCAGTGATTCGCAGAGGTTCGATTTTGCCAGGTTGGCTAAATCGATTTTCTGAGTTGTATTTGCTTCATATCTTCATAATCAAATTTCTTCTTAGACTGCTGCACTGGTTTTCCCATCTTGGGTTTTGTCCGGGGGTTTATACCCCAAAAGATGTGTTGTCTCCATTGATGTGATTGGTATTTCTTTCAGTATTTATTTTCCCCTGCATAGTGAAGAAATCCATGAGTGGTTAATTGTGGCAATTGGGTTTAATTAAAATTAATTTGGCATACTTTAACTCTAGTTGGATTTTAAGGAAATTTACATATGGAGTCTTAGGATGATCCTCCTCAGGCTTGTTTGTATGTGTTTAACCGAAACCTTGACAAAACACATGCTTCCTACCCGAAACAATTGAAGCTTCCTGCAAATTTCACCATGGATGAGTAGCTTTAGCACACACCTTTAACCTATCTATTTAGCTCACCCTTAGCCTATGCAAAATTAAGGAGAGTACCCCTCCTATAGATGCCAAATACTTTCATCGACCTACAAAGCTAAAGTATGATCAACCAATGGAGTAACACTACCTTTCTTATGGACTATAGATAAATAAATCTTACAATGCCAAAAGATATAGGATACCTCAATATTCAGCCATCAAGAAAACCCAAGAGAGGAAATCTTTTACACTTCAAAATGCTCCATACAAGATATGACAATTAGGCTCCAAAAGAGAGAGAGATCTCAAAATCCAACTAGGAGTTTAAATGAGGAAGAGGCTCTCTTTATATAGGAGAGTAGCTCAACTTCCTTTACAACAAAATAACAATAAATTTCAAGATCTAGCCTAGGGTGGAGTAAACAATGAATAACCTCCACTAAAACCCTAGCAAATTTTAACAATATCCAAAATATGAGGTGGTCAATGCCACATGTACAATGTCCAAGGTACATAAGGCCCAGCAGAGTGGGTGCACTACTAGATCTAGGTCAAGCAATGATGAAAAGAGGTTAGATCTAGGGTTTGGCCCCTTAGATTCCTCTAACAACTCAATGCTCTCCTTGAAAGTGGTGCCAATGGTTCAAGCATGTGCCAATAGGGTCAAAGCAAGTGTTGGAAATAACTCCAAAAGGTGAAAATGGGTTGAAAGATGACCCTAATGCTTCCAAACACTTCCCAAACCGGGCTAGGATGAGTGAGATCTATCCTCTAGAAGCCAAGGTAACAAACTGCTGAAAAACAACCCAGAAACCAACATAAACAACCTGAAATATGACTCCAACATTTCCAATCTATTAGGAAAATGGCTGAGCATTTTGTATCTTTGGAAAGGTCTCAGAAAGAGCTTTTCAACCATATACGACACTTCTCATACCGAGCTAGGATGAGTGAGATATACCCTCCGAAAGATAGGATATCAAACCATAGTTGAAAAATTCGACATCGGTAAGAGTCCCAAATACAACTTCTCGGCAACATCGGCGAAAAAATCGGCAAACTGCGACTAACATTAAAAAATACAAATATATTCATTTTTTCTTCTTCAGAATTTACATATAAAGCAATAACAACATTAAATAAATACATTGGCACATAAATATGGATAAAGCACTGATATATATGATGTAGTGGCATCCAAATAACAAATTGATACATCAAAGTTTCAAAGATTAGAAATTTGGAAGTTTCAACACCGATTGGAACTTTGCTCATCCCCCCTCCTCCAGGCTGTAGCCCTTGCCTCTACCTCAAATCTTGAAGTTGATCCTCCAAGGACATTAGTCAGCGCCCTATAATTTTGATGAAACTTCCTAATCCAAGTGTTAAAAATTTAAAATAAGGTAGAAAAAGCTTCCCATGCTTAATAAGTGATTTTGCTTGACTGAAGGGTACATTTTTATTAAGGTCATGAGTGATGACAGAGGAGTTCAATCAACTTCAACAATCAAGCATCAACACCACCAACATCAAGGTACACAGAGAGTTTGTTGTGCTTGATTAAATTCCAATCCCTTACCCTCATACATGATAGAATCTAGTGGAAACGTTGCAATCTTGAAATCCTGAAAACTATTAAGCTTCGTTGCACGGGAACCGCTCCCAGGCTTTAGGAAACTCGTTCCCGACGTTCCCCGCGTTCCAGGGAGCTTAGGAACGGGTACGAAACGTTCCAAAATGCATGGGAACGGTTCCGGGAGCTTAGGAACTTTTCGGGAGCTTCGAACATAAAAGTTAGGGAGCTTGGGAACTTCAAATCGGCCGTTCCACATTTCGGGAGCTTGCACGCGTTCCGGTTTTATAGGGAACTCCCACACGCTCCTCGTAGAGCTGGGAACTCCCAGCCGTTCCAAAAGAAAGCACCCATTCGATGGTGATAATTTTGTCCAACTGAAGCGTAGGGTTTTGAAAGAAGATGTTGATCTCAAAAGTGGTGCGTGGGAGAAAATCTCAGAGGCTGAGAAGGACCTCATCTCAGGAATGCTCATCAAAGCTCCGGAATTTCGCCTGAATGCAACTCAAGTCTTAAGTAACACCATCCTAATTGTTGTCTTATTTTTTAATGGATGGATGTTGTCTGTTTTTATATTAAATGATGGTGTCTGTTTGTAACAGGGCACCCGTGGTTGAATCATGAGAAATGTCAGAAAGGGCCGATAGCATAACACCAATATTAACGTAAATGCCAATCACACTTCAATGGTCCCAAAATTTTGCAGTATTTGGGTAAGTTCGTGTACCCACCTCGTCGAATGCAGATCCAAACATTGATGTTGAGGCTCTATGACTGTATTATGGTAGAGAAGATTTTAGGGCATAATGATCTACAAGCCTGATCAATATAATTTTAGGGCATTCAGAAAAATATTAAGTGTATTATAATCCAATTTTACTACTAATAAATCAATTTATAGATTTTATGACTATCCATTATCGAAGAATTATTGTAGACATAGTTGACATAAATTCGATGTAGAATGAGATAAAATGACGTTGTTCCTGCCAATTATTACTATTAAAAAAATGCAAGATTGAACATGCATGTTTGAATAGGCAAAGTAGACTTAAATTGTTAATCACTACAGAAAAACTTACGGTTGTAAAATTTAGTTTTCAGTTTCTGTCTAAATCACACTCTGGCGCACAGATCCAGTTGCACTCATAGTTTGCAGTTATGGGCCATGGCTACTTGAGAGACCTCACACTTATCAAGAAACTCCTGGACGTAATACATTTAATTATATTAAATACTAAATACTAAATACTAAATACTAAAATAGTAATACAATCTGAATCTTTAAATAGTATGCTATATTTTTTTTTCAATTATATTATTTTTTATATTTTTTTAATATATATTACTGCCGTTCCCAACTCGCCGTTTCCTACAAATTTAGGGGAAACTTCTAACCGTTTCCGACACCCGTACCCAAGTTCCCAACGTTCCCGCGTTCCGGAAACTGGTGCAACATAGCTATTAAGTCTATTGAATTCTGAATGATATCTAAAATTCTACTTTTTGCATATGAAGTTAGATGAGGTTGGAACCACTCTCAAACATCCTGAAACAATTAATGGTAATGTTAAAAATTTAAGTAAAAGGATGGAAAATAAAAGATAAGGAAAATGTTACTTTTACTTACCATTAATACTACCATTACTATTTAATATTACTGACATCAATATCACTTGTACAAAACTAATCAATTTTTTTCTAGAAATCCGTGTTTTTAAAACTATGAAAATGACCCAAAATTTTTCAAAATTGCCCTTAAAGCTCGTGACCCAGCCTCCCTGGCAATTTTTCAATCATGGCACGATTTTTTTGAAAAAATTGGCGATTTTTTTTGTAAACCTTGTGTGGTGCGATTTTTAATAAAACTTGCGCTTTTTTTGGCTGAAAAAATCGACAACCTGAAAAAATCGCAAAATTTCGAGACATCGTTGATTTTTCACCGATCTGATCAACTATGTATCAAACTGCTGAAAAACGACCCAGAAACCAACAAAAACGACCTGATAGATGACTTAATTACTCTAACAACTTGAAGAACTAGGCTGAGCCTTTAGCACCATGAGATTTCCCTCTGAAAGAACTTTCCATCCATATATCATAAGCCCTCATTTGAGCTAGGGCATTGGAGAAAACAAGGGTTTGAATACAAACTCCTGTTTTGCACAATTTGCCTAATCATCAAATCTCCATAAACATCCAAAAGTTGTCATCCAAGGCATTCTCAACATGTCACCCCCATGAAGTTTGTGATGAAAATTACAAGTGGACAATCGTGCAAAATGGGGGGAAACACAGGGTAGCTTGTCATTCATTTGCAGGCATTATAGATCATCATGGTAGCCGTATGGCCTACTTTGTTGTTGCTCCATTCTTTACTACTTGATTTATAAATGGTATGCCTATGGCCTGTTTGTCGCATCAACATGGGTACTTTCTGGGGAAAAAAATTGCTTCTCTGCAATCTTTGTTTATATTTGGGATTTTGAGCTTGGTTCACTTTCCATTCCTCAGAATGAAGGCACTATTCCCTGCTTTGGCTCAAGACTTTAGTAGTTAGCTGCATTGCTAATGGAAAGTGCTTGCACATTACTCTTAAACAATCTCTTTCCCTTTGAAAAGATAAGCATAAAATGGATGACTTTGTTAGGCAAAGAACAAGTCAAGTCCAATACTCTTGTATGGACACCATGACGATCCCATAAGTTCATTTTAGCCATTATGTCCATAACGATGCTTCCCTCAATGTCATCGTTTCACCAGTGAATGACAAGGTAAAGCTATTGAACTATTTGCAAGGTGAATGCTTGAAATAACAAACAAAAAGCCAAACAAACTAGAACGTTGTTGTCATGTCGATGACCATTCAAAGCTGCTATACAATGGACTGGCTATAGGTAATGATACACAAGTTATTGGAATCAATGCTTCTCATTAACGATGGTCAATACATAGTTTGCACCCAATTTTGTTACCATGTAGGTGGTTGTGCAGGGTTGCTACAACGTATTAATCAAAGGAAAATTGTTGTAGACTACAAGGCTAACAATTCAATAAATACTAATGCAAGAACTATAGGATCCACTCCTTATCGAGGGACTCTACAAAAGACAATATGTCTTTATGGGAATGTGTATCACTGTGGATGCATGAATGGATTGAGGGGTTATGGATATAGGTGAGTTTATGCCATGTTGTCTCTAGTGATGGCTTGCAAAGGACAATAGTGATTGAACTACGGGCGATTGTTGGAGACTCAAACAACATAGACAACAAATAAATCAGAACTCTCATACCAACAATGTATTTAAAGCAATGTTACAAACATTGGCACGGCGAAAAACTCGGCAAGGTCTAGGAAACATCGTCTTGGGATTTCTCGGCAACACATCGACAAAACTCGACAAAAACTCGGCAAAATTAAAAAATACAAAATATTAATTTTTTTTCAATTTTTTAAACATCTAAAGCAACAATAACATCAAATAAACACATTGCCACTTGAATATGGAAATAAAACTGATATATAAGATATATAAGATGTCTAGAATACATCACACATCAAAACTAGATCGTGTCCTGAAGCCTGAGTCATAAAAAATATAACAAATGTATCTCATGATCCTCATCATGACTCATGAGTCATCTACAATGAAATAAAGTAAATAAACTATAGATTCCCTCTGCCCCTTTTACGGGCAAAGGTAATCGCTGTGGAAATGGCCCTTCCTCTAGAACTAGAAGTAGGTGCCCTTGAGTCTTGTGGGCCTTGTACTGGAGTCCGACGTCCTCTAGAAGAAGACCCTGCAAAATAACCTCCTCTAAAAACTGGAGAAGGTGGCCGAAACTGATGTCCTGAAGAAGAAGTAGGTCGAGAAGGCAGTCCTCCTCCTCTATGAGTACCAGTGCTACCACCGGGTCTATCTCCCTCTATCGTTGACCGTGGCACACTCTCAGACTCAGCCTGAAACTCCTTTGGAATTGGAAAATCCTCATCCAGAGCCTCTGTATCATCATCATTATCACTATCATGATCATCCTCTAGCCAATCAGGGGCTGCCTCCATAACAGGCTCCTCACACTCCACCCTCCATGCAGCAGTGGTGTCAATCCCATCCAATGAGATGGCCTTTGCATCAACTTTTCTATCAAACTGCTTCACCCACAACCTGAGATTGATAGAATCCTCCTTGGGCTTAGGTGAAATGATCCGTCGCTGCAATGTCAAAATGAGACAAAAAATGGCCAATCCGTGGCCTTAAACCCCACTTTTTCCCCTTTTTTCTGTGTGGCTGAGTTATTAGGACGACTAGGAAAAAAACTCGGCAAAACTCGAAAAAACTCGGACCCGAGTTTTTGAGTAAACCTCGGCACCCAGAAAAAACTCGCGAGTTCTCGGCAACTCGCGAGAACTCCGCCGAGTTTTGTAACACTGATTTAAAGTGAAATTGAGCCATACAGAGCAAGGCACCTCTTTATCTCTTTAATGCTAAGAGTTGCAACCAATTGAAGAGAGCATGCTAATTCCTTTAATTATCATGCCGTCAAGTAGACCAGGGAGTTCTTGTGGTTTACACTGTGCCTAAACAAGATTTAAACCGTAGCATTCAATCACACAACAATATAAACATATAGTATAAGACAGTTTTTACCCTGGAAACCCATATGGGAAAACCAACTTTCGATGGGGGTTTTTATTATGCCCAGGAAATAATTACAAAGGTGAGCTACATAGATTCATAATTTGATTCATTAGCAGAATTGCAGATGGCTTTGGTTCAGGGAAAGCTTTCAATCTTCGAACAAGCTTCTTCTTCCAAGTCCTTCATTTTCTATTACTTCCCTTCTTCTTCATTTCCTGTCTAGCTCTCTTCTTCCCTTGAATGCCCTTCTTCTTCTTCACAACTTTCATATTTATTTGGTTGAGTTGGAAGGCTAACCATCACAATGGTTCGTTTCATCTGCCAAGTCAAAAAAGTTTTGGACTATTCACTCAACTCTACCAAAACTTTTAAATGCTTATTACAAAGTCTACAAAAGAGATTTAATTAGCATCCAATTCAGATCTCACCTCTCCATTCGCAAGCTTTTGGTCCCTAAAAGCTTCAACTCCCTTTGATTTTCTTCTTCTCCGCATCTTCGTGTGCCTACCTCCTATGCTACTATCAAGCAGTCTTTAAAAGATCTCCAAGAAAGGGTGCCTTTGTTGCATGACGAAAGGTAAGAGGTGAAAAAGGGCTGCCTTTGGCGTGAGTCTGTTGTCTGTCTCATGGCTATAGATGACATTCTCTGCTACAATAGGTGTACAACCATTGCTCCTTGTGCTGTAGGGTGCAAGTAGCTCCTCTTTCCCCTTGACCTTGATTCTCCATGCTTTATTCTTAGCTGTTCGATTCTTGGGATGGAGTTTTGGGTGAAGCCTCCAACATTTGACCTCCCAATGTCTAGTCAATTTGCAATACTAGCAATAATTCTTGCATGGGTTGCTTGGCCTTCTAGAGTGCCAACAATTGCTCTCCTTTGACCTATTTTTTGCAACGGAAACAATCCAAAGATACCATGCCATACCTTTGTATTTTGTGATGATGCTTGCCAACTTGGTTGCTTGATCCCCCAAGTGTTGGAGCAGATTTGGGTGGTTGAATCATTCCTTTGTTTCCCTCTTCCAAGCCTCTACAAGCATATTTGAGTGGCATTCTTCCCACTCCTTTTCCAACTTTATTTTCCTCCATGGAAATGGTTGCTTTTTTGTTCCTCTTGCCTTGACAAAAGTTATCTTGGTGGTTCTGGCTTGAGCTAAGCTGCAATCCTCACTCTCTCTTGTCTACTTAAACCTATCCCTTCATGCTTGGGCCTCTATTAAGCTATAAGGGGGTGTACAATCCCTTGGATTCTCTTGCCCAATGTTGAAAAAGTCGGCATCGACAAATAGTCGGCAAGGGTCTCGAATACAACTTCTCAGCAACATCGGCAAAAAAATTGGGAAAAATCGGCAAACCTCGACAAACATAAAAACATACAAAATACATTCATTTTTTTAGAATTTTAAACATATAAAGCAACAATAACATCAGATAAACACATTAGAACATAAATATGGAGAAAGCACTGATATATATCATCATCATGTAATCATGCCAAATATAAAATGATACAGCACAGTCGATATTGAATCTTGAAACATCATAGTTGTCCAATCAAGGACTCAAAAGTGGATAACCAATACAAAATGACATCACATATATAAATGTATCTGAGGAAAACTAGTAGCTAGCTATCTAATATCAATGCCCTCTTCCCCTTTTACGGGAAAAGGTCATGGGCCGTTTGTCAGGCTTGCCCCTAGCACTAGTAGTAGTAGCAGAAGGCTTTGGCCCTGCATCTAATATCGAACGATGAGTGATGGATGGAGGACTAGCCGTATCAAGCGGTGTAGAAGGTAGTGGCGATGCTAGCACATCACCTTTCGTGGTGTCTCCGACCCCCTCCTCCTCCTCCTCCTCCTCCTCCTGCCCCTCCTCTGGCTCTAGCCATGTAGGTGACTCCTCCATGATAAGAGTCTCAATCTCAACCATCCACTTAGACAATATATCAATATTGTCCAAGGAGATGGCATCCACATCTGGTTCTTTCTGTATCTGTCTCATCCATAAGCGAAGATTGTAATGGACGTAGACCAAGTCATTGAGATGTGTGAACTCCAACCTGTAAGAGGGTAATAAATTTTTTATTTGTCTGGAGGTTCAAAAATTAATAAATTATAATATGTTAGAGCCTAGAGGATCATAGATTCATAAATTACATTAAATGCAATTGATTTGTTGAAATTCTAACCTTTTGCGTCTCTTTGCGTGTATTTTTTCAAACACACTCCAATTCCGCTCACATCTAGAGCGGTACATGTTTGGCTAAGAATCTTGATGGCAAATTTCTGTAAATTTGGTGTCCTTACACCATAGGTTCGCCACCAAGTTGCTACAACAAATAAGAAAGAAAGAGAACTAAATTACATTTCATTGCATTGGAAAATTGAAATAGGAAAAAAAATCATAATTCAACTTTCAAATAAAAGTTAAACACTTTAATAACTTACCTGGCATGGAATTGGTCCTGTCACGAATAACATCTCCAAAGCTAAATACTCCAGTACCATCCTGATACACCTCTATCTCGCGATTGATTGCATTGCGAGTCTCATAATCTAGTACCATCCTCTGAATACAGGTGAAGAGCCCCTCCAACAGCTTGCCATCAAAATCAAATTGCATTTGTAGGAAAATGCGAGGTTGAGGAAGAGTGTTGTTGCATGAATGGGTTGATGAAGCATCTTGGTCCATCGACTATCAATGAACTCTTGTAACAACATGTGGCTATTGTGCCCTGGGGTACCCTTGCCCACATATAATTTCGGATGGCCTCTTTGGCCCTATCCATGGGCTTATTCAAATAGCCCATTGCGGGCTTATCACCATCAACAATTCTCAAAACCCTTACCAAAGGTTCACTTTTCGAGCACACTTCCTCCACTCCTTCCCAAAAGGAGTTAGTGTACACCAACTTGGAAATGGTTCTCCCGTCCTCTCTCCTACTTGTTATTACACAACTTGTAGTTGTCTCTGAAGGTATCTGTTATCACACCATAGTAGCAGGGCTACTATTCTTCTTTAGCAGATATCTGCACATTCCAGAGCTTCCATTATTCAGAGCATGGCTATGATGATTGTATATTTTGTAATCACTCATGATCAGAGCAGTATATTATTCAGACTTATGTTAGACCTTGTGTCAAGGCTGAGCCTTGAGAGTTCAGATTTGATGACTGATGTGACCCTTTATCCCATACAGTTTCAGTTCAGTGCCTAGAGATGTATTGCAGCAGTGTTTTAGATGACATATGATGATATTTATTGTTATGATGTTATATGATCTATGGATATTTTATCATTGACTGTGGATTATTATCTTGTTGATTTAGTCATGTTCACAGCATCTGCTTGGTATATTATTCCTGATGTGGCAAACTGTTTAAAATGAACTATAAATCATAAAATGGACAATTACTTGCACATTTAGGTCATTTAACAAAACCCACTGGTTTTCCACCTTACATAGATATGGTCTTTCCTGACACCAGTTGTCTGCTAGTGTAGGCTCCATATTCACTTGACTCCATCCATACATGACTTTCCTATTTGACTTTAAACCTTGACCTGTCTCATTTGACTTTCTGATACTGAGGACTTCCCCATTTTTTCTACCTCTGTGTTTGGACCGCATCACTGTATGTTCAGTGTCTCGGCTCTAAGTTGGTGACAAAACTTGCCTTTGGTGAGTTGGATTGTAGGCCTAAATCATTCTGGTTGGTTGTCCCGATGTTTGGCATTGGCTCGAACTCCCCCTAGTCACTTGAGATGTTGTTGACTAAAACTGAAAGCTCATGTTCTACTTATGGAAACTTATAAATTCGCCCATGGAAACTAAAAAGGGCAAGAGCGATGAACAGCTAAAAATATTCCTCGAAGAGTATAAGAAAGGTCCAAAAAGCAATGGTTCTTAAAAGCTATATCTAAACAATTGCTGACCTTATATGTATTTGAAAACATGCCCTGGATGCAAGCTGCAACTAGTTGTGCTTATCAGCACACCTGAGATCCGAAGAGTTATGTAGGCCAAAAAGGCCATGAAATGAAATTGAATGATCCTAATGAACCTGGATCAACTTGATGTAGACATGATGCCTAAGTTGAATAAGCACTTTCTAAACAACTTACCCATTTGTGACGCACAACCATTCCCCGTGTTATTTTGTCCAAGCACAGAGTTTGTAGCTTCCCCCTTCTCCCAGTCCAAAGTATTTTTGAGTTAAGTTAGACAAGTCAACCCCTTGGCCCAACCTTGTTCCTAGCCTTCATCCTTCACTAGTAGTTTGACCATGTCCAATGGGTGAGTTTGTCATTTGAACTATTGTGCAAGTAATTTTATATAACAAAGGAATATGCTAACTTGATTAATGCCACTGAATGGATGTTATACTTTGAGCTTGGCTGTGAGAATGATTAGAGAAGCATGTCTTAGTCTACTGATGTGATTTATCCTTGGTTGTATATTATTGGGATCCGTGATGATGTGGGCCATATATATATACACCTATTGATGATGATTGATGGTCCCACATACTTGATGATGATATCATATGATGGACATATGGTTTAGATGATGATTGATGCAGTTCAACAGGTTTTATTATTACTTCAGATCATCAGATTATGCACTGTCCATATATGGTGGACCCTACAGCTGGCCCATTAGGGAAACCCATGGTGTATGAGTACACATTCCTAGTGGATTTGGGTCTTCTGGATCCAGTGAGACACTTATCTTTCAGTTCCGGGCACTTCTGATAGTAATTGATGTAGTTTTACACTTGTTGACCAGATTTGGGGCTAATTTCCTAGCCTGAGCAGCAGGGGCCATGAGAGGCCAGTTCACCTAGGGCGCTGTATGAGGAGGGGGTGGCGCAGCCACTTGTTTTTACCATTTACCCCCCCTTCTGGAGAGCCTGGTGGGCTCAGTTGGACAGCGCAAATGCCTTGGGAGGCAGTTTTGGCACTTTCACAGTTCCCGAGGCAGTTAAAAAATGGGATAAAGTGGTCACTGAGGAATTCGATTTGGGCAATTGAGGCAAGGTTTTGGCACTTGGTTTTGACAGAGGTCTTCCAGGGTGATCCCACTATCTTCCAAACCAGTTTTCACCATGTGGGTAGGCCCACAGCGATCACAGGAGGTCTTTTACTGCTTGTTTGTCACATATTTTGAGGACAGATTTGATCATTTTTATTATCTTGGACATATTTTATTATTTTATTGTGCCTTGGGGATGAGCTAGTAAGGATTGATGCCTCCTAGCCCCACCATGTGCTTCTTATGTTATGTCCTAGTCATTATGAGGTGGATTTTTGTACTTTTACCCCTCTAGTGGATGACGTCATCCTCACTTTGTACCATTTAGTTAGGGCGTCATCATTATATTGGGTGATCCATGTGATATATTGTTATGATTCATTATTAGCCATTGATAATGTATTGAGATCTTTTAATTTCAACCACTCATTTGATGTAGTATTGTAGAGTGGTATAGGGTTTTGGTCTTTATTATCCTATATAAGGAGGAGACCCCCTATTGTATGGCTCACCTTTGGAGCTCTGGAATATTGGAATAGAACACTTCTTTGTGGAGCATATCTCTCTTGTCTTGTGGATTCTCTTGCATCTTGAGTATACAGTATCTCTTCTATGTATCATTGTGGATTTTGGTGCTTCTACTAGTTTTCTTGTAGGAAAGTCGAATTGGTGGAGAGGAGGGCGATTTCTTGAGGGTTATTGTTGGAGGGATCCACATATTCTCTCTTGGGTTGATCTTGTGACAGGGAGTATCATTATTGAATCTTCGTGACATAGTTGATGCTTTCTATTACATCTTTCTATCATTTTCATAATCATTTTACTTGACTTGTTTCTTTGATCTTGTCTTGTAGGAGGAGGACGTTTTGGTTGGAACTCTTGGATCTCACTCTTGAATATACACATAGGAGAATGCTATCAATTTGCAAGGTGGCCACAAGCAATTGAGGTAAGATCTACAAGGTATGTGCCTCTTTCCATCCATTCTCTCTTCATTGGTCACAAACCCTAATTAATCAAAACCCCAATTTTGGTTTTTCTTAGATCAACTTAGATCTAGCCTTGCTTTTGAAAAGATCTTAAGAACCCACCTCTATAGCATCCACCCCTAGTTGGATCTATAGTTTGGTGGTGATTGGGTTAAAATTAACACACTTTTCAAGGCAATATAACCTTCTTGAACCAAATCGCACTTCCTTGGAGAGGCTTGTTGGGTTAGATCTAGCATGTGGGTAGGTGAGATCCCACTTGATTTGCAATCTACACACTTGATAACCTACCCCTAGACTTTTACTTGGGTGATTTCTACCTTGTGGGCATCATTCCCCATTTTAAGGGATTAAAACCTCTTTTGAACTACTTGGCACCTTAAAACTCAGATCTAGTAAGATCTAACCCTTGGATTGACTTGATTTTCTAGATCCTCATAGATCATTGCCTAAGCTACTTGGATCTACAATTTGGTGGCCATTGGACTTGATTTGACACACCTTATCCACCTTTTAGCCCTCCTTGAGCAAGGTCGCACTTCCTTGGGTGACTGAGTTTGCCCACTTCTAGGACCTGGGTAGTTGAGATTTCAGTGGATTTGGAACGGGCATACCTTGAAACCTATATCTAGAGTATTGTTTTGTGACGATCTGCCTTGGGGGTAGTGTTATCATACCATAGTAGCAGGGCTACTATTCTTGTTTAGTAGATATCTGCACATTCCAGAGCTTCCATTAATCAGAGCTTGGCTATGATGATTGTATATTTTGAGATCACTCATGATCAGAGCAGTGTATTATTCAGACTTATGTTTGACCTTGTGTCAAGGTTGAGCCTTGAGAGTTCAGATTTGATGACCGATGTGACCCTTTATCCCATACAGTTTCAGTTCAGTGCTTAGAGATGCATTGCAGCAGTGTTTCAGATGATATATGATGATTATTATTGTGATGATGTTATATGACCTATGGATATTTTATCATTGACTGTGGATTATTATCTTGTTAATTTAGTCATGATCACAGCATCTGCTTGGTATATTATTCCTGATGTGGCAAACTGTTTAAAATGAACTATAAATTATAAAATGGACATTTACTTGCACATTTAGGTTGTTTGACAAAACCCACTGGTTTACCACCTTACATAGATATGGTCTTTCCTGACACCAGTTGTCTGCTAGTTCAGGCTCCATATTCACTTGACTCCATCCATACATGACTTTCCTTATTTGACTGTAAACCCTGACCTGTCTCATTTGACTTTCTGATACTAAGGACTTCCCCATTTTTCTACGTCTGTGTTTGGACCGCATCCCTGTATGTTTAGTGTCTTGGCTCTAAGTTGGTGACAAAACTTACCTTTGGTGAGTTGGATTGTAGGCCTAAATCATTCTGGTCAGTTGTCCCGATGTTTGGCATTGGCTCGAACTCCCCCTAGTCACTTGAGATGTTGTTGGCTAAAACTGAAAGCTCATGTACTACTTATGGAAACTTATAAATTCGCCCATGGAAACTAAAATTGGCAAGAGCGATGAACTGCTAAAAATACTCCTGGAAGAGTATAAGAAAGGTCCAAAAAGCAATGGTTCTTAAAAGCTATATCTAAACAATTGTTGTCCTTATATGTATATGAAAACATGCCCTGGCTGCAAGCTACAACTAGTTGTGCTTATCAGCACACTTGAGATCTGAAGGGTTATGTAGGCCAAAAAGGCCATGAAATGAAATTGAATGATCCTAATGAACCTGGATCAACTTGATGTAGGCATGATGCCTAAGTTGAATAAGCACTCTCTAAACAACTTATCCATTTGTGAGGCACAATCATCCCCCGTGTTATTTTGTCCAGCACAGAGTTTGTAGCTTTCCCCTTCTCCCAGTCCAAAGTATTTTTGAGTTGAGTTAGACAAGTCAACCCCTTGGCCCAACCTTGTTCCTAGCCTTCATCCTTCACTAGCAGTTTGACCATGTCCAATGGGTGAGTTTGTCATTTGAACTATTGTGCAAGTAATTTCATATAATAAAGGAATATGCTAACTTGATTAATGCCACTGAATGGATGTTATACTTTGAGCTAAGCTGTGAGAATGATTAGAGGAACATGTCTTAGTCTACTGATATGATTTTTCCTTGGTTATATATGGACCTAGTCAAACCTAGTTTGACTATGGTCGTTTCTTGGGATCCGTATCATCATAAGGTCTAACATTTCATGTCCCATGGTCCTCCATGGTCAAACTGGGTCTAACCAAGACCAAATATAACTCAGACCATCATCCAAAGCTGCTGCAAAGTGTCAAGGTTAATACATGCTCTACAACTTATTCAAATAACAATTATAATACAGAGTAATCATAACTGGCGATCTAAATCCAAATATATAGTGTCGTTAATTATTATTATTACTCAGACTAGACTTTCAGGATCATACTCACTTCATAGCTGTGATCAATTTGCTAGTGAAGGGTGAAGGTTAAAATAACTGGCTAGGCTAAGGGATGACTTGACTGACTTAACTTTGTGACACTTTGGCAAGGGAAAGGGAATACACACCATAGTATATACTGAATGAGCAACAACACAGGGAATGGCGGTGTCTCACAAATGGATGAGTTGTTCAAAGAGGGTTTATTCACCTTTAACAGATGCGCACAATCCATAATACAAATAAGGCCAGCAATTGTTTAGATATAGCATTTAAGTTCCATTGCTTTTTGGGCCTGAAGTTTCCATAGCCTTGATCTATGTGTGTTTATAAACACATTGCATAGATTTACATTTATTTTAGGCTTTCTGCTGCAGGTGTGTTTTTAAGGCACTTGTTTACCTGAGCACTTCTAGGTGTGTAATGGACAGCTTGTTTACCTAGGTATTTGCATTTCCAAAAGATATAACATTTTATTTTCATGGCCATTTTCATTTGGCATGCCTTTCATTCATGTGTGTTTAGAAACACATTGCATGAATGGGCTTTTCATACAAGATATAGCATTTCATTTTTCCAGATTTTGTATTCATGGCAGCACTAAAAGTTTCAGGTTTAGCCAACACAACTTTAGTGACTAGGGGGAATTCACAAGGAACTCCAACTCGCCATAGGCAAGTTTTGTCACCAACTCAGAGCCGAGACACAATAAACAGGGAAGCTCATCCAATACAGAGGCTACAGTGGGGAAAAGATCCTCCATGTCACTAGTCAAGTAGTAAGTCAGGGTGATAAACTAAAAGGTAGGCAATGGATGGATGAAGACAATGAATGATGGAGCCGACACTAGCAAGCCAAGGTATGGTGGAATGATCACCTCTATTCTCCCTAAGGAGGGTAATACCAATGAGTATGAATAGTGAACTTCTAAGTCTGAGTAGGGACAATATAATATATATAATAAGATCAACCAGGTCCACATATCTATATGATCGCCAGATCATGACACTAAGTGCTAAGACATGCTATAAGAATAAGTATAAAAGCAATATAACCATAACACAATGATATACCTGCTGAGTCATATACCTGAATGCTCATCAACCTGTACCATCATCTGTCCTCTGAAACTGCTGCTGTAACTCTGGGCACTACTGACTGCTCTGTACCAATGGTATAATGGCTACATCGGTCATCTCTCTGAGTGTCCTGAGACTCAGTCGTGGCATGGGGAATATATACTACTGTCCACAATCTGATAGTGATCCAATATAGATGCTCATCTCAGCATCTCAAATGTAAGGGAACTGGCTGAATAGTGTACTGGAATCAGAAAAATAATGTATGGTAGCCCGGCTACTATAAATGTGATAACAGTTCCCCATACCACAACCTATGCCCTAGTACCCTAGGAAGTGTCCTTGTTGGGTTGAAGAAGTTCTGAAGAAGTCCTTGGTTCCACATTTAGTGGATTGATGACCTTGCAACCCCTGTTGGGGTCATGGATCTCTTGTATGTGATGATGTCATAAATGACTTGATGAAGACTTGGAACCCTTGATGAAGACCTCGATGCCCCTGGTATGGTCTTGGAACCCACTACTTGCACTTGACATGGTTAGATGGCATGATGATGTGGTCATTGATGACTTAATAAAGTCATGAAACCTTTGTGAAGATCTTGATGCCCACTATTTGCAATTGATGTAGTTAAGGAACCCACACGCATATTGGCTTGATGTTGGAGTTGACAATGGGCCATGTTCCCATTTGGTGACAAGCTTGAAGCTCATGATGGCACCTTGCACATGGCATGCCATTGAAAGCCCTAATGGCTTGATGAAGGACATGATGGCACCCACTTGGCCACCTAGACACACTAAATGATGGTGACCTTGAAGACATACCCTTGAAGATGGGGTCTTTGACGTCCTAAACAAATTGAAGAATTTAAGGGTATTGGACCATGTATTTGCAAATAAGCCCTCCGTAAAATCATAGTCCTCTTCAAGCCCTTTCCGTTGATATGTGGAGCATCTCCTAACACCCCACGGTTGAAGAGATTTGAATTTTTGAAGTTAATGATTAAATTCAAAATTTAAATTGTAATTTGAAAATATCTGTTGAGAGGTCGGCTCCATATAAAGATTTAAAATAAATAAAAATAAAAATTGTTTTTATTACAAGTCGGCTCCATAGAAATTTTTGTGGAAAACGAGTATAAATTCCCAGTCATATCTTCACTTTTGAGGGGAGAAAATTCGGATCTGTGAATAGCTCTGCAATTTCGGGTCTGTCTGAGGCATCATCTGAGAAATTTCGGGTACTGTAGCAGCTACAGTAGACATAAATATTTTTAGCTTTTTTTTTTTGGGTTTACTAAGGCAGCCAGTAAGGAAAACAATCTTGAAGATGATTGCTGTTTGACTGAGATTTTCGGACTGTTTCTGAGGCAGATTTTCGCTGGTACAGGAGACTGATTTTTTTGACAGTGGCAGCAGGTCACAGTTGACAGAGCAGACTTTGAAGTTTTATGACAGCTCTGTGGCAGCTGCAAATCAGCAGTCAATTCTTTTTTGTTTATCTTTTGCTCTCCTCATGAATTCAGGCTTCACCAAGGCATCCGAACAACAGCATTAGATAGTGAAGAATCAAGTCTGAAAGTTGTAGCAGAGATCAGTTTTAAAGTCAAGTTAATTCGGTGGACAGTTAAGATTAGCAGTCTGATCTTGTAAAATTTTCGGTGGTCTATTTGCTAAGTCTGTCTTGCAATTCAGTGAATTGATGATCAATCTATGCAAGAATTTCGGTGGTCTGCTATTCATAAATTTATTTGTGGTCTACTTCAAGTGTTGGTAACCTAACTCGGTGGAATGTCTTCCAAATTTCGTGGTCTGTAATCTCTCCCTGAAGATGCACACAGTTCAAATAATTTTTACACTGGGATCTTTTTACAGTCAGAATTTTTAAGGGAGTTCACATTCTTGAAGATAGCACAGTCCCAAGTTTTGCAAAGGAGATGGAATGATGTCTCACATGAAGGTATGTATGTCTACACAGTAATTTACTAGTAATACACATAAACTCGGTGATGATTCAGGATTGATAGTACACAGTTATATGCACAGCGTTCCTTACACAGTGATACATGTACCTAGTACTGCATATAAACTAAGTGATGACTCAGTGATGATAGGACACAGTGATACACATACTCTGAGATGCATGCTATATATATATGCTCAGCTTGTTTAAACAGTGACAGTAGTATGCTAAAACCAATAGTACAAAAGTGATTACACAGTATGCTCAACAATAATACACAGTTGCTTGGAAATGACTGCACACAGTAATGATAGCAATATATGTGATGCATGACATACATATGATCAGTGATTCAGTGATGTATACAGAGTAACATATTTAGTTGTGGTACAGTGGGTTGTATAGTTTTCTTCACACAGTTACATCTACTCAGAAATACATACTCAGTGATACTACATACTCAGTGATACTTACACAGTTGAATGTTCAAATGCTCAAGTGATGAAATATTCAGTGATATGATGAGCTAATGATGAGCTAATGTACAGTGATATATACATGAACAGTAATGATATATTATATACAGTGAAGATTTGCATACACAGAGATGAAATAATGCATATGATATGCCAGTGATGTTATAGCAGTATTTATGAATTTACACAGTGTTGATATGATGAACATGTATGTCATGGTGTGATGACTTTCCTTTATGCACTATGATTTATACTTGAATGATGCGTGATTCAGTCAAAATAGTGAAGAATCACTTATCGTATATGGTGAAGTGTACAAGGTTGTACATGAGCAGGTTATGGCAGTGAAAAGACTTGTTGATATACAGGGATGATTTGGCAGTGAACGATGTGCACAAGCAGATTCAGAGATTGGTATGTGACAGATTTACAGGTTGTGCAATGTGGTACAGAGTGTGTTAGTGACAACGCTGACGTGGCAGTGAACAGTGAACAAAGGTTATCAGCAGCAGAGAGTACAGGGTTTGTTGTTTGATAGGTCCACAGGTTCAGCAATCTTTTTCTACAGGGTGGTAGGGTGGTGCTAGGGCTCACAATTTTGTGAGCTGAGCTGTTGTAGCAGCTCGTCAGTTGCAGCTGACGAATCCTAGGGGTTGTAGCCCCTTCCAGTTGTAGCTGGAGAAGTTGTATTGAATTTGTAACCCCAGTTGTTGCTGGGTCAAATTTTATCATAAAAGGCTTCCGTGGTTTTACCCCCAGGACTTGGGTTTCCACGTAAAAATCTTGTGTACTGTGCATCTTGTTTTTTCATGATTGTTGATGATATGCTGCTATGATTGGTGATTAGCAACTTGCTTTCGATTAAAATTTTTATTATTGGCAAATACTGATTCACCCCCCTCTCAGTATTTCAACACATTATTCATACTCATTGGTTTTACCCTCCTTAGGGAGAATAGAGGTGATCATTCCACCATACCTTGGCTTGCTAGTGTTGGCTCCATTATTCATTGTCTTCATCCATCCATTACTTACCTTTTAGTTTATCACCCTGACTTACTACTTGACTAGTGGCATGGAGGACTTTTCCCCACTGTAGCCTCTGTATTGGATGAGCTTCCCTGTTTATTGTGTCTCGGCTCTGAGTTGGTGACAAAACTTACCTATGGTGAGTTGGATTTCCTTGTGAATTCCCCCTAATCACTAAAGTTGTGTTGGCTAAACCTGAAACTTTTAGTGCTGCCATGAATACAAAATCTGGAAAATGAAATGTTATATCTTGTATGAAAAGCCTGTTCATGCAATGTGTTTCTAAACACACATGAATGAAAGGCGAGCCAAATGAAAATGGCCATGAAATAAAATGTTATATCTTTTGTGAAATGTAAAATACCTAGGTAAACAAGCTGTCTGTGACACACCTGGAAGTGCTCAGGTAAACAAGTGCCTTAAAAACACACCTGCAGCAGAAAGCCTAAAATAAATGTAAATCTATGCAATGTGTTTATAAACACACATAGATCAAAGGCTATGGAAACTTCAGGCCCAAAAGCAATGGAACTTAAATGCTATATCAAAATAATTGCTGGCCTCATTTGTATTATGGATTGTGTGCATCTGTTAAAGGTGAATAAACCCTCTTTGAACAATTTATCCATTTGTGAGACACCGCCATTCCATGTGTTGTTGCTCATTTAGTATATAATATGGTGTGTATTCCCTATCCCATATCCAAAGTGTCATAGTGTTGAGTCAGTCAGTCATCCTTTAGCCTAGCCAGTTTATTTTAAGCCTTCACCCTTCACTAGCAAACTGATCACAACTATGAAGTGAGTATGGTCTTGAAAGTCTAGTCTGAGTCATAATAATAATTAATCACACTATATATTTGGATTTAGATCGCCAGTAATGATTACTTTTTGTTATAATTGCTATTTGAATGAGTTGTAAAGCATGCATTAACCTTTGACACTTTGCAGCAGCTTCTGATGATAGTCTGAGTTATATTTGGTAATGTTGACTTGGTCAAACCTAGTTTGACCAAGGTCAACCACAAGACATGAGATGGTTGGACCTTGTGATGATACAGATAGATGATATATGGTCTGTGTACATGTACATGATGGTTCTATGCATCAGATACAGGTTTATGATGATGATTTATGGTTTTCAGCATTATTTGATCATTTGCAGATTATTATTATTTCACCTGTTCGGGTATATTGGATATATTATATGATCATGCAGAGATCCATATGGTGTATGAGTACACATCTTGGATAGATTTGGTCCTTCTGAGTCCAATGAGACAGTCTACTTTCAGTTCTGGGCAGTTACAGTGATGATTGAGCCTCTGTAGGCTATCCTAGTGCAGTTTTGGTCTGTCGGAGACCCTGGAAGAGCAGAGATGGATTTTATCTGGTTGACCTAGGGCGCTGTGCTTGGAGGAGGTGGTCCAGCCACTTGTTTTTACCATATTACCCCCCTCCCGGACACACTGGTGCCCTCACCTTGAGAGCGCAGGCACTCCAGGAGGCAGTTTGGGGCAGTTACACGCTTCCCGAGGCAGTTTGGGATTGGTAGAAATGGCTATAGAGGAATTCGATTTGGGCTACTGAGGCAAAGTTTTGGCATGGGATGATCAATGATGATGAGTGGGATGTCTTCCACACCTTCTCCAGCAGTTTCAGCTTCATCGGGACCCACATCCATCACTTATGGCATTTTCTGATGATTTCCGAGGCCTCTTAAGGCCCAGGATTTGTCCATAGAGGCACGATTTGGTACTTTGATGACTATTTTATTATTATTGTGCTATGGGGATTGACCAAGGGTGTCTAAAATTACCCCTTGGACCCACCATAAGTTTATTGTTATATTTTGTCATCATGATTTGGTGGGATCCCCTCTCCGAGGGCGTTTTTTTTCCACTTATTATTATATTTTATTAGTGATCCATGTATTTTATTGTTGAGCTCATCTCAACCATTGATTAGATCTTTTGATCTTTTAATCTTAGCCACTCATTCAAAAACTGGTTAGATTATGGACTCTCTCCCTCCTATTTAAAGGAGAGAGCCTCTCATTGTAAAGGGGACTTGTGGCTCTGGATTATTGGAATAGAAAATTATTATTGCATCTATCTCCAGTGTTGTGGTGAATGTTTTTGGTGTTCGTTCGTTGATTCTTCCTTTGCATTGATTTATTGGAGATCTTGTCTTGCCATATTCTTTTGTACCACGTTTTTGCATCTACAGGTGGAGGCCGATTTGGTTTGAGGAGGAAGTATTGGTAGGGGAAGACTCTCCCTACTTCTTCTCTTGATCTCTTCGTTGGTAACATGGAGAATTACTGTCCCAGGACCTTCTATTTCATGTTACTATTGCATTTCGCTTGTATTTCCTCCATACTTGACCTCTCTGATTGAAATCGCTTTCCTTGGATTGACAGGTAGAGGAGGGTGCACTTGTGGACTAGGGCATCATTTCGGCAAGCAAAATCAACAATCTCTCATTTGATCTCTGCGGGAGTCTTCCTCAACAACAAGTCATCTCATTCACATCACTCAGGTATGATCTCAAGGTAATCTCTTTCCATGATCTATCCACTTGTCTAAAATACTTCAAACCCTAATTAATCAAAACCCCCATTTTTACATTTTTTCAGATCTACTAAGATCTAGTGGCTTCTTGGGTAAGATATTTAAAACCCACCTCTATAGTATCCACGACATCCCGGATCTATAGTTTGGTGAGGATTGGTCTCCATTTGACCCCCTTCCCAAGCCAACTTAGCCTCTCCAAGTGAGGTCGCACTTCTTGGGGAAGGTGAGTTACCTTAGATCCGGGACATGGGTAGTTGAGATTTCACTTGATTCATAATCTACACATCCTAAAACCTACCCTTGGACTGTTACTTTCGCAATTTCTACCTTGTGGGCCATATTCCACATTTTAAGGGATTTAATCCCCATTTTGGACCACTTGGTATCTTAAAACTCAGATCCAGCAAGATCTAACCCTTGGATTGCCTTGATATTTTAGATCCACATTGTCACTTGATTAACCTACTTGGATCTAAAGTTTGGATGCCATTGGACTTGTCTTGATCCCATTTACCCCACCTTTTACCCTCCTTGGGCAAAGTCGTACTTTTTGGGAGATTGGAGTTGGTCCACTTGTAGGACATGGGTACATGAGATTTTGGTGGATTTAGAACAAGCATACCTTGAAACCAAGGTCTAGTAGGTCACTTTGTGAAATCTTGCCTTGGGGATAACATTCCTTGTTTTAAGGGATTGTGGTCCACTTAGGTCAAACCATGATCTATTAGATCTAGACATATTCATCCATCAAACCGTTAATAGCCCACTTGTCGTATGCCATAGGGGTCATCAACCATAAGTTAATCTTTTGACTCCATTTATCCCAATTCCCAAGGCACTGATCTTTCTCCAAGTCAATTTGACTTTGCTAGATTGTTGGATTAACTTGTGGTTTGATCTTTGTTTGATGGACTGAACCCTTGTGATGTTGTCATATCTCATGATCAAGCTTGTCACATGTACTAGTTAGTCCCAATTCAATCCCTAAACTACTCTGCATTGGACACGGTTCCCAAGGCAGTGGATTTTCTAACAATTGACTAGTACTTTAATCCTAGATCTCATTTCAAACACTGTAAGTCACTTTCACACTCATAATGAACCAAAGCTATACTCATTGAACCCCTTACTTATCTTGTGACTTCATCCTTAAGTCTAGGATACACCATACACCTTACAATACCTCACTCATACTTAACTTTGATTTGGTGTTTTGGTTTGATCTCTCCTGTCGGGAGTAGATTTGGGTCTCCCCCTTTAATGTCTGGGCTAGATAGCATAAAGCGAAGGTTACCTCGACTGGCGTGATAACCATCTATTGGAGGTCGAGGTGATCGTGGTTGCACCTTTTGGGTTGCCCTTCCCTATTACCATCCATTAATGGATACATCCATAGGGGTAACTACAGTTTAGGTGATAACATTTTGGCGCCGTTGCCGGGGAGGGCATAGGCTTACCTTGGTTTAATATAGTAGTCATTACTCACTCTCTCCTGCATTTAAAACGACACATATCTTGGTAGAAGAGTTTAAAAATTTACCTGGCGACTCCAAATCGTGACTCCGCTGAGGAGCGAGCTCATTTATATCCTTACAACACTAGAAGTAAAACAAACTTGAATCAAGTTGAAGGAACCCCACTTACCTATCGTAAAAGAGATCCTAAAGCACAATCATCTAACTTCTTTTGGAAATTGGTTAACGATTCTCCAAACCGAGCTTCAGGATTTCCTTTGTTTAATTCGGTTCCTCCCTCATCTCCTAGTTCAAATTTAAACACAAATTCACTCAATCCAATGGCCGGAACAAATTCTGGAAACCAGAATGTTCCTCCTCCACAGAATCCTAGGATTTTCGGAAGAAAGGCAAAACCATCTCCTTTAGACTTTTCCCAAATCCAAGGAGCACCCCATGATATGCCCGAGAAGTATTTTGAAAAGGTCCCCAGATTTGATGGAGTATTTGCTATATCCATTGAAGACCACATTAATAAAGTATGGGAACACATGGAAGCATATGGAGCATCTGAGGAAGATGTTTTCATGAGGGGTCTCTTGGCATCCTTAGAAGGAGATGTTAGGAAGTGGTTTGACAGGTTGCCTGCCTCATCCATTGATGGGTATGACAATTTTGTCAACAAGCTTAGCAGTGAGTGGTCTCGAAAGTTAGATGGGAAATTTCTCTTACATCAACTTTTTGACATTAAGAAAAGAGAAAATGAAACAGTTCATGAGTTTAACATAAGATTCGACAAGACTGTAGCTGTTATCCCTGAAGCAATTAAACCAAAAGATCAAGCAATTGTTATTCGTTACTTGAATGCATTTGAAGGATGGGTTGGTTATCAACTAAAGGATAAAAACCCAAATGACTTGAAGACCGCTCAAACAAATGCAAAGATGGCTGAGCAAAATGTAGCATCCATGGGGAAACAAAACTTTTTCGATCAATTTACCCCATCCACTTCCAGATCTGATCCTAGACTCCAAAAACCAAAGGAACCTACAAATGTGCCAAAGGAATCAAAGGACACTTTAGAAGTCATGCAAGAAATGATGAGACAATTAACTGTCCTAAGAAAAAATGTAGCAAGTTTGAATGACCCTGAAAGACATCGAAATCCTTATGGCCCTAAACCTTACTGGAATAAAAATAGGAGGCCTGAAGGGGATAGGGATAGGCGACGACGTGAGTATCTAGAAAACTCTGAAAAGAAGGAGGTCAATTGGTGTGATGAAAAAGAAGAAGAACCCTCCGACACTATTGACCTTGATGACCAACCAGATAACATCAACTTTATAAATGATTTATCTTATGATGAAGACTTTGGAAGAATCCTTCTAGAAGAAGAGTCATGGGAGCAAGAAGAAGACATAGTTGAAGAACCTAGCTCCTCATGTTGTGCTGTAGAGCTCCCAGAACCTAAAGAGCAACCAAAGTATCAAATTTACAAACGAGGAGGTAATTCCCAACCTTCTTTCCTTGACAAACATAAGAAGATTGATGAAGATAAAAAGGAAGAAGAAGATTTTGCTGAGGATGATTATGATCTTAAAATTGATATGAAGAAAGAGTTGAGCAAGATAATGTGTAATATCCCTGTCACTGAGTTGATGAAGGTGCCCTCTGTTCGAAGCCAAGTAGAGGATTTCTTTGATGGTATTGGCCAAGAGAAAACTCCTGAAGATGTGTTAGAATCTTGTCATATTCAGAACCTTAGTGGAACACAAATTAGCAGCGTAGAGAAGGATCCACCAATAAACATCCATTCCGCAATTTATGAAACAAAGAACGGTGGTCACCCTCCTTTTTACCTAACCTTACACATTCAGAACATGATCCTTCACAATTGTATGTTGGAATCCGGAGCAGCTATGAATGTTATGCCCTTACAAGTTATGAAGGAAATGGGATTAGAGGTGACTAGACCTTATGGAAATGTTTGTGGTATAGATTCCCGTCAAGTGCAGTCTTATGGTTTGATCAAAAACCTTAGAGCTGATCTTTTTGCATGTTCAGACATTTCTACCATGATGGATGTAGTTGTCATTGATTTGCCCCCAGCATATGGAATGCTTTTATCTAGGAAATGGGCAGCTGGTTTAGGTGGATACCTTATGATGGATTTATCGTATATATGTGTTCCCAACTCGGATGGAGCTTTGATTAGGATAAACAGAGAACCTTGTTATAATGAACATTTAGAATCATTTGATGAAGGGCTAAAGAACACATATGGGGATGAATTGTTAAATAATGCCAAAACTAACCTTGTTAAAGATGAGGATGAACTATATGAAGTTGATCAAAATATGTGTATGGTCATGGAAGATTCTGATTCCTCTTGGGAAGAAGAGCAAGCAGCTGAAATTGCAAGAATAATTAATTCGGAATTACTTAGAAACGAATTTGCTGAGGAAATAGATGAATTGAGAAGAAATGAAAATCAACCTCAAGGTCAGGAGCAAAACAATGCAATCAATAAGGAACCAATTGTTGAAAATCAAGCACCTGAGGATGTTGACAATGGCTTAAGAAATATAGGAAGAGATGAACATTTGCCTAGATTAGTCATGGAAATGAATGCATCCACTGATAGTGGTATAACTAGGCAAAGTCAAAGCTTGGAATCAATTCCCCCATTGGAGAACCTTCACGAGCAAACAATTGTTGGAGAAAATATTGAGAATCCTATCCATGAAGATGAGTTTGATGATATTAGGAGGGGAGAAAGAATTCCTTTTACTGTTAGGGAATGGTTTGCCTTAACTGATCATAATAGAGAAAGGGAAGGCCAAGGGCTTGCACCTATTTATCCATGGGAAAACCGTCTTGTAGCATCTACTAGGGTTGAAACAAATGAAGAATCTGAAGCCTCCCACTATTCTGATGTAGATGACTCTCTATCTCACTTATCTCTAGAAGATGGTAATTTAATTCAAGTTCATGATAATTCTTTAAGTTGGGAAGAGGATGCCTTAATTAATGATGCGCCTGAAGGAGATTTTAATTTAAACAACCTTGCTATTTTTCAAACTCCTTTAGACTCTCAAAACCATGCTTTATCCGCACATCCTCATTCCCTAATTTTCTTCTGCCACCTGAGTCATCTAGTCATCTCAGTCATGATCCTTCTCACATTCCTAGTTCCTCTACATTTCATCCTAAGTCAGTTTCTACTAGATTGGAAAACATGGTCATCCCAGTTTGCCCCGTCCCGATTTTTACTTGCCGATTTTTCTGCTTAGGGAAAAAATTGCGATTTTTTAAAAAGTAGCCGATTTTTCGGCGAGTTTTTCAACATTGCTCTTGCCTAGCCCTTAGCCATCATAGCTCATTTGCCTCATGAGCTTGGAACCGATGACTTTGGTATGCTTTTGAAAATCAACAAAGGGTTCTTGAAAGAGAAAGATCTATGGAGGGTGAGCTTACCATGCTTGTCTTGGTCATGGTGTTGCATTTTGTAATAGTTATGGGAAATGTTTGTACTTCCTTGTTCTCTTCGACAACTACTTGCAATTTGGCCAGTGTCTCAACCTCCTTTTCCAACTTTGCTATCCTCTCCTTCAAGTGCTGGTTCTCCTCTTGGATTTGCACATTGAAACCTCTTAATTCTTTTAACCTCTCTCTTTTCAATGCCTTACCCATTATGGGTCTTCTTCCCCTCAAAGTGCCATAGTTGCTTCAAGTCCATAGATTCAACCACTTTGATACCATATGATCCATAAGTGATGGGCCTATGGCTTGTCCGTCTCATCAACATAGATACTTTGTGAAAAAAAAGCCAATTGATTCCTAGCAATCTTTGTTGAGATGGGGGTTTTTCCAAAACAATTAAACGCTTGTTACAAAGTTTACAAAAGAGATTTAATTAGGATCCATCTGAGATCACTTCTTTACCTACTCATGTCTTCAATGTTGGCTAGAGCCTTGCCTGTACTATTGATAAGGGGCTTAAGGCCTTGTCATAGTGCATGATGTGCCCATCCCTAATACTCCAAAAATTGGTTCAAATGTTTGAGACCCACTGCTACCTTGTTCACTCAAGATTGGATGTGCATTGACATAGATGAGTTGGAGGCTTTCTTGCACGAACATATCTAGCCAAGCGACGGTTGTCTCCACCATGTCTTGATCTCCATACTCCTCTTTGTCAATGATGTGGTCCTCTTGGCCTTCACACCTGAGGGTCTATAAAGACAGCTAGATGCTCTTGTGATGTCTTGCGACCTGCGAGAGTTAACAGTCAACCTTGGGAAAACCAAGGTTTGACCTTCAACTGCTCAAATAAGTCCCTTTTTGATTTCCTCTTTTACTTTAGGGAGGAGGTTGAGGTTACCACTGCATACACATATTTGGGAAATAACTTTTTAGGTCCTAGGTTCAAGTTGAGGTAGGCTCTCCAATCTCGAGTGAGTGGGGGGTATGGGTTCCCTGCTCTTGTAGAGAGACAATATTTCCATCACCATTTTTAGGACATCTTGTCCAAACAGGGCCCCATGGACTCTATCATTAAATCCACTATTTTGTACAGTTTAGGAGTTTGAGCAGTGAGCTTGCTCAAGTTTGATTCAACCCGTATTGATAGAGTTTAGATCCTCTTGCTCCATTGCATCATTAGCTACAAGACGATGACCCCCAACCCATCATTCAAGCAGAGTTTGCGACACACCCATTTTGGATCAATATCGTCTTTAGACTAGTAGAGATGTTGCATTGCCTCCGGAGATTTACTAACTCAACAACTAGCAGAGAGTGGTACCCATATCTTGCTTACCGATCTTTGGAGGCCATTGTCAAGTTAGCCACCCCATAGGGAGAGCACGATATTGGTATTGGAGGTTTCTTGATTCCTTCAATCTGTTGGTATATTGATAGACTATCTTCCCTTGTTCAAGTACCCCTTGGATGCTCTTGGCCATTTCTTGCTTGATAAGTAGGAGGTGAATGGGATTATTAGGGAGGATATTTATAGACAATATATCTAGGTCACTTGGGTTGCCCCCTCGGGGGTTTGAGATCCAAGGTGGCCTTTTATGTAGAGCTCTTCTTGGAGTTTAGAGATGGCTTCATAGTGCGGACCCCTTACATGCTTCGACATTGGATGCATGGACTCAGGATACCCCTTGGCTAGTTCAGCATGAGATTGTATCAACTTTGGGTGGAAGTTGAACACCAGATACAATGAGAGGACAAATTATGCCGAATATGCCATAGACAAAAGAAAGGAACATAGGAGATTTATATTCAAGTGCCCTTGTTACCATGAGATACATGGTTGGTACCACTCTCCTTTTAGAGTGTCTTGTAACTCCCTCTCCTCCTTTTTTTGGTATTCAGATCAACAGTGCCTTGCACTGTACTTGGGAGAGGTACTCAGGCTCAGAGCTCACATTCTCTACTCTCCCACTCAATCAGATGCTATCTAGCAGAGCTGCAGATCACATCTTTCTTCTTGGTGCTCCCAATGGATAGGGGCACAAAGAGGCAAGTAGAGTGCAACACCATTCTGACCCCTAGATTTGTGACACACACAGACCTTGAAAGTGGAACCCTTGCAAGGTTGTTGTTTGAGGCTTTGAGACAATTTATGCTTGATCAATAAGCAACTCCCCTCTACCAGCTCCTAGCAGCAAGCCACCTCTTATAGATAGAGAGACATCCCCTGGGTTTGGATGATGGTCCCTTGGATCATCATCCAAGCATTGTCTTTTCTTAGTTTAGAAAGTGCTTCAATTCCTAGCTTGGCACTAGTTAGCTGCTGTTCTAAATATAGGAAAGTTGCATGAGTTAGGAAGTTTCCTGTTTTTAGCCTAGGCATTGATCTCAAGGCTTGAAGATGCGTGCTGGCAGTCTTCTCTAGTTAGCACATTGTTCTAGGCAACCTTCTCATGCAGACTTAGGTGCACTAGTCTAGGAGAGTTTAGGGTTTGCCTCTTTTGGAGAAGCCACATCATTGGGATGGCCAGATTTAGCATATAAACCCTAATTCTCTCCTATTCTATAAAGGAGAGATAGGGGCAGACTATTGAGACGTGTCTAAGAGATTTTGGCAAGTGAATTGGTATGTAATTTTCTGTTTTGGAGTTAATAGACATAGTGTGATTAAGTGTTGCAGATTTGTGCTTGCCGTCATAATTTTCAGTTTGATTGTGTTTGTAGATCTAGTGTTCCTTTGCTGTTTGGATAGGTTATCAATTTTCAATGACTAGGATTCGTTTAGAAGTGCAGGTCTGATTTCGATGATCAGAAATTTTAACATGGTTTCAGAGCTGCAGATATGAAATCTTCTAGGAGTCCGTGTTGGAGAATGCCGCTACCTGTGACAGGGAGTTGTTGGAGGGTTTGACTGGGTATGATGCCCTAGCTTCAATGACTGATGCTGATTTGTGCTTGAGATAAGCCCCGAGATCTGTGATAGGTTGTTGGGTGTCATGCCTTAGTTGCTCAAGGGATTGGAGTGTTATTTATGCCTGAGAGAGGTGATTTACACGTTGATAGGTTGCTGATCTGATTTGTGTTCCGGCTGATTTGTTTGGTTGAGGTGTGTTCCAGAGATGACCAGTCTAGGTCTTAGAGAATGTGATTGGTTGGAAGGTGCTGCAAACTTCACTCCTTGGAACTGTAGACTTTAGATATTGTTGGAGGAGGTTGATCTTTGGTGTTTTGTTGAGAGGGAGGTTATAGTCCCTGTAGATCTTGCGTAGTTGGCTGAACACAACAAGAAGGCAACCAAAGCTAAGAGATTCATCCTTGATATGTATGATGCCTTGATCACTTTGTATCAGAGTGTGAATATTTCCTGCAAGTTGCTTTTAAAGAACAAGCTTTTTGCCACATGCATGAGTGACACAGACATTATGGTTAGTGACTTGTTGAAGGTCATCGAGTTGAGAGATCAGACTTCAGAGTACTGCCATCAGGATGATGCTCATGGATGAGGAGTTGGTGCCCATAGCACTAATTTCATCTAGGAGGAAACCATGCTAGAGACTGTTTCAACTAGAGTGGAGGAGATCTAGAACCTTTCCCTCATTGGGAAGATTAGGACTGGAGGTAAGAAAAGAGGACTCGGGAAGGGTTAGAAGGCGGGGGGGGGGGGAGGAAGATTCAAGTTCTTCAAACTAAGGTAAGGAAGACTTGAGTCATGTGAAGTGTTTCAAGTGCCACAAGGTGGGCTGGTATGCATCTCAGGGTCATGAGAAGAAGAAGGTGAAGGGCAAGTAGTAACTGAAGTAGTTTGCAAGGAGTGAAAAATCTTCAAAAATGGTTGAGCTAGAAATCCAAGCTTGAGACATTGTTCTCCATGGTTTTATGCCTTTCCACTAACATTGTTTCTGGTTTAGGGTCGTGTGTGGACGATGGAGCGTCCAAAGAATCCAAACACATGACCTTCAACAAGAAGGCTTTCGACATACTTTAGGAGCAAGAGGTTGACATATAGGAGTTTGGGGGTGATGCCACATATCTAGTCATCAAAATGGGATTTATCTCTTTCTGCATGGCATCAAGTGATGTTCTTGAGCTTCATGATGTCTTGTCTATTCCTAGCTTGACTAAGATTCTACTTTTAGTCATAGCCATTATAGATCTTAGGTGTGTGGCTGAGTTTGAAGATCAACAAGTCATTATCGAAGATTATGACCCTAATCTTAGTCGTATTTTGGCCAGAGGTATGTGAGAGGGTGGCTTGATTCGATCATCATCAAACATGGAGCTTTAGTGCATGACAATGAGAACTTGTGCGAGCTTCAACACAAGATTTGGTCACTTGCACTATGGAGCATTACCTCTCTCGAAGGACATTGTGCAAGAATTGCCAGACTTCAAGATTGAGAAGATAGGAGTGACCGAGTGTGCAAGGGCTATGTACTTGGCAAGCACATTGAGATTGCTTTCCCAAGCATTGAGCATATATTGAGAGGGATTTTGATTTGATCCATTTAGATGTATGTGGGCCAATGGATTTAGTGTCACTAATAGTTAACATTTATTTTATCTCTCATTGTTGATTCCTATAGAAAAACTTGGATTTACCTTATGAAGACCAAGGATGAATTCTTCATTAAGTTCCAAGAGTTTAAAGCTCTTGTGGAGAACTAGACAAGTAAGAAGATTAAAGTGTTGAGATTTAACAATGGAGAAGGGTACATCTCCAAGGACTTTGATGCCTTTTGAGTCACACTTTATAAGTGATTCAGGTTAATTAATTATTAGGTTATAATTAAGTTATAATTTGGTAATAATTAGGTTTTTGGTTTTAGGGTTTAGGTATCATCAGCTCTATAAAAGAGAATCATTGTTCATGTATTCAATGACTCGAAGAGAATAAATAATATAATTATTAAGTCCATCTCTGTTAGGGTTTCACCTTATGCAGGGTTTTGTGCATGCTTCATTGTTATATTTTCTTCGTCACATTACCTTAGGGTTTTGATTGTTCATTGTTAAGAGAATCTGCCGCTGCTGTTCATTGCTAATTCTCACACTGCATCTTCTCTCACATAATGATGATGCCTTGATGTTGCATGGAAAACTGGATTCTTTGCCAATTTATTAGTGCTTTGATTGTCGCATTAGATTGTAGTAGCATCATTTTGAGGACGATCCAGCTCATCAGGTAGCCTCCTTAGCCACTATAGGCTATGAATCAGGCATGGATTTTCTGGAGTGAAAAGCTCCTAAAATATCACCAGCTAGAGATTGTGGTTCTCAATTGCTAAAAGAAGAAATTCAAAATTCAGTCATTTTTTTTGGTCTGGAAAGAAGGCTGAAGATCTGTAAAATTTAACTTTTAACATATTCATTTATGGGTTGACTTCTTGGGGAGCAGTGTAAAGTCCAGTTTACCATGCCGATTCAGCTCCTCAGTCAGGTTTTACTGGCTCTAATATTGATTTATAGGTGGTTGGCCTTGTTGATCAATCATCAATCACAAATTTACTGATAAATTTACATGTATATGGCAGGTGATACAGCAAGTTCTTCAAGTGTCTCACATGCACACAAGCCTGAAAAGGAAAAGGTCAAGGGCTATTATTTCTTCAAAAAATGATGAAACAGAGAAAAGTAGTAAGAGACAAAGAATGCTATTTTTAGCTCGTTCGGAGGCTGCTCATAGAAGGAGTATGGCAGATATTTTGCGACAGTTCGGTTCTATTCTCAAACAGGTAATTTATATTTTGTCTATCTGTGGCTGTCTTCTTTATATTTTGGATCCTATCCTTCATTTATCTCTACTGGCTACTAGATATCTATGCCATAGAGGAATGCAACAAACACAAAAATTCATACAGGTTAATACATGACTAAGAGGACACTCTGAAATTACTAGTATGCAACTTTGCAGTGAACCCATAGTCACATCATATGAAGAAAATATGTGTGTCAACTCCAGAGAATGCCATTTCTAAAATGTAGAGAAAAACAAAATAACATAAGAAAACATGCAAAGACAAAAGAAGGAAGAGTTTCCTGTCGCGACTTTCCAGTGCTAAGAGCTAGGTCTTTTTTCTTCTTTCCTTTTGTCCATTTTTAGGGACCTTAAGGAAGTGGATAGGCCTGAACCTTCAAAAAGTAAGCCTGTATAACCCATCCTTATGAGCATTGTTTTCGTTTACTTATCTTTTCCCATCTTTTTGTTGCACTTTCCTGTGCTTGACTTGCCGGCAGTCCTCTCCTTTCCTTGATTTTCTTCCCTGCAAAACAAGCAGCAAGCTTTGCAGAGCAACCGAGCAGCTGCATCCAACTAGTTAACATCCAAGCAGCAAGCTTAGCAGAGCAACCTATCAGCAGCTTCCAACTAGTTAATGTCCAAATTAATGATTGGTAGGATAAATTAGACCAACAATTCAGAAGGACGTGTAGCCAAGAGCAGATTCCATTCAAGAGAGAATGTTTATAACCTCGTCAAATTAACTGTAACTCAAAATAAGCCAGAATTTGACTAATATAGCTGTGTCTACTTTATGAATTGTTTGGAAACACTTTAAAATATTTGGAAAAGAATCAAGTAAATTGTGATTAGCAGCAAAACCATAATGCAGTCTAGTTTTGGATGGACTCTCTCCAAAATCTGCTTTCAGTCTGTTAACATAATCAAGTTACAGTTGAGATTTGTTGCACAAGTTTCAGAACAAATAAAGTCTTTGCTTGTCAAAACTTGCTGAAATGAGCTCCACAGTTTGAAATTGGACATCAGAAACATTGTTAACAAAACGACAGAATTGAGTGCTTGATGAGTCGTGCCAAGACTTGTTTTTCTTGATCTATGTTCATGTCAATCTGATTTCTAAATTACTTACTATAATTATAGATTGACATGGACTAAGTCTAACTTCTATGCCTTGCAAAGGTTCCTTGAAAATGTGGAAATGCCCATCATTGCACAGACTCGATAGCAATACATCCTTCAACCAGTACAAGAATTGACAACAATGTGAGGACCTTGAGTGATCTCATCATTTCAACCTACTTTCTTCTCATGCTTATCTCTGCCGATGATAGCGGTGATTATTTTTATGTGACTCCATTCACTTTTTCTTTCTAATTGACCAGAATGACTGCCACGTGGATGGTGCTTATGGTGGCTGTATTTTGGCTGTCCAAACAATGTTGTAACGTTTTTGATCAAGAATTGTCAGTTGGCCCCTCGTTTGAATAGGTTTGTCTGGAATTTGCCTAAATTTCTGGACAAAACGACAATTAATGCAAAACAGAAATTTCACCTGTTAACTAGAGGTTCCCTGGATTTTGACCCTGTGAATTTTCAGCCTTAGGGATGCTGTGAATATAATACAAAACAACACCAGAAGTGGACAATATTTCAATCCTTATCAACTCCAAACTTCTAGACAATCCAAGAGAAAAGATACTGAAGTGTTCTGATAAGTTTCAGTCCTATAGGGCAATTTTATCATGCATAAACCAGATCTGAAAACTCTTATTTACAGCATTAAATACAGCAATAAAACAGCCCTTATCTTTTTCAATTACAATGTTAATCACTTAACATTATTGCTTTTAACTTATGTCAAATCAGCAAGATATATCTAGCTGGAAATTACAAACAATGAAGAACATAGATGGCTTAAAATCATGTCTGCAATCTACACAAGCATTGGACAGCTGAAAACTTCATTAATATGCATAAGTTGAACTTGTTGTACATACTATAGTCTTATCATAAGGCTAGTACAATTCACTAGCTCTCCAAACCCTAGCTAGGGAAAACAATGAAAAACCCTATCTCAACCAAGGAGATCCAACAAGCATGAATCACTCAAGCTAGTCCCCCCAAGGCAAGACGTCTCCTTGTTTTCTTCAACAAATATAATGTAGGGTTTCATCTCGAAACCCTAATCCCCAAATCTTCAAGGGATGAAATTCTAACCCTATACTTCAAGATTCTCCAAGAAGATCAAGAAACCCTATCAATTCCAAGAGAGAGACGAAGTACAAATGAAATATAAGAGAGAGGATGACTAGTGTGGTTCTCCTAGTCAGATCTCTACATAAGAGTGAATAAGAATGATGAGTACAACATGAGTAAGTGAAGGACTTTTTCCTTCCTTTATATATATGGGAGGTAAGGGAGGCCAACAATACAATGTGGGCCAATGCCTTTACAAACAATCTGCAATAATCATATGTAGGCTCACACAAGTGAAAATCTGCACTCCATGGGTACACATTTCAACCTCCAAGGTGATGTCATACACAATAAGGGCTCCAAGATGATGTAGCTTAACAAAGTGTGTCCACAATCCTCCACAAGCCCACATGGACTCCATCGGTCCTCCTAAGCCATGTACTCATTTGGGTTTGTTGCCACAAAAACTAGCACCCTAAGGCAAAGTCTCCTAACAGGTTCTGGCTAAATGCAACTATGAAAACTTTACAACTTCATCTAAGTAAAGTTTGCCTTCACATTAAGTGATGAAAGATAATTCTACACTAAGGGGGGATTCCCTAAAGTAACTAAGGTCTGTTTGATTGATTAAGTGATTTGAAGATTCCTTAGATTACTTTAGGGAATTCCCCCTTAGTGTAGGATTATCTTTCCTCACTTAAAGTGAAGGTGAACTTTACTTAGGTGACAGTTGTAAAGTTTCTATAGTTGCACTTGGCTACAAGCCTAGAACCTGTTAGGAGACTTTGCCTTAGGGTGATAGTTTTTGTGGCAACATTTTGGCACCGTTGCTGGGGAATAAGGTTGTTTCTCGGAATTTGAAGATTTAGCTTCAATCTTTGATGGGGTCAACCCATTTAGCGACTCCAGTTTGTAATATATGAAGTATGCACGTTCTAGATTTCATTTTGAGGGTTGAGAACTTAAAAATATGGCACCTTGGGAGTTCCATGAGATTTATCCTATTCTTGATGTTAGGGGAATTTTAGGGTATCCAAATAAGATCCCTTTTGAGTTGAAAGAGTTAGAAGATAGTTTGTTGCAATTTCATAGGGACGTGCATCAAGCTTCTCAATTTATTTCTTCATTTATGGATTTTATGTCAAATCACATTGTTATTTATGAAGATGTCTTAATGGATATGTTTACAGTGTCTTTGCAAGGGAATGTAAAAAATTGGCTTAAGAAGATGTGAAGGAAGGTGTCTACTTTTGAAGATTTGGTTTTATAATTTTGTAAGAAATGGGATGGTAGTTATGAAAAAGAAGAAAGTATTGAAGATCTAATATATAATTGTCAAATCGTAAAGTCATTTATCCAAATTTCTATGCTTGAATATGAAAGATACCCTTCTAATGCTCTCTTGGATCAAATGAAAAGATGTTAGGAGAAATTGATCTCCTTCATTAAATCCATCCAAGGAAAGCTTGCTGTAGAAGCCCATAAAGAAAAACCCTTACATGATAAAGAAAAATCTTGTCAATCAATCCTTTAAAAAAGATCATGAACAAGAATCCATACATGTTGAAGAAGCACCTTGTGATTCTATCCACCTTGATGAAGAAGTTTTCAAAAAAGATGAACGTATGCCTATTCATGAAGATTCCCTTGAAGTTATTTGTGTGGAAGTCCTAACTTCTTGTTCCACTTTTCATGAAGATCCTCTTGCTACTTGCACTGGACTTTGATCTAGAAGTCTGTTCTTCTCATCCATCGGTGTTATCTCATACCAAGTAGGCCTGCTGAGAGAAGCCTCACGCTCTCCCTCTGGCACTGATCTAGGCTCCAGACTCTCTTTGAAACCAATTATATGCTGTTCTACTATCCTGTACATCTTGCCCCACAACATTCTGCTGTTGCATGGGGGTTTTTGGGCACTACCCAAACCTGCTACCTGGACCCTCCTAGGTCTGCCCACAACCCTATCCATAACTGCCCAAGAAATAATTTTTTTAGGGCTTGTTTCCCGGAAATTATTGCCCCTGCCCGGGCTGTTTTCCTTGGCGGCAGTTGAATTTGGCAGCTACCAGCTGTCTCTCTTATCCGACGGTTGACTGCAGCCATCAATTTCTACACCGTCCACTGGTGACCATGACCCGACCCCCTGCGCGTAGCTTCTTGTCTCGGCGTTTGATGGCTCTCCACTCATTGTCGGTAGCCCAGAGCCTCCACTTCATCTAGCGGCCGCTCCCTTGCTGCTGTCGACCCACGAGCACCATGCGAGGTCAACCTTCACCCGTGGCTTGCCTGCCAGTGGATTTCCTCATGTCCATGCGGTTTTCTCTGTAGTCGCTTGCTGGCGGCTCGATCTGCCCAAATTCCTACAACTCTCTCGATTACTGTGTCACTTACTGTTGTCCTACGCCCAAATTGCTGCTTTAGCTCTGCACTTCGTCGTGCTACTCAACTGCTTCACATAGCGTCTCGTGAACTCTTCCAATTTCCTTTCGCCCATCCCGACAACACTCGATCAGCACCGCAAACTCCTCTTCCCGCGGATCAAGTCATTGTTGCGCGGCCCTCTGTAGCCCGCAACTCGACCCTGAGTCCTTTGTGCAGAACCACACTCCATCTCGAGCCCTTTCCAACGCCTCCTCTAAGCTGTCTGATACACGACCAAGTCTCCGCCTCCTGCATCCATGTCCTGCACGATCCGCTGGCACCCACGCGTGCTCCTTTGCTGAGTGCTCGTCAGCTCCCACAGCCACAAACGTTTGCAGCCACGGGCCCCTTTTCCCTGTGTTCACGACTTTCCGCTCGATCTTCTAATCCGCCACCTATTCACTCATCCACTAGCTCGATACTTCACATCCCGACCTGACCTCTGCCTTGATCTTCTATTGGCCTGTGTTCATCGGACTCTGCTAGATCTCATTCTGCACTATGCAGCTACTGCTAGCTGTTTTCCTGCTGCTCTTCCTTTGTTGCGGCTTGCTACAACACTGCCTTCGACCACATTGATGTCGGCCCTGAGTCTAGTCTTCCCCCACGCTACTACTACGCACAACCCGAGCTTGATCCACATGTAGCCATGTCCACCTCAGGATTTTCCAGTGCGACCTGCAATACTTCTCTACTTAGGGCCGTACAACTGAATGGTGTCCGTATGGCCTGTACTGTGGCCGTACGGTACTTCTCTGTATTTTTTTATAGATCTTCGTCAAAATGATTTCATACTTAGCGCAACACCGACCTTGGCACCGACTTTGATACCATGTGAAATTTTCGTTACCAGATCTGATCTTGGACCTCAATAATTTACTGATTAAATTATAATAAAAAAAACATTGATAACTTAACTAATAATGCACAACAGAAAAGAAGACAGGAAATCATCACATTTGACACATTGAGATTTACTTTGGAAACCCCAATCCTTGGGGAAAACCAACAAACAGTTCGTCTTTATTGCATATTTGTTAAACAACACTTACAAAACCAAGCTTCCGGATATGACACACCGGATCTCGGACTCCTGATTCTCCCTTGCTGCAATTGAGCCCAAATCGTCAACATTATCAACAAACCCTAGCTTGAGTGAATCCCTCACTCCTAAGCCTCTGAGAGATTTCCTCTCTTAGATCCGAGTCACTCACTGATCTCAGCTTGAGAGACTCCCTCTCTCCAAAGTTTATAAGAGAATCCTGTTATCACACAACTTGTAGTTGTCCCTAGTGGTATCCCATCCGGGATGGTAGAGGAGACAGACAACTAAAGAGGTGACCCAAGAGATGCCACGGTTCCCAATGCAAGGTGGGAGTCACGTCAACCGAGGCACTCTTCGCTTTAGATCTAGATAAATCAAGACCTAGGGGGAGACCCTATAACCAAAGTCACCTGACACGGGGACACGGGACACGTAGGACACGAAAATACGAGAGTCCGACACGGACACGGTGACCCCCGAAATCAGGACACGTAGGATACGTTTTATATACATATATATATTTTTTTTAAAATATATTAAAATTTAAAAATATAGACATATAGATCCAAAAATATTTAGAAACTAGAACATTTACAAATATTCAATAGAAATTAGAATAAAAACACATTAATGATTACACATTTGTCATTCACAAATCACGATTCACAACACATTTGTTATTCACAAATCACAATGAGACACAGATGCATGTCGGAACCATATTTCTCATTAAGTCATCAAAATCAAAATGTATACATATATGTCGGAATGCCACTGGGCACTGGGCCACTGGCAAATGCCAAATAGACTAATACTAATAGTAAATACAAAAAGGGGTGGATCAAGATGGGAGAATCCCATATGTTAGTATTCCTCCTCCATGCCTGAATCAACATACTCATCACTGCCACTGCCACTGCCACTGCCCTGATCCTCATCCTCCTCCCCCTCCTCCTCCTCTCTGCCCATCTGACGATCTGCATCTGCTGCTGTGGAGGATGACCCCTCTGTACGATCACTATCATCAAAAGTGACTGGCTCTAGCACTGGATCATTAAGATCCATGTTGGCTAATGCCAACTCAGTACTGCTGTCCAAACCCATATCATCAGGAAAGACATCCCACATCTTTGTCTTTCCCTTCACCCACTCCTCCCTCTTCCTGTAAATAAGACGAAGGTTGGAGTGCACATACACCATGGACTCTGCCCTGGACTGCTCAAGCCTGCTCTTCTTCACACTGTACAAGTTCCCATATGTGCTCCAATTCCTCTCACAACAAGAGGATGATGTAACTTGAGAGATGACCCTGAAGGCTAACTTCTGTAGAATAGGGGATGTTGCCCCATGAGTTGCCCACCAACGATAGGGTGTCTTACCCTCCCTATCTCTAAGCACATCATAGCCTCCAAATCTCCCAGTGCCAGTGGAAAAATCTACAAAGCCATCCTCCACCTCCTCAAGCATGTCTCTATCCTGAAATAGCCGTCTAAGTGCTATCTTCCTCCCATTTGCAATCTCTGCATCCATGTGAGGAGGGACTCTGTGTGAGGCCCCTGATCCACCAGTGAGCCACTCCTGAGTGTAGAACTTGGGGTTCAAGGAGTGGGCCAAGCAATGCAAAGGTGTGCAATTCTTATCCCACCTGGAGATAAGAATATCCCGAATAATGGTCCATAAGTTCTCTGCCGATGTCCCATACTCGGGACACTCATTCTCCATGACAATGGACCTCATGGACTCAATCATGGAATCCCACCCCTCATAAACCTCTGCTAGGATGGGCTGGTCCGTGTCTGCATACCGCAACAAAGAAATGATTGGCTCCATGATCTTAATAGTAAGATCCACCGTGTCCCACCAACCATCATTTAACACCAAGTCCTTCACCTTTTGTGAAGCAGCGTGATCCGTCTTTCTCCAAAAAGCCCAAAACTCTGAAATCACCATGGACCCAAGAGCGGTTTTGACCTCCTTCAACCTCTTGAGCATGATGAATGAGGAAGCAAACCGAGTATCTGCAACCTTCAGCAATGAAAGCTGTGTGTACTGTTTGTAGATGGTGAGGGCATTTGTGTGGTTTTGTACAAAGTTACGGATATGGCGTGCATCCTCAATAAGGTTGTCAATCCATGCCACATCCGAAGCAATGGCTTTCAGTGCTAAATTCAAGGAATGGACAATGCAAGGTGTCCAAAAAACCTGTAAGAGCAATAAAAGCATGTATCAATGACTCTACAACACTAACATTGCAATGACCAAATTCAAACAATGAGCAAATTAGAAATGAAAGGTGTCCAAAATGAACATACCTGTGGATATTTAGCTTCCACAATCATGCCAGCAGCCTTGCAAACAGGTGCATTGTCCGTGATGATTTGTACACACGACTCAACACCCACTTCTTCAATGGTTTTGATGAATAAATCACCCATAAATTGTGCATCCTTGTATTCGCCAAGAGCATCAACCGCTTTCAAGAACACCGGTCCATTTTGGGAAGATACCATGAAATTGATGAGTGGATGGCGTGCGGGATCCGTCCATCCATCAGAAACAATACTCACACCGGATGAGGGCCATGTTGGGCTCAAGAATTTTATCTACCTCCTTCTTTGCTTTAACCAACAATGTGGTTCTAAGCTTCTCTGAACTAGGAGGCACATAACCATTTGGAGCACGTTCCAAGATAGTTTTAACCGTCTCAAAATACAATCGTGACCGTGCAACATTGAATGAAATGAAGTTGAGGTAGAAGAAAAATGCAATAGTAAGGTCTACCTCTTCTCGCGCCTCTTTTTGGAAAATCCTATCCATTGGACCACCTGTAGATTGCCTCTTTCTTGTTTGATAAGTATCCCCATGCCCACGCCCATGCATGCTAGGTGGAAATGGAGGCTTGGTGCTAGAGGACTTCCTCAAGAATGGAAGAGGATCATCCTCTTTTTTCTTGCTTGCTGCTGCCACCTTCCCTAAGCCAACATGATCCTCTCTTTCCATATCCCTCCTTTGGTGAACAGTCACCGCTTTGCATGAAGAAATCCCACAAGAAGGAAGGGCCAACAAATGGCCCTTAACCCGGAAATATGTGCTCATGAACTCATGCTTGCAAAAATTGCATCTCCAAGACACATTGCCTCCCCCACCAAGCTTTGCCCCGGGTCCATCTTTCCTTGTCACATACTTCCACAAAGGGTATTTTTTTTCTTGGGCTTGTTGTCTTGCTAAAACAGGGTTAAGTGGAGCCATAGAATGAGCTCCACTAGCAGCCGATGGAGCACTTGACGGAGGAGGAGAACCGCTTGTGCTTGGTGGAATAGGAGGGGAGGCCCTAGATGGTGCATTTCTCCCTCTCCTTTGCCCCCTACCTCCTGCCCTAGCTGATTGAGACATTCCTTTTCTTTTGTGATGGTTGAGCTTGCAATCCTCTCCACAAATCCACCGGAATGCACTTGGAATTGCTTGGATAGCCTTCAAATCACCTTCAAATCGCCTTCACCTGCACATACAATCACTCTTAGCCAACTCCTTTCCTTGCAAATGATAAAAAGAAACTCAAAAATTGGTTTTATAACTTACCCGACCGCACTTTCCTGTTTTTTCGCGCACTTAACGTGTCCTGTTTGAGGGACGCGTGTCCGACAGTCGGGACACGTTACGAATTCGTGTCCGACTCGTCGAAATTTCGTGTCCGAAAAAAGGATTCGTTGGAAAATCGAATCGGACACGACCTCAGGTCGAATCGTGTCCGATTCGATAGGGACACGACACTTGCCTATTTTTGAACGAATCCTGTTTCTGAGCCTATAACCAATCAAAGATGACTGGACCCAGACAAAGGTTCCTAAGGATGAGTAAATGGTAAGTTACGGATACCACTGCAAGGTAAAGTGGACCTAGAAATTAAAGTATGGTTGAAGGTGGTTTGAGGAATGATTAGTGTTTCAACCAATGTATGATTTAGGCCACATGATTAATTGTAATGATAAGATATGGTACCATGTGTTACACAAGTGGGTCCTACTTTCTTGGGATATGTGAAATGGCTTAATATGGATCCACAAGGTGAAATTAAGGGATGCAATTGGCACTAGAGGATATGTAATGAGTAGATATATGGATCTAAGTTGAAATTAGGAATACCCATGTACCAGATCTAAGGTTTGACACAATTCCCAAGGAGTGCGACTTGCTTAAGGAGGACTAGTGCCTTGTTGGATGGGTTAATGGAGTCAAAAGAGATGTCAAAGTGTAGATCGGGACACCTAGAGGTCAAGACAAGTGGGCTAATTGAGGTACAGTGGTTGGATCTTGCTAGATCTAGGATTTCATGAAATGACCCAAGTGGACCACAATCCCTTAAAACAAGGAATGCTACCCCCAAGGCAGATCGTCACAAAATGATACTCTAGATATAGGTTTGAAGGTATGCCCGTTCCAAATCCACTGAAATCTCAACTACCCAGGTCCTAGAAGTGGGCAAACTCAGTCACCCAAGGAAGTGCGACCTCGCTCAAGGAGGGCTAAAAGGTGGATAAGGTGTGTCAAATCAAGTCCAATGGCCACCAAATTGTAGATCCAAGTAGCTTAGGCACTGATCTATGTGGATCTAGAAAATTAAGTCAATCCAAGGGTTAGATCTTACTAGATCTGAGTTTTAAGGTGCCAAGTAGTTCAAAATGGGGGTTTGAATCCCTTAAAATGTGGAATGATGCCCACAAGGTAGAAATCACCCAAGTAAAAGTCTAGGGGTAGGTTATCAAGTGTGTAGATTGCAAATCAAGTGGGATCTCACCTACCCATATGTTAGATCTAACCAAACAAGCCTCTCCAAGGAAGTGCGATTTGGTTCAAGAGGGCTTTATTGCCTTGAAAAGTGTGTCAATTTTAACCAATCACCACCAAACTATAGATCCAACTAGGGGTGGATGCTATAGAGGTGGTTTTTTAATATCTCTTCAAAAGCAAGGCTAGATCTAAGTAGATCTAAGAAAAACCAAAATGAGGGTTTTGATTAATTAGGGTTTTTATGATCTAGAAATTATGGATGATTCAAAGAAGAAGAAGATCATACCTTTGGAGCATACCTGGATGAAGAGATGAATGCTAGTTGAGATGAGGATTACTTTTGCCAAAGATCAAATGGAGAATTTTTGAAGCCCTCTTGCCAAATCGATTTTTCCAAGCCACATATGTGTCCCTCTAACCTGTCAAAACCAAGGAGCAAAGCATCAATCAGTTTAACATGTTGAAGGTAGATACAAGCAAGAAAGAGATAAGCAAAGAATAGTTGGTGCAAAGACAAAACCACTCCCTGTTTAACCCAAAACGTCCTCCTCCAAGCTTGAAGGGCAAGCCTCCCCACCAATTCGCACTTGTTGAAGAAGTCTTCTCCACCTGTAAAAAGATATGGCAAATATGCAAGATAGCTACAATAGATCCTCCAGTGCAATGGACAAAAGCATTTACAATCAAAACAACCAACATCCACTCCAACCCAAGCATGTACTCCAAAAGATAGAAATTTTATTCCAAGAGCCAAGAGCCAAAAATCTCTAGATCGCCACATGATTTTACAATGAGAGGCTCCCTCCTTAAATAGGATGGGGAGAGAGCATAATCCTAACCACTTTTTACATGAGTCGCTAAGATTAAAAGATCAAAAGATCTAATCAATGGTTGAGATGAGCTCAACAATAAAATACATGGATCAACCATAAAATATAACCATAAGTGGACAAAATCGCCCTAGGAGAGGGGATCCCACCAAATCATGATGACAAAATATAATAATAAGCTTATGGTGGGTCCAAGGGGTAATTTTAGCCACCCTTGGTCAATCCCCATAGCACAATAATAATAAAATAGTCATCACTATAACAAATCATGCCTCTATGGACAAATCGTAGGCCTCAAAAGACCTCAGAAATCATCAGAAAGTGCCATAAGTGATGGATGTGGGCCCCGATGAAGCTGAAACTGCTGGAGAAGGTGCGGAAGACATCCCACTCATCATCACTGATCATCCCATGCCAAAACTTTGCCTCAGTAGCCCAAATCGAATTCCTCTGTAGCCATTTCTACCAATCCAAAACTGCCTCGGGAAGCGTGTACCTGTCCCAAACTCCCTCCTGGAGTGCCTCAGCTATCAAGGTGAGGGCACCAGTGTGTCCGGAAGGGGGGTAATATGGTAAAAACACGTGGCTGGACCACCCCCTCCATCATCAGCGCCCTAGGTGAACCAAATAAAAATCATCTCTGCTCTGACAGGGTCTCCTACAGACCAAAACTGCACTAGGACAGCCTACTGAGGCTAAATCATCACTGTAACTGCTCGGAACTGAAAATAGACTGTCTCATTGGACTCAGAAGGTTCAAAACTATCCAAGATGTGTACTCATACACCATATAACTCTCTGCATGATCATATAATATATCCAATATACCGGAACAGGTGGAATAATAATAATCTGTAAATGATCAAATAATGCTGAAAACCATAGATCATCATCATAAACCTGTATCTGATGCATAGAACCATCATGTACATGTACATAGACCATATATCATCTACCTGTGTCATCATAAGGTCCAATAATCTCATGTCTTGTGATTGACCTTGGTCAAACTAGGTTTGACCAGGTCAATATTGACCAAATATAACTCAGACTACCATCAGAAGCTGCTGCAAAGTGTCAAAGGTTAATGCATGCTCTACAACTCATTCAAATAGCAATTATAACACAAAGTAATCATTACTGACGATCTAAATCCAAATATATATTGTCATTAATTATTTATATGACTCAGACTAGACTTTCAGGACCATACTCACTTCATAGTTGTGATCAATTTGCTAGTGAAGGGTGAAGGCTCAAATAAAATGGCTAGGCTAATGGGTGACTGACTGACTTAACATTGTGACACTTTGGATATGGGAAAGGGAATACACACCATAGTATATACTGAATGAGCAACAACACAGGGAATGGCGGTGTCTCACAAATGGATAAGTTGTTTAGAGAGTGCTTATTCAACTTAGGCATCATGTCTACATCAAGTTGATCCAGGTTCATTAGGATCATTCAATTTCATTTCATGGCCCTTTTGGCCTACATAACCCTTCGGATCTCAGGTGTGCTGATAAGCACAACTAGTTGCAGCTTGCATCCAGGGCATGTTTTTTTATACACACATAAGGTCAGTAAACTTTTAAGAATCATTGCTTTTTGGACCTTTCTTCTATACTCTTCGAGGAGTATTTTTTTAGCAGTTTATCGCTCTTGCCCTTTTTAGTTTCCATGGGCGAATTTAGAAGTTTCCATAAGTAGTACATGAGCTTTCAGTTTTAGCCAACAACATCTCAAGTTACTAGGGGGAGTTCGAGCCAATGCCAAACATCGGGACAACCGACCAGAATGATTTAGGCCTACAATCCAACTCACCAAAGGTAAGTTTTGTCACCAACTCAGAGCCGAGACACAATAAACAGGGAAGCTCATCCAATACAGAGGCTACAGTGGGGAGAAGATCCTCCATGCCACTAGTCAAGTAGTAAGTCAGGGTGATAAACTAAAAGGTAGGTAATGGATGGATGAAGACAATGAGTAATGGAGCCAACACTAGCAAGCCAAGGTATGTTGGAATGATCACCTCTATTCTCCCTATGGAGGGTAAAACCAATGAGTATGAGTAGTGAACTTCTAAGTCTGAGTAAGGACAGTAGAATATATATATAATAAGATCAACCAGGTCCACATATCTATATGATTGCCAGATCATGACACTAAGTGCTAAGACATGCCATAAGAATGAATATAAAAGCAATATAACCATGACACCATGATATACCAGCTGAGTCATATACCTGAATGCTCATCCTCTGAACCATCATCTGTCCTCTGAAACTGCTACTGTAACTCTGGGCACCACTGACTGCTCTGCATAAATGGTATAATGGCTACATCGGTCATCTCTCTGAGTGTCCTGAGACTCAGTCATGGCATGGGGAATACATATGCTGTCCAAAATCTGATGTGATCCATAGATAGATGCTCATCTCATCATCTCAATGTAAAGGAACTTGCTGAAGAGTGCTCTGGAATCTGAAAAATAATGTGTGGTAGCCCGGCTACTATATATGTGATAACAAATCCCTCTCTTAGATCTGATCACTCATCGATCCCTGACCAATGCAAGAGATATGACTCACTTTTGCAATTGTGGTGCCTATACTGTAAATTTCCTTAAAATCCAATCTTGAGTTAAAGTATGCCAGTTTATTTTTGAATTAAACCCAATGACTACTTTTAACCACAAATGGATTTCTTCACAATGCAGCGGAAAATAAAATACTGAGAGAAATATAACATCAATCACATCAATAGAGACACTAATATTTTTGGGTATAAACCCTCGGAAAAACCCAAGATGGGAAAACCGGTGCAGTAGTCTGAGAAGATATTCTATTATGAAGATATAGAACAATACAATCCAAAAAATCGATTTATCCAACCTGGAAAAATCGAACCACCGAGAATCACTGAGACAACCCCACAAACCAGTAAGACCTCCCTGCGCAGCTGTACGGCCCTTTGCGTCACTGTATGGAATCCGTACGACCCTGCATCAGCTGTACGAATGGATCCGTACGACCCTGCTCACACGTGCGAACACCTTTGCGGCTGCTGTACGACATTTGCAAATCTGTATGGCCTCCCTCTCTACGTATCCGTACGACCTCTCTCTCCTCTGCCAAATCGCCCTGTTAATCCTCCGGATGAAGGTTTCTCTGCCTTCTTCTCTGTAAATTTCTTTTGCAAACTTCTCTTTCTCACTCTCCTGCTGAAAGCTATGAGTAAGAAATCTCTCTATATGTCTGTGTGTCCTCTCCACCAAATCAATCTTCCTTTTAACTCAATGGCCAAGCGAAAACCCTAACTTCTTACTATGGAACAATGGATGAGATTCTCCGGTGAGATCAATGGCCAAGATTAGATTAGCCATCACTTAAATTATTTTCACTTGAACTTTATAGAAGTGACTCCAATAAGTCAATTAATAAATAGATCACTTAATGCACTTTTCCTAAGTCTAAACTTTGGAAAATACATTAATACATTTGGCTTCCTGTTTTATGTCTTCTAGCATGCAAGGACACATGCAATGATAGAAGACCTTCCTTGTTGCCACTTTCTAACATATACAACTCTCCATAGACTCTTTTATAACATCCACTTTATTCAAATACCATTGGACACCCAATACCATGGGACACCAAATACAATTGACTTTTTTACATAAAGTATTACAAAAGACTCTTTTACAAAGTCTGTCTAGAGAGTTACTCTTCCGGACGTCTTCTACATGCTAGACACCCCCATGTAGAAGTACCTGTCTGAGCTACAAAATCTAACCCTTCTCCTCCTTTATAGAGAGGGTGGATGAGGCTCGTCATCCAGTCTTTCGGAAAGTGCCCCATGAAAACCATTTGCTATAAAAATGCGTTAAGTGATGGCTAAGGCATCATAGGCCCCATTTGAAACGTTTCACTTGTAAACCCTCTATATCCTGCACAAACATTTTGATGCCTACCTGGTGGTTGAAGAGATGCCAAACTCTTTGGAAGGAAAGGATCTCATTTGAATACAAACACTTGGGTTGGTTGGTGTTTCATCATGGTTTGGCAGTGAAAACAAGGATCAATAAAGGAAACATCTCTGATCGTTTGTTTTTGATGTTGAAAAGATGAATCAGTGGGGCATCTCTTGTGGAGGTGTCCAAGTGCCACGACCTTTTGGGCATAGTTATAAGCAAGTTTTGACTACTTGTTCACAACCCTCCTAGTTTGGTGATGTGCCCTCTTAAGTGACTTGGATGATTGATGATTACTATAGACTCATAGAGAGATATGGCATACTATGCGACTCTTTGCTATTGTACTTTGGAAAAGAAAATTCCCACCTACAACTCGGAGTGCTGGGAGATTGAGAGCATTCAAATTGATCTTGCAATTCATGTCCAAGCTAGAGTTGATATGTTTTGGAAGGATGTAGATTCCTTGCCCCATGGGGCACAGGCTCATATATTAGCCTTCCTAGCTTTCATAGGAATAGGATCTTCATGTAACTCTTATGTCTATGTATTGCAACTCGTTCATGTTTGATGTTATATAAGTTGCTTTTATCAAAAACACAAAAAAATGGTTGATGAACTTTGGTCCAAGACTCCAAAGAGTGATTAATTGGATGGTAGAAGATTATTGTACATAAAAGTGTCAATGCCAATGCCATATTCTCCATCTTTAAATCTCATTGGACAAAGCTAATCCTGTACAGGGCTTATTTTTTGTTAAGTTGCATGCTCGTTTTCTTCTGAGTTCTAAATTTTCTTTAACTATTTTTTTCAATCATAAATTTGTCTGTGCCAAAATCATCATTATGGGTCCCCTTTTTGATAGGCTGCTGTTTTTTCTTTATGCTTCTACTCCTGCTTCCTTATCTAGCATTTATCTCTTGAGTTTATCCCAATGTACTCTTTATTTTTACTCCTTATTCTGCATCTAGGAGATGCCTTCAATGCTACTACATTGCCACTATGACAGTGCACTTTCTTGTCTCACTTATCTATTTTGGTTATTTGTGGACATTAATACAATTCTGTTCTTTCCTATCTATAGACATCGAACATATCTTTCTTGCACTCTTTCTTTGATGTATTATTTAATTCATGAATTTCTTTTATTTTATGGTTTCAGAGTAGCTTAGCGCACTACTACATCATTAGTACCTCTGATTGTACTTCTAGTCCCATCGACCTATATTTTTGGCCATTTATTGGACATTGATACAATTATCTTATCTTTTCCATCTTTTGAAATCTGCAAGGCCCTTAAAACTGTTTCTTGTGACAGCCACTTGGCTTGTGTTGTTAGGGTCCAAATGTAAGCACGAGTGCATTATATAAAGAATAGAGGTTTACTGATGCTATTCCTATTTTTTTAATTGTTGATTCACTATATTCTCAGTTCCTGAAGTTACCTATCAGTTGAAACTTGATATTTTGTTTTTAGAAATTTTAAATAACTCTTTCTTTGCATATATTTTAATTCACAAGCTTTTCTAGTTATGCTAGTTAAACATAATTATAATCAGATAGAGTAATATTCGACTTCCACTCTTTGAACTTTGAAGCATAGCTGCCAATTTGTTTCATTGGAGAATAATTAAGGATACTGCTTTTTTGTTTTTTCATTGATCTTTTTGTTTATTGGATTGATTTCTGGTAACTTTTTTCAGATCACGCAACACAAATGGTGCTGGCCATTTACTCAACCTGTTGATGTTGCGGGCTTGAGTTTACGTAACTACTATGATGTATTCTTCTCTTTGTGCCCACCTCACTCTTCCATTCATATGCACAAAAAGCAAGAACACTAACATGGCATTTGCAGTTAAGGATCAAGGCAAGATTCATTAAGATATTGCACATTACATTTAGTGTTCCACATAGTTAATATACACATGGGTTCATTTCCAGCTTTAAGTGGTTATGGCTTGAAGTTAGAAAATATCTACTATCGTTGCCCCTTTATGGTGAAGATTTATCTCTAAAAGGTGCTTGGTATAAATACAAATTCATTGTTATAGAGATGTTTACTTGCAAGCTATATGTGGCATATATGAGATTTTGTCCATCTTGGTGCATGTCTTTGTAATGAATGACAGTTCATTTACGGAAATATCCAATATAAGAGGGATAAAGAGTTGAAATCCAATTTCATTGTTATAGAGATGTTTACTTGCAAGCTATATGTGGCATGTGTGAGATTTTGTCCAGCTTGGTGCATGTCTTTGTAATGAATGATAGTTTATTTACAGGAATATCCAATATAAGAAGGACAAAGAGTTGAATTCCATATAGGATAAATAATAAATAATTGATAATGAACAAATGAGATTGATACAATGAGTCTTGTGATGGTGTACTTATATGCATTGACTAGTTACAAAGGTGAAGGGTTGTGTCCCTTAGTTATTAATGGTTATTATTACATAATATGTACTTTATGTTTATTACATTGCCTCCCCCTTTAATGATGCTTTGTCCTCTAAACATAAAAATCAAATGAGGCACTACGATCTTTGATGTACTGGATAGAATTTGTTGATGTTTCTCCAGTTTGCAGCATTGGGAAGACATTCTCCTAGGGCTATGCTAGTGGTGAATGGCCCTGGTAGGGGCAGTCGGTGATGTGGGGAGATTGGCCCCAGGGTGCTCTCACATTGCCTGCTCCAGGAGGGAGTGATCTATTCTATATTAGAGTGATAGGGGATTTCATTCCCTTGTGGAATATACAAAGTCTAATCTAATGTTGAATTTGACATGGGCTCTAAGAAGTGTCTGGGACTTCTTAGAGTGTGGTCAAATCAACATTAGAGCTCTATGTGAGAATAGATGTGCATGTGAGGAGATGAACATCAACAAGGACAACTTTTCTATGATGAAGAAATAACCAAGGAGTCAAGTCATCGAAAAAGACTCAGATAGCATTGAAGAAATCCCAGACAAAATAGAAGACAAGAAGACAAGTTGGCCTAGAAGAAAGAACAAATCTGCCCCAGTAAATAGGACAAATCTTCATGATGGTGATGTACTTGTAATATTGGATGGATTTCTTCTTAAGAAAAGTTGTTGGGTTTTCTCACAAGGTTGGGTTTTCAGGATAATTTTTTTGTGTCTACCATGCATGTCTATCTTTCAATGATTCTATTGTTTCCGCTGCATTTACAGTTGACATTTTTAGTGTGTAATTATTCAATGATAACAGTGGCATAAAGATATCATTAGGAAGTAATTATCAGATCTGAAAATTTGAATTTTCAACATGGTATCAGAGCCTTGTTGAAATCTGCAATTGCATAGTCTCAGATTTGAACTTTCTTTTGAAGGTTGTTGGGCATTTATTGGACAACGTTGGGGGCAAATTAGCTATAGAACAACTCGCCTTGCCCTAGCGCACCTACTGGTGCCCTCAGATTAACATTTGGTCAAGGTTGAATTTTCAAGGTTTCAAGCTTGTTGACATTCTTTAGGTCATTGGATCTTTCTGGTTGAACGTTGAATTTGAAGATGGTGTCCAGTCTCAGAGTGAAGATAGATTGGATGGTGCTACAAATTTCAGATCCTGGAAGACCAAGATACTTGTCATTTTGGATGAAAATGAGATTCAAAATTATGTAAAGAAAGATGTCTTAGAACCAGAAGATGCTAAGGAGAAAGCTAGGCACAAGAAGGATGAAGCAAAGGCTAAGAGGATCTTGATAGATTCCATAAAGGATCATTTGATTCCACACATTGCTGAGTTGAAAACTGCCAAATAAATGTTTGATGCCTTGGTGGGATTGCTCGAGAGTAAGAATACTAGCAGGATATTAGCCTTGAGGAATCAGCTTCATTTTATCATGGCGACCAAATCAGATTTAGTCGCCACTTATTTTATTAGAGTCTCCCAGTTGAGAGATCAACTTAAGGCCATTGGAGACACCATTGATGATGCAGAACTTGTTATAGTAACTCTTAATGGATTTCCTTCTTCATGGGATCCATTTGTTCAAAGCATTTGTGGACGAGCTGAGTTACCCAATTTTGATTGGCTATGGATTGATTGTGTCAAAGAGGAGGCTAGATTATTGTCCAAGAATAGCTTGCAAAGATATTAGAATGAAGAAAAATCAAGCTCTTGCCGCTCATGCAAGAAAAGGAAAAGGAAGAAGATTTTTTGGGAAGAAAAATACAGGTGGAGGATTAGCTCCAGTTCAAGAACAAAAGAAGGATCTTTCAAAGATTGTGTGCTTCAATTGTCATACATTTGATCACTATGCTTCTTAGTGTCCTCAGAAGAAAAGGAAGGAAAAGCAGCATGCATCAACAACCGATGTTGACGAGCATCGACCGCAAAAGAAGACAAAGGAATCTAAACTTGATGAGATTGCAGATGGACTTCGGAAAGAATATTTATTTGTCTTTGCCCTTATAGGCACTATTACAAACAATAGTGATACCTGGTTGGTAGACAGTGGTGCTTCTAGGCACATGACATGTTACCGAGATCCTCTTAGAGATTTGATAGAGAAAGACTTAGCATTACAGGTGGAACTTGGAGACAATGCCAAGTATGTAGTAAAAGGAGTTGGGACAACATCATTTCAGCTAGAGTTTGGAGATTCTCTACACATGAGAGATGTATTGTTTGTACCGAGATTGAGGAAGAAGTTGCTCTCCATCTCAGCATTGGAGGATAGAGGTTACAAAGTTGCATTTGTAGATGGTCAGGTTCTTGTATGGCCTAAGGGATCGAACATAGACTTAGCAGGAGTGATTGGTGTTCGAGAGGGAGCACTGTACAGATTGTTAGGACGTCCAGCTCAGGCATTGGCAGACATTATCAACTTATGTGATTTATGGCATCGAAGATTTGCTCACCTGCATTACAGGGCTTTGCCAACATTAAGGGGGATAGTTACAAGTATTCCAGAGCTCTAGGAAGAGCATGAGGGTGTTTGCAAGGGTTGTACACTTAGCAAGAATACCAAGTGGTATTTTTTGAGCAGTGATAGTATATCCAAAGGGATCTTGTATCTAGTGCATTTAGATGTATGTAGATCGATGACAATGCCATCTTTGGGTGGCTTATTGTACTATGTGACATTCATTGACGATTTCTCCCGGAAGACATGGATCTACTTCATGAAGGCCAAGGATGAGGTCTTCAGCAGGTTCCAGGAGTTCAGGGCTCAGGTAAAGAATTTGAGAGGAAAGAAGATCAAGGTTTTGAGGTCCAGATACTGGAGGAGAGTATACTTCCAATGACTTCAGTGATCTCTGCAAGGAGGCAGGGATTAAGAGGGAGTAGACAGTTCCTTACAACCCTCAACAGAATGGGGTTGTAGAAAGGAAGAACATGTCCATTGTGGGGGCTGTCAAGGCGATGATTCATGATCAAAATTTACCCATGTTCTTATGGGTAGAGGCATCCATCACAACAATTTATGTTCAAAACAAGAGTTTCTACCGAAGATTGGGAGACAAGACTCTTGAGGAGGCATTCACAAAAGTGAAGCCAAAGGTCATTCATTTGAGGATCATTGGTTTTCAAGTATACACCCACGTGCCCAAGGAGAAGAGAATGAAGTTAGAACCTTCTGGAAAGAAGGGTACTTTTGTGGGATACAACGAGACTTCAAACGCCTACAGGATCTGCATTCCAGGACAACGTCAGATTGAGGTTAGTTGTGATGTCACTTTTGATGAGGAGGTAACCTTCAGGAGGTCTAGAGAGTCTCATATGGAGATTGATAGTGAGGAGCAGGAGGCTCTTAAGGATGAGGGTATAGATCCCTCTAGTCCAGTTGTTCATTCTTCAGACTATCAGGAGGAGTCAATAGAGCCAGCAGAGCCAATGGACTCACCTAGAGATGTTGCAGAAACCAGGAAGAGGCCAGCATGGATTCGTGACACCTTGTAGGACGCAAAGGGGCATGCGGCTCCCAGTAGTACTTTCAGGGAGAACAAACGACCTCACAGGTTCTCAATTTATATGGCATTGATGAGTCACATCATTGATTTCGAACCTTCCAATTATGAAGAGGTACTAGACTGACAGGTTTGGAAGGATGCCATGATGGAGGAGTATCAATCCATTATGAAGAATGATGTGTGGGAGATAGTTCCTAGACCAGAGGGGAAGTCAGTGGTTATTTCCAAGTGGATCTATAAGATCAAGCATGCAGTAGATGGCAGCATCGAGAAGTACAAAGCGAGGTTTGTGGCGAGAGGATTCTCCCAAAACAGGGAGTGGACTATGATGAGACTTTTGCTCTAGTTGCCAGGTACACTTCCATCAGAACTATTATTTCTCTTGCTTCAGTTATGGGTTGGAGATTACATCAGATGGATGTAAAGAGTCAAGACTGCATTCCTCCATGGTGTGATTGAGGAAGAAGTGTACATAGAGCAACCTTAGGGCTTTGTGATACATGGGAAGGAGTCCCATGTTTGTAGATTAAAGAAGGCCTTGTACAGACTAAAGCAAGCACCCAGGGCATGGTATTCCAGGATTGATGGATACTTGATGAGCTTGGGCTTCACCAAGAGAGATGCGGATCCCAACCTTTACTACAAGGTTGTTGATGGTGATCCTTTGTTCTTGGTGTTGTATGTTGATGATTTGTTCCTTATTGGGGCAGAGGCTCATTGTCGAGTGCAAGAGGAAGTTGGCTTCGAAGTTCGAGATGGAGGATCTTGGCTTGATGCATTATTTCTTGGTATTGGAGGCGTGGCAGGGACCAGATGAGATCTTCCTCAGTTAAGGGAAGTACATAGTTGATATCTTGACGAGATTCAATATGATGGACTGCAAGTCCATGGATACACTTGTTATCACATATATAGTAACTGGGCTACCATATTTTATTTTTAGATTCCAGTCCCTTTTTCAGCCAGTTCCTTACATTGAGATGCTGAGATGAGCATCTATGATTGGAACACTACTATGAGTATGGACAGTATTATATTCATATGCCATGGCTGAGTCTCAGGAAACTCAGATTTGATGACTAATGTAGCCATTTAGCCATTTACAGAGCAGTGTGTATTGCCCAGAGTTGCAGCAGCAGGTTCTCAGTGGACAGATGATGGTTCAGATTGGTTATTCACATGTATATGACCCAGCAGGTATTATCTTGTGTTTTGGTTATTATTGCTTTTATACTCATTCTTGTGGCATGTCTTAGCATTTAGTATCATGATCTGGCAATCATATAGATATGTGGACCTGGTTGTATTGATTATACTCATTGGTTTTACCCTCCTTAAGGAGAATAGAGGTGATCATTTCCACCATCATTTGGCTTGCTAGTGTTGGTCTCATTATTCACTTTCTCCACCCATCCATTACCTTCCAGTTATTGATTGATTACCCCAACTTACTACTTGACTAGTGGCATGGAGGACCTTCCCCCGCTTTAGCCTCTTTGTTGGATGAGCTTCCCTTGTTATTTTGTGTCTCGACTTTGAGTTGCCTAAGTTGTGTTGGCTATTCCTGAAACAGATAGTGCTACCACCAATACAGTGTATATGGAAATGAAATGTATATCTTATGTGAAAGCCTATTCATGTAACACGTGTTTCTGAAGACACGTGAATGAAAGGCAAGCTTAATGAAATTGGCTTTGAAATGTTAAATGTGAATGTAAACCTATGGAATCGTGTTTCTGAACACACATAGATCATAAAGCCTAATAAATGTAAATCCAAGAATGTGTTTTTGAACACACACGGATCAAGGTTGTGGAAACTAAAAGGCCCAAAAAGCAATGGTTCGAATAAAGTTATATCTAAATGATTGCTGGCCTCACTTGTATTGATTTATTCCTCACTAGCTTGCGAGTTATCATGTGAGATGGAGTAAGTGACAGCTAATTCTAAGTGTCCCCTAGAGTCTCAAGTTACGGTTTGTCGGGCACCTAGTCATGGCGGCTCTAGAAAAGATCCTCACGGAGCTGTATCAGCTTGGATGTGAGTTGTAGGCATCTGTCAAGGTTGAATAGGCACCTTCTGAAACAACTTACCCATTTGTGAGACACTGCCATCCCCTGTGTTACTACTTGTCCAGCATATGCTAGAGTGTGTATCCCCTTTCCACTTCCAAAGTGTCACAATGTCAAGTCAGTAATCATCCTTTAGCCTAGCCTATTGATTTTTAGCCTTCACTAGCAAATTGATCAGAGCTATAAAGTGAGTATGGTCTTGAAAGTTTGGTCTGAGTCATAATAAATATTGAAAACACTTTATATTTGGTTTCTAGATCGCCAGAGAAATGATTACTATTTGTTATAATTGCTACTTGAATGATTTGCAGAGCATGTCTTAACCTCTAACACTTGCAACAACTTATTTTTAGTTTGGGTCATATTATTGGTCATGTTGACTTGGTCAAACCCAGTTTGACCAAAGTCAACTACAGGACATGAGGTGGATAGATCTCCGATGATGCAGATTGATGATATGTGGTCTATTATAGGTCACTAGATCGTTCCATGCATTGGTTACAGGTTTATGATGATGAGTTGTGATTTTCAGCATTTTTGATCATTTACAGATTATTATTATTTTGTCTGTCTGGATATATTGGAGATTTTATATGATCATGCAGAGATCCATAAGGTGTATGAGTACACACCTCTAGTGGATTTGGGCTCTCTGAGTCCATTGAGACAGTCAGTTTTCAGTTTCGGGTAGTTTCAGTTGATATTTATGTCAGTTTATCACCCCAGTCCAGATTTGCCATTAAAAATGGCCTGTTAGAGCAGTGTTATGATGAGACTGGTTTACCTATGGCGCTACAGAGGGGATAGAGAGTGTAGCCACTTGTTTTTACTACATTGCTATGTTCTCGGACACATTGATGCAGTCAGATTTGGTCCCAGGTGACCAGGCAGAGAGTTACAGGCATTTTGATGATTTTCAGGTGGTTTATAGAGGCATAAAAGATGGTTAAAATGGCTACTGAAGGATTCGATTTGGGCTACTGAGGCAAGGAAATGTCATGGGATGAGTTTTGGTGATGAGTGTGATGTCTTCCACCCCTTCCACAGCAGTTTCAACATTCAGTGGGGCCCACACCCACCTCTCCGACACATTTTGAGGTTTTCTGGAGCCTTTGGAGGCTCACAACTTTCCCAGAGGAGCACAATTTGGTGCTTGTGTTGGTCATTTGATGATATTGTGCCATGGGGACACACTAGGGGTGTTAGACATTACCCCCTAGACCCACCATGAGCTTTATTCATGTTTATTTTATCACTTTGAGTGGGACCCCCTCTCCTAGGGCGATTTTGTCCATGTATTGTTATATTTTTGAGTTGATCCATGTACTATATTGTTGAGCTCATCTCAACCGTAGATTAGAACATTTTGATCTTTTTAATCTTAGCCATCCATTCAAAACGTGGTTAGGGTTTTGGTATCTCTCCATCCTATTTAAAGGAGAGAGCTTCTCATTGTAAAGGGACTTTTGGCTCTTGGCTTCTGGAATAAAATATTTTCTCACAGATACTTGTCATATGGTTGTGGATGCGATTGATGTTGATTGAAACTGTTCTTCCTTTGCACTGAGAGTATTGTAGAAGATCCTTTGCATATTTGTTTCCACATTTTTATCTACAGGTGAAGAAGTCGATTTGGTGAGGAAGGCACATTGGTTGGGGAAGACCCTCCCTGCTATCTTCTCTTCTCTTCGTCGGTTATAGGGAGTATTATTGTCACAGTACCTCTTACTCTTTGTTTCCATGTTCATTGCTTGTATTTCTTCCATTCTTGCATTAGACTGATTAATCTTGTTGTCCTTGGTTTATCGGGAAGAGGAAGGCGCATTGGTGGAGCTGGGCAATTTGCACAAGCAAGGAAACACTCCAATCTTTCATTTGATCTCTGCGGGAACAATCCTCGATATCATAGCAAACACATCCATGAATCAGGTACGCTTGTGAGGTAAGTTATTTATTTCTCTATCCTACCCATCTGTCAATTTCAATTAAAACCCTAAGTAAAATCCTTCAAAAAATTCTACAGCTCAAAAGACTTGGTTAACAACATAACCATTTCTGGGTTTTTGGCATCTAGTGATTATTGAAGTGGGTTCTTCAAAACGTCATCATTGGAGGACTCCATAGGCCCAATCCCCAAGGCACTGGCTTCCTCAAACCCTTACGACTTTCCTGGCTTGCTTGATTTACCTGTCTTTTGATCCTGTTTGCTGAGCTTGTTGGTTTGAACACTGTTAGATCTGTCTCACAAGTTGTGCTAGAAAGCCCCTAACCTCAGATCCAGTCTTTGGGACACTTTCCCTATTTTAAGGGTCACGTATCCCAAGGCAGCTGAATTTGACCATTTCTAACTAGCACCTGAATCCTGGAATCATACATAATTATAAAGTCACTGTGTGTTATTACTCTCTATCATTTCACATCTTTCCTAAGCCTCCACAGTGGTCTCAATTCCTTAATTCTAGGGTTCCATACCTATCACCCTACGTACTTCCTTTGATTGATCTGATTTGGTGATTGGGTTGATCTCTCCCGTCGGGAGTAGATCTGGGTCTCCCCCTTGCTACCTTGGCTTTGGTAGCAGAAGTGAAGAGTGCCTTGGTTGGCGTGACAACCATCCATTTGGGAACTAGGGCTCTCTTGGTTCACCACTTTAGCTTCCTATCCCCTTTACCATCCTTCTGGATCCATCTATAGGGGCAACTACAAGATTGGTGATAACAACACCCGTGGTGACAAATCTGAAGAAGTTGAGTGATTCTGCTTCAAATTTAGATTTGGTGGATCCCACTATGTACAGGCATTTGATTGGATCCTTAATGTACCTGGTTAACACCAAGCCAGATATTTGCTTTACAGTGAGCACGTTGAGCCAGTTTATTGTTGAGGCGAGGCATGTACATTGGGTTGCAACAAAGCATGTGTTGAGGTACTTACATGGTACAGTTAGATATGGTTTGAGATATGTCTCAGGTGATGAAGTGATGCTGTAGGGATATACTGATTTTGACTGGGCAGGAAATGCAGTGGACAGAAAGAGCACCTTGGGGTGCTGCTTCAGCTTGGGATCAACTATGATATCTTGGTTTAGTAGGAAGCAGACTTCTGTAGCACTCAATATAGCAGAAGCGGAGTATATCGCAGCTAGTGTCGCAAGTCACGAAGCAGTGTGGCTTCGTAAGATTCTTGCAGGACTATTTGATTAGGAGCTAGAGACGACCCTGATACATTGTGAAAATCAAAGTTGTGTCAAGCTTTTGGAAAATCCAGTATTTTGTGACAGGTCGAAGCACATTGAGATCAAATATCACTTCATCCGAGACATGCTGCAGAAGGGAGCAATAAAGCTCCAGTACATATTCACAGATGAGTAGATTGTCGACATTCTCACCAAGCCTCTGTCTAAGGCGAAGTTTGTATACTTCAGAGACAAGCTTGGCGTGATGCAGAATGTCTCCCTCGATGAGAGAGGGAGTGTTGGTGTTTCTCCAATTTGTAGCATCAGGCAGACATTCTCGCAGATTGGTCATGCTGATTTGACCAAGGGGAATGATACATTCACTCACGGGGCCATGCTGATTTGGCTAGTGGTGAATGGCCGAAGCACAATCTTTCTCATATTAGCCATGCTGATTTGGTTAGGAGTGAAAAGGATTGAGATGCTCTCACATTGCCTGCTCCAGGAAGGATTGATCTATTTTATATAGAGCAGGTTTGACTTGTTTACAAGTCTAGTCAAATGTTAAATTGTCATGGTGGCTCAAGAGACCTCTTGTGATGAGGGGCTTCTTGGTGGGTCTACTCAATATTAGAGCTCTATATTAAAGTAGGCGTGTATGTGAGGAGATGATCATCAACAAGGCTCATGAACAACTTTTCTAGTAAAGAAGAAATGCCAAGAAGACAAGTCGAAGCCCATTGAACCATTGAAGAAGCCCCAGGAAATATTGAAGACAAAAAGTACAGGTCGGCCCTAAAGGTGACTTTAAGTGTATAAATAAGTGCTTAAACATTTCATTTTTTCCTCATCTCATCTCATCTCTTATAGTGCGCAAATTCAAGGAGGTCTAGCAAAGGTACTTAGAGAATCTTTTTGAAGGTTCTTATCGTATCTAAGGGTTCACTATCTTGGTCTAGGGTTTCTTCATGAAGGGCATACTCTTTATGTGCTAGAGTTTTTCTTCATGATGGTGATCTACTTGTAACATTGAGCTAATTTCTTCTTAAGAAAAGTTGTTGGGTTTTCTCCCAAGGTTGTGTTTCCCAGGATAAAAATTATTGTGCCTACTGTGTATGGCTATCTTTCTATGATTCTATTGTTTCCGTTGCATTTACAGTTGATATTTTCAGTGTGTAATTATTCAATGATAACAGTGGCATAGAGTTATCATTAGGAAGTAATTATCAGATCTGAAAATTTGAATTTTCAACAATATATATATATATATATATATATATAGAGAGAGAGAGAGAGAGAGAGAGAGAGAGAACTTTACTAATGTCCAACAAATGACTACAAAAGTAGTACTTTTAGCCCCATTAAACTACTTTTGTGGTCATTTGTTGGACCTTAGTAAAGATGTCTTATCTTATCCTCTCTTCCTCTCTCTATACAGATACACACACACACACGTCTCCCACACTATCTTATGTGCTGATTTGTTTGTCAGTCCCATTGAACACTAAATAAAAGTTTCAATATCTCAATGTTCCAACAAATTTTCTATATGTGGGGATGTGGGAGCAAGGAAACACATCCGAGAGACTTGTGGAAGCACCCCCCAAATTCTAGGGAATGTCATAGGGGATGTTGGGGCCTTTAACATAGGGGACCCCCTCGAAATACTAAGAAATATAAATTGAAATATATAAAAATTGAAGCATAATTCAATGAAATCTTATACATAACAATGTGCCAATAACATTCATCATTACATGTAACCAAAGATTTTAGAATCGAAACCAATTGAGGTTCGATCAGTATGGAACTAGAACTCATTGGTGATTCGGTCTACTGAAAAATATGTAAAATTGGCAAACCATTAAACACCAAACATGTAAAGTTTGCTCATGTATATAGCATGTAAGTACTAAGCGTGAATATAGACAATTGGTACCGAGTGCAAATCACATTACATAAATACATAGACACCGAGGCTCTAAATGGTCTCTAGAGTCCAAAAAACATGATGCTACAACAAATAATTACATATAATCAAAATCGTTGCTTATATTGGGATCCTCATCATCAATATCATCCTTTGCCTCCTCATCTAACCTTTGTCTCTACTTCAGTCCTCCAGGGACATCAGTCAACACCTTCCAATTTTGATGAAGTTGCCTAATCCAAGTGTTAAAATATGGTAGAAAAAGATTAAAATGTCTAATCAATGATTTTTGCTCGAGTGAAGGGTACATATTTTGCCAAAATCATGATAGGGCAGTTCAACAATAAAAAACACCAATATAGGGGTACATAGAGGCATCGATGGTCTTGATTAAATGCCAATTCGACACCTTCATGCAAAATAGAGTACAATGGACACATTGCAATCATACCAAACCCAAAATTCCAAAAACTATTAAGTTTATGAATTTTGAATGGGATATGGAATTCTACTTTCCCCATGAAGTCTGATGAGGTTGGAAACATAGAACTACTCTCAAACATCCTGGAACAATAAATGGAAATGTTAAAATTTGAAGTAAAATGATAGAAAAAGAAAGATAAAGGAGAATATCAATTTTTAGTAGTAATTGCTAGCAATGGGAAGTTCAAAACAATAGACTTTGGTAAAATGGGAACGTGGGAATTGTTATCACACAACTTGTAGTTGTCCCTAGTGATATCCCATCCGGGATGGTAGAGGAGATGGACAACTAAAGGGGTGACCCAAGAGATGCCACGGTTCCCAATGCAAGCTGGGAGTCACGTCAACCGAGGCACTCTTCACTTTAGATCAAGATGAATCAAGACCTAGGGGGAGACCCTATAACCAATCAAAGATGATTGGACCCAAACAAAGGTTCCTAGGGATATGTAAAAGACAAGTTACGGAAACCAATGCAAGGTTAGGTGGACCTAGAAGTTTAAATGTGGTTGAAAGAGGCTTAGGGAAGGACTTATGTTTCAACCAATGAGTGATTTAGGCCATATGATAAGATAAGATGACAAGATCTAGTACCATTAAATACACAAGTGGGACCCACTTCCTTGGGATATGGAAATGGCTCAAATGGGACCCACAAGGTGGAATTAAGGGGTGCAAATGGTACCAAGGGGTATGTAAGAGATAGATCTAGGGATCTAAGATAAAATTAGGGATACCCACATATGGGATCTAGGACTTGACACAACTCCCAATTACCCTAGGTGGACTAGTGCCTTGATAGATGGGTTAAGGGAGTGTGAATTACCCTAGGTGGACTAGTGCCTTGATAGATGGGTTAATGGAGTCAAAAGAGATGTCAAATTGCAGATCGGGACACCTAGGATGCAAATCAAGTGGGCTATTCAAGATGTGATGGTTGGATCTTACTAGATCTAACGTTTCATGATGTGACCCAAGTGGACAATAATCCCTTAAAACAAGGAATGCTACCCCCAAGGCAGATCTTCACAAAATGAAACACTAGATGTAGGTTGCAAGGTATGCTCTTTCCAAATCCAATGGAATCTCAACTACCCAAGTTCTAGAAGTGGGCAAACTAAATCACCCAAGGAGTGCGACTTTGCCCAAGGAGGGTTAAAAGCATGGTAAAGTGGGTCAAATCAAGTCCAATGGCTACCACACTGTAGATCCAAGTAGTTTAGGCAAGTATTAGTGTGGATCTTGAAAATCATGGGCATCCAATGGCTAGATCTCTATAGATCCGAGATTGAAAATGCATCACCAAATTGACCCAAGTGGGGCACAACCCTCAAAATGAGGAATGGGGCCCACAAGTTAAAGATCAACAAAGTGAAGCACTAGGGGTAGGTTATCAAGTGTGAGGATCATGAATCAAGTGGGATCTCACCTACCCATGTCTTGGAACCAACCAAACTAGTTTCTCCCAAGTGGTGCGATTTTGTTCAAGGAGGGCGAAGTACCTTGGAAAGTGTGTCAAATGGAACCCAATCACCACCAAACTATAGATCCGAATTGCCGTGGATACTATAGAGGTGGGTTTTCAATATCTTTCCAAAAGCTAAGCTAGATCCAAGTAGATCTAAGAAAAACAAAAATGAGGGTTTTAACTTTTAAGGGTTTGTGACCAATGAAGAAGAATGGATGGATATAGACACATACCTTGTAGATATTAACTCAATTGCTTATGGCCACCTTGCAAATTGATAGCATTCTCCTATGTGTATATTCAAGAGTGAGATCCAAGAGCTCCAAGCCAAAACGTCCTCCTCCAAGATTGCCAAATCGTCCTCCTCCTACAAGACAAGATCAAGTGAAACAAGCCAAGTAAGATGATTATGAAAATGATGGAAAGATGTAATAGAAAGCATCAACTATGTCACAAAGATACAATAATGATACTCCCTTTCACCAAGATCACCCCAAGAGAGAATATGTGGATCCCTCCAACAATAACCCTCAAGAAATTGCCCTCCTCTCCACCAATTCGACTTTCCTGCAAGAAAACAAGATGTAGCTCCAAGATCCACAACGATACATAGAAGAGATATTGTATACTCAAGATGCAAGAGAATCCACAAGACAAGAGAAATATGCTCCACAAAGAAGTGTTCTATTCCAATATTCCAGAGCTCCAAAGGTGAGCTATACAATAGGGGGTCTCCTCCTTATATAGGATAATAAAGACCAAAACCATATACCACTTTACAATACAATATGAAAATGAGTGGTTGAGATTAAAAGATCTCAATACATAATCAATGGCTAAGATGAACCATAATAACATAACACATGGATCACTCAAAAAGGTGATGACGTTGTAGCTAAAGATACTCAAGGAGGGTGACGTCATCCACTAGAGGGGGTAAAAGTACAAAAGCCCACCTCATATGACTAGGACATGACACATGGAGCTCATGGTGGGGCTAGGAGGCATCAATCCTTACTAGCTCATCCCCATGGCACAATAAAATAATATAATATTTCCAAAATAAATATAAATGATCAAATCTGTTCTCAAAATCTATGACAGACAAGCAGTAAAAGGCCTCCTATGGCCTCTGTGGACCCACCCAAATGATGAAAACTGGCTGGAAGATAGGGGGTTCACCCTGGAAGACCTCTGTGAAAACCAAGTGCCAAAACCTTGCCTCAATTACCCAAATTGAATTCCTCAGTGAACCTTTTATCCCATTTCTGGACTGCCTCGGTAACTGTGAAAGTGCTGAAACTGCCTCCTAGGGCACTTGCGTTATCAAACTGAGCCCACCAGGCTCTCCAGAAGGGGGGATAAATGGTAATAACAAGTGGCTGGACCACCCCCTTCTCATGCAACGCCCTAGGTGAACTGGCCTCTCATGGCCCCTGCTGCTCAGGCTGGTAAATCAACCCCAAATCTAGTCAATAAGTGTAAAACTGCATCTATCACTGTCAGAAGTGCCCGGAACTGAAAGATAAGTGTCTCATTGGATCCAGAAGACCCAAATCTACTAAGAATGTGTACTCATACACCATGGGTTGCCCTGATGGGCTAATTGTAGGGTCCACCATACATGGACAGTGCATAATCTGATGATATGAAGTAATAATAAAACCTGTTGAATTGCATCAATCATCATCTGAATTATTTGTCCATCATATAGTATCATCAATAGGAGTATGTGGGTCCATACATCATCATCAATAATCCTTCATGGCCCACATCATCACGGATCCCAAGAAATGACCATAGTCAAACTAGGTTTGACTAGGTCAATATATAACCAAGGATAAATCATATCAATAGACTAAGATATGTTCCTCTAATCATACTCACAGCTTAACTTAAAGCATAACATCATTTAGTGGCATTAATCATATTTGTTCATTCTGTTGTTATTTATATTTACTTGCACAATAGCTTAAATGACAAACTCACTCATCGGACATGGTCTAACTGCTAGCTAAGGATGAAGGCTAGGAACAAGGTTGGGAAAAGGGGGTGACTTGTCTAAACTCAACTAAAAGACACTTTGGATTGGGAGAAGGGGGGAGCTACAAACTCTGTGTTGGACAAAATAAACACGGGGGATGGCTGTGCCTCACAAATGGGTAAGTTGTTTAGAGAGTGCTTATTCAACTTAGGCATCATGTCTACATCAAGCTGATCCAAGTTCATTAGGATCATTCAATTTCATTTCATGGCCTTTTTGGCCTATATAACCTGTTATCACATATATAGTAGCCGGGCTACCATACATTATTTTTCTCATTCCAGTACACTATTCAGCCAGTTCCCTTGCATTTGAGATGCTGAGATGAGCATCTATATTGGATCACTATCAGATTGTGGACAGCAGCTATATTCCCCATGCCATGACTGAGTTTCAGGACACTCAGAGAGATGCCCGATATAGCCATTATACCATTGGTACAGATCAGACAGTAGTGCCCAGAGTTACAGCAGCAGTTCCAGAGGACAGATGATGGTACAGGTTGATGTGCATTCAGGTATATGACTCAGCAGGTATATTATTGTGTTATGGTTAGATTGCTTTTATACTTATTCTTATAGCATGTTTTAGCACTTAGTGTCATGATCTGGCGATCATATAGATACATGGACCTGGTTGACCTATTATTTATATTATATTGTCCCTACTCAGACTTAGAAGTTCACTATCCATACTCATTGGTACATACCCTCCTTAGGGAGAATAGAGGTGATCATTACACCATACTATGGCTTGCTAGTGGTGGCTCCATCATTTCATTGTCTTCATCCATCCGTGGCCTACCTTTTAGATTATTACCCTGATTTGCTACTTGACTAGTGACATGGAGGACCTTTCCCCACTATAGCCTCTGTATTGGATGAGCTTCCCTGTTTATTGTGTCTCGGCTCTGAGTTGGTGACAAAACTTACCTATGGTGAGTTGGAGTTCCTTGAGAATTCCCCCTAGTCACTAAAGTTGTGTTGGCTAAACCTGAAACTTTTAGTGCTGCCATCAATACAAAATCTGGAAAAATCAAATGCTATATCTTGTATATGAAAGAAATGCCAAATGAAAATGGCCATGAAAAATAAAATGTTATATCTTTTGGAAAAATAAATACCTAGGTAAACAAGTTGTCCATGACACACCTAGAAGTGCTCAGGTAAACAAGTGCCTTAAAAACACACCTGCAGCAGAAAGCCTAAAAATAAATGTAAATCTATGCAATGTGTTTGTAAACACACATAGATCAAGGCTATGGAAACCTCAGGCCCAAAAAGCAATGGAACTTAAATGTTGTATCTAAATAATTGCTGGCCTTGTTTGTATTATGGATTGTGCGCATCTGTGAAGGTGAATAAACCCTCTTTAAACAACTCATCCATTTGTGAGACACCGCCATTCCATGTGTTATTGCTCATTCAGTATATACTATGGTGTGTATTCCCTTTCCCTTGCCGAAGTGTCACAAAGTCAAGTCAGTCAAGTCATCCCTTAGCCTAGCCAGTTATTTCAGCCTTCACCCTTCACTAGCAAATTGATCACAACTATGAAGTGAGTATGGTCCTGAAAGTCTAGTCTGAGTAATAATAATAATTAACGACACTATATATTTGGATTTAGATCGCCAGTCATGATTACTCTGTGTTCTAGTAGCTATTTGAATAAGTTGTAAAGCATATATTAACCTTGACACCTTGCAGCAGCTATGGATGATAGTCTGAGTTGTATTTGGTCTTGGTTAGACCTAGTTTGACCATGGAGGACCATGAGACATGAGATGTTGGACCTTATGATGATATGGATAGATGATATATGGTCTATGTACACATATAGGATGATTCTATGCAGCAGCTACAGGGTTATGATGATGATTCTTGGGATACAGCAGTGTTTGGTCATTTACAGATCATTATTATTGGCCTTGTTCCGGTACATTGGATATTTATTTTGATCATGCAGAGATTCATATGGTGTATGAGTACACATCTTGGATGGATTTGGACCTTTCGAGTCCAATGGGACAGTTTGTTTTCAGTTCCGGGCACTTACAGTGATGATTTAGCCTCAGTAGGCTGTCCTAGTGCAGTTTTGGTCTGTTGGAGGCCTTGTCGGAGCAGAGATGACTTTTATCCGGTTGACCTAGGGCGCTGATGATGGAGGGGGTGGTCCAGCCACTTGTTTTTACCATATTACCCCCCTCCCGGACACATTGGTGCCCTCACCTTGACAGCGCCATCACTCCAGGAGGCTGTTTGGGCAGTTTCACGCTTCCCGAGGCAGTTCAGGATTGGTAGAAATGGCTATTGAGGAAATCGATTTGGGCTACTGAGGCAAAGTTATGGCATGGGATGATCAGTGATGATAGATCGGGACCTTCCACACCTCCTCCTGCAGTTTCAGCTTCATCGGGGCCCGCATCCATTACTTATGGCACTTTCTGTGGATTTTTGAGGTCTTTTGAGGACCACGACTTCACCTTGGAGGCACGATTTGGTACTTTCATGATTATTTATTGGTTATTGTGCCATGGGGATTGACCAAGGAGGGATAAAATTACCCCTTGGACCCACCATGAGCCTCTTATGATATTTTGTCATCATGATTTGGTGGGACTCCCCTCTCCTAGGGCGACTTTGTCCACTTATGTTATATTTTATGTGTGATCCATGTATTATATTGTTGAGCTCATCTCAACCATTGATTAGACATTTGTATCTTTTAATCTTAGCCACTCATTCAAAAAGTGGTTAGGGTTTTGGTGCCTCTCCTTCCTATTTAAAGGAGAGAGCCTCTCATTGTAAAGGGTCTTTGGCTCTTGGATTATTGGTATAGAAAAATATTCTTGTGGAAATTCTTGTGGTCTCCTTTGCATCTGGTGTTCTTAGATGGTGATTGGAAAGTCTATTGCAACCTAGCATTTGGAAATTGTGGTAAGATCTATCTTTTGTTTGGAAATCATTGTTTGTCTACAGGAGGGCGACTTCAACAAGGGCGATTTTGCAAGGCTTCTTCAAATCGACTTTCTTGGCATTCGCTTGTATCAGGGGGTTATCATTAGTATCATTGTGATCTATGCTATCTTTCTGTTACTTCTTTTGTGGCATTAGTCTTATCTCTTGATGCATCAAATCTGATATTGTTGACGTTTGTTGTGCAGGAGAGAGGGCGCATTGGCTTCTTGGACTAAATCGATTTGCATAGAGACTACCTCAAAGCTTCCAAATTGATCGGGATTGCATAGATCATCATCATCAAGGCATCTACAAGGTTATCCAGGTAAGATCCACAGGTTTGTTTCTCTTTCCTTTATCCAATCCATTGACATAATTCATAAATTGTTAAAACCCTAAATAATTCAAAACCCCCTTTTTACATTTTGTCAGATCTACTTAGATCTAGTGGGTTGTTGGGCATGATATTGAAAACCCACCTCTATAGCATCCACGGCATCCCGGATCTATAGTTTGGTGTGGATTGGCTTCCGTTTGACCCTTCTCCCAAGCCAACTTAGCTTCTCCCAAGGAAGGCGCACTTCACCATTTGAGCAAGTTGACCTAGATCTGGTTGATGGGTGTTTGAGATTTGACTTGATTTGACATCTACACATCAATTAACATACACCCAGGTTGTCCCTTTCTTGAAATTCACCTTGTGGGTCCCATTCCACATTTTAAGGGATTTTATCCCCATTTTGGACCACTTGGAACACTTAAACTCAGATCTACAAAGATCTAACCGGTGGATTGCCACGAAATTATAGATCCATACCCCTACTTGACTGATCTACCCGGATCTAAAGTTTGGATGCCATCCGACATGATTTGACCCACCTAAACCCAAATTGAAGCCTCCTTAGGGAAAGTCGCACCACCTTGGAGAAGTGAGTTCACTCACTTCGAGGAACTGGGTACTTGAGATTTTTGCAGATCCGGAATCAGAATAATTCAAAACCTAGGTCTAGACTGTCACTTTGTCAAATCTTGCCTTGGGGACTGCATTCCTTGTTTTAAGGGATTGTGGTCTACTTGGGTCAAACCTAGATCTAGACACATTTAACCATCAAGGCCTATACTGTCCACTTATCTCATGTTGTAGGAGTCCTAAACCATAAAGTCAACCCTACTTTGACTCCACTTCCCAATTCCCAAGGCACTGGTTTATCTCCAAGACAACCCACTCTCCTAGATTGTGGGATTGACTTGTGGTTTGACTTTTGCATGGTGAACTATACCTTTGAAGACATCATGGACCATGGTCAAGATTGTCTCATGTACTAGTTAGCCCCAATCTGACCCCTAAACAACCCTGCATTGGACACGGTTCCCAAGGCAGTGGATCTTTTGACATTGACCTAGTACACTAGCCCTAGATCTCACTTCAAACATTATAAGTCACTCTCACATCAACTATGAACCAAAGCTATACCTATTGAACCCCTCACTTGGCTTGTGACTTCATCCTTAGGTCTAGGATAAACCATACACCTAACTTCAACTAGAAATACCCTGATTTAGTGTCTTGGTTTTGATCTCTCCTGTCGGGAGTAGATCGGGTCTCCCCCTTTGTTGTCTGGGCTAGATAACATAAAGTGAAGGTTGCCTCGACTGGCGTGACAACCATACATATTGGAGGTCGAGGTGATCGTGGTTGCACCTTTTTGAGTTGCCCTTCCCTATTGCCATCCATGACTGGATCTATCCATAGGGGTAACTACATCTTAGGTGATAACATAACCCTTCGGATCTCAGGTGTGCTGATAAGCACAACTAATCGCAGCTTGCATCCAGGGCATGTTTATACATATATAAGGTCAACAATTGTTTAAATATAGAATTTAAGAACCATTGCTTTTTGGACCTTTCTTATACTCTTCGAGGAGTATTTTTTAGCAGTTCATCGCTCTTGCCCGTTTTAGTTTCTATGGGCAAATTTATATAAGTTTCCATAAGTAGTACATGAGCTTTCAGTTTTAGCCAACAACATCTCAAGTGACTAGGGGGAGTTCGAGCCAGTGCCAAACATCGGGACAACCGACCAGAATGATTTAAGCCTACAATCCAACTCACCAAAGGCAAGTTTTGTCACCAACTCAGAGCCGAGACACTAAACATACAGGGATGCGGTCCAAACACATAGGTAGTAAAAAGGGAAGTCCTCAATATCAGAAAGCCAAGTAAGACATGTCAAGGGTTAAGGCTAAATAAGGAAAGTCATGGATGGATGGAGTTAAGTGATGGTGAAGCCTAAGCTAGCAGACAAATGGTGTCAAGGAAGACCATATCTATGCAAGGTAGTGAACCAGTGAGTTTTGTCAAGCAACCTAAATGTGCAAGTAAAATGTTCATTTTATAATTCATCATTAAGATAGTTCATTTCAAGTTTTATAACATTTGCCACATCATGAATGATATACCAAGCTAAAGCTATGAACATGACTAAAACAACAAGATAATAATCCATTGTCAATGATCAAACATCCATAGGTCATATAACATCATCATAAGAATAATCATCATAAACCATCTGAAACACTGCTGCAATACATCTCTGGGCACTGAACTGAAACTGTATGGGATAAAGGGTCACATCGGTCATCAAATCTGAACTCTCAAGGCTTAGCCTTGACACAAGGTATAACATAAGTCTGAATAATATACTGCGCTGATCATGAGTGATCTCAGAATAATAAACTCATCATAGCCAAGCTCTGAATAATCGAAGCTCTGGAATGTGCAGATATCTGCTAAGCAAGAATAGTAGCCTTGCTACTATGGTGTGATAACAGGAATGTCTCGTTTTTTGATGGAGACATTCCCTATTGCATTTACTTGCATCTCCCCCAAAAGGGAATGTGGGGAAATGTCCCACTTGGAGTAACCATGTCTTGGGAGCGTGTCTTCTACACTCAGGAACACATCGCTTTGTAACATTGCAATTTCAACATTATTCTCTTGATTGCCTCTTGTTACCTCCCGAATTTGCACTTCAAATGTGTAAAAGCCCCAAGCACAAAATGCAAACCCAAGGGTACCTTAGAGGGGCTACCCATTGTCACCTTAGTAATTCCCTCTCCATCTTTAGGTGGGATTTTCTCCAACACAAGGGGGGTATTTCTAAGATAGGATTGCTAAGACTATAGCAAGGAGGCTCAAGGTGATGTGAAGAGACAATTTAGCAAAACATGGTCTTTTGTAGTATACAAAATAGACTCATGGAAGATAAGGGACTAGTGCCTATCCAATATAGGGCAAATGGAGTCGAGGGGCTACACCAAGAGAGCAATTTGTAAATGGTTAATACATGAGCTATGCCACAATATGTCTTAATGCGTTATTAAACAATGAAGAAATAACTTGGAGGGGCCCTAAAGGTGCCACACTTAAACAATGCTATGATGGTGTGTCTTATAATGAAGTGTTTTTAACCCAATGGCAACTCTTAAAAAGATGATATATGTAATATAACACATTCAACAATAAGACACCAAAGCGAGAAAAGAAGGAGAATTCCTCACATAAACCCCTTACAAGATGGTAGATAGACCCTTGAAACTTGGCCTCTCAAGCATGTTCTTTACAAGTGCTCTCTAGCATACATCAACAACAATTAAAGATGACAGACATTAGCTTAACATCAAAAGAAATAACCCCAAGAATTTCCACAAGCCTTCCATTAGATATTCAATGAAGCTCCAAGAGGAGAGATCCTCACAAATCAACCATGAAAATGATTGAGGAAGGGATACTCTTTATATAGAGAGTGTTTCTCAACTTCCTTTATAATAAAAGAATTATTTTTTGTCCTAGATCAATAATTTGCTCAACAGAATCTCCAATAATAGCCTAAAGTGGTTTAGATCCACTTTTCTCTCCAAGCAAAACCTTAAAATAATGCTAGATCATAACCAACTCATGTTGTGAAGTCAACAATGAATAAAATAATATGGTAGTTATGCAAAGTGTCTTCTCCAAGGTGGATGTCTCCTGTTTCAAGGGGTTGAAAGAGATACCTCCTTAAGAGGGGATGCGCGGATCTCCAATTGAAATGTCCCCTAAAATATGGTTTGAACCAAGTCAAAAGATTCTCCAAGGCCACACATGTGGATCCTCCATGAAAATTGTCGCACCAAACATACATAAATAGTTTGTGGACTTCCATTAGTGAGATGCCCCACCACTAAAGAATGCGTAAATGTGTAAGGAACCTCCAAGAGAGTGGACACCCTCCTTGCTTGATTTCTTTAAGTGACATATCCTCAAAAAATGTGCAGTAAATCCTTTATCTATGGGTTGGCTCACTAAAGAATCGGATAAGTGATGTCCACATTCAACCATAGTTGTTCAAGCTAGGATGCCACTTCCAAATGGCTCAATATCCCAAGTGCCAACTCATCAAAGAATGTACAAATGCTAGATTCATGGAATATGTAATTCACCAATCGAGATAGAAGCATAAATCCAAGTGCAAGGTCCCCACAATACTTAATTAACCTTATGAAGGAAGGGGATGATCCCTTCTTAAAGCAATAAAGTATAACCATGCATCAAAACATATGCCAAGAAGATAGAATATATGATGCTCTGCTAGGAATGATAGCCAACCATGCCATTATCATCCTCCATGTGTGAAATCACTCCAAAGAGCTAGGGCGCATGAGGAAAACCATGATTTACCTTGCAATAAACCATCTCCAAGTGTAAAATCCATCGAATGAGATAGGGTTCTCCAATAGAAAGCCTCCAAATATCATCATCAACATGTGTGAAATAGGGAAGCCCTTGACCAAAGGGTGTTAAGCAGGTCATAAGTAAGTGGTACATGTTTGTATTCCCCTTATATATTCTAGGGCGTTCTTACTAGATGCCTCCGACCATATAAAATGCATCAACTACTTTGATGGAACCATGCAAGATGCCTCACAACATTTCATCATGACCCAATTATTAATGCTTTAAAACTTAGGGAGACCCTAAGTTGATGGGTTCCCACTCCATAAATGCATAGAATGTTAGATAATTGCATCAATGCTAAGAAAAAATATTTCAATCCTGCCAATAACACCAAGAATGGGAGCATATCATCAAAACACCACGAAGAGATCTCAATCCAATAGGTACTAACACCGATTGAGCATCAAATCAATCAAAGGAGAGCAACAACTATAAGCCAAAGCTCACATGTACCCCAATCCTGCCAATGAATCGTCTTGCTAGCTATATTTTTGTGATCAAAATCACAGATGTAACCCTCATACAATATGAGCGGTAACACTTCTCATATGTGCTCTATTATATGTTTTTAGATTGTTTTTTGCATTTGATAGATGCACCATAGCTCTTGTTATAGCTCATGGACCTTTACAACTCATGCCTTTTAAGGTCAACCAATGTTTAAAAACTCGGACTCGGACTCGGAATTGATCAAGGGTCAACTCAGACTTGGACTGGACCATGACTCGGACTGGTTTGAACTTAATGACCGAGTTTACTAAACACATATAAATATTAAAATTTTAATGAAATTATTTTAAAGATTCCAAACAAGTAGAGACAAAATATGCGAAGTTTTCTCATGTATATACCATTTAGGGTGAATATATCAAAATGGCATCGAGTGCAGCACATCTGTGAAACAAAATACATAATAATAGAGCTTTAAATGGCCTCTAGAATCCAAAACATAACATGCTACTGTTAGACACAATGGCTCACTGAGAGGGGGGGGGTGATTCAGTGAGCTTGGACTTATTAATAATTTCAACTTCTTCTTCAAATCTTATATCATCATTTACAAATTCACTTCAATATCATATTCATCAATGAACTATATTTCAGTAATCAGCTAAGCACATGTCATTCATCAAGTAAAACACATTATCATCAACACATTGCAAGAGACACAAGATATAGTTTTGTAATTTTTTGTATTTCTTTAATCGGCTACAACCGGGGGGTCAATCAGCTATAACTGAATTAGAAGCACCTACTTCTATTCCAAGACTCTGCTTGGTCTTTTTCGTAGATCCTACTAAGAAAAATAGTTACAAGGCCCTGCTTGTATTTAATACACACATTAATCACATTATATCGCATCATTACAGCTCTGTCCATAATTACAACATGTCTTCAATCTGTCCATAGGCAAATCATCATTCTGCTATCCAAGTACTCCACATACACACCATTGTCCATAAACATTTTGTGTCTTCAATCATTCTGCCATTGCTACTCCCCCATCATTCAATTCACCAGCATATCCTAGTTCTGTTTCACAAGCAAATCTTCATTCTGTACCCAGCATATTACTCTTATTCTGTTCACTGTCATTTGTTCACAAGCACATTGACATACTATCCATTAACATATCACACTGTCATTTCTGCTGCCAGCATCAATCTATTCAAGTGATCATCATATCCTCATTCTGTCCATACACATCACAATTCTGTCCACAAGCAAACCAAACACATTCTGTCTACCAGCATCATGTCACCAATCTGTCAATCACTTAGTGAAGCCCCATAAATCAAAGATTACAAAAATAATTTTTCATGCTGCTCCTGCTGCTCTACTGCAGCCACCAAACCTGTCCTCATTCCCGGAGTTAGAGCTACTTTTCACATGTCTGAAATCCTCCACAAATTCACCCTTTCAAATCAACGATTTGTCCTTTATTTATATTTTACTTTCCATGAGTTTAGGAGGCCGACTTGTCAATATCAAATGATATATATATATATATTTATTTCAATTAAATCAAATATATTTAATTTCCATATTGTCCTCATCAACATATATATATATATATATATATATATAATTTTATCTTTCTTGCCATATTACTAAAGTGGGTATAACACCACTATACCCCATCGCATGTCATCTCTTCATGCCTTCAAAAATATGCCCGCAATGGTCTTTAGCATGCCCGCATAAGTCACCACAAAATGCCTGCAGGCTCCTCTTAAAATGCCCCCAAGTCTCTTTTCTCATGCTCGCAAGGGCAGCTTAATATGCCCGCAGCTGATGTCCTAGAGATGCCCCCAGCGCTCCATATTATGCCCGCAAGCTCCACATCAACATGCCCGCAGCTGGCCATTTGTGATGCCCGCACAACCTAGAAGAAATGCCCGCATGGTCATGATAAGATGCACGCATGCTGCCTCCTCAAGATGCCCGCAAGCCTGCCTTTAGAATGCCTGCAGACCTTCTTAAAATGCCCGCAGTGCCATGTCTCCAGCCTTGTCATCATGTGCTTGTCATCTTCCACATCCTCATGCTTACTTGCCATGTTTCCAGCCTTGTCATCATGTGCTAGCTTTGTCAATCTTGTCCTTTGTCTTGTCACCTTGTTCATTGCATCATGCTTCTCTTCATTTGTCCATGTCAGCACTTGTCATTGCCTCAAGTTCACCAATTTAGTCATGCTTGCTTGATCTTTGTCCTTGTCCATCTTTTATGCTTGCCAAGTCAACACACACTTGCCATGTCCTCCATGCTTATGTTTGCCAAGTCATCGTCGTCCATGTCACCATGTCATCTTGTCCTTCTTGTCTTCAAGCCATTTCACCAATTGCTTGTCATGCCCACAAATGTGCCTTGTCAATGTCCTTTGTCATTAATGTATTGTCATCAATGACAATCATATTCATCAGCTACATGGTACTAGTGTACCACATATCATTAATCAACATGATCAATCATGAAACCTATCACCTCTATTGGAAATGGGATCCTCGGCATGAGCTATAGGACTATCCTCTAGCATGCCTATTTTTTAATAGGTCTATATTACGCAGGTTGCATGTAGTCGAAGAGTAGGGTGGCATTTGCCGTCTTCTGATAGTTTAATGGACTTGTCTTCAGTTTGGTGCAGTTAATTGGAATTTTGAAAACTGCTAACTATGCTAAGTTTGGATGGGATGTGATATTCTATTTTCATCATATGAGGTTTGATGAAGTTGGAACCCCTCTCAAATATCTCGAAACAATTAAAGATATTATGAAATATTTAAGTAAAAGGGTAGAAAGGGAAATATAAATATTATATTATCATTCTAGGTTAGCTTGTGTCATAGTCAAGCAAGTTGTTTTTTACCCCAAATAGTGCTATGATCTATAGGAATCGTACAAAGCAGTTTAACTTGACAATGAAGTAGGTTTATATAATAAGATAAGATAAGATAATTTTATTAGTGTCCAACAAATGGCCACAAAAGTAGGTCAATGGGATTGTGCAGTTCCATGATAACAATACGAAGTGGGAACCCAAAAATTAGCTCGTATGAAAAGCTAAAAAGCAGAACTCAAACCTAAACCAAACTCCATAAATCAAGAACCTGTCTCAGAGAAAATATACAAAGAGAGTTGATTGAAGAGAGGAAAATGTATAAAGGGACTGGATCCGAGCGTTGTGATGCAAAAATGGCGAAACTGTCATTGTCGTGGGGCACTAGAGATCCTGGAAGCATTCGAAACACTGGAATGACTGGGAATATTTCTCTTACCATCCAAGGATGACTGGAGGAAGCTGAGAAGAGTACTCCGTCTGGAGGAAGAACTAAAAGAGGAACTGCATTGGGTAGTGCGTTGTTGCCTGGAGGAGGGAGCCTGCTGCTGCATCCTGGATGAAGTTGTTCGACTATTGGGATGGGGGCAAGACTGTCCTCGTTGTTGGTGTTGGACAGAGGTGTAGGTGGATTGTCGTGTCCTAATGGAGCGGTCAAGATTAGTGCCCCTATCAGTTTGTCTCTTGGTGCCCATGGAGGAAGGAAGCATTGGAAAGAAGGAAGTGATACTCTGAGTGGAGACTGGTGTCGATTGAGAATGAGAATGTCACTAGAGGGTGAAGGAGCGAAACCAAAGAGCCTTCTGCAAGTATAATGCCAGACATCTCTGATCGAGGTATCTAAAGAATCTAGTCAACGTTTGGAGCTCCATGGGAAGAAGGTCCTTGAAAAGACAATGAAATTGCCCATGGATCTTGTAGTAAATAGGACACTGAAAGATGAAGTGTTCCTTGGTCTCAACCTCTAGAAGGTGATGTACCATAACTTGTCTGACCGGTTTAGCTAGTGATCTGTCTCAACTCGAAGATGATGAGATCCCACTCGAACTGGACTAAAGGAATACAAAGAGCATGTGCCGAATGGTATAATGTATAAGGGGGCCGAACAATGAGACCTGTTATCACATATATAGTAGCCGGGCTACCATACATTCTTTTTCAGATTCCAAAGCACTATTCAGCCAGTTCCTTTGCATTTGAGATGCTGAGATGAGCATCTTTTATGGATCATTATCAGATTATGGACAACAGATATATTCCCCATGCCATGACTGAGTTTCAGGACACTCAGAGAGAGGACTGAGGTAACCATTTAGCCATTTATACAGAGCAGTCAGTAGTGCCCAGAGTTACAGCAGCAGTTTCAGAGGACAGATTTTGGTTCAGATGATGAGCATTCAGGTATATGACTCAGCAGGTATATTTTGGTGTTATGGTTATGTTGCTTTTATTTCCACCCTCTTGGCATGTCCTAGCATTTAGTATCATGATCTGGCGATCATATAGATATGTGGACCTGGTTGTATTATATATATATCATATTTGTCCCTACTCAGACTTAGAAGTTCTTGGCCTATACTCATTGGTTTTACCCTCCCTAGGGAGAATAGAGGTGATCATTCCCGCCATACTTTGGCTTGCTAGTGTCGGTTTCATTATTCACTGTCTTCATCCATCCATGACTTACCCAGTTGATTCATTACCTTGACTTACTACTTGACTAGTGGCATGGAGGACCTTCCCCCACTGTAGCCTCTATATTGGATAAGCTTCCCTATTTATTGTGTCTCGGCTCTGAGTTGGTGACAAAACTTACCTTTGGTGAGTTGGATTTACTTGTGAATTCCCCCTAGTCACTAAAGATGTTGTTGGCTAAACCTGAAGCTTTTAGTGCTGCCATGAATACAAATTATGGAAATGAAATGTTATATCTTGTATGAAAAGCCCATTCATGCAATGTGTTTCTAATCACACATGAATGAAAGGAAAGCCAAATGAAAATGGCTATGAAATATCAAATGTTATATCTTTTGTGAAATGTAAATACCTAGGTAAACAAGCTGTCTGTGACACACCTAGAAGTGCTCAGGTAAACAAGTGCCTTAAAAACACACCTGTAGCAAGAAGCCTAAATAAATGTAAATCTATGCAATGTGTTTGTAAACACACATGGATCAAAGGCTATGGAAACTCTAGGCCCAAAAAGCAATGGAACTTAAATGCTATATCAAAAAGATTGTTGGCCTCATTTGTATTATGGATTGTGCGCATCCGTGTAAGGTGAATAAACACTCTTTGAACAACTTATCCATTTGTGAGACACCGCCATTCCCTGTGTTGTTGCTTGTCCACTATATGCTATGGTGTGTATTCCCTTTTCCATTTCCAAAGTGTCACAGTGTTAAGTCAGTAAGTCATCCTTTGACCTAGCCAATTGTTTTTTTAGCCTTCACCCTTCACTAGCAAATTGATCACAACTATGAAGTGAGTATGACCTTGAAAGTCTTGTCTGAGTAATAAATAATAATTATGACTTATTATATTTGGATTTAGATCGCCAGTAATGATTACTTCTTGTTATAATTGCAAATTGAATGGATTGTAAAGCATGTTTTAACCTTGGACACCTTGTAGCAGCTTGATGACAGTTTGAGTCATATTTTGGTCATGTTGACTTGGTCAAACCTCAATTTGACCAAAAGTCAACCACAGGACATGATGTGGAAGACCTCATATGTTACAGATAGATGATATATGTTCTGGTACAGGTCACCATGGTGGGCTTATGCAGTGGTTTCAGGCTTATGATGATGATTTGTGCTTTTCAGCACTTTTACAGGTTATTATTATTTGGTCTGTTGGATATGATGAGTATTTATTCTGGACCATGTAGAGGTTTATATGGTGTATGAGTACACATCTTAGATGGATTTGGACCTTCTGAGTCCAATGAGATAGTCTATTTTCAGTTCCAGGCAGTTACAGTGATCTTTGAGCCTCAGTTGGCTATCCTAGTGTAGTTTTGGCTTGTCGGAGGCCCTGTCAGAGTAGAGCAGAGATATCATTGGTTCACCTAGAGCGCTATTTTTGGAAGGGGTGGTCCAGCCACTTGTTATTACCATACTACCCCCCTTCCAGACACTGGTGATTTTTATTTTTGGAGCCAGGCACTCCAGGTGGCATTTTGGGCAGTTTCGCACTTCTTGAGGCAGTCCAAAAATGGTGAAAATGGCTACTGAAGAATTCGATTTGGGATACTGAGGCAAAGTTATGGCATGGGATAATCAGTGATGATGAGTGGGATGTCTTCCACACCTTCTCCAGCAGTTCCAGCTTCATCGGGACCCACATCTATCACTTATGGCACTTTTTGATGATTTCTGGAGCCTCCTAAGGCTCACGACTTTCCCAGAGGCACGATTTAGTGTCTAGATCATTTATTCTTGGATATTGTGCCATGGGGATTGACCAAGGGTGTTAGAAATTACCCCTTGGACCGACCATGAGCTATTTTTTATGTTTTATCATCATGATTTGGTGGGATCCCCTCTTCTAGGGTGAGTTTGTCCACATATTGTTATATTTTATTATTGATCCATGTATTGTATTGTTGAGCTCATCTCAACCATTGATTAGATCTTTTGATCTTTTAATCTTAGCCACTCATTCAAAAAGTGGTTAAGATTATGGCCTCTCTCCATCCTATTTAAAGGGGAGAGCTTCTCATTGTAAAATCATCTAGAGATTTTGGCTCTTGGCTCTTGGAATAAAATTTCTATCTTTTGGAGTACATGCTTGGGTTTGGAGTGGATGTTGGTTGCTTTGATTGTAAATGCTTTTGTCCATTGCACTAGACGATCTATTGTAGCTATCTTGCATATTTTGCCATATCTTTTTACAGGTTAAGAGGACGTTTTTGACAAGTGCGAATTGGTGGGGAGGCTTGCCCTTCAAGCTTGGAGGAAGACGTTTTGGTTAAACAGGGAGTGGTTTTGTCTTTGTGCCAACTATTCTTTGCTTATCTCTCTCTTGCTTGTATCTACCTTCAACATGTTAAACTGATTGATGCTTTGCTCCTTGGTTTTGACAGGTTAGAGGGACACACATGTGGCTTGGAGAAAATCGATTTGGCAAGAGGGCTTCAAAAATTCTTCATTTGATCTTTGGCAAAAGTAATCCTCATCTGAATTAGCATTCATCTCTTCATCTAGGTATGCTCCAAAGGTTTGGTCTTCTTCTTCCTTGGCTTATCCATAACTTCTAGATCACAAAAAACCCTAATTAATTAAAACCCTCATTTTTCACTTTTTCTTAGATCTACTTGGATCTAGCCTAGCTTTTGAAAAGATATTGAAAACTCACCTCTATAGCATCCACGACAATTTAGATCTATAGTTTGGTGGTGATTGGGTTCCATTTGACACACTTTTCAAGGCAAAGCAACCCTCTTGAGGCAAATCGCACCCCTTGGGAGAAGCTAATTGGGTTAGATCTAACACATGGGTAGGTGAGATCCCACTTGACTCATACTCTCCTCACTTGATAACCTACCCCTAGTGCTTCACCTTTTTTATTTTTGCCTTGCGGGCCCCATTCCTCATTTTGAGGGTTGTGCCCCATTTGGGTCAATTTGGTGATACATTTTCTATCTTAGATCTATGGAGATTTAGCCATTGGATGCCCTTGATTTTCAAGATCCACACTCATACTTGCCTAAACCTCTTGGATCTAAACTTTGGTGGCCTTTGGGTTTGATTTGACACACCTTTCCATGCTTTTAGCCCTCCTTGGGCAAAGTTGCACTCCTTCAGTGTTTGAGTTTGTCCACTTCTAGGACATGGGTGGTTGAGATCCTATTGGATTTGAAACGAGCATACCTTGAAACCCCTACCTAGTATCTCACTTTGTGAAGTTTTGCCTTGGGGGTATCATTCCTCATTTTGAGGGATTGTTGTCCACTTGGGTCACATGGTGAAATATTAGATCTACTAAGATCCAACCATCACATCTTGAATAGCCCACTTGATTTGCATCCTAGGTGTCCCGATCTACACTTCCACATCTCTTTTGACTCCATTAGCCCATCTATCAAGGCACAAGTCCACCTAGGGCAATTCGCACTCCTTGGGAGTTGTGTCATTTCCTAGATCCCATATGTGGGCATCCCTAATTTCACCTTAGATCCATAGATCTACTCATTACATGCCCCTTGGTACCATTTGCACCCTTAACTCCATCTTGTGGGTCCCATTTGAACCATTTCCATATCCCAAGGAAGTGGGTCCCACTTGTGTATTTCATGGTACTAGATCTTGTCCTTTGATCTCATTATGTGGCCTAAATCATTCATTGGTTGAAACATAAGTCATTCCTTAAGCCTCTTTCAACCACACTTAAATTTGTAGGTCCACCTAACCTTGCATTGGTTTCCGTAACTTGTCTTTTACATGTCCCTAGGAACCTGTTATCACATATATAGTAGCCGGGCTACCATACATTATTTTTCTCATTCCAGTACACTATTCAGCCAGTTCCCTTGCATTTGAGATGCTGAGATGAGTATCTATATTGGATCACTATCAGATTGTGGACAGCAGCTATATTCCCCATGCCATGACTGAGTTTCAGGACACTCAGAGAGATGCCCGATATAGCCATTATACCATTGGTACAGATCAGACAGTAGTGCCCAGAGTTACAGCAGCAGTTCCAGAGGACAGATGATGGTACAGGTTGATGTGCATTCAGGTATATGACTCAGCAGGTATATTATTGTGTTATGGTTAGATTGCTTTTATACTTATTCTTATAGCATGTTTTAGCACTTAGTGTCATGATCTGGCGATCATATAGATACATGGACCTGGTTGACCTATTATTTATATTATATTGTCCCTACTCAGACTTAGAAGTTCACTATCCATACTCATTGGTACATACCCTCCTTAGGGAGAATAGAGGTGATCATTACACCATACTATGGCTTGCTAGTGGTGGCTCCATCATTTCATTGTCTTCATCCATCCGTGGCCTACCTTTTAGATTATTACCCTGACTTACTACTTGACTAGTGGCATGGAGGATCTTCCCCCACTGTAGCCTCTGTATTGGATGAGCTTCCCTGTTTATTGTGTCTCGGCTCTGAGTTGGTGACAAAACTTACCTATGGTGAGTTGGAGTTCCTTGAGAATTCCCCCTAGTCACTAAAGTTGTGTTGGCTAAACCTGAAACTTTTAGTGCTACCATGAATACAAAATCTGAAAAATGAAATGCTATATCTTGTATGTGAAAGAAATGCCAAGTGAAAATGGCCATGAAAAATAAAATGTTATATCTTTTGGAAAAATAAATACCTAGGTAAACAAGTTGTCCATGACACACCTAGAAGTGCTCAGGTAAACAAGTGCCTTAAAAACACACCTGCAGCAGAAAGCCTAAAAATAAATGTAAATCTATGCAATGTGTTTGTAAACACACATAGATCAAGGCTATGGAAACCTCAGGCCCAAAAAGCAATGGAACTTAAATGTTGTATCTAAATAATTGCTGGCCTTGTTTGTATTATGGATTGTGCGCATCTGTGAAGGTGAATAAACCCTCTTTAAACAACTCATCCATTTGTGAGACACCGCCATTCCCTGTGTTATTGCTCATTCAGTATATACTATGGTGTGTATTCCCTTTCCCTTGCCGAAGTGTCACAAAGTCAAGTCAGTCAAGTCATCCCTTAGCCTAGCCAGTTATTTCAGCCTTCACCCTTCACTAGCAAATTGATCACAACTATGAAGTGAGTATGGTCCTGAAAGTCTAGTCTGAGTAATAATAATAATTAACGACACTATATATTTGGATTTAGATCGCCAGTCATGATTACTCTGTGTTTTAGTAGCTATTTGAATAAGTTGTAAAGCATATATTAACCTTGACACCTTGCAGCAGCTATGGATGATAGTCTGAGTTGTATTTGGTCTTGGTTAGACCTAGTTTGACCATGGAGGACCATGAGACATGAGATGTTGGACCTTATGATGATATGGATAGATGATATATGGTCTATGTACACATACAGGATGATTCTATGCAGCAGCTACAGGGTTATGATGATGATTCTTGGGATACAGCAGTGTTTGGTCATTTACAGATCATTATTATTGGCTTTGTTCCGGTACATTGGATATTTATTTTGATCATGCAGAGATTCATATGGTGTATGAGTACACATCTTGGATGGATTTGGACCTTCTGAGTCCAATGGGACAGTTTGTTTTCAGTTCCGGGCACTTACAGTGATGATTTAGCCTCAGTAGGCTGTCCTAGTGCAGTTTTGGTCTATTGGAGGCCCTGTCGGAGCAGAGATGACTTTTATCTGGTTGACCTAGGGCGCTGATGACGGAGGGGGGGGTCCAGCCACTTGTTTTTACCATATTACCCCCCTCCCGGACACATTGGTACCCTCACCTTGACAGCGCCATCACTCCAGGAGGCAGTTTGGGCAGTTTCACGTTTCCCGAGGCATTTCAGGATTAGTAGAAATGGCTATTGAGGAAATCGATTTGGGCTACTGAGGCAAAGTTATGGCATGGGATGATCAGTGATGATAGATCGGGACCTTCCACACCTCCTCCTGCAGTTTCAGCTTCATTGGGGCCCGCATCCATCACTTATGGCACTTTCTGTGGATTTTTGAGGTCTTTTGAGGACCACGACTTCACCTTGGAGGCACGATTTGGTATATTCATGATTATTTATTGGTTATTGTGCCATGGGGATTGACCAAGGAGGGATGAAATTACCCCTTGGACCCACCATGAGCCTCTTATGATATTTTGTCATCATGATTTGGTGGGACTCCCCTCTCCTAGGGCGACTTTGTCCACTTATGTTATATTTTATGTGTGATCCATGTATTATATTGTTGAGCTCATCTCAACCATTGATTAGACATTTGTATCTTTTAATCTTAGCCACTCATTCAAAAAGTGGTTAGGGTTTTGGTGCCTCTCCTTCCTATTTAAAGGAGAGAGCCTCTCATTGTAAAGGGTCTTTGGCTCTTGGATTATTGGTATAGAAAAATATTCTTGTGGAAATTCTTGTGGTCTCCTTTGCATCTGGTGTTCTTAGATGGTGATTGGAAAGTCTATTGCAACCTAGCATTTGGAAATTGTGGTAAGATCTATCTTTTGTTTGGAAATCATTGTTTGTCTACAGGAGGGCGACTTCAACAAGGGCGATTTTGCAAGGCTTCTTCAAATCGACTTTCTTGGCATTCGCTTGTATCAGGGGGTTATCATTAGTATCATTGTGATCTATGCTATCTTTCTGTTACTTCTTTTGTGGCATTAGTCTTATCTCTTGATGCATCAAATCTGATATTGTTGACGTTTGTTGTGCAGGAGAGAGGGCGCATTGGCTTCTTGGACTAAATCGATTTGCATAGAGACTACCTCAAAGCTTCCAAATTGATCGGGATTGCATAGATCATCATCATCAAGGCACCTACAAGGTTATCCAGGTAAGATCCACAGGTTTGTTTCTCTTTCCTTTATCCAATCCATTGACATAATTCATAAATTGTAAAAACCCTAAATACTTCAAAACCCCCATTTTACATTTTGTCAGATCTACTTAGATCTAGTGGGTTGTTGGGCATGATATTGAAAACCCACCTCTATAGCATCCACGGCATCCCGGATCTATAGTTTGGTGTGGATTGGCTTCCGTTTGACCCCTCTCCCAAGCCAACTTAGCTTCTCCCAAGGAAGGCGCACTTCACCATTTGAGCAAGTTGACCTAGATCTAGTTGATGGGTGTTTGAGATTTCACTTGATTTGACATCTACACATCGAATAACATACACCCAGGTTGTCTCTTTCTTGAATTTCACCTTGTGGGTCCCATTCCACATTTTAAGGGATTTTATCCCCATTTTGGACCATTTGGAACACTTAAACTCAGATCTACAAAGATCTAACCGGTGGATTGCCACGAAATTATAGATCCATACCCCTACTTGACTGATCTACCCGGATCTAAAGTTTGGATGCCATCCGACATGATTTGACCCACCTAAACCCAAATTGAAGCCTCCTTAGGGAAAGTCGCACCACCTTGGAGAAGTGAGTTCACTCACTTCGAGGAACTGGGTACTTGAGATTTTTGCAGATCCGGAATCAGAATAATTCAAAACCTAGGTCTAGACTGTCACTTTGTCAAATCTTGCCTTGGGGACTGCATTCCTTGTTTTAAGGGATTGTTGTCCACTTGGGTCAAACCTAGATCTAGACATATTTAACCATCAAGGCCTATACTGTCCACTTATCTCATGTTGTAGGAGTCCTAAACCATAAAGTCAACCCTACTTTGACTCCACTTCCCAATTCCCAAGGCACTGGTTTATCTCCAAGACAACCCACTCTCCTAGATTGTGGGATTGACTTGTGGTTTGACTTTTGCATGGTGAACTATACCTTTGAAGACATCATGGACCATGGTCAAGATTGTCTCATGTACTAGTTAGCCCCAATCTGACCCCTAAACAACCCTGCATTGGACACAATTCCCAAGGCAGTGGATCTTTTGACATTGACCTAGTACACTAGCCCTAGATCTCACTTTAAACATTATAAGTCACTCTCACATCAACTATGAACCAAATCTATACCTATTGAACCCCTCACTTGGCTTGTGACTTCATCCTTAGGTCTAGGATAAACCATACATCTAACTTCAACTAGAAATACCCTGATTTGGTGTCTTGGTTTTGATCTCTCCTGTCGGGAGTAGATCGGGTCTCCCCCTTTGTTGTCTGGGCTAGATAACATAAAGTGAAGGTTGCCTCGACTGGCGTGACAACCATATATTGGAGGTCGAGGTGATCGTGGTTGCACCTTTTGAGTTGCCCTTCCCTATTGCCATCCATGACTGGATCCATCCATAGGGGTAACTACAGTTTAGGTGATAACAGAACCTTTGTTTGGGTCCAATCATCTTTGATTGGTTATAGGGTCTCCCCCTAGGTCTTGATTCATCTTGATCTAAAGTGAAGAGTGCCTCGGTTGACGTGACTCCTAGCTTGCATTGGGAACTGTGGCATCTCTTGGGTCACCCTTTTAGTTGTCTATCTCCTCTACCATCCCGGATGGGATGCCATTAGGGACAACTACAAGTTGTGTGATAACAAGACCGTCCCTCAGATCCAAGAAGATCTTAGAGTCTTAGGGTTTAGGTTTCTAGGTCAATTGTTAATAAAAAATGATTTTCAACGTCGTGTGTGACTTGTGCGGTCCCACAGCAACTCAGGTGAGTTGATGTTAGATTTTAATATAGCAGTATAAATTTCATTATTTGCAACGAAAACAAAAATAGGATCACTAAAAGATAACCATGCACAAAAACAAAGAGAGACAAAGATTTTATCCCGGGAAACCCTTCTACTCAAGGGAAGAAAACCCAACAGGCTTTCTTATTTAGAGATTTAATTTCAAGATATAATGTACATCCAAATACAAGAGTAATCACATAGACAAACTTTAGGGAAAACCCTAGAGACAAAGAAGAATCTCTCAAAGATAGCGAAACCCCAAGAATTAGCCTTCTTCTCCTTGCTTCGTCCTTCTTCCTCTCTTGAGCACTTGTGGAGTAGACTTGAGTGAATTGCTTGGTGGTAAAATGAGTGAGACATCACTCTTATATACTTGTCTTAAGGTTGACTTTTTCTTCTAGTGGGGTCAACTTGCTTCTCTTGACTGGGTCAACTTGTCTTTCTAGTGTACTAAATCATAATTTATTATTATCTTCTTTTGGGCCTACTTGTGTGTGGGTACTGTTATCACCTAAGATGTAGTTACCCCTATGGATGGATCCAGTCATGGATGGCAATAGGGAAGGGCAACTCAAAAGGTGCAACCACGATCACCTCGACCTCCAATGTATATGGTTGTCACGCCAGTCGAGGCAACCTTCACTTTATGTTATCTAGCCCAGACAACAAAGGGGGAGACCCGATCTACTCCCGACAAGAGAGATCAAAACCAAGACACCAAATCAAGGTATTTCCAAGTGAAGTTAGGTGTATGGTTTATCCTAGACCTAAGGATGAAGTCACAAGTCCAGTGAGGGGTTCAATAGATGTAGCTTTGGGTCATAGTTGATGTGAGAGTGACTTACAATGTTCAAAGTGAGATCTAGGGCTAGTGTACTAGGTCAATGTCAAAGGATCCACTGCCTTGGGAACCGTGTCCAATGCAGGGGTTGTTTAGGGGTCAGACTGGGGCTAACTAGTACATGAGACAATCTTGACCATAGTCCATGATGTCTTCAAAGGTATAGTTCACCATGCAAAAGTCAAACCACAAGTCAATCCAACAATCTATGAGAGTGGGTTGACTTGGAGATAAACCAGTGCCTTGGGAATTGGGAAGTGGAGTCAAAGTAGGGTTGACTTTGTGGTTTAGGACTCCTACAACATGAGATAAGTGGACAGTATAGGCCTTGATGGATAAATGTGTCTAGATCTAGGTTTGACCCAAGTGGACCACAATCCCTTAAAACAAGGAATGCAGTCCCCAAGGCAAGATTTGACAAAGTGACAGTCTAGACCTAGGTTTTGAATTATTCCGATTTTAGATCTCCAAAAATCTCAAGTACCCAGTTCCTCGAAGTGAGTGAACTCACTTCTCCAAGGTGGTGCGACTTTCCCTAAGGAGGCTTCAATCAGGGTTTAGGTGGGTCAAATCATGTCGGATGGCATCCAAACTTTAGATCCGGGTAGATCAGTCAAGTAGGGGTATGGATCTATAATTTCGTGGCAATCCACCGGTTAGATCTTTGTAGATCTGAGTTTAAGTGTTCCAAGTGGTCCAAAATGGGGATTAAATCCCTTAAAATGTGGAATGGGGCCCACAAGGTGAATTTCAAGAAAGGGACAACCTGGGTGTATGTTATTTGATGTGTAGATGTCAAATCAAGTGGAATCTCAAACACCCATGTTCTAGATCTAGGTCAACTTGCTCAAATGGTGAAGTGCGCCTTCCTTGGGAGAAGCTAAGTTGGCTTGGGAGAGGGGTCAAATGGAAGCCAATCCTCACCAAACTATAGATCCGGGATGCCGTGGATGCTATAGAGGTGGGTTTTCAATATCATACCCAACAACCCACTAGATCTCAGTAGATCTAAGAAAATGCAAAATTGGGGTTTTAATTAATTAGGGTTTTAGATGTTTTTGACAATTGGATAGACTATGGAGATAGAACTTACCTTGAGATCATACCTGAATGATGTGGTTGAGATGCCTTGATGTTGAGGAAGATTCCCGCAGAGATCAAATGAGAGATTGTTGATTTGCTTGCCAATTTGATGCCCTAGTCCACAAGTGCGCCTTCCTCTACCTGTCAAACCAAGGAATAAAATTCAATCAGTAAGATCAAGCATGGAAGAAATACAAGAGAAATGCAAATAGTAACATGAAATAGAAGGTCCTGGGACAGTAATACTCCCTGTTACCAACGAAGAGCTCCAAAGAAGAAGTAGGGAGAGTCTTCCCCTACCAATACCTCCTCCTCCAAGCAAATCGGCCTCCACCTGTAGATGCAAAATCGTGGTACAATAGATATGGCAAACAAGATCTCCAATAACTCAGTGCAAAGGAAGAACCAACGAACGAACACCAAAAAACATTCACCACAACATTGGAGATAGATGCAATAATAATTTTCTATTCCAATAATCCAGAGCCAAAAGTCCCTTTACAATGAGAGGCTCTCTCCTTTAAATAGGAAGGAGAGGCACCAAAACCCTAACCACTTTTTGAATGAGTGGCTAAGATTAAAAGATACAAATGTCTAATCAATGGTTGAGATGAGCTCAACAACATAATACATGGATCACACATAAAATATAACATAAGTGGACAAAGTCGCCCTAGGAGAGGGGAATCCCACCAAATCATGATGACAAAATATCATAAGAGGCTCATGGTGGGTCCAAGGGGTAATTTTATCCCTCCTTGGTCAATCCCCATGGCACAATAACCAATAAATAATCATGAAAGTACCAAATCGTGCCTCCAATGTGAAGTCGTGGTCCTCCAAGGTGAAGTCGTGGTCCTCAAAAAGACCCCAAAAATCCACAGAAAGTGCCATAAGTGATGGATGCGGGCCCCGATGAAGCTGAAACTGCAGGAGGAGGTGTGGAAGGTCCCGATCTATCATCACTGATCATCCCATGCCATAACTTTGCCTCAGTAGCCCAAATCGATTTCCTCAATAGCCATTTCTACCAATCCTGAAATGCCTCGGGAAACGTGAAACTGCCCAAACTGCCTCCTGGAGTGATGGCGCTGTCAAGGTGAGGGTGCCAATGTGTCCGGGAGGGGGGTAATATGGTAAAAACAAGTGGCTGGACCACCCCCTCCATCATCAGCGCCCTAGGTCAACCGGATAAAAGTCATCTCTGCTCCGACAGGGCCTCCAACAGACCAAAACTGCACTAGGACAGCCTACTGAGGCTAAATCATCACTGTAAGTGCCCGGAACTGAAAACAAACTGTCCCATTGGACTCAGAAGGTCCAAATCCATCCAAGATGTGTACTCATACACCATATGAATCTCTGCATCATCAAAATAAATATCCAATGTACCGGAACAAGGCCAATAATAATGATCTGTAAATGACCAAACACTGCTGTATCCCAAGAATCATCATCATAACCCTGTAGCTGCTGCATAGAATCATCCTGTATGTGTACATGGACCATATATCATCTATCCATATCATCATAAGGTCCAACATCTCATGTCCCATGGTCCTCCATGGTCAAACTAGGTCTAACCAAGACCAAATACAACTCAGACTATCATCCATAGCTGCTGCAAGGTGTCAAAGTTAATACATGCTTTACAATTTATTCAAATAGCTTCTATAACACAGAGTAATCATGACTGGCGATCTAAATCCAAATATATAGTGTCGTTAATTATTATTATTACTCAGACTAGACTTTCAGGACCATACTCACTTCATAGTTGTGATCAATTTGCTAGTGAAAGGTGAAGGCTGAAATAACTGGCTAGGCTAAGGGATGACTTGACTGACTCGACTTTGTGACACTTTGGCAAGGGAAAGGGAATGTACACCGTAGTATATACTGAATGAGCAATAACACAGGGAATGGCGGTGTCTCACAAATGGATGAGTTGTTTAAAGAGGGTTTATTCACCTTCACAGATGCGCACAATCCATAATACAAACAAGGCCAGCAATTGTTTAGATATAACATTTAAGTTCCATTGCTTTTTGGGCCTGAGGTTTCCATAGCCTTGATCTATGTGTGTTTACAAACACATTGCATAGATTTACATTTATTTTTAGGCTTTCTGCTGCAGGTGTGTTTTTAAGGCACTTGTTTACCTGAGCACTTCTAGGTGTGTCATGGACACCTTGTTTACCTAGGTATTTATTTTTCCAAAAGATATAACATTTTATTTTTATTGCCATGTTCATTTGGCATGCCTCTCATTCATGTGTGTTTAGAAACACATTGCATGAATGGGCTTTTCATACAAGATATAGCATTTCATTTTCCAGATTTTGTATTGATGGCAGCACTAAAAGTTTCAGGTTTAGCCAACACAACTTTAGTGACTAGGGGGAATTCACAAGGAACTCCAACTCACCATAGGTAAGTTTTGTCACCAACTCAGAGCCGAGACACAATAAACGGGGAAGCTCATCCAATACAGAGGCTACAGTGGGGAAAAGTCCTCCATGCCACTAGTCAAGTAGTAAGTCAGGGTGATAATCTAAAAGGTAGGCCACGGATGGATGAAGACAGTGAAATGATGGAGCCAACACTAGCAAGCCAAAGTATGGTGTAATGATCACCTCTATTCTCCCTAAGGAGGGTACACACCAATGAGTATGAATAGTGAACTTCTAAGTCTGAGTAGGGACAATATAATATATATATAGATCAACCAAGTCCAAATATCTATATGATCGCCAGATCATGACACTAAGTGCTAAGAGATGCTATAAGAATAAGTATAAAAGCAATCTAACCATAACACGATGATATACCTGCTGAGTCATATACCTGCAAGCTCATCAACCTGTACCATCATCTGTCCTCTGGAACTGCTGCTGTAACTCTGGGCACTACTGACTGCTCTGTACCAATGGTATAATGGCTATATCGGGCATCTCTCTGAGTGTCCTGAAACTCAGTCATGGCATGGGGAATATAACTGCTGTCCACAATCTGATAGTGATCCAATATAAATGCTCATCTCGGCATCTCAAATGCAAGGGAACTGGCTGAATAGTGTACTGGAATGAGAAAAATAATGTATGGTAGCCCGGCTACTATATATGTGATAACAGGTACCTCATGCAACTACAATCACTAACACTCCCTCTTAGCTAGGGAGGTATCATCATGCTAGAACACATCTGAAAGGCTTTTGATCATCATGGCTTGTCTTGAACATCTCATCATCATAAGAAAGGTCTTTTGACACAACTCAGTCCATCGAGAAGTGTCATCAACTCAACTCAATCCATCGAGGAGTCAACGACTCAACCCAGTAAATCGGGGAGTCAACATGTAGCAACTCAGCTCAGGCCATTGAGGAGTCAACATGTAACAACTCAACTTAGTCCATCGAGGAGTCAACAACTCAATCCAGTCCATCGGGTTGTTAACATGCAGCAACTCAACTCAGTCCATTGGGTTGTTAACATGCAACAAATCAACTCAGTCCATCGAGGAGTCAACATGTAACGACTCAACTCAGTCCATCGAGGAGTCGACAACTCAACCCAGTCCATCGGGGAGACAACATGTAACAACTCAACTCAGTCCATTGAGGAGTCAACATGTAACAACTCAACTCAGTCCATCGAGGAGTCAACAACTCAACCTAGTCCATCGAGGAGTCAGCATGCAACAACTCAACTCAGTCCATCGAGGAGTCAACATGTAACGACTCAACTCAGTCCATCGAGGAGTCAACAACTCAACCCAGTCCATCAGGGAGTCAACAACTCAACCCAGTCTATCGAGGAGTCAACAATGTAATGACTCAACTCAGTCCATCGAGGAGTCAACAATGTAACGACTCAACTCAGCACATCAAGGAGTCAACAAATCAACTCAACTCAGTCCATCGAGGAGCGTAGCATCTCATCGTAACTTAAATCAGTGAGTAGTGCGCCCATGCACCCCATAGTAGCTCAACTCAGCGAGGAGTGCACCCATGCACAACATATCAGTCTGTCGATATGCCCACAATAGAGATCTCTCCCTCATATGAAGAGTTCCACCATTCTCAGTCCAGGGAGAATATATCACTTGATGCTGCAAACTCCCTCTCAACGAGGGAGACATTCTACACCACTCGAAGCTTGTCTCGGAAGTACACAAACTTTGCCTTGGGAAGAGGCTGGGTGAAAATGTTGGCAATTTGATCATCTGTAGGACTATACAGGAGCTGGATTGCTCCCCTCTACACCATAGCACACCACTGCAAGCTGCACTATTGGACACTGTTGCTCATCCATCAATGTCTTTTCTCATCAAGTGAGTCTATTGAAATGAGCCTCTTGCTTTCTCTATGTCATTGGATATCATTTCAGATTCCCTCTGGAACTGTGTTGCAGACTCCCTCTACAACTCTGCATCATATTCTCCCTCTAGAGCTGCTCATTGGCTAGTCCATCAGCCTATACAAGGTGCAGCCCAGATGCCAATCTGAACTGCATCCTGAACATTGGCTCTGCATAGCTTCTCATGAGAGTATACTGTAATGCAAATATCTGGTCTGATGTTAACCAAATACATCAATGACTCGATTAGCTGTTTGTTCATGGTAGGATCTATCAAATTTGACTCAGAAGCTGAGTCATTCAATTTCTTTAGATTCGTCACCATAGGTGTGTACATGGACTTACATCCCAAATCTCCTCAGGACATCAATAATATACTTCCCCTAACTAAGGAAAATCTCATCATGTCTTTGCCACACCTCTAATCCCAAGAAATAATGGATCAAGCCAAGGTCCTTCATCTCGAACTTAGAGGCTAACTCCCTCTGCATCTGTCAATGAATCTCTCTATCTTGGTGGGGAACAACATCTTGATCAAGGAATCATCATCAACAATTTGTGCCACCTACACATGCGGAATCTTGAGCCACTACTCTAATTGAACATATGTATACTGCACCTCCTTAGAGGTCAACTGAGTAGTTCTCGTCCTAGAGCATTCTGGACACTCAGGCACAAGTAATGCTCTAACCACTTCTAGAGTTTGCCATGATTCCAACTGGAATCCAAACAATATGGTCCCCACATCTCAAGTAGCATGCTGAAGTAACTAAGAATCTTTAGAGAACTCATCAGCTGATACTAATTGCAATTCCTCATGATCATCAAAAGGATGAATATCTGTAGTAGAGAGAGATCAACATTTGTTGGAGCCTCCTACTTCCAGCCACCAATTTCCACATGAGATCCTTTGGACCTGTGGGTTATGGGTCCACATATTACTGAATGTACCAGGTCCACACTTGACCCACCCTAGCCAAGTCTCATGGCCAACACTGGAGAAATGCTCGATGTTCAACCTCTAGGAGGATAGTGTGGGCAACATAGGATTAATCTTCCCACCCCGTCACAGGATGTCCAGAAGAAGGAATTCCCTACTCTGAGCTATTCACCTCTAGCCAAGTCACATGGCTAATAATGAAAGAATGCCCGATGCCACAACACTACTCATCATGCAAGGACCAATCTCTCCACCCTGTCACAGGGTATCCGGGAGAAGATACTGCCTTGCCACCAGACCATTCACCCCTAGCCAAGTCACATGGCTAATACTGGGGGAATGTTTGTCCGATGCTGCCAACATCTGTCTTCAAGCTCATCACATCTCCCTTTGTGCTAGAGTGCCCTGCTCCCTGTGCATCTGAGCATCTTGCTCCCTCTCAAATACTGAATATCAACGGGATCTTCACATCCATCACTTGTCCTCTTGTTGAACAACTATCACTTGTTCTTCGGAACAAGTCTCTTGTAGGTCATAGCACATGATCTTTTCCTACAAGTCAGGTTCAGTCAAATAGTTAACAACATTGCATAATCATGAAATTCAATCAAATCATTTTGACATTTCAATGTAGTGACAATAGTTCACATAGTTATGTAAGTATCTTAACCAATGCTTCAACCCAACACCCATCCATATCCCAAACACACTTGGTAACTATCTAGATGCCTTACATCTTCACCAGAACACACTATCAAGAGCGTGCACTGCTCTCAATATGTTAGCAAAGAGGTTTCAACCTAGACTAGCTCCATCAAGGGCTCATGGGATGTTGTGCAACACTATAGGCTATTTACTCAATCATATACATAACATGCACTACATGAGCCTACTGCTCGTCAATTTTAGTCATGCATAAAAGAAAACTGTATCATATGCTCATCAGTGTACAACTTTATGAATGCATTACATAATCATATCACATGACCAAAACTTATTACTCAAAACATTCAATAATTATCTTTTATTGTTGATTTCCTTTTGAGGATTGAATAGTTGGACTAGGCTCCTACCTGTTCATCTCCCTCTTGATCCTTGTCTCCTTGCAAAGATCACAGGAGTCCTCAGATCTCTATCTTCTTTCTTGTTGGAAGCTCATTAAAAACTGAAACTTAGATCTTCATAAAACACCAATGTCAATCACATCATCTAGAGATAATGCAATCATTGGTGCACACATAGGGTGTACTAGAAGTACTCCTTTCGACGATCTTCTGCACTTTCCTCAAGATCATCTTCTTTTTCTCTTCTTCAATGGAGGCTCATCAATACTGGCTGTTGATGCATGCCGTTTTCTCTTCCTCGACAAGGGACAGTGTCTGGCAAAGTGATCGTACTTCTCACATTTGGAACTCTTCCTTCCCCTTCCTCTTTGAGGACATTGATAAGCAAGGTGACCAAATGTGTGACAATTGTAACACTTTATCTTTGAAATATTATTCTTCTTCTGCACACCATTCAACATTCCTTCTTTTTGAAACAAACTTGTCAAATGCTGAAATCTGAGATATGGTCTAGAAACCCGAGCAGGAGCTAGGCCAAGATTGAGGTTTGGAAAATGTGAAATCTGATCCCAAGGATAGATACACCCTCCTTAGGAGATTTCCAAAACACTATTTTTCAGTTAGTTATGTGGACAAAACAACTCAAAACTAGAAGCCCTACTTTCTCAATTCCGGTAGAGAATAAGTCAAAATTGAAAATTCTCAGATCTGAAATTTCCTCCCATGGATAGGGCGCATCCTCCTTTTCTTCCGAATCTGTCGATAGAACAACTCAAAATTTGAAACCCTAATTTCCCAGTTTCGGCAGAAATTAGGTCAAAACTTGAAAGTTCACCAAATTGGAATTTGCATTCACAGAAAGATGCGCCCTCCTACGATGAGTTTCACAAGTGCTCTTTCCAAGTCAATCTATGGAGAGAAAGGTCCAAACTTAGATGCCCTAGTTTCCAGCAATGGCATCTATTCAACACTGCTTTGATACCATGCTAGATTTTAATATAGCAGTATAAATTTCATTATTTGCAGCGGAAACAAAAATAGGATCACTGAAAGATAACCATGCACAGAAACAAAGAGACACAAATATTTTATCCTGGGAAACCCTTCTACTCAAGGGAAGAAAATCCAACAACCTTTCCTATTCAGAGATATAATTTCAAGATATAATGTACATCCAGATATAAGAGTAATCACATAGACAAACTTTAGGGAAAACTCTAGAGACAAAGAAGAATCTCTCAAAGATAGCGAAACCCCAAGGATTAGCCTTCTTCTCCTTGCTTCATCCTTCTTCCTCTCTTCTGCACTTGTGGAACAGACTTGAGCGAATTGCTTGTGGTAAAATGAGTGAGACGTCACTCTTATTTATACTTGTCTTAAGTCTAACTTTTTCTTCTAGTGGGGTCGACTTGCTTCTCTTGACTGGGTCGACTTGTCTTTCTAGCATACTAAATCATAATTTATTATTATCTTCTTTTCGGTCGACTTGTGTGAGGATACCTCACGCAGCTACAATCACCAACAGTTGACCAATTTGGCACCAACCGGTCGAGTCATACCCGAACTCGGCCGGTTCGATACCAAACCACTCCACCCGAACTGGTTCAAGGGCCGAGTCATCTTAGTTGGGCGTCAACCCGACCAACTCGGCCGAGTCTGGATTGGAGTTGGTAGAGTTTTCAAACACTGGGTCAAACCTATCATCCCTTAGATATGACCAACATCTCACAACTCTATAGATAATTTTGAACTGGAAAGTAAGAAGATATAAAACAAAGAAAAACAATCACTAAAGGATGACTGCATTGATATCAAATATAGATAGAGGATTCCAAATTCAAATTAATATCTTATAAAGAAAATTATTAAAAGATAATGTGGAAGTAGCCCCCAAATTCTAGGGAATGCCATAGGGGATGTTGGGGCCTTCAGCATAGGGGACCCCCTCGAAATACTAGGAAATATAAATTAAAATATATAAAAATTGAAGCATAATTCATTGAAACCTTATACATAACAATGTGCCAAAAGCATTCATCATTACATGTAACCAAAGTTATCAGGATTGGAATCGATTTAAGGTTCGATCAATATGGAACTGGAACTCTTTGGTGAATCGGTCTATTGGAAAATATGTAAAATTGCCAAATTTTAGTTATATATATATATATATATATATATAATTCCAAACCATTAGACGCCAAACATGCAAAGTTTGCTCTTGTATATAGCATGTAAGTACTAAGCGTGAATATAGACAGATGGCATAGAGTGCAAGTCACATTACATAAATACATAGAAACCGAGGCCCTAAATGGTCTCTAGAGTCCAAAAAACACGTTGCTACAACAAATAATTACATATAATCAAAACCGTTGCTTATATTGGGATCCTCATCATCAATATCAATATCAAGATCGGAATTGATTTGAGGTTCGATCAATATGGAACTGGAACTCATTGGTGAATTGATCGACTAAAAAATATGTAAAATTGGCTAATTATATATATATATATATATATATATAATTCCAAACCATTAGACACCAAACATGCAAAGTTTGCTCATGTATATAGCATGCAAGTACTATGTGTGAATATAGACAATTGGCACAGAGTGCAAATCACATTACATAAACACATAGACACTGAGGCCCTAAACGGTCTCTAGAGTCCAAAAAACACGATGATACAACAAATAATTACATATAATCAAAATCGTTGCTTATATTGGGATCCTCATCATCAATATTACCCTCTGCCTCCTCATCTAACCTTTATCTCTACCTCAGTCCTCTAGAGACACCAGTCAACGCCTTCCAATTTTGATGAAGATGCCTAATCCAAGTGTTACAATATGGCAGAAAAAGATTAAAATGTCTAATCAATGATTTTTGCTCGAGTGAAGGGTACATTTTTGCCAAAATCATGATAGGGGAGTTCAACAATAAAAACCACCAATATTGGGGTGCATAGAGGTGTTGATGCTCTTGATTAAATGCTAATTCTACACCTTCATACATGATAGAATACAATGGAAACATTGCAATCATACCAAACCTGAAATTCTAAACATTGTTAAGTTTATGAATTCCGAATGGGATATGGAATTCTCCTTTAGCCCAACTCACATTTTCTGCTTTATTGTACTTTACTTCATACATCTTGTCTTTTATAGGAGACCGTTTGGTACTTTGTAATGTCATCAATGTACTCAACAGTCCCTGACATACTTTTGTGGTCATTAGTTGGACATTAATAAAATGATCTTATCCTATCTTATCTCAAACATCTTGGAACAATTAATGGTAATGTTAAAAATTTAAGCAAAATGATAGAAAAAGAAAGATAAGGGAGAATATCAATTTTTAGTGGTAATTACCAGCAAGGGGGAGTTCAAAACAACAGACTTTGGTAAAATGGCTGCGTGGGAATGTCTCATTTTTTGATAGGGACATTCGCTATTGCATTTACTTGCATCTCCCCCAAAAGGACCCGGGAGCACATCGCTTTGTAACACTGCAATTTCAACATTATTCTCATGATTGCCTCTTGTTACCTCCTGAATTTGCACTTCAAATGTGTAAAAGCCCCAACCACAAAATCCAAACCTAAGGGTAACTTAGAGGGGCTACCCATTGTCACCTTAGTAATTCCCTCTCCAACTTTAGGTGGGATTTTCTCCAACAAAATAGGGCATTTCTAAGATAGGATTGCTAAGACTATAGCAAGGAGGCTCAAGGTGATGTGAAAGATATGGGTCTTTCTGTAGTATACAAAATAGATTGACGAACGATAAGGGACTAGTGCCTATCCAATATAGGGCAAATGGAGTCAAGGGGCTACACCAAGAGAGCAATTTGTACATGATTAAGACACGAGCTATGCCACAATATGTCTTAATACATTATTAAACAATGAAGAAATAACTTGGAGGGGCCTGTTATCACACAACTTGTAGTTGTCCCAAAAGGTGATTCTATCCAGGATGGTAGAGGCATTGGACAACTAAAGAGGTGACCCAAGAGATGCCACGGTTCCTAATGCAATTGGTTGTCACGCTAATCAAGGCACTCTTCACTTTAGATCTAGCCTAAGCAAGACCAAGGGGCATACCCTAGATAACCAATGAAGGCAAGCGAACCTACTCAAGACCTCCTAGGGAAATGTGAAAGTGTAATAGGATGAGATCAAGAGAGAATGGATCTAGATCTATGAAGGATAAGTGGACCCAAGGAGTTAGGGCTTGGTTGAAGAGGCTTATAGGATGGAAAAATGTTCAACCAAGGAAAGATTAAGCCACTTCTGAGTTTAGATTAGTAGATCTAGATAGATCTCATGCCAAATAGAAAGATACAAGTGGGGCCCACCCTTAAAATATGGAAAATGGTCAAAATGGGGTCCACGAGGTGAAGATCAAGATGAAATGGCACTAGAAGGGTTGTTACTCAATGGATCTATGGATTTGATGAGGAACAAGCAATACCCACTTTACAGATCTGGAAAATGCCCACCTACCCAAAAGTGCGACCTCCCTTGGAGAAGCCCAGTGCCTTAGATTAGGGGGTAAATGGAGTCGGATGCCCACCAAATTTGGTCTCCAAGGTTTATTAATTATTATTGAGGTGGGTTTTAATTATTAAGCCCATGCAATCACCAGATCTTATCGGATCTAAAAAATAAAAAAATGAGGGTTTTGAAATACGAGGGTTTGAGATCTAGATGACTAATGGATAAGTTAAGAGAATAAAATACGTACCCTTTGAACGTACCTGAATGATGAGAATGAATGCCAGTATGACAAGGATTACTCCCACAAAGATCAAATGAAAAATATGGTAGTTTCTCTTGCTCATGTGATTTGCCCAAGTCCATTAGTGCGCCCCTCTCTTCCTGCTAAACCAAGGAGACAAAGCTCAATTAGCAAACAACAATGAGGGTAGATGCAAATGAGAAGTAAATGATAGAGAATAATTGGTACAAAGACAAAATCACTCCCTGTTTGAACCAAGATCTGACAGAAAGTAGTAGGGTGAGCCTCCCCACCAATGCGCTCTCCAAATCGTCTTCTTCAACCTGCAAATAGATAGAGTGGAACAAAAATGCAAAATAGCTACCAAAATCCTTCAGTGCAATGGAAAAGTAGTTTCAACCATCATAGCCAAACATCCATTTCAAGATCCAAGCATTTACTCAAAAGATATTTCTTGTATTCCAATAACCAAGAGCCAAAAATCTCTAGATCCCTTTACAATAGGGGGGCCTCTTCCTTAAATAGGAGGAGAGAGACCAAAACCCTAACCACTTTATGAACGAGTGGTTGAGATCAAAAGATAGATACAATCTAATCAACGGCTACGATGAGCCGGGACAATATAACATAGATCAACTCATTAGAGGGGGTGCGCACTCACTAAAAGAAGCCCTAGGGGGGTGCGCACCACATAAAAGTGACTAATACAAGTGTACAACATAAGATGAGAAGGACAAGTAACTAGGACCATATGGTGGGGCTAGGAGGTCTTATTATCCTTCACTAGCATCACCCCATGGCACAATAACATAAGATATAACTCAATGACATGTCCAAGTGACTAAATGATCAAATCGTGGCCCCCTCAATGAGAGAAGAATGCATCAAATCACAACCCGGAGAGTGTGTGGACCACATTGAATGCTGCAAGCTGATCTGGAAGGAGTGGGATACATCACATATGATCTCTGAAGTCTGAACAAACCTCATGCCAACACCTTGCCTCAATAGCCCAAATCGATTTCCTCAATGACCTTTTATCCCATTTTTATCCCACCTAAAAAACCATCAAACTGCCTGTAGCTCACTGTCTGATGCCCGGGCACAAAATCTGACTGTACCATCATGTCTGGAGAGGGGGTAATATGGTAATAACAAGTGGCTGGACCACCCCTCTCCTCTGTAGCGCCCTAGGTAAACGTGCTAGCCCAATGCTACTGCTGGACAAGCCATTTCTGCATGACAAAACTGGCAAAATGTGGAAATATGACCATATCATCATTGAGATTGCCCGAAACTGATAACTGAGTGTCTCAATGGACTCAGAAGGTCCAAATCTACTAGAGATGAGTACCCATACACCCTGTGGCCACTTGTAAGATCATCTGTAGCCTCAGCCATACCCGGACAGTAATAATAAAATGGTCTGGAAATAATAATAACCGATAAAAAAGTGCATCAACCATCATCTGAAACCTGTGTCCACTGTATGGAACCATCAAAGGTGTATCAAAGGACCATAAATCATCATCATACAATATCACTGGTCCAACTCATCACGGATCCCAAGGTTGACTTGGTCAAACTAGGTTTGACCGGTCAAACTGATCAAAATATGACCAAGGCTAGGAAATTCTGCTGCTACAAGTGCAAATGGTTAAGACATGTTCTTTTAATCATTCTCATAGCAAGACTTAAAGTATTAAGCATCATTTCACTGGCAGTTAATATATAATTAAATCAAGCATATGTTCAAATAATCATTTACTTACAAAAGAACCTAAAGGATATACTCATTCTGCAGACATGATCAATTTGCTAGCAAAGGGTGAAGGTGAAGAATGCAAGGCTAGGACAAAGGGGATGACTTAACTGACTCAACACTGTGATACTTTGGATAAGGGAAAGGGAATACACACTTAAGCATATGTCGGATAATAAACACACAGGGAATGGCAGTGTCTCACAAATGGGATAAGTTGTTTAGAGGAGTGCTTATTCAACTTTGGAAAATGCCTACAACTCACATCCATGCTGTATCAGCTTCGTGAGGATTTTTTCTAGAACCGCCATGGATTGGGTGCTCGACTAACCGTAACTTGAGGTTCTAGGGGACACTTAGAATTAGCTGTCCCTTACTCCAGAGTCCATCTCACATTCCCGTGGGCTCCATGAGGAATTAATCATTACATTTCATTTCCTTGGCCAACAGTCTTTGGATTTAGCATATATTTAACCACTGCTTTCTTTAGGCCTATATGACCCTTTTGGGGATTTTGCATGTGCTTAGAAGCACAACTACTAAAGCTTTCATCCAGGGTGCTTTTAGTTTCCATTTCAATTCATTTCATAACCCTTTTGGGGATTTTGCATGTGCTTAGAAGCACAACTACCCAAGCTTTCATCCAGGGTGTTTTTCATTTAAGTTTCTATTTAATTTCACAACCCTCTTTCATTGTGCTGAGAAGCGCCGTTTTTAAAGTATTCTCATGGGCTTTCATAAAAGATATAGCAATAATTTCCATATGTAATGATGGTAGTACAATTTGCTTCAGGTTTTAGCCAACACAACTCAAGTAACTATGGGCACATTCTACAATCAAGACCAAACATCGGGGCAACCGACTAGAGTGATCAAGGTGTCAAATCCAACTCACCAAAGGGTATGTTCTGTTGCCAACTTAGAGCCGAGACACAAACTAACAGGGATGCTATCCAGCATAGAGGCAAAAGTGGGGAAGTCCTCCATATCACAGGCTGAGGTGTAAGTCAGGGTAGAAACCAATAAAGGGAAAGAGAATGGATGTATGGGGAAAGTGAGGGTGATGCCTAAGCTAGAAAGCCATAAAGGTGGGAATGATCATGACCACACTCCTAGGAGGGTAAAACCAATGAGTATAAAGCAAGAGCTTCTAAATGTAAGTAATAAAACCATTTAGATAATCAATAAAAACCATATTCACTTCATATAGATATACTGCTAGATCATGATTACTAGATACTCAGTCAAGCTATCAAAATGACCAAAAGAGCAAGATAATAAAACCAATGCACATCATATACCTGCTAGGCCATATAGCTGTATCTGCTATCTGGATCACCTGTAACCACTGAAACACTGCTGCTGAAACTCTGGGCACTGCACTGCTCTATATGGGATAAAAGGTCATCTCAGTCATCAAATTTGAGGTCAAGAGGCTCAGCCTTCGCATAAGGTCTACTGCATGTTTGATTTGGGGCTGCTCTGATGTGTGAGTGATCGTAAGTAATACTGCTCATCATAGCTAATCTCACTAAAACTGTGTAAAGGCCAGGCTCAAAAATATATACTGAACTGCTCTGCAACCATGGTAGCCCGGCTACTATGGATGTGATAACAGGGCCCTAAAGGTGCCACACTTGAACAATGCTATGATGGTGTGTCTTATAATGAAGTGTTTTTAACCCAACAACAACTCTTAAAAAGATGATATATGTAACACATTCAACAATAAGACATCAAAGAATTCCTCACATAAACCCCTTACAAGATGGTAGATAAACCCTTGAAACTTGGCCTCTCAGGCATGTTCTTTGCAAGTGCTCTCTAGCATACATCAACCATAATTAAAGATGACAGACATTAGCTTAACATCAAAAGAAATAACCCCAGGAATTTCCACAAGCCTTCCATTAGATATTCAATGAAGCTCCAAACGGAGAGATCATCACAAATCAACCATGAGAATGAATGAGGAAGGGATACCCTTTATATAGAGAGTGTTGCTTAGCTTCCTTTACAATAAAAGAATAGTTTCCTCTCCTAGATTAATAATTTGCTCAACAAATTCTCCAATAATAGCCTGAAGTAGTTTAGATCCACTTTTATCTTCAAGCAAAACCTTAAAATAACGCTAGATCATAACCAAGTCATGTTGTGAAGTCAACAATGAATAAAATAATATGGTGGTTAAGCAAAGTGTCTTCTCCAAGGTGGGTGTCTCTTGTTTCAAGGGATTGAAAGAGATACCTCCTTAAGATGGGATGCGTGGCTCTCCAAATGAAATGCCCCCTAAAAAATGGTTTGAACTAAGTCAAAAGATTCTCCAAGGCCACACATGTGGATCCTCCATGAAAAATGTTCCACCAAACATGCATAAAAAGTTTGTGGACTTCAATTAGTGAGTTGTACCATCAATAAACAATGCGTAAATGTGTAAGGAATCTCCAAGAGAGTGGACACCCTCCTTGCTTGATTTCATTAAGTGACATATCCTGAAAACATGTGCAGTAAATCCTTTATCTATGGGTAGGCTCACTAAAGAATCGGATAAGTGATGTCCACATGCCAACCATAGTTGTTCAAGCTAGGATGTCATCTCCAAATGGCTCAATATCCCAAGTGCCAACTCATTAAAGAATACAAATGCTAGATTCATGGAATATATAATCCACCAATTGATATAGAAGCATAAATCTGAGTGTAAGGTCCCCATAATACTCAATTAACCTCATGAAGGAAGGGGACGATCCCTTCTTAAAGCAATAAAGTATAACCATGCATCAAAACATATGCCAAGAAAATAGAATCCAAGATGCTCTACTAGGAATGATAGCCAACTATGCCATAATCATCCTCCATGTGTGAAATCTCTCCAAAGAGCCAGGGCTCCGAAGGAAAACCATGATTTACCTTGCAATAAACCATCTTCGAGTGTAAAATCCATCCAGTGAGATAGGGCTCTCCAATAGAAAGCCTCCAAATATCATCATCAACATGTGTGCAATAGGGGAGCTCTTAACCAAAGGGTGTTAAGCATGTCATAAGTAAGTGGTACATGTGTGTATTCTCCTTATATATTCTAGGGCGTTCTCGCTAGAGGCCTCCAACCATATAAAATGCATCAACTACTTTAATGGAATCATGCAAGATGCCTCACAACATTTCATCAAGACCCTATTATTAATACTTTAAAACTTAGGGAGACCCTAAGTTGATGGGTTCCCACTCCATGAATGCATAGAGTGTTAGATAATTGCATCAATGCTAAGCAAAAATATTTCAATCCTGCCAATAACACGAAGAATGGGAGCATACCATCAAACCACCATGAAGAGATCTCATCCAATAGGTACGAACACCAATTGAACATCAAATCAATCAAAGGAGAGCAACAAATCTAAGCCAAAGCTCACATGTACCCCAGTCCATCCAATGAATCATCTTGCTAGTCTATTTTTGTGATCAAAATCACAGATGTAACCCCCATAAAATGAGGGGTAACACTTCTCATATGTGCTCTATTGTATGTTTTTAGATTGTGTTTTCCATTTGATAGATGCACCATAGCTCTTGTTATAGCTCATGGACCTTTACAACTCATGCCTTTTAAGGTCAACCAATGTTTTAAAACTCAGACTCAGACTCGGAATCAATCAACGGTCAACTCGGACTCGGACTCAGCCATGACTCAGATTGGTTTGAACTTAATGACTCAGTTTACTAAACATATATATAAAATATTAAAATTTTAATGAAATTATTTTAAAGATTCCAAACAAGTAGAGTCAGAATATGCGAGGTTTTCTCATGTATATACCATTTAAGGTGAATATATCAAAATGGCATCAAGTGCAACACATATGTGAAACACAATACATCATCGATAGAGCTTTAAATGGCCTCTAGAATCCAAAACACAACATGCCACATGGTACTAGCCTACCGCATATCATTGATCAACATGATTAATCATGAAACTTATTACCACTCTTGGAAATGGGATCCTCAGCATGAGCTATAGGACCATTCTCTGGCATGTCTATTTTTTAACAGGTCTATATTTCGCAAGTGGCATGTAGTTGAAGAGTAGGGTGGCATTTGACGTCTTCTGATAGTTTAATGGACTTGTCTTCAGTTGGGTGGAGTTAATTGGAATTTTGAAAACTGATAACCATGCTTAGTTTGGAATCTTTGGATGGGATGTGAAATTCTATTTTCATCATATGAGGTTCGATGAGGTTGGAACCCCTCTCAAACATCCCAAAACAATTAATGATAATATAAAAAATTTAAGTAAAAGGGTAGAAGGGGAAATATAAATATTTTATTATCATTCTAGGTTAGCTTGTGTCATAGTCAAGCAAGTTGTTTTTTACCCCAAATAGTTCTAGGATCTGTAGGAATCCTACAAAGCATTTTTACTTGACAATGAAGTAGGTTTAGATGATATGATAAGATGAGATAATTTGATTAATGTCCAATAAATGACCACAAAAGTAGGTCAATGGGATTGTGTGTGGTACCATGATAGTAATACAAAGTAGGAGCCCAAAAATTAGCTCCTATAAAAAACTAAAAAGCAGAACTCAAACTTAAACCTAACTCCATAAATCGAGAGCCGGTCTTAGAGAAAATATACAAAGAGAGAGAGATGAAGAGAGTTGATCCAAGAGAGGAAAATGTTTAAAGGGAGTGGATCCGAGTGCTATGATGCAAAAATGGCAAAACTATCATTGTCATAGCGCACTAGAGATCCTGGAAGCACTGGAATCACTGGGAATATTTCTCTTACCATCTAAAGCCTATTGGAGGAAGCTCAAAAGAGTACTCTATTTGGAGGAAGAAGTAGAGGAGGAACCACAGTGGGTAGTGTGTTGTTGCCTGGAGGAGGGAGCCTGCAGTCGCATCCTGGATGAAGTTGTCCAACTACCGAGATGGGGGCGAGACTGTCCGCTCTACTGGTGTTGGATGGAGGTGGAGGTGGACTGTCGTGTCCTAATAAAGTAGTCAAGATCAGTGCCTTCATCACTCTGTCTCTTGGTGCACCTAGAGGAAGGAAGCATCGGAAAGAAGTGATACTTTGAGTGGAGATTGGTGCTGACTGAGAATGAGAATGTCGCTGGAGAGTGAAGGAGCGAAGTTGGAGAGCCTCTTGCAAGTATAATGCTAGACATCTTTGATTGGGGTATTTGAAGAATCTAGTCTTTGGAGCTCCCTGGGAAGAAGGTCCTTGAAAAGACAATGAAATCGCCCGTGGATATCGTAGTAAATAGGACACTGAAAGATGAAGTGCTTCTCGGTATCAACCTTTGGAAGGTGACATACCTAGCATAACCTGTCTGACTGGTCTAGCTGGTGATCTGTCTCAACTCAAAGATGATGAGGGCCCACTCTGAACTGGCCTAAAGGAATACATAGAGCATGTGCCAAATGGCAGAATGTATAAGGGGGCCAAACAATGAGACCGTCCCTCAGATCCAAGAAGATCTTAGTCTTAGGGTTTACGTTTCTTGGTCAATTGTTAAAAATAATTGATTTTCAGTGTCTTATGTGTGACTTGTGTGGTCCCGACTCCCACACCAACTCCGTCAAGTTGACTAGTTTGGCATCGAACCGGTTGAGTCATACCCGGACCCGGCTGGTTCGGTACCAAACCCATCACCCGAATCCGTTCAAGGGCCTAGTCATCTCAGTTGGGGGTCAACCTGTCCGACTTGGCCGAGTCCAAATCGGAGTTGGTAGTGTTTTCAAGCACTGGGTCAAACCTATCATCCCTTAGATATGATCAACATCTCACAACTCTACAAATAATTTTGAACCAGAAAGTAAGAAGATATAAAACAAGGAAAAACAATTACTAAAAGGAAGACTGCATTGATATCAAACACAAATAGAGGATTTCAAATTCAAATTAATATCTTATAAAGAAAATTATTAAAAGATAATGTCTCAACAGTTTTGGTGTCAATATGGGAAGAAAATGTAGAATAAATGTGCAATTAAATGGGTGCAGCAGAATGCAGGATGTTGATTGCTGGGCAAAACATGCCAATGGGTTATACTTATCATAGATGGACACGAGAAACTAATGGCTGGACAACAATTGTGTATAGAGCAAATGATTGAAAGAAGCATTGAGGAAACAAAAGCTTTGATACCACTTCAGATAGTCCATAGAAAGTAGAGTATTATTCGATTTATGATAAATGGTGAAATAAATGGTGGTGGGCCTATTACACTAGTGTTGCAAATATGATCTATATATAACAATATTGGTGATGCAACATGAGATTTCACCATCCTGAAACTATTTGCTGAAAAAATTGTTGGTTTTTGAAGGGTACGAAAATATCATGATATATCATCAAAATATCGCGAGTTGATAAAAAAATATTGGCTGGGGCATGTTTAGGTTGCCTATATGGAATTGAGGGCAAAGATGTTACTCACCATTTTCCATCGAGTTGAGGAGGCGATTTGAGTGTTGCCATTACCATTAGAAACTTTTTTGGCTGGTGGGAGCATTAAATGATTTTTTTTTCGTTTTTTGTAAGTTTGCTTATATTTTCCCCAATCTTTCCGATAAGTTTCTTTCCAGACACTCCGCGATATATTTGCCGACATGATATTTGCAATTTTGTACTGCACATTTGTGGTGTACACATAAATATTGATAGGAACAGATTTGGTGGTGACTGCTCATCATATGAATATGGTAGTGCCAGGGCAGATGGATGCTTTGGTTAAATATTATACATTCTACATATCTTAGAGTTCCACTCGTCATTACATTTTGACCTTGGTGTTATGCCTTTGTTCTCCCAGATTGAGTTGTCGCTGGTTTCCTGGTTCATTCAGTGAGCTTGAATATACTTTTCAATACGTGATTTGGCACTGGGAGATTTTATTGAAAAAGCCTTGAATGTTGTGTAAGCAAAGTAGATGTGGCTAACAGCCATTGAGATGAACTTCTCCATTACATTTGAAATTTTTGCAATGGTCAATGCTCAAGATCCCTTTGAATCACTAACAGTGTGCCTCCAATGCTACTTCCGAAAGCTACTCTGTGAATGCTTACACACACAAAACCGATGCCTCTATTAACTATATTGGACCATTTTTTCCATTATACATCGGCAGTCCCAGTATTAGTAAAACCAGTGGAAAGCACAAGAAATTTTGAGACTAGCAACAACAAAGATCAGTATAAAGGTGAATGCACTCTGCTTGTGACAGAAACATATGTTGATTGTTTAGATTGTGAAGCCTATAAATTAGCATCAAGACTACAACGTTTAAATTGCAAGTTTCTCACACCCTGACCAAATGAAAAAGAAACCTGTTAGAAATAGTTTTAGTTCATGACTTGTAGCCCTTTCAGTCAACATAGGTGTAATAGCAAACTGATTGCATGTGCATGTTTTCATTATCTTACTTTCCGGCATCATTAATTTTTAATTGGAGATGGCTTGAAAAATTCTTGATAGGTCTAAAAATACTTTCATTGATCTGGTTTGACTGGTTCAATCTCCTGTTGAAGCTATTAAAGAAGAGAACTTTCTGGTTATTGAATAGGAATCAGCAATCAATATTGCAACTGTGCTTTGTTGTGTCAGGTAATAAAAAAGCCTATGGACCTGGGAAGCATTAGAGATCGGATGGAGGCAACAGATGGTTCAGGTTACAGTAATGCTCGTGAAATATATGAAGACGTGAGACTTGTTTTCAGGAATGCAATGATATACAATAAACCAGGGACAGAAGTGTACATGATGGCAAAAGCTCTGTTGGAGAAGTTTGAAGAAAAGTGGAGAAGCATTTTGGAACCAAAACTTATTGAACTGGTAGTCTTTTGTTCTGTCTCTTTAAAATTTATTCATTTACACAGTCCAAAATTTGGATTTCTCACATGATGTTTTTATTTCCGCTTTCTTATATGTGAACCTCTTTTCTAAATATTGTTTGCCTTGGAACCGGTTTTGAGATGCTATCTCTTTACATGTATTTTTCTGTGCTTCAATATATACATGTATTTTCTGTCCTATAAGTGACCTTTGGCTATATGTGATGTCTTTGCCTTCCAGCACATTAACATCCTTTTGATCATATCTCTATAGAACAATGTAATTCTATCATGTCGTTTTACTTAAAATGTTCCATGTGGAGGGAAAGTTCCAAGAAAAGTTTTGATTAAGTCTGACCTTCATTGACCATTGATCTTTCTTCATAATGAAGTAAGGCAATTGGAGTCATGGATTGCAAACTTCAGGATTTTCTTCCTCCCTTTCCTACCTTTTCTTCTGGTTGCTTTGCATCATTTTCTTCAGATATGAGAAGTTTCTTCCTCCCTTTCCTGTGCTTGTTTTGCATTGTAAATATTGCTGACTCTTAACTCGTTGATCCATGTTTGTTGATCTCTAGATTATGATTCTTTCTGATTACAGGATCTCATTGTTCAGCCAGTTGTACTTGCTTTTTTAAGATGCCTCCTTTGTTTTGAAAGTCCATGACCTTTCCCAAACATCTACACTCCCCATGTTAAGATTTGGATGAATTTAGTTTCACTTAGAAATGACACACATGCTCCACCTCCATATACCTACATATACCGAATTTATGAGTTTCTTAATGTACATTGCTCTATTTTCATTACTAGGCTTAGGTTATTCTCTATGTCCAGTATTGGTGCAATGCATGCATTATATGCAAATTCATTCGTAGTTTGTTTACTAAAGTGTGGCAAAGGTTATCCTTCTTTTGCTCATTTATAGCAATACTCTGTTCATCATTGCCACTTCCTGTCAAAATGGTACATGGAAATGTTGTTCAAAACCTGTACCAAACACATTGTCACTATATAGTATATAGTATATAATATGAATTTTTTCTACTTTGAAATAATACAATTTTGTCATCTGTAATGGAGCTATATATCTGGGAAGGAGCATTTAGAGAAGTTGCAAGTATAAGTAAAAATAGTGCATACCAAAAGGAAATAAGGCTAAGTTACAGGAAATGGCTAACCCACCCATGTACCAATACCACAAACTCCTGAAACACAGAAGCACCTTGGAAATGTACTGTACAACATTTTGTGATTTGGAAATGCCATGTTATAGCTGAAAGCGTTTTTAGGGTGTTTTGGTGTGAAATCCCCATGTTTTGGTGCATTTTTTAAGTTCTCTATGCCCACCCAAAATGCCCATGAAGGGGTGGGATGCATGGGAAGTCTAAATACCCCTAATCTATGGAAAATGAAGACAAATGAACCTCTAATTCATATGTAAACCTACCTACAAATTTATCTATCATTTTTATTTACTTGCAAGATAATGTGTTATTTAAAAAAAACAGTATATATATACATATAATTTTTTTCCTAGGTTACAAAACAATGGGGAAAATCCCGGGGTACTTCCCCTCATTTCAAGGATGGTATCCAAGGTGATCCCTATATTCTTCAAGGCACAAGGCAAGGTCAACAATAACGCTTGAATCTGTTACAACAATATATCATTATGAGCTCAGCATGCCAGTTAACAGAATAGAACCTGGGTGGGGAGTGTTACCCCTCGGATTGCATGAGGTTTATTCAAGGGTAAAAGATGCTGATGATCCAGATGGAGTCCAATGTATGGCTTGTCTAAGCCAATTTTGTAATGTATCATTATTGTATCAGTTGTTCATGGTAAGGTTATAAAAATGATGCAATTGAGATGTTTCTTGTATGTAAAGGGCTAGTTATAATCCCTAATTAGCACGACTGTGGTGGTTGCACCGAGGCAAGCAACTCTTGAGTGTTTTTTTAACTGAAGAAAATTTACATCTTTATGTTGTAAATTTTCAGACACTTTTTCACTCATAAAATCCTCCAAAGCAGGAGCACTTCCTGGGTGGATCTACCATATGTCCCTGAGCACTTGAGCCTAAGAGTCAATGTTATATATCACAACTCATGTATTGAGTCACCATGGAAACTTATGTAATGTTAGTCAATGTCTAGAGTCTTAGGAGTCCCTCTTGCACATGGCTAAATGATAATTAAAATGTGTTAGTGGTTAAAAACAAGTTAGAAGGTAAGGAACTTAGGATTGCCTTTTCGCTAGCTCTAACTTTGAGTTTAATGTTCTAACTCTTCATTAACTTTATAACTTAAAGTTCCCCTTTCTCATATGAGATCCTCACCATATTTTTATGTAGTCTCACGTATCCCCATGCTGTCCACCTAAGCACCCCTTCTAGCCTAGCACCCTCATGTTTAACTTGTCTAAATTGTTTATTGGACCCTTCTAGAGGCCTTCCAAGCCTCAAAAGGCCAAGTGCTGCCCTCCTAAGCCCAAATCATCCCTCCTTAAGCCCACATGTCTGATCCGTCACATCTAATTCCTCACGCGTGGCTTGTTTTCTCATTCTTCTCCCTTGATTTGACCTTTGTTGACCTCCTTGGATCCCCTCTCCTAGCCGTTTGGGAGGTTGTTGGAGGACTTTGAGGATTGTTTTGGCCCACACGTGCCAAAATCTTTTGGATAATTTCTCCCTTAACCAAATTGGTTGTCCTTTAGACCAAATTGTTCCCTTCTCTAAGGTAGAGCGCTCCTCCTTTTGACTTGTTTAAACCATTTCACTATATTTTTATTATTGTTTTACCATGTCAAGATGATTTAGTTAGGGTTTTGAGTCTTTCTAGAATAGATATAGGGTTTGTCATAAAAAATAATCGTTTAATGAGAAGAGGTTGAGTTTCTCATCCTATATAAAGAGCACTCCTCTCTCATCTGTGTTGTTGGTTGTTGCTACACTAGAGATATCTTTGTACATTAGAAGAGTCTTCTTAATAATATCATCTTTGGCTTTCGAGGTAAAGACTTGGAGTTATTATGTTGATGTGGCATTTCTCTTGCTATTGTGCTTATCTATTGGAGGTAATATTGCTAGCATTGCTTATTGTTGATTAGGTTGTCATTGATGCCAACAATGTCTAGTCATTGATGCCAACAGTTAAGTCTTGGTGCCCCTTGTGGAGCCCCTGAGGGTTAGTATTTGATTTGTGGTTGTCTGTGTCAGAGGAGACCTTTTGACTTTGTCCAAACCCAAGCTTGAAGCCCTTGGAGGCCTATGGACATTGGAAAAAGCCCTGAACACCCTTTAGAGTGTTTAAGTACCCCTAAGTTGTTTCCTTGGTTCCCCATACCACAACCTATGCCCTAGTACCCTAGGAAGTGTCTTCGTTGGGTTGAAGAAATTCTGAAGAAGTCCTTGGTTCCACACTTAGTGGATTGATGACCTTGCAACCCCTGTTAAAGTCATGGATCTCTTGTATGTGAAGATGTCATAAATGACTTAATAAAGTCAAGGAACCCACATCGTCATATGGAGAAGACCTTGATGCCCACTATTTGAAATTAAAGAGGTTAAGTAACCCACATCGCCATATGGAGAAGCCCTTGATGGGGTCATGAAGTCCACACACTCGGAAATGAAGGTACCTTGATGTAGCCCATGATCATGTGGATGAGAATCCCACACACATGATGAAGAAGCCCTCAAAAATTTGAGGAAGCCCATACAAATGGTGGTATGTTGGTGTTCGTGGTGCCCTAGGAGGATTGGGTCTTGAACCATGGTGATGTATGGTCCTATTTGTGGTTATATAGCTATTGGGATGTAGATGGAGGTAGATCCCACGGACGTGCCTTGATATGTTGAAGAAGACTTTGAAACTCTTGTAGTTAGTGGTATGGTCTTTGGCACCCTCATGTGTGGGGTCTTTGACGTCCTGGACACATTGAATAATTTAAGGGTATTAGACCAAGAATTTGCAAATAAACCCATCATAGGGAGATAGTCCTCGTCAAGCCATTTCCATTGATATGTGGAGCATCTTCTAACTCCTTATGGTTGAAGAGATATGAATTTTTGAAGTTGGTGTACCCCACCTTTTTGGGTGAGCCGACCTAACAAAAGAAAATTTAATAATTTGTAATTTTGAATAGCAGGTCGGCCAGCTAAAAACATTTATTTTTCCTCCACGATTTTACATATATATACACGAGTTATTTACACAAAAGGGTGTGTAATTTATGGGTGAAGTGGAGCTCTGAAAATTTGGGTGTACAGTGACAGAGGTTGCAGCAGTAATACAAAAGAACAACAGTAAGTCTTTCCTCATTGATTTTGGGTGGCGGCAGTTGAAGTTTTGGTTGGTGACCTTAGTGCTAGAAGACTGACCCTCTAGGGTATCCAAACAGCAGAATTTCGTGGTACAATTTTGGATGAGCTCTGAAATTCGCTGGAATAGAGAAAGCCCTAAAATTTGGAGAAGTCTGAGGAAGTTCGGGTACTGTAGCAGCAACAGTAGACAGGAAAGTTTTTTTTGTTTTGCTTTGATTTTTGGGTATTCATGCAGCCACAGTCAAGGATAGAGGCAGCATAAGGAAGATCAACTTTATGACAATTTTATGGGTGTAATTCAGATGTGTGAGAATATAGCTCTGATTTTCGGATTTACTGTAGCAGCTCTGAAATTCGGTTTACTGTAGCAGCTCTCAAATCCGTCCACTGTAGCAGCCACAGTGTTTTGGAAGTTTTTTTTATGTGCTCTGAGGCAGAGAACTGAGCCAACGAACTCTGAGGAGGTCAAAACACAGGTACATGAAGATCTGAGGCAGCGAATTGCAGGAGTTAAAGACAGCAAAAAGAGGTAGGATGGAGTCATTATATGACTGTTTTTGAAGAGAATGTTTCTGGGGTATATTTGCAGTCCTAAAAGGACATCTTTTAGCCTAACCAAAGGGCAGATTTGAAGAAGATGTAAGGGTTATACTGTAGATTTGGATGAGTACTTTTGAAGTCTGTTATAACATTGTTGAGAGCAGATTTGTAAGTGTCAAGGGCTGGAACTGTTTATGCATATGCTGTTCAGACCATTCACATTTGATGAAATCACTTGTGGATAGATTAAAAAGACATTCTTGCACATACTCTTCAGAGGTGAAAAGATAATTGCAGAACTTGAAAGAATGAGGCTGACACAACAGAGACACTAGTACTATGATGCCAATGACAGTGAAGCTAATGAGCTGATTGGACGTTGATGATGATGTCAAACGATGATGCTACAGAAGCAAGGTCAAAATACATCAGAATAATTTGTGACAGCCATGATATGACAGAGATATCTTTGACTTGACTGTGGTATGTGACAACCTGATGATTGTGGCTTGGCAAAGCAGTGAGATCAACATTAAGTTTATGGGCTTGAGTTCTTTTGAGTATTTGAAGATCGTTGAAGTGACAACACAATAACTTGATTTGACTTGAAGAAATCATATTGACTTAACAACATGTTTGACTTGACAAAGATTACTCTGACATGAGAGCTCTTTGATTTGATAGCGATAACTTACAGGAGTTTGATTTGACAGGAGTAATCAATATCAGATTGACTTGATGATTTTGACAGTGGATTGAGTGGCAGAAGTGTTTCTTGATTGGCAAGTTGAGCCTTGCAACCTTGGGGATTGGATGCAGCAATATATTTGGTGATGATGAACACTATGATAAGATATTATATGATGATGGTGCATACATGATATTAATGGTACCTTGCATGCTATACATCTTGTACACCTTGATGATATGGAATTATAAATGATGCAATGACGACAATAGTACAATGATGAATAGTGGTAATTAGGAGTGAGTACATTGGTTCAGTTGAGCAGCATTAGCACAGGCTACTACATGTGCATTTGGTCTAACTCAGATTGGCTGAGTTGTATGAGCAGTTGGTTTGACCCAGGTGGTCTGGTACACAGTTGGTTGAACTCAGTTTTATAGATTCGAACAATGTGAACAACAGATTGATTTATGCACATAGATTGATTGGTACAGCTAGATCGGACAGATTGATTGGTACAGCCAGATTGCACAGATTGATTGTACAGGATGATAAACAATGTGACATAGTTGTGATGAGCAGTGGTCAGTTAATGGTTAGTGGACAGTTGATGTGCAGTGAAAGTGGTTTTGCAGTGTGATACAGGTTGTGCAGTGTGGTACAGGTTGTGCAGTGTGGTTTAGATTGTGCAGTGTGGTACAGGTGTTGGATAGCAGGTTCGCAGGATCAGTGCAATTTGTGGTTCAGTAGTTCAGTATCTATCTTCATATCAGGGTGGCAGGACGGGGCAAGGAAATTTAGGGAGCTAAGGCTTCCTTCAGGTGTAGCCTGTAAACTAGGGGGTTGTAGCCTCCTTCCAGTTGTAGCTGGAGAATTGAAGTCTTTGTAACAAAGGGGGTTGTTACCTCCTTCCAGTTGTTGCTGGTAAATTATTATTATAAAGGCTTCCGTGGTTTTTCCCCCAGGACTTGGGTTTCCACGTAAAAAATCTTGTGTACTGTTTTTTGCTATGCTTCCTATGTGATGATGATATGATGATAGGTGATGATGAGCTGTAATAGTTAATAATGTTGATGATATAATGATAATGTGGTAATACATTAATGAATGATGTATTGAAGAAGCAGTTGATGATTGTTAAAGTTGAAAAAGTAATAAAAAGCTATACACACTGTTCACCTCCCCCTCTCAGTTAGGGTTTTGAGTCTTTCTAGAATAGATATAGGGTTTGTCATAAAAAATAATCGTTTAATGAGAAGAGGTTGAGTTTCTCATCCTATATAAAGAGCACTCCTCTCTCATCTGTGTTGTTGGTTGTTGCTACACTAGAGATATCTTTGTACATTAGAAGAGTCTTCTTAATAATATCATCTTTGGCTTTCGAGGTAAAGACTTGGAGTTATTATGTTGATGTGGCATTTCTCTTGCTATTGTGCTTATCTATTGGAGGTAATATTGCTAGCATTGCTTATTTGTTTCTGATCTTTGGGCCATTGAAAGGATAATACTATCTAGTTGGATTGAGCTTATGGTAAGTTAGTTTTTGTTAAAATCTCAAAATTTGTATACTGAAATCAATAGCAGATTTCGTCGAACACTTAGTACATCTTGGTTTTACTTTTCTATAGGCAAAAAAATAACCACATTTCACTGGCATACAATTTTATTGAAACTGTAAGCTAATACACAGCACTAAGATCACATTTTAGCAGCGGAAATAACATTTGACAGCAGATTGTCATAAAAAATCAGGCACAGGAAATTTGGTCAATGACCCTTGAAAAAAGTTAAAACCCCTAAGGGGAAAACCAGTAATGAGAGAGTTTTATTGAGCTCCTTAGGAAATAAATAGAGAGTTCAGCAGCAGGCTTTTACATCAGAAAACACAAAGACCTATTCTCAGTCACTGTGCACATACATCCTTGAAAACAGTGCCATAACAAGCCCTAACTACATTCTGGAAACAGTGCCCATATTTAACTGGAAGGACCTGTACATTACAACAATTAACACAGCAGAAAAAACACCTTGGAATACGTGCAGATAGAAGGCAAAACTCAGCAGAAAATCACCTCAAAAATCGTGCCCATTTGGCTGTCTTGATTTCTGTGCAAACAGGTAGCTGTATGGCCTCTCTTCTCTGCTGTACGAACCCTCTCTTTCCTGCTGTACGGAACAGCCACAGCTATGAAGCAAACTTCCTTGGAAAACATGCCCTTCACCTTGGGAAACGTGCTCTTCTTGCTGCTGATTTGTGCCGGTCTCTCCTAGGGATGTGTGCCCCTCACATTGGGAAATGTGCCCTCTCTGTATAGCCTCTTCTCTCTCTCTCCTTTTCTCATCTCAAATGCTCCTCCTCTCTCCTCTAGAAACTCAAGCCACTAGCTCTTGCTCCTCTTCTTCTCTTGGAATTTGTGCCACACTTCAAATGAGTCTCATGAATGTCTTTTTATCTTTCTCATTAAGGTAACTACCTGTCTTTCCATCTTCTATGACTGAGATCAGATTGTGGCCCACAAGATCATTGAATGAGATTTAATCTCAAGTTCACTTAAATCTCTTAAGTGAACTAATATAAAATCAAATTACATTTGAAAAGTCACTTTCACCCCAAATTAATAGAAAAGTGCACTTTATATCATAAAGTCACTTTATAAAGTACAACTCACTTTAATAAAGTACATCTCACTTTAAGAATATAAAGTCACATCATAAAGTACTTTACAAACACTTTTTATAAAGTCACTTTATGTCATTAACGAAACCCCTGCACCTAGGCACCTGATGCAAGAGTACCTCCGAGCTATCAAAACTAACAGTTTCTATCTTAAGTTCAATTGTTATTGCGCATTAACTGTGCAATACTAAGCCCTTTGTGTAGGGTACACCCAAGATAGGAAGCAAAGGAGGGAGTCTCTCCTTCCCTTTGTGATTGCAATTAAACGCTCCAATACATCTATTGGAGAGTTAGCCTTGAGCAATCTTATTTCATGGATGATTTGGAGCTTAGATTAGCCTTGACCAATCTTATTTCGTGGATGATCTTTTGAGCAAGGCCCTCTAAGTAACTCTAAGGTGACTCCATTCACCCTAGTTACTTGGCGCTAGTCTCTTCTTGCAATTATCCATCAAAATATGAAACAAAATATTGTTATTTCTTTTTCTTTACATGAAATCTACTAATCCTAAGGCTAGATCTTTACAGATTTCACATAGATCTATTGATTGTATTGAATATTTTAGGGTAGATCTATTTTAAATCTGAAATATTCCTTATAGATAATATTTAGTTTTAGATTTTTGCAATTACTCACTAGTTTATTGGCATAGAATATTTTATTTTCGAGTGATTAAAATTTTTCATAAATCTGGAAATTGCATTTAGGGTTTACATTTAATTTTCAAATTTATCTATTCAAAGTCTTCATAAGAAGACTTGGAAATCTAATTAGGGTTTTGTTGTCAGTTGTCACACAATGTGGTGGTCTCTATGTCGGCAGAGAATAACAATCGCTAGATTGATGGAACCTCAGAACTTTGCCCCAAAGTGTCAGGCCAGGCAGGGTCCCCTCTTTTTAGGTTTCTCGGATCTACTAAAAGCAAATCTAGACTAACCATGGGAGGTGTCCCCAGTCCCACTTTATCGGATACTTGCCAGTAAAACCTTCTCACAGTAGTGGACTGATTTCTAAAGGATTAGGGCACCTTAAAGGCTTAACAAAGATGAAATGTGGTACCATAAGGTGATTCGCTCTAGGGGGGGTAACTGCTGATTTAAATACTGGGAATAAGAACCCCTCTAACAGTCAAACAAGCAACAGACGAATAGGAAAGTAAAAGCACGGGTCACTTGAATGAGAACTAAACACAAAAATCAAGAGATGTCAAGGATTGATGGGCTTCAATACACATAGACACCTACAAGGTAAGATCTGCCAACCGGAACGATGCCTTTTGCTACCTGTATGGAATTGATTTCAACCAGTTACAGTATTAGGCTGAGTGTCATTCCTGGTTAAACAAATCAGAAGTGAATTTATACCTCAAAGGCATTAAAATAGTCACTAGACTTGGGTTTTAGATGTTAATTTTTAGTGCAGCTGTGAGACCCATTCTCAGAGAGAATGGTACCCTAGTCAGTTAACTAGGGTTCCTGGTCAAGTTAACCAGGCAGAGTATTGAGTAAGACCCTAGAAGGTACCCTAGGGCCCCCAGCTGTCTCCTAGGGTTCTTGGTCAAGGACCAAGCAGGTTGATGCCATGGCAAAGTCCCTAGTATGTGACTAGGGCCCCTATTTGTCTCTAGGGTATTCTGGTCTAGAACCAGACGGTTTCTTGGTCATGATGACCAAGCAGATCCTGCAGGTTGAGACAGAGACTTCCTAGGTCCTGCAGATGGTTGATCAACATTCAGCCTAGGACTGAATGCTCAGCTTGAGGCTGAGGACCATTCTCTGGGAGAATGGAGATCCTGGTCATAGACCAGATGGTTGATCAACATGTCCCAGTCTAGGACTGAGGTTCAGCCTTGAGCTGAAAGCCATTCATTGAGAATGGAAGATATTGTTGTCCCCTCTCCTAATCGGTTATTGCTAGGTTGCTTCTCAAGGGACTGGCCACCCCTTGACGATGTCCCTAGTATCTAACTCTTAGGATCAGTATTAAGGACAAAAGGATTGTACCATCCATTTGGATCTTCTCCCTTATACAGTGATGAAAATATATATAAACTATGTATCTTAAGAGAGAGAAAAGATTTTGGTCTTTATTGGTCCTATTTGATTGTTTGTCCACCTTGGTCTTGTGGTTGTTGACTCATGGTCCTTTTCTTACTTGGTCCTAGCACTCTCACTTATGTGCACATTTGACCCTGATGACTCCTACTTTATGGAGTGTATTTATCTATTTGATTTATTAAAGACCATTGGATATAGGTCCCTTGACCCACTTATGATTTTGGTCTTTTTACCTTTTGTTGGACCTTTGGTTTTTTTTCCTTGATATAAATTCATTAAATTTTTTTTGTTAGTCTTATTAATAAAGACTTTATGAGTTTATTAATAAAGTTTTTATTTTAAGTCTTATTTTTTTTTATTTGAAAACCCTTGGACCATTGGTACCCTACTTTTTATTTTATTTATTATTTATTTATTTCTTATTATTCTTTTTTTAATCCTAAGTTTTTATTATTATTTTAATCCTAAGTTTTCTAAAACTAAAACTCTATATAAAGCTTATGCTCTCACATATCACATATCTCACGGTGAGCTCATCTTCTTGGGTATTATTCTCGGTTTGCTTCTATTTGGATTTCACGAGTAATTCTTTCACGGCTGTCTCTCTTCACGGCTGTCTTTCACGACTGTCTCTCTCCGCGGCTGTCTCTCTTCACGGCTGTCTTTCACGGCTGTCTCTCTTCACGGCTGTCTCTCCACGACTGTCTCTCTTCACGGCTGTCTCTCTTCACGGTTGTCTTTCACGGCTGTCTCTCTTCACGGCTGTCTCTCTTTCACGGTTGTCTCTCCACGGGTTTCTCTATTTTGGCTGTAGCATTTGATTGTCTCACAGTTTCTCTATTTTCGCTGTAGCATTTGATTGTCTCACAGTTTCTCTATTTTGGCTGTAGCATTTGATTGTCTCACAGTTTCTCTATTTTGGCTGTCGCATTTGATTGTCTCACAGTTTCTCTATTTTGGCTGTAGCATTTGATTGTCTCACAGTTTCTCTATTCTGGCTGTAGCATTTGACTGTCTCACGGTTTCTCTATTTTGACTGTAGCATTTAACTGTCTCACGAGTGTATCTGGCTGTAGCATTTGACTGTCTCACGGTTTCTCTATTTTGGCTGTAGCATTTGATTGTCTCACAGTTTCTCTATTCTGGCTGTAGCATTTAGCAGTCTCACGGTTTCTCTATCTCACAACCAGCTCCTTCACTGGTTGAATTCTCATCACTGTAATTGAACTCTATGTGAATTCATATGAGTGAGTGTTTGCTTACGTGCTTGACCTTCGTAGTCTGCAGCACCTGTGTGTCTTTCTTACTACTGTCATTTTCTTATTAATTGAAGAACTTGAGGTCTGTTTTAGTCTAGCTGAACCTTCTCTCTCTTAAGGTACGTATATGGTTTAACCAGTTTGACTTGTCCTTTCAGTGACAAGATCAAACTCAGAACTACCTGAGTATAAGTTGGATCCAAATGGTTGTTTTAATTCTTTAATGCAGTACATGTTTATTTTACTGTAATTCATTCATTTTATTTTTCTGAACTTAGCATTTGAAGATTCTCGAGGACCAACATTAATGCAGTGACTAAATGGAGCATTAAGTTGAAAGAGATGAAAATTATGTTATTTATGTTTTAATCAGTCTAAATTTAAATTAAGCAGTACAATTGTTTACATGTTCTTGTATCAAGGTTGTTATATGCGATAAAACGTACATAACCTGTAATTTTAACATTAGATGGCTGTCCTAAGGGTTTAACTATGCAGAAAAATGGACCAGCATATAAAATAAGTGTAGATAGTTAGAAAAACAAAGCCAAATGAGAATGTATGCTAGACAGTAGACAGGAATTTCCATCTCCTATATTAGTAAAATCTGAGATGATTTAGACTTGAACAAGCAAAGACAGGAAACTTATTTGAAATATTTAGGTGTTGGTTTAAATTGGGGATTATCCTAGCATAAAAATGGGCCTGCTATAATAACCAACCTAGATCCAAATCCTAGGCTCTATCAAGCGTCGAGAGGGATCAAATCTCCCGAGGTGCAAACCTCTCCTCTAAAAGTTCCTTGAGTGCAATACCTGAGAAGAGGTTTTCACCTCGGGAGATTTGATCCCTCTCGACGCTTGATAGAGCCTAGGATTTGGATCTAGGCTGGTTTCAGTTGTTGGCGGTGACACAAAACTGGAGTTTGATCAGCATTGTAAGGAACAGGTTAAGTTGAAAACACAGATACATTTACGAAGATTATCATAATGTAAGTAATAAGTATTTAGGATTGAGTAAATTGTTAAACTGGAAAATAGAGACAATTCGCCTAACTTTTTTTTTCGATTCTCTTTTTGTTGATCTGCGTTTTGTTTTGTTTGTTCTTCTCCTTATTCTGCCGTCATTTCGTCATTTTGTACATTTGATTTATTTGTTGTTCTGCAAACTGAATTTTTTATTCTTCCAATTGCTTCAACTTTCTCTCTCGATACGCTCTTTGTCGATCAACTTTTCGTTTTTTTTGTTCTTCTCATTCTTATGCTATCAATTCGCCTAACTTTTTTTTTCGATTTTGTTTTTGTTGATCTACGTTTTGTTTTGTTCGTTCTTCTCCTTCTTCTGCCGTCATTTCGTACATTTTGATTTATTTGTTGTTCTGCAACTTGATTTCTTTGTTATTCCAAATGCTTCAACTTTCTCTCTCGATACACTCTTTGTCGATCAACATTTCGTTTTCTTTGTTCCTCTCGTTCTTCCACTGTCAATTCGTCTAACTTTCTTTTTCGATATTCTTTTTGTTGATCTGCGTGTCGTTTTCTTCATTCTTCTCGTTCTTCTACTGTCATTTCGTCCAACTTCCTTTTTCGAATTTCTTTTTGTTTTTCTGCTTTTTGTTTCAAGTCTTCTTCTCGTTCTTTTGTTGTCATTTCATAAGATTTTCTTCCTTGATATGTTTTACGACGTTCAACGGTCTGTATTTTTGGTTCTTTGTCAGTTTGTCTCATAGCATCTTCTGCATGCAGATCTTCCATTTCTAGTTTAGACTCTATATAAAAAAAGTCAAACATTAACATATACACTGAAATTTATGCATTGATGAAATCCACACTAAAATTTATGCATCCAAGAAATCTACACTGAATTCAATGCGTCCATGGTATAATAGCTACACTGAAAATTATGCTATAAAAAAACCCATACACTGAAATCTATGCAGCCATACACTGAAATCAATGCATCCACAGAATAACATCTACAGTGAAAAATATGCAATAAAAAACCCCATACACTGAAATCTATGCGAAGTTCGTATAGATTTCAACACAATTTGAATCACGTCAAACGGAGTTCGTATGCAAAAGATATGCAGCTGAGAAGTTTTCTCGCAACAAGGTAAAGTGATGATGTGGCAGCACCTGGTGATGACACATGGAAATGGATGATGCCAACGAGATGTGTTGGCAACCTGCATGGCAGCTGATGTGGCAAGTGGATGCGAGAGATTTTCAAGTGTATTTTTGATGGCTCCATAGATACAAATCTCTTTAAAATAAACACTCTAAAATCTCCATAAATACCCTCTTCAAATCTCTTTAAAATTTTTGATGGCTCCATAGATACCCTCTTCAAATCTCTTTAAAATCTTATTTCAATAGATACATACAACTCTACCTCTAAAATAGACTAAAATACACCATTGCCAAATTAGATATTGAAAAAATTGAATTCACTTGAAATAACATGCTCTTCCCCTACAATGATATACTTATATTCATATTCTTTTGCAACACTTATTTATCATTGGTTCAAATTTAGAATTAAAGTTTATAAAAATTAAATATAAACTTTATATTATTTAAATTTAATATAAATATTAAATTATTATTAATATAAATTTTAATATTGAATTTCAATTTCAATTAAAAATAAAAATTTAATATAAAATTTGTATTAATTAAATTTAATCTAAATATTAAATTGATATTTAATATAAACTTTAATATTGAATTTCAATTGCAATTAAGAATACAAATTTAATATAAACTTTATATTATTTAAAATTTAAAATTTAAAATTCATTACAGGGAGGGAGGACGGCTAGGCAGCGTGGAGGGAGGATGGCTGCGCAGGGAGGAGGGTGCAGGCTGCGTGGAGGGAGGATGGCTGCGCAGGGAGGAGGGTGCAGGCTGCGTGGAGGGAGGAGGGCGGCTGCGTGGAGGGTGCAAGCAGTGTGGGAGGGAGGGAGCTGTGCAGGGAGGGAGGAGGCAGCGTGCAGGGAGGGATGGAGGGAGGGAGGGAGAGAGGGAGGGAGCTGCGCAGGGAGGGAGGGAAGAGGCGGTGTGCAGGGAGGGAGGGAGCTGCGCAGGGAGGAGCTGGGCAGGGAGGGAGGAGCTGCACAGAGAGGGAGGCAGCGTGGAGGGTGCAGACAGCTTGGAGCTGCGCAGGGAGGGAGAGGAGGAGCTGCGCAGAGGAGTTGCCCGAAATATTTTTTTTAATAATTTTGTATAATACCTTGGGTGTTTATCTAGTTAATGATTTCATTTGGGAAATATTTCGAAAATACACGTCTTTTTGTTTTTATTAATGGCCGACGTAACAATATTTTAAATTATATTTTGTTATTATTTTGTTATGTTACTCGACAAACTCGACAAACACTCGACACATGTTACAACATCTCCCTCATACTACACTCGAAAAACTCGACAAACACTCGACAAACAACACATGTTACAAGATCTCCCTCATACTGGGCTGTAGAGCGCCTCTCGGTGCAAAGATAAGATCTGAAACACACAAAACAACAAGCAAACACATGCATGGATGAGGTTTTAGAAGTATCCAAATGGCTGAAAATTACAAGAGATTACCAATGCCTATTCCTATGGCGAAATGGTGCCTATTCCTAGGGTGAGGAGTCATTAACTTGAGATTGTTCACATGAAAGCATAGCTAAGAAAAGCACAAAAAGTTACAGCCATAAAAAGACAAGTAAAACCCCAAGCATGCCACCACAAACAGATAAAAAGCAGTAGTAAGAGAGTGACCAATGGATTTTTAGAGATCTAGAACCAAGCATGTGGTACTTACCTTAGTCCAAATGGTTGGTGAAGTAGTCCCACCCTTTCTAGCAGCAAGTTGTATAGATCCTAGCTCGAAGAAACTCCTCTATTAACTGGGGCACGCTAGAAGTCTTGAGTTCTTCAACCTGCAACATAGAAATTCAACTTAATAAGTGTGGATCTAAGATAATCACAAAGACTAAGTTAAACTCAACATTACAAACTGAAAATAGTACGCTGATTAACAAGAGACATGGCAAGAAATGAAAGACAAAACAAACAAACTGATTTCTTTAGGCAGAAACCCCCTTTGCTGAGAACACCAAGGCGCCTTGGGCGAATTTGATCTTCTTTTCTTGCATGCAAACCACAAAAATATTGCTCCAAACCAATAGAACTAAGATCTCAACACTTGAAGAGGGTGGCAAGGGCCAAAATCCATCAACAACACATCCAAACACAAGGGACTTGAGACACACATAAATCAGATTTCTATTCCTTTGCTGAAAATGGCCAAAAGTCTTTTACAAATAGGTGCTCACTCTCTTTGATAGAGAAGAGTTGAGCAAAATCCCTAGCCCATAAGGATGAAGGGTTGAGATTAAAACATCAAGAGGAGAGATCAATGGCTGATATTTATTCTCATTTTACAATTTAGTTATTGCTAGAAAATACCTTTTGGTGAGGTGGGCAAATTGCCACATTGAGCCCATTTAGATGATAAAAATGCTAAGTTACAACTTGAGTTACAATGTTGGCCCCCCTAGGGGATCCCCTTGGTGGTCTTTTTCACCACTCACTTCATTACAATGATCAAACCTTTGCCCTGTATGAGCAAATGCACCCCCCCTTGGAGACAATGTGCTCGCCTTGGTGACCACATGCCAAATGAACTGATAAACATGTGATGATGGCTAGGAAATAATGGATAAGCGACTAGGGGCCTAATCCATGATGACCCAAGTCATTACTTTTCCTTTTCGGAGTCCCGCTGCTATACATTTAAAACCATAGGCTGCCATTTAATAATTCATCATTAATTGGATCTTGGTATTCCCTTGGTCAAATATGAAATCTGATGTCGTGGATGGATTCCTTAATCCTCAAAACCATAGTGTGGATCAAATTCATTCCCAAAACCAATCTGAAATGTGATCTATAGAGCTGCTCCAAATAATTAAATAAGTACTTAGGTTAAAATGCTGAAACTTGTGAAAATTAATCCATTAATAGCCTTTTAATCCATAATAGCTCAAAATGACATTTGGAGGGGTCCAATTGGCCTCCAAAGGTTGAAACATGATCAAATATGACGGTGTGAGGATCTCATGCTGCTGGTTGGGCCTCCAAAGGTTGAAACATGATCAAATATGACTGTGTGAGGATCTCATACTGCTGGTTGGTCCTGTTGACCAAGTCAAATTGCTAAAAAAATCAAACATGGTCAAAGTTTGACCATGATGAAAGATGATAAGTGTTAAAAAGTTAACCAGGGAAGTTATTCTAGGGAGGGCATGAAAAGTTTTGCATGCTCAGATGCATGCAAAAGTGAGTTTTGCATGCACTCACTATAGGTTTTTGGTAAACCTAATTTACTAGTGAGTTGATATAAGAAGACAGAAGGTATCTGACAGTATTACCGAGCCAACTGATCTGAGATAGATCCAATTGAGAGGTGGGCGACTTTCCTAAGGAAGGAGGGCACATTCTTTGAGGAGAGAGAAGCTCGTACTGCTTCCGGTTGATCGATTGAGCTGCTGAAACTTTCAGAGTATCCTTGTCTCAGTGATTGAGAAAGGACTGTGACGATCAGAGCTCAGATTTGTTGAGATCTGATTCCTTACGAGCATTTGTTATCTTGAGGGAGGGCGCACTTATCCATGCAAGGGAGGACGCATTCAACTATTGGGCTTCTTCCGTAGCAGAGCAGATCATAGCAGAGCAGTGGGAGAGGCAATACAGTCAGAGCTACCTGCAGACAGACTCGGATCAGATTGACAGCTAGGGCACATTTCCTCTGTGCATGCATCAGCGGATGCATGCAGATCTAGGGTCTTGACTCAGCCAGGATTGAGTGTTACATTTGAGGTAACATTGTATGTAATTGTTTGTTTCATATATTGCTCTGGGCTCGAGATAGAAGAAAACCCCACAGGTTGCTGGTTTTCCCCGTTTGGGGTTTCCAAGGTATATTCAGTGTTATGTGTGTGATTGATTGAGTATTTCAGTGTTTAAGTGTAAAGAGATCTATAGCATTTGATTCTTAAATCTCTAGAGTATTATTGATTTACAGAGACTCAAACCGCTTGAGATCTTAGGGCTATCCAGAGGGAGTAGTGATCTCTGGATAAAATTTACAATAAGGACCATATATAAAGCCTAATGAGGATGAGGAAACACTTGATTATGATAAATATTGATAAACAACCAAGTATAAGGTCCTATACTGCACAAGTGATCATCATTTGAGTCTTTGCATAATTTATCATCATAGCACAAAAACATAACAAAAAATAACAAAACATAAAGTAGAAGTAAGTGTCTTATATATATATCAATCTCTAGCATAACCATCACAAAGTATTGCATAGATCAACCTTCCTCTTGGGTGAGTGGATGGTGAACAAGTCAAAGGGCTAGTCAAATGAAGTATTGATCATTGGAAGACTTGAGTTACTCTTGGAGACAAGGGAAAGAGAACTCTTTGTGACATTTGCTAGTTTGGAAAGTGTTGTCCGCCAATATGCACACCAGCAGCGGAAATCTTTCGAAAGCTGTCTCTTCACTACAAGTGAGAGAGGTGTGGCCTTGGGGGCAAGCAATGAGCCAGGTACTGTCACCTGAATCCCAGCTCCTCCGTTTAGGCAAACTCCTAACGAAGCCAAGGGGGGTAGTCCCTAAAAGAGAGTTTCACTAAGGCTCTTGTTTTTATAGTGTTTTTTGATGTGGTGATGCGGATGGGTGTTTTTTAGGAGTTTTTTTTAAATGAGAGACAATTATAAAGATTAAATATAAACAAGATAACGCAATCCACGTTGCAAACACAAGATGAAAGATAAACTTGGGCAATAAGTCAATCACTTTTCACGAAATATAACAGATAACTCCAATGTAGATATTTAAACAAGCAAAATATGAGATAAAGGACCAGTGCCTTATGGAGTCAAGAATTAAATGTGAATTGTGAAAACTTGATACAAGTGCTTGAATTGAAAGTTTGTGAGAACGTTATGCAGCTTATCTTGGTAAATTCAAAGTTTTAATTGTCTTGATTATTAGGGCTAAAACCAAGGGTATTCAAAGAGTGTCCGGAAAGTAGTTTTAAGCAGCCCCTTTAAGAGACCCGTCGGGGCCTGTCTGGAATCACGGCGAGGCGCGCAATGCTAACCAGCCACCGTGTCGCAGATTGGGCGGTCCGGCGCCTCCCCTGAGAGCTGATTAAAATACTTTATGTCAACGCCGGTTCGTTGGTTATGGAGTGAAAGTTTTAATTAGATTTTCACTTGTAAATTAACAAGTCTTCCACCTTTCTGAGTACTAGCCCAACCTTTTCAGGTTGGCAGAGCATACGGGTGTAGGACAGAAACCAAGATAAATTAATTAAAGGGTGTGTGAGTGGAAAATTTTTATTATTTAGAAAGCCTTGTTCAACTCTCCGACAGAGAGCGCTCTTGACTCGGTCTTATGACCACAATTCAAGAGACTTGCTAGATTAACAATGCCTAATGCAGGGATGATGCAGAAAACTAAAATGCCCTCCGATAGAGGGTGCTCTTGACTTGGATTTGGCCAAGTTCAAGAGACTTTGGTTTAAATTATGAAGCAGAAAGAAAGTAATAGCAGTATATCTTAACTTGAAAAAGATTTTAAGCAATAATATTGACCACAAGATATGAATTACTGCTAACAATCGATGCTTGCGAGATAAATAAATCTAGCGTTCTACCACACAACTTTAATCTACTAGGTGGGATTGATCCCCAAAACAGGATCAACCACTAGAACCGCCTGCACTTGAGAACTTCCAGCTAGCTGAAAGCTCTGCCAAGGAAACCGACGGGGATGGAAGAGTAACCACAAATTATGTGGTTCGTCTCAAGGATACAACTTCCGACTGAGGGCTTTGGAAGAGAAACAAGATAAAAATAAATGAGAAATAAAGCTAACTACCCAAGAATCTCTTTCAGGTTCAAGACCCTACTCGAGAGAGCATGGGGGTAAGTGAATATGGAAGATAACTTTGAACGACTTATTAAGCAAAATGCTAATTTAAGAAAATGAGATCACAAATCTAAGCTAAATCAAATCCCCAAGACCCAACACTCTTCCCCAAATGGGGAAGAAAAACCCAAGAATGGAGGACCTCTCCACTGTAAATTTTATTAATCTTTTACAAGTGCCTCAAGGGAAAATCCTTGGAAGGTCTTTAATGACTATCTATGAATAACTTATGAAATTTGGAAAAATGGAGCCCTCAATGGCTCTTACAAAGGATAAGAGGAATCTAGCTTTGCTTGTTTGTCCCTTTGTGTTTTTAATGACTTCTCGCCTTGAAGTTTCTTGACTTCTACTCCCTGGAAATAATCTATAACAAAATAATTGCTCCAATACCCATTAGCATTAGTAATTTAAACAACAAATTGACACTAGCTAATGTCTTAGATCCGCAAATTTCACCAAGCAAATGATAAAACCAGGGCTTGTTTTGTGATGTAAAATGAAAGTATTTTAAACAAAACTAAACTATTTGCAAGTGTTGAATTGACCAACTAAATTGTCAGCCATACATGTGGATTTCAAGGACAGTCAACGTATAAATATATTAGCTTGCAACCGATAGAAAACACTTTATGATAGTCAACTGAATGTGTAATGAATGTCGAAAAATAACAATCTTTGGGACAGTCTAGTTCAAGATAGATGATAACCAACAAGCTTTTTGACAGTAGGTGTTTGAAAAGCAGTCATCAAAAGTTTGAACCAAACAGTGCTTCAACAGTCCTCTAGCATTTCATATGGCAGCCAACAGTACTTTAGACAAAACAGTGCTATAACAGTCCTCTACTAGTTCATATGGCAGTCAAACAGTCCATAGGACAGTCAACACAAGTTTGTAATGATGGCAGCGAAAGAATATTTCAAATTTAGGACAGTCAACTCCTAGTCTATATGGCAGCCAACAAAGTAATGCACCTAACTAGATAACACAAAGGGATGAGATCTAACTATTATGGAATACAAATAAGAGATCTAAACTAGAACTTTGAAATTTTTTTATGAGATTTTAAGTATTTCAAGAAACTAAATGCAATCTATAAGAAACAAATTAACACTAACTCTAACTTGTTTTTGGTGTTTTGTGTGTAGTATTGAGGGCTTCTTGGGATTGGACGAAAGGAAGCTAGGAAACCCAAAACGAAAGGTAAAGTGTGGGAAAAGACGAGGGCAAAGGAGAGGATGGATAAAAGGGAGAAGGAGTAGGGCAAAGGAGAAAGACAAATGGGGACTAGGGGTTGGACTAGGAATGAGACAAGAAACTAGAGGAAAGATAGATAGGGCGAATGGGATGATGGCAAAGGAAACCCGGATGAGATGGATGAAGGGAGAAGATGAATGGGAGGAAAGCCAAAGGGTGAAGGATCTAAGGCCTAACTCTAGTAACCAATTTTGGAAGTGAAGTTTTTTGATTGATGAGAAACCTGAGAAGAGCTCCCTAACTTTCTTAAGATGAAAAGATCTTGAGATTATTGTAGATCCTGCAACCACAAAGTGTTAGGCCAAAACTTGAAGATGAAACAAGGGTTTGATGCAACCGAGCTCTTACCCCTCTTCACTTTAAGCAACACCTAATCACAATCCAAACCACTCAACCAACAAGTGAGATCAACAATGCTAGTATGCTAGAAATATCAAGATTAGATCAACAATTTGTATAACCAACTACTCATGTCCATTTAGATCTTGATAAACCATGCATAAATAACCAACTTAAATTATAAATGGTTACTCTATTGTACTAAAAATAGTCCTCACAAGCTAACCATTGATCAAATACTATGCATAATCAAGAGATGGGTTTAGAGAAGATGTCACCTCAACAAGAGATGAATTCACACCAAAGATCGAAAGCTCATGGACCTCCAAAGTCGAAATCTTTATTGAAAATATTAAGCCAAAGCATGTTAAAAATTTGTGTAGAGTAATCTTGCATCAAAGTCTCCATGAGATAATAACCCCTAATGGGCCTCTCTTTATAGAAAAACTTAAAAGATAACCCTAGGTCGAATTAGCCATGAGCATAGGTCGAATTCCAATCAAATCTTAAGCTTGGAGAGATAGAGTCGAGTTTGAGGTAGGTGGAATAGTACTAGGTGGCAAAACTCGACTTGAGGTAGGTGTGAGTGCTAGCATTACCCAATAGCCAAGTTACAACAAGGAAATGCGACCTAAGGTGAGGATTAACGTGAGCTTATGTGGAGGGCGAGCTTAGATGTGATGGAGACAAATGGAAAGGCGAGCTAACAAAGGGGATGGCAAGTGGCATTGGGTAGGTGCTAATTCGTATAGGTGTAGCTTTGGGAGTATCACAACCACTCACCACGTTCCAACAAGGTTCAAACTCGAGTTTAAATGGGATTGACGTGAGGATTTAGGGGATATGCGAGCTAGTTGTGGGGAAAACACGTGGTAGATGGTAGGTGTAACTCGAATCACATGAAGGGAGCCAAGCTTAGGATAAGGTGAGTCAATAGGGCGCCTACCTCAAGCTTTAAATGCAAGCCACCAACCCAACCACGAAATGACACATCACTAAATCGATTTTCTCATGAAGGAGGGCGAATTGCTTTGAAAAGATAACGATTTGGTGACTGGATGGATGACTGGATGGGCTCGGGGTTGATTGGAATCTTCCTAAATGCTCATTGCCATGTCATTTAGCCTTTTATTTTAATCAAATTGATTAATTTTGGAGAGATTTGGATTTTCTCCAAAATATTCAATTTTATTATTTTAATTAATAATTTCTCTGTAAATGACTTTTCAAAGAAAATATTAATTATGAGGCTGAATTGACATCCGAAAGTTGGGTTTAGCTGCTCCATGGGTCATGTGTGATTTTTGGCTTATGAAACGAGACATCAAACACTAAATTCGGACCCCGGATGACTGACATAATTACAGACCCAAATTTCTCTATTTAAACTATAGAGAAATTTAATTAAAATTTAAAAATAATTAAAAAATTAAAAACCCCAATTTCGACGCATCCAGTAAAATTTTTTCGAAATTTTTTCTGGGGGTCCTAGAGACCTAGGACATGACCAAAACCTATTCTGATAGTGTCTAGTAGGTTTATACATTATAGTTGGACCCTAATAACCCCCCATGGCCAAATTTCCAAAATCGGGCATTCCAGCTTTGGAGGAAGCGGGAGAAAAACCAAGAGATTATATTTCGCCTGAAGCAAAGTATAATCTGACGGTGAAAAAACTCCCTGGAATACCTTAGTTGTTTAATCCAGTCATGGGGAACCGAGCCACTCAGACCCTACTAGCACACTTTGATACAAACCCCCATGGGGCCATGGTCATGTCGACTCAAAAACAAAACTGGCTAGCCAAAACTGGCTAGACCCAAAATACAATGAAACCCAGATACTCTGGAAGTGAACACTGATGTGTTCCAACACTGGCGGCTCAATAAGGTTTCAACTATTTGTACAAATCAGTTGATAACAGAAAGCACTAGGGAAGGAATGTCTCACAAATGGATGATGTGCTAGATTGCATGGTACCCCCTAGACCTTGACACTAAGCCTCTCCCCCCTCCCCCTCCCCCTCCCCCTCCCCCTTTATTCTTTGACTTTAGCTTTCAACTCCCTCTTGGACTTTTCTTCGATGACTTGTCTTCATTTGCTTTCTTGGACATCTTCTTGTACTTTATTTGACCTTTCTTTCATTTGCTTTCTTTCATTTTTCTTTTTCTTTATAAGACCTTGGCTTTTTTCTTTTTCTTTTTGGCCCATGCAAGTTTAGACTTGCTTCTTTTCATTCTTTACTTGATATTTATTCATGACTTGGTCTTCATTTCTTTCTTCATGCAAGTACAAGGAGACTGGGACTAGGAGATGCTATATGTGCACCTTTTAGGAATTGGAGAAGGGAAGAAGAACCTTTCGTGCTTCAGGACTTAGAGACCAGACCAATCTAGTGACTAGCCAACGTTAGCTCATTGCCTAATATCGGTAGCTATTCGATAGGAAGTGCACATGGGGTCAGAAGGTGGTAATCCTAGGGGGTAATCTTAAGTGAGTATGATTTCGAGATCAAACACATCAAGGGAAAGGAGAACAAAGGGGCAGAGATGCACTGAGTAGAAAAGTTCATGCAATTTATACTACAACAACCAGTAAATCAAGTTCTGATTTAAAAATCAAAATCAAATCCACACTCAGATTTGACGAAAATTACCAGAAAATTAAGGAAAAATTGCAAACCAACAATGTAGAAATAACAGACATATCTCTGCATGGACTTGGAAGGATTTCTGTTGTTTAAAACAGAATTATGTACCAAATTCAACTGAGTTGAAGGTGTTAATACCTGATGAGATTTATAAAAAGCCCTACTTAGGTCATCCTGGGTATAAAAAAATGTTAACAACAGTACGAAAATTATTTGATTGGCCTAGTATGAAAACAGAAACATCAGAGTATTTGGCTAAATGCATAGGGTGCCAACAGGTAAAGCCAAAACATCAGCATCCCGCAGGGCTCCTACAACCATTACCCATTCCAGAATGGACATGGGAAATCATTTCACTTGATTTCATTACAGGTTTTCCTAGGACGAGAAGGCAACATGAAATTATGGTAGTAGTAGATAAACTCAATAAAGCAACTCATTTTATTTTTGTAAAATCTATGTTTAAAGCTATTAACATTGTTGAGATTTTTATGAAGGAAATTTTCAGGTTTCATGGAATCCCGAAGGTAGTAATTTCTGATCAAGATGTGAAATTTACTTTTCTAGAAGTTATTTTTTGAAGGACTAGACACTCAGTTAAATTTCAGCCCTTGTCATCCACAAATGGATGGGAAAACAAAACATACAAATCAAGTACCAGAAGACATGCTTCGCATGTACATCATGGAGAGATCCACTAAGTGGGAAGATCATTTGCACCTAGTCGAGTTTGCATACAACAATGGCTATCAAGCCTTAGCAAAAATGAGTCCATCTGAGATCTTGTATGGTAGGAAGTGTAACACTCCGGCTAGCTGGGATAACCTAGTAGATAGAGTGTTACTAGGATCTGATCTACTTTAGGAAATGGAGCAGATTGTTACGCAAGTAAGGCAGAATTTAAAGATTGCATAAGGTCGACAAAAAAGCTATGTTGATAAAAAAAGACTGCAAAGGGAATTCAATGCGGGAGATCATGTCTACCTAAAAGTGAGACCAAAGAAGAGCACATTAAAACTGGTAAGTTGTGCTAAGTTGGCTCCCAGATTTTGTGGCCCATTTGAGGTGTTGTCCAGGATTGGGCCAATAGCTTATCAATTAGCATTACCTGCTAATGTGAGAATTCATAATGCTTTTCATGTCTCATTGTTAAAGAAATATATTCATGACTCTACTCATGTTATTGATTGGAATGTTATATAGGTGGAACTAGAAGGCTAGTTCTAGGTGGAACCATGCTGCGTACTTGACAGGAGGGAAATCAAACACCAGAATTGAGTCATTAAAAATTGTAAAATTTTATGTATTTTTTAGTTGTCCCAACCATTGAAATCAAACCACTTCGAGCTTTTGTCGGTTTCGAGTCTGAGATGAGTTGACCGTCAGCCGGTTTGAAGTCTAGTTCCTAGTTTTAAAACATTGGTCTCAAGTCCTCCCACGTGCCAAAGAGAAGGGTCAACATCATCTAGGAAGGGGGTGGCCCCATCCTAACTGCTAAGGTAACCTACAAATAAAGTGTGCCAAGGGTAGTGCTTCACATGAAATACCTAGTCATCATCATAAGATGCTAGAACAAGTGTCTTAACATGTAAATATAATAGAGAACTCTAGTTTTAAGGGGTTCGCCCACATTTAACTGAGGAAATGTACACAAATATGAAGATAATACATTAAATTAATTACAATTACACCTTTGTAACAACTCAATGACTTATCTAGATTTTACTCATCTATTCTAACATTGTTGGGCCCTTTTTAAATCTGATCATATGTGAAAGCAGTGTTACCAGACTTGGCCAAGACTCGTCGAGTTTGTTGAGTTTGTTCGAGTCTACAAGGAAACAAGTACTCTACTGAGACTCGCCCCCTAGACTCAAGACTTGGCTGACTCGGATGAGACTCACAAGTTCGACCCAACACACCTACATTCAACTCGTCCACACGTGTGGGCCCATTCTGACCAACCAACTTTGGTTTGGAGGGAACTTTAGGAGGGAAATGAAGTGATTAAGGGGTTAGAAGCCTTTAAGAAGGCATTTCTTCCCTTATTCTCTCATTCTCATTCCATTTTGATTTCATTGCTCTTATTCCATTTCACTGATGTGTGCTTTGACTTTGAGAAGGTGAGCTCATCATCAACTAGGAGGGCAATTGAAGGAGGCTTCAACATTAAGATTCAACAATGAAAGGAGGTTTAACATTAATTAGGTTATTGTCTGGAGGTTAAAGGAGGTTCACGTTAGTGGTTTTTAGTTTTTAATACTTTTTTTGTGGCCTATAAGCTACTGGCAACCTACATAGGCTTGTGCAAGTTGGACAACCTATAAACCTGTAGGCTATAAAAAAATTAATTTTAATTTTAAGTTAAAATTAAAATGATTTTTTTTATAGCCTATAGGCATGTACTACATGCCTGCAGGTAGTAAAAAAATTTAAATTTAAATTTAATTTAAATTTTAAATTACAATTAAAATTAAAATAGTTTTTTTTAATAGCCTATAGGCTTGTAGGCTATAAAATTTTTAATTTTAAATTACAATTATAAATTTTATCCCTGTTATCTATGGCACCTAAGGCTAAGTCCGTACATGTTTGCCACTTAAGATTGTTATCCATGCCACTTAAGGCCAAAACTAAAAGGCGTCTTGATAGAGCATGGGAACATTGTGTCCACTTGGTCCTGTTATCACCAAACTTGTAGTTGCCCCTAATGATGGATCCAGAAGGATGGTAGAGGGGATAGGCAACCAAAATGGTGAACCTCGAGAGCCTCGATCTCCAAAGGATTGGTTGTCACGACAATCGAGGCACCCTTCGCTTTATGTTATGAAAGCCAAGATAACAAAGGGGGAGACCCTGATCTACTTAGGATCACTGTGGAGGCTTAGGAAAGATGCGATGTAATGAATAGTGTTTAGACGCAATGATCCAACAATTAGAAGTAATTCCAGGATTCAGGTGCTAGTGTAAATGATCAAATTCAGCTGCCTTGGGAAACGTGACCCTTAAAACAGGGAAGGTGTCCCAAAGAGTGGATCTGAGAATTAGGGCTTTCTAGCACAGCTTGGTAGATGGATGTGACAGTGTTAAAGCACACAAGCTCAGCAAAGGATCAAACAACAGGCAAACTGACTCTCTCAGGGAATGCGCAAGGGTTGAAGAGACGTAGTGCCTTGGGATTTGGGCCATGGAGTCCTCTAGCTATGATTCCTAGGAGAACCCACCTAGCAATATGCAAGATACTGAAAACCCAGAAATGGTTTGCCAATAAACCAAGTCGTTTGAGCCAGGGAATTTTTCAAAGAAATTTACTTAGGGTTTTAAATGAAATTGACAGGGTAGGTTAGAAGAATAAATTACATACCTTGCAAGCGTAGCTGAGTCATGGAGATGATTGCTATGATGTCGAGGATTGTTCCCGCAGAGATCAAATGAAAGTTTGAAGAGTTTCCTTGCCCACATGAATTGCCCAGCTCCACAAATGCGGCCTCCTCTTCCTGTTGAACCAAGGACATATACAATCAATCAGTTCATGCAAAAATGAAGGAAATACAAATGACGAACATGATAACAAAGAGTAAGAGGTACGAAGACAATGATACTCCCTGTAACCGACGAAGAGAAAAGAAAGGAGCAGGGTGAGTCTCCCCAGCCAATGTGCCTTCCTCACCAAATCGACTTCTTCACCTGTAGATCAAAACGTGGAGAAAAACGTGCAAAGATATTCACCAATACTCTTAGTGCAAAGGAAGAACAGTTTCAATCAACACCAATAGCATCCACAACCACAAGACAAGTATATGCAAAAATATATTTTATTCCAGAAGCCAAGAGCCAAAAGTCCCTTTACAATGAGAGGGTCTCTCCTTTAAATAGGAATGGGAGAGACCAAAACCCTAACCACCTTTTAAATGAGTGGCTAAGATAAAAAGATACATAAGTTATAATCTACGGTTGAGATGAGCTTAACAAATAAAGTACATGGATCAACTCAAAACATAAAGATCCCACTAGTCAAATCGCCCTAGGGAAGATGTCCTCATAAAGTCACTATGAAAATATAACATAAAGCTCATGGTGGGTCTAGGGGGTGATATAATTCCTCCCTAGTGTGTCCCCATGGCACAATAACATCAAAATAATCATCAAAGTGTAAAATCATGCCCACTAGGGAAAGTTGCGAGCCTCCAAAGGCACCATGAAACCATAAAAATGTGTCGGAGAAGGATGTGAGGGCCCCACTGACTGATGCAACTGCTCTGGAGGGTGTGGGAGACATCATACACATCATCAAAACCATTCCTATGCCATTTCCTTGCCTCAGTAGCCCAAATCGAATTCCTCTGTAGCCAATTTTACCATTTTTTATGCCTTTGTAAATCACCTGTAAAACATAGAAATGCATGTATCTCTCTGCCTAGTCACTCGGGGCCAAATCTGACTGCACCATCATGTATGGGAGTATGTCAATATAGTAAAAACAAGTGGATGGACCCCATACTCCCTCTATAGCGCCCTAGGTGAACCAATCAAACCATGAAACTGCTCTGACATGCCATTTTTAATGGCAAATCTGCACTGAAGTGATAAACTGAGACAAATCCCAATAGAAACTGCCCAGAACTGAAAACCGGAATTCAAAGAGCCCAAATGCACTAGAGATGTATACTCATACACCATATGGATGATTGGATAATCATATCATATCAATACCATGCCCAGACATAATAAAAATAATAATAATCTGCAAATGATCAAAATCATTAAAATACCACAGATCACTATCTGAGCCTGTAAATGCTGCATGGAACCATCTGGTGACCGATAATAGACCACATATCATCAATAGCTATCATCCAGGGACCAGGGTCTAACTCATCTCATGTCCTGTGGTGGACTTTGGTCAAACTGGGTTTGACCAAGTCAAACTAACCCATAATATGATCCAGGCAACAACATCAAAGTGCTGCAAGTGTAATTGGTTAAGGCATGCTTCATAAATCATTCCAATAGCAATATAAACATAAAGTAATCATTTCACTGGCGATCTAAAACAAGATATTTAAGAGTTTCATTAATAACAATAGCTGACACCAGAACCTCAAGGCTATACTCACTTCATGGTTGTGATCAATTTGCTAGTGATGGGTGAAGGGGGAAAACTGCAAGGCTAGGTTAAGGAATGACTATACCGATTCAACACTGTGATACTTTGGAAGTGGGAAAAGGAATACATACTAAAGCGTATGTTGGACAAGCAATAACACAGGGGATGGCAGTGTCTCACAAATGGGTAAGCTGTTTGGGAAGTGCTTATTCAACCTTGATAGTGTTGATGAAATTGTCATTGATGCCAACATGGACTTGCAGTGGCCCCATAGGTCGTCATTGATGCCACCAAGGCCCTCTTGTAGTGCACAGGTATGGATGATCCCAGTACCATCACATCCAGTGGCTTGGAACCCTTACAGAGATGGGTTGTGCCTTAAAGCACCTTGTACCCAGTTGACAAGGTCCCTGTACCCACAAGGTTGGATCTTGGAGCCACCACCTTGTTGATGATGCTAAAGACCCTGGTGATGATGCTAAAGACCCTGGAGATGGTGTTGAAGCCCTTGTAGAAGATGGACAAGCCCTAGATGGGTTGTAGAAGCATTAATGACCCATTCTGTGGTCATTAATGGTCATGGTACCCTAAGAGAAGGTTTGGCAACTCCACAAGTGATGTCATGATGGATCTTGACCCTTGAAGGTCCCCTTGCGTGGTTTAAAACACTTTGACTGTAACTCTGATTTATAACTTTTCTGAACTATGAATTCATAAAAATGAAACTTCTGATAGTTAAAGTATAAATACCATAAAACCAAACACTTTAACTGAAGATGAAAGCAACTCAGAAATTTAGGGCCAAGCCCAAGGCAAAACCTCACCGGAGGAAAACCCGGAGAAAGAAATTTATTAATGAGAGATAAACTCAGAAATTCACCAATTCAGAATTTCTTCTACAACATCAAAACAAATTTCAGAAACCCCACTCATCTGCAAAACTGCATTGGAATTTGTGCCAAAATAATACTAACAGCCAACTCACACGTGCGAACTGTACACAGCAATTTTTCAGGAACTGTGCCAGGTACAGACAGTACGGATTCTGTTCAAAATTAAATACATAAAAACTGCCTCGAAATTCATGCCAGATTTCACCTCAATCTGCCTCGAAAACTGTGCCATAATCTACCTCGGGTTCTGTGCCTGTACAGTTAGCAGAAATGGCTGTACGGTTCTGACTATACGGTCCAATGATTAGAACAGAATTTTCTTGGGAATCGTGTCCTCAAGATGTCTTTGATGATCAGTCTCTCACAAAGCAGAAATCTTCTACAAGATTTAATCTCTCTCACACTTCTCTTCTCTTGTGTTTTGGCTCTCCTTCCAAGATGTATTAAATAGGTGACTTTACCCTCCCTAAACCCTAACTAATTCAAACTACCTTTTGAATGGCTAAGATCACTTTAGATCTAAGGGCTTACATTAATTGCACATTAAATGTCCTTTTTAATCATTTAATGCACAAATACATTTAATAAAGTCACTTAACTTTTAAAACATAAAAGTCACTTTTTATATTTTAAAAGTACATTACTTAGGAAAGACAACTTGTGTCCCCACCATGATAACACAAAAACATAGTAAGGGACCTAACTCATTACAAAATTTCAACAGATACAAGTGACCTGCACAAACAGCCTATAAATGTCGTCTCGGATGATTCTATTCAACTCTTGCTTGGTAGGTGACAGGCAGCACGATGCATCTAGGTGATATCTAAATGGAGGAAGCCTGTCCATCACAATACCAACAGATGCCAAGAGACCCGTAGCCCCTGAGAAGAAGGAAGTGATCCGCTAAGTAGAGAAGTGAGTCTTCTCCAACCAAAACACCAACTCCATCATATGATAGTACCATCTCCAAGTGTGTAAGTAAAGATATCATAATGGGAAGAAAATCCATGGTGTGTATCCTCAATCCATCTAAAGCTCCATAAGTACCATGCTGCAAATCCCCATCCATTGTGATGAAAATCAACAGTGTGCCCTTGTTCAATATGAGGGGTAACGGTGATCATTAATTGCATTAACATCATCCATGTGACTGTCTAACTTGTTAGTTTCTGCATGGAGAGGTTGGTGAAATTGAGACACCATGCCAGGCTGCTTCACCATATATTTAGGGATCTTTGTTAATTGGAAGAATTCCAAGAGTTTAGGGCATAGGAGCTTATTCGGATGAATCCATTAGCCTTTATCTGTCATAGGATGTTAATTCTAGCCCCGGGAATAACTGCTTGAATGTTAAGATTAAAAGTACATGTTATTTGGCAGTGTCTAATTCTTTTATTTCTTATAATCTCGCAAGTGAGGTCCTACTGCTAGCTTTATTATTGTTGAATTTTGCTGGGTTAGCAATCATGAGCTTCATGTTCTAGAAGTATTTTGTATTTACTCCCAAGATATTCGTTCAGTTTATGTCTATTCATGCTTATGGAGCAGGAAGCAAAAAGGGAGGAGCAGGGTTCTATAGATATTGGTGGGCAGGATTCAGAAGTAGCTCTGCAAAAATATTCAGATGAAGTCTTTGGAAAGGTGAGCAATGTACTCTTTGTTTTACTGAGATCTTTACATTTATGTGGTACTAACAAATTTTTGGGAAACCATTAACTTTCTTTGTATGTGAATGCATCTTTGCATAATTACATGAGATGAAATCAATGACGAGCTGAATTTCTGAGAAAGGAGCAAAATGATCCTCCTATTTATTACAGTTAGCATTCTCCTTTTTTTAATATTATCCATTGTTTTTATCAGAATTAAAGTGCTATCAATGACTAGCCAAATTTCTGAAAAAGAAGCAAATGATTGTCCTATTAATTACAGTTAACATTCTCCTTCCATTAATATTATCCATATTTTGAACTTTGAAATGATTGTTCTTTGATGCAGCTCAAGAATATTGAACAACAACTGGAAGAATTTCTTGGAGCAGCAACATCCAATACCAGGTGATTTTCCAGAGTGATTTGTCTTTTTGAGCATTTTCCTATTATTTTGTTTTAATATTTTCATTTTGAGAAATATATAGTGATAATAATCATATAAATACCTCTACATGCACCGAAAAATCCATAGCAGCTCCTTCGCATTCACATATTATTTAAAGGCAGGAAAATAAATTAATATCCTAATAGCTGATGGTGAACAGCAGTGTAGGAAATAGCTTGGAGGGAATGGTGAACAGCAGTGTAGGAAATAGCTTGGAGGGAAGACCTGTGCTTACAGGAAGCAGAATGTGGGTATATAGACCAGACCTTAGTTAAATGACTCCAGCAATTGGCAAACCAAGAGAAGGATGCTCCTCTCTGTTTGCCTCTGTTTTTGAATATCCTTTGGAGTGTTTCTAGATAAGGTAAAATAATTTTATTAATGTCTGACTAATGACCACAAAAGTAGGGTAGTGGGACTGCTGAGTACAATGATGTCATTACAAAGCAGGAGTACCAAAAGGTCTCCTATAAAAGGAAAAATGCAGTAAGTAAAGTAAAGTAATGTAGATTAGAGTGTGAAGTTTATGCTGAAGCATGAAAAACCCTCAACCCTGAGCATGGAAGACCGCATGAGGGTGGAGATGTACAGGAGGAAAAGATCCAGGAGCAAGAAAATCCAAAAGTAATGAGGTAAGCAAATCCGATCTAACTAGCACTTGAGCTTCAAAATCCAATGACCGAGTGCAAGCTAGATCATAGCTCAAGAGGGAAGCTAATGTCACCGCAGTACCCTCTTCTCACTTTAGATTGATTGTTCTCGAGCACAAGGAGGGTGTCCCTTGGGTTAGGTTTACTAAGACAATAAACAATAAAGCTCAAGGTGAAGTGAAGAGTGGTCTTAGCTAAGACAATAAACAATAAAGCTCAAGGTGAAGTGAAGAGTGATCTTAGTAAAACATAAGATTGTAGTAGAGGGAAATATTAAAGTGATAGAGGATCGAGAGTAGTGCCTATCAAGATTGGGCAAATGGAGTTAATAAGAGAGTCAAGAGGGCTGAAAATGGATGAGTGGGGATGGTGAGAGGTGCTGTTTTGGCATGCAACATCTCACCAATGGATGACGAATGATATTGCTGGAAATGAAAAGTTGTAGGCCCCTTACAAGGTGCTCCACTTATGGACATGCTACGCAACAAAGAGTGATTTTATTCCATAATTAAAGATACCATGAAAACATTCAATGAAATAATAAACCAAAATCCTTTAAATATGGAAGTAAAAACAAGAAGAAGAATAAAGTTTTAAACCAAATAACCTTGTTTAAGCCTTCTTCCTTAACAGCTAGCTGCCCTACTCAAGGTCCTTATTGTTAATTTTTTAGTGCAGCTGCGAGACCCATTCTTAGAGAGAATGGTACCCTAGTTAGTTAACTAGGGTTCCTGGTTATGTTAACCAGGCAGAGTAGAGAGTAAGACCCTAGAAGGTACCCTAGGGCCCCCAGCTGTCTCCTGGGGTTCTTGGTCGAGGACCAAGCAGGTTGATGCCATGGCAAAGTCCCTAGCATGTGGCTAGGGCCCCTATTTGTCTCTAGGGTATTTTGGTCTGGGACCAAATAGTTTCTTGGTCATGAGGACCAAGCAGATCCTGCAAGTTGAGACAGAGACATCCTGGTCTAGGACCAGGCAGATTCTTGGTCAAGGACCAAGTAGGTCTTGCAGGTGGTTGATCAACATTCAGTTTGGGACTGAAAGCTTAGCTTGAGGCTGACGACCATTCTCCGGGAGAATGGAGGACCTGGTCAAGGACCATAGGGTTGATCAACATGACTCAGTCTGAGACTGAAGCTCAGCTTTGGGCTGTGAGCCATTCCTTGAGAATGGAGGTTCTTGGTTAGTTACCAAGATGATGATGTGTGATGTACTCTTCTCCTAGGTCTTCGAGATGGTTGAGTTAGATGGTCTTCTCAAGGGACTGGCCACCCCTTGATGAAGCCACTAACATTTGAACGTAGGAGCAGTCTAGAGGACCACATGATCACATCATCAGTGTGGACCCTTCCTTATACAGTGATGATGAACTTTCAGGTTATTTGGAACACTTGTACATTTGAGAGAGAGATGATTGGTTGTGCCCCACCTTGATTGATTGACATTTGGTCCTTACACCTTGTTTTTTTATTTGTCTTGTGGTACAGTCTTTGATAGGGTCATTTACCCACCTTGAGTTATCTTTTGATTTGTACCACCTTTGATGTCTTTGGTCTTATGGGTACTATGGTTGTTTGATCACGTTTAAAGTATACCCTTGGTCCTAGGGGTTATGGGTCATGTACCCACACCTATGTTATATTGGGTCATGTATTAGTCCTTGTACCTTCACCTAAATGACCCTAGTACCCTACTTAAGTTTTATGTTATTAAATGTGACTCTTTTATTTTTTAGTTTTAGATTTAGTTTTTAGTTTTTATTTATTATTTATTTTTATTTTTTATTTTCTGTTATTTTTTATTTTATGATTTTATTTTTAAAGTGGTACTTTCCTAATTCTATGGAACTCTAAAAAGTTAATTTAATGATCTTTCTAGAAGATCCTAAGCCTATATATTGAAGTCTTATTTTTAGCATTTAATTGTCCATCCTTATCAATGTCTCAGCTCAGCTCTGATTTTTTAAGGACTGTTGCTGCTGCTTGTCTTGGCGTCCACCTGTTGAAGTTTTTTTATCTTAGATCTGATCAGACTGCTGTAGGTTGACGCCATGCATTTTTTTTGTCTGATGCTGCTAGGCTGCATGCCCTAACAATTAATTGTTGGTTGTTCTTTGTCTGATTTGGAGGCCTCCTGCCCTAGAAAGCTTAACCATGAGACAGTTAAGGTTTTTACTGAGGTTCGATCTGCTGTTAGGGTATTGCTAAGCATTGCCATAGTCTATTTGGAATTTGATCTGATTTTTTAATCTGCCATGAGATATGTTTTGTTGTTGAAGCCGTGATAGAGGACCGATTTGACATATGTTTGCTTGTTGAGGCATAGTTGAGGTCCAATCTGCTAAGTAATCTGCCTGTTGGGGTTTGTTGGAGACCGATCTGCCCTATTGTGACTTGTTAAAGCTTCCCTAATCCCAAATTGGTTAGGTCGTAGCCTGCTGAGTGCATAAGTGTGAAGGCAGTAAGCCCTAGAGATCTGATCTATCCTGAAGAGTAAATATTTGTGAAGGCCGTGAGCGTTATTGGGCTTGACCTGTCTACCCAGATCACAATTGTAGAGGCTGTGAGCCTTGGTGAATCCGTTGTAGCCTGCTGAGAGGCCGTGAGCCCTGTTGGATAGAGTTTTTGTGCTAAGACCTTGGTCTGATCTCTTGTGCTGAGATCTTGCTTAAGTCTGCTATATGTGTTGAGTTCTTTGTTTGGGGTCAGACCTATATGCTGTGAGTTAGATTTTTTGTACTGAGTCATGTTTGGGATTGCCACTGTGATTTGACTGTCTGCTGTCTACAATCTATCATCTCTCTCTCTCTCGGGTTTGTAGTTACCCTCTAAGGGTCAGTTTGTTCCTGGTGTTTGACTGGCCTCTTAGAGGCACAGTCTGTTCTGAAAGTAATTTCTTCTGAGTATAAATTAGGAAGGGTTCCACACTCCAGGTAAGTATTCTAACCTGCTCTTTTATTTATGTAATTGTTAGTATTTTTTATTAGTTATACTACTGCTGGTGATTACACTTTAACACAGGGATCCACTTGGTAGTGTTAAAGTTGAAAGAGATGAAAATTATGTTTTAAATCATACTGTTGAGTTATTGTTGTACTTTTCTGTTTGTTGCTTTTAATTCTTGCATTAAAGTATGTTAAATTTGATTTCTCTGCATCAAACCCTAACCCTAACCAAAATTTAACACTTATTGCAGCAGAATTCTTTATGTAATTTTCCAACAACATACATTCACCTTCAAAAGATATTCAATTAGGCTAAATGAGAGGAGTTCTTGTTAATTTTAATTTTTTTTCTAACCTCACCTCTAGATAATTATTGCCTAGTGATTCCCTTCACACAATAACTAAATTGCAGCTCAACGAATAATTTATACTTGCTAGAATTTATTAACAGAAATCAATGGTGGAAACAAAATGGAAACAAATCTACTCAATTAGACATACATAGAATTTTCTTCCCTTCAAATATTCTTTTCATTAAAATAACATCCAAGCATACAAGGGCCCCTTTACTGGGAAAAGGCCCAATGAGAAAAAATACAATGACAACAAACGTGGCAAATCTGCCCTCTTTAAAAACTTATTTAGCCTGCAAGTTTGCCCCAGAAAAACCTCCTGTTGCTATTGCTTCCCTGTACGACCTATACGGTCCGTTGTACGATCCTTACGGCCTGTACGAATGTGTCTGCAGTCTGCAGATCGTCCTGTACAACTTGCCACTAGCTGTACGACCGCTGTATGGCCTGCTATACGGCTGTAGGGATCCTACTGGGCTGTACGGCACTTGTACGGCCTGCTCCTGCAACCCTGACACCCCTGCCTAGCTGTATGACCCTCCTGCAAAGTGTTTTGGCTGTTATCTTTCTTCCCTGAAAATTTTGGAAAGTGAAAGTCCTTCTCAACTCTCTGAAAACTTGTTTTTCACCCAATGCTTGTGAGTCTGTGACTTGTTGCTTCTTCTCCTCTCACCTTGGTTGTCTTTTATAATTTTGAGATGAGCCATGTTTCCGCCTAATACACACTTCAAGTAACATGGCAGAAATCTTCAAGCCACTGGGTGTGTCCTTGGGGGCAAGCCTCGAATCGAGTTACTGTCACTCAACACTCGACTCCTCCGTCTAGGCCAACTCCTAGTGAAGCCAAGGGGGGTGATCCCTAATAAAAGGAAAGCCAAGGCTAAGTAGAGGCTACAACAAAAATGAATCTAAGAGTTTATTAAAACAAGAGCAACAACGGTACATTTAAACCAGCAGTATATGAATTAATAGATCATGGCATAATAAACAGTAAATAAATAGTTGGAGTAAATGATTGTAGACCATTGCCTTAGTAAAATGAAAGCTGATGAAAGGAAGTGTTGTGGTGCCCTTGACAATTTTAAGTTATTAAGGTGAGTTGTTTAAAGTGGTGTTATTGATTTTTTGTTTGGCCCACTAAACATTATCCTCAAAGTGAGTGTAGAGAATAATGGTGAATGTCTAACGGGGAGAGAACGAATCTCAATGAGTATCCCCTTGACTTCACGCCAAGTTCAATACAGGCTCTCAACTTTAACAATAATTGTCTGATGGATTTCCCTAATTAGACTAGACACTTGATATCCCTTTGCTGATTGAAACCAAAGATTAGGCAACCTGCAATGGTCAGAAGAGCATACTAGCGCACACAAGTCCGGGTTCGTTACTTTAAGCAAAAAAATACTAATCTAATCTAATCTAAGAAATGAAAATGTTTGTAGTGAGTTTGTGGTTCGGGACCAACAAACGGTTTATTTTATGCCTGGGTTAGTAACTGGAAGCAAAAAAAAAACACAAAAAGACATCGATCTCTCCTGGGGGGATTGAGAATGGGCACTAGGTAGCCCACTGAATTTATTATGAATTACAACTTTTTGGGAATGTTTGTGGTCCTTTATAGAGCAGGACCAACGGACTTACAAGTTTTCGGATTTTATGATTTGAAGACAGGTAGAAAGGAAGAGGGGGTCCTGGATGGTCTAAATCTTTGAAATTTCGCCAGAGCCTCCTCCTCCCTGTTCATCAAAAGGTAAAAAACAGTCAACACATATGCACTAAAGATGCCAAATAAGTCACATATAGGCTCTAAAAATCCTAACCTTTAGTACTGGAAGATTGACTTTTTCACTGAGTTAAAGGTAAGGCTTAAGAAATTAGATCTACTTGCAAAAATGAAGCTTTTTAAAAACTCAGATCTAACTTTTAAAAATGCATACTAAGATGAATAGCTTTTAGATATGATCTTGAAAATGAACTCTTTTAGATCTAGCATACATAAAGTAACCAAGAAAGATTTAGAGAATGAAGGAAAGAGAGAAAAGACAAAGCTAGGAATTTCTGAGCAATGGAACCTGATGGTGGAGTGTTGAGGGACTATGTCTTTCTGAAAGTGTTGAAACAAGTGGAAGATGCAACCAAGCTCAGCCGCCTCTTCAAGCTAGGGAACCTGCAACTTACATAAACTTGCAACAAACTTATCAATCCTGGTATCATATAAACAAGAGATTAAGACGAGCTCAGCCACCTCTTCAAGCTAGGGAACCTGCAACTTACATAAACTTGCAACAAACTTATCAATCCTGGTATCATATAAACAAGAGATTAAGACGACATGCATATAAACTTATAAAACATATGCATCCTAGTTCTCTATGCATACATAAATAAGAGAATAAAACAAGTAAACAAACTTACTTTGTTCTCTCCTATTGATTACTAACAATCCTTCAAAGGCCAGATTTAACAAGAAAGGAAGCAAGAAGAAACTGAGATACAGATTACCTCATACACACATAGCAATTATCATCCACACAAATGACGCATTACACCATCGATGGACCTCCAAAGTCTTTCTTATTCCAGCAAGAAAATGATATAATACAATAGCTCAGAGCTTAAGCAGTGGTTCCACACTATAGCTATATCCACAAAGGACAAGCACCCTTCCCCTCAAGCTAAAGAGATCAATAGATATAAACGTGTTGAGTGTGATTGTTATAATACACATGATAAAGTAAAAGTTTAACGTATCATCGCCATCGTATCCATGAAAGGGATAAGTGCCCTCACTCTCAAGCTTGTGATTGGTATAAAATCTGCGAGGAAGTGAACTCTTATGCTTCCATTCACTTTCAAAACTACGAAAGTAGGGATATCACTTCTCGACCCTCCCAATTACATTTAGAGTGGTGAGTGCGACCTTTGGTTAAAAACCGTGACTAAGCTTAGAGACTTCGCTATCAACTCAATGATAGGCATGGAATGAAAAATTGGTTCTGTTATCAACGTTGCAAATAGCCCATCATATTTACAAGCCAGGTTACGTAATGATGGTTTTATGCAAGAAAATACTTGTCATATAAATATCACAAGTGGTCAAACTGAATCAACATCAATAAGCAAGTTGGTTGATAGCAGTGAGAATAGTCAAAAGAAGGACAAAATCACATAAGCCTCTGCATCATATAGACTTTCTGAACTTATGAGAACAATGAGCAAATATAGCCACTTAATACCCATTCTAAAGCTTAAGCCAAAAAATATGATTATTATTGATTATAAATATTGAACTTTATATAAAAGTTAATAAATACAAAAACTGTTCTAAATCTGAATTTACCAAATACATTTGCATGTGTATCTGTCTACATTCTTCCTTCTACAGCTTCCCTCTTGTCGCAACAGATAGTTGGCAATGTCGGGGACATTGCCACCTAGTGGCTCTTGTTTGAAGATGATCCATATTGCTAAAATTTGGAAAAAAATGAGTGAATTACAAATACAATGTTGCCCTGGGAAAAAATGCAACTGACATTTTCACTAATAAAATGCAAAAAAAAAACAAATAAACCATCCCCATAAGCTAGTGCTGGCAGCCACGCTCATATCCTCAAACGGACAACTAAATGAATGTCAGAAGTCTTCAAATATTCTCTCATTTCAACAACGGTTACGTAAGTTACCTTTAACGACGGCATGACTATTTGTCTTTTTGAAAGATTAATCTCAAGTCCACATTTACTTAATGAATACACTACACTTTTTATCCCAACAGTGCACTTATAATGGCTAGAATTTGATGGCTTATTAGCGATTTAATTTCTACTTTTCAGGGCAATGTCAGCAACTGAAAAGAAAGAACTGGTCCGCAGAATTCAGCGCCTTCCATCTAGTGGCCTTAATCGTATTGTAGAGATTATTGCACAGAGGAATCATTCATATGATGTTTCAGCCGAGGAGGTTCAGGTTGATTTGGACAATGAGGTACGTGCCCACCTTTAAACATGAAAATGAAATATATTAATCTAATCAGGAAACATAAAACTTATCAAAATATATCACAGGAAAGAGAACTTTAGATGTCTAGTTTACATCGTATGATAATGGGCAGATTCTGTCAAATTCGTCAGTCTGATAAGTTGTATGGATATTTGTTCTAGTAAAATTTCCAAAAACACGGTTGCAGATGTCATTATCTTTTTCCTGTTTTAATTGAACTAGATTAGACAGCTATCAAATATTGAATTTTTTAGAACATTGCAGGATCCTGCAACATTGTGGAGATTGTACATCTATTTGCAGACAGTTAAAAATGCAAGCCATTCTGTTGACAACAGCTAGAATGCCAATTACTTGATAAATGAAAGGCACTCTGTCATGGTAATTGTCTGGTGGTGTTTACGATAAAATTTTCTATATTTTTACTCATTTTTTAGATGTGGCGGTTATGTCATGCTAACCCTTCTGGTAATGGAGAATTTGGGATGCGAAAGGGACTCATGGAAACATTGTCAAAGTAACCATTTAATTTCCAAATATGATTTCTTCTTCAATGAGGTCTAGTGGCTGGTTCAGGAGTTCAGCCAACTTTCATAGATTTAGGCGTTTGTTTGAGATAAGCTCCCAAGGCTTTTAATCCTCTGTACAAAGTTGGCTCAAGAGTCTTCGCTATTAAATTGTATATATTTGTGCTTTTCAAGAATAATTCGGAAAGTGCAATTTACAGCTGTTTTGGTATTCTAAGCATACAACAGATGTGTATAATTATTCATTTCAACTTGAATGATGACAGTAGGCAGTAGATGGCATGTTTTGGTTCTGTAATCTAAGATTATTTCCTTGATTTATTTATTTATGAATTTCTTTTAAATATGAACAAGGTGTTGCCACGATGATGACCCAAGTTCAAACCTTAGCGGGCTTTGGAGCCTTGATCATGTGCATGTGGTGCTGTGGTCCAGTGATTGAGACAAGGTGTTGCCACGATGATGACCCAAGTTCAAACCTTAGCGGGCTCTGGAGCCTTGATCATGTGCATGCGTTTGCAAATTTTGACAACCCACATGTTAAAGTAGACTTTCCACAATAATGCGAAGTGGGGGTTCATACTCAATAGCTCCCTGCAGATCAAACTAAGCATTTACCCTTACCCAAAAAAATGCAAAAGTTGCATGGTCATGACTGCTTTCTTGTCAAATTTGACAAGGATTTTTCTTCTTGACTAAATGCGGCAGTCTTTACGAAATTGAACAGTCACCAATGAAATGAAATGAACAATATTCATTACAATTAGACTTATATATATGTAACAATGTTGAATGTGGTAAGCCTTTTTAATTTTAAATTTACTTATTTTATGGCTGCATCAAAGCAATGGCTGAGTAAATAAGATCAACAAATTTGAATATTTCCATTTTTCTATGATTAAATTTTTAAATGAACAACAGATTTTCTTTTTGTTTTTGAAAAATGCAGCTGATACAAATAGAAAAAATGATTTAGAGATAATATACAAGCAGGTGTGAATGTACCTAAAGAACAAGAGAAAAGCTTTTTGGTCATACTGTGCCTTAAACATGCAACCTCTGACATCTTTTTAAGGAGAGCACCTCTAAGTTTGAACATTACGGCAAACTCATCAAAAACCTAGGTTACTGGCACACGGATACGGATCCGCCAGATTTTTGAAAAGCCGAGATCTGGATACGGCTAGGATACGTCAAGTACACAAAAATATAATAATATTTTTTTAATTTTAATATATGTAAAATTATAACCATATATAATTCTATTGTTATATATAATTAAATTTACAATATATTTTAAAAATATATGAATTTATTATAACATTAAAAATTTTAATATTTATGATTTAACACTATTATTATATAGTTTTTAACTTTATTACTTAAAATATATTATTCCACTTAAAATGTGTTAATTTTATAATACTTTAAATTAACTTTAATTTTTATACCTTAACTTTATTGTTACACAAAGTAAAAAAGTTAAACCCATAGAAAAACTTAGTAGCATAGAGAAAAATATCCAACAAATCTTTTGACTTAGCCAAACACCAAGCTACCCGCCCGACACTGGATTGTCGTCAGTCGTCGCCTGCTGGGTTGATGCCACCGCTGGTCCAAAGCAGGGTAGGAATTTCGTAAAATTTTCACTCGTCATTTTTGACGGTTTTGACACTATCTGCGGGCATTTTACCATTTCTTTTGTTTTATTTGACGGGGAGCTCAAAATCTAAGCCGTATTTGACGAACAAAATGGCCCATGACGGGCATTTTGCCCATCAAATTCCAACACTGGTCCAAAGTCCAAGCTACTCGCCTGATGGTTGTTAGTTTATGTCCGCGTTATCACTGCTCTGTGGGGTAACGTGAAAGGAGGTTGCACAAAAACTATGCGAAAGGAGGGTATGGCAAAATGCGGCTGCAGACAAACGCCGAAAGAAAGGGAAAAACAATAAAAAATCGCAGGATCCGTTTACTTCTGGTTGGATCCATTTCCGTTTTCGAAGGATCCGGTTTAGGCACGGTTTCGTCGCAGATCCTGGCAGATCCAAATCCGGATCTGGATTGGAACCGTAGATCTATGGATCCCTAAGTGACCCCTGACGGATCCGGTAACACAATTAAAAACATGTTAACCAAATTCAAAGATAGAGAACAAAGGGCCACTAAGGACAACCTCATATAGAAGTTTGCATAAAGTATACAATGCAACAACCCTGATACAATGCTAATCAACTCTAAACTGCAAAGGGACAATTGAGTTAGCATATGATGCCAAGTCCCCAAAACCAGGGCCCAACATTCTCAAGCACACTTGCATACCCAGAATATGTAATGACGAGTTTCAATCCAAAATGCAAAGGGTTGATAGAGTCGACATCACCTAATAGAATGTGTTTTCATTAGATTTTGCTAAAGAGCATATGATGCCAAGTGCCCAAAACCATAGCCCAACATTCTCAAGCACACTTGCAGACACAAAATATGTGGCGAATAGTTTCAATCTGGAGTGCAGAGGGCTGATGGAGTCTTCATCACCTAATATATTTTTTTTCCATTAGATTTCACTAAAGAGCATATGATGCCAAGTGTCCAAAACCAGAGCCCAACATTCCCAGGCATACTTGTAGCCCAAAAGATGTGGCCAATGGTTTCAATCTGTACACAATGTGGGTATGAAGTGTCTACGAACCCCATATGAGATTCCTTAAAGAGTAAAGTAAGTCAATAGGATGTTAACACCCTCACCCTATAGGAGACGTTGAAAGACCATTATGTCAGGAGGTGATTTACACACTTAGCTTCTTCATTTGAAAGTCCCCATCCTCCATTTAGAGTGTCATCGAAAAAACACGGAGTACAAAGAAGTTGATACAATCTCTGAGTCTTAGATACCCAAATGGGTTTACCATATTGCCACATCCAATCCTGCTAGATGGGTGTTAGAGTTGGAATATTCAACTTGTATAACTCATCAAACAATATTAATTGTTGAATTTCTTGAATGACGAAACACATATGACCCTAAGGGAGCATACATGGGATTAAATTATCTGTACACCGCACATTTTGGCACACATTTTGGCATTAGACAACTATTGTTAATTTTTACTTATTTCAATAATTCATTTGCTCAATCTCTATTTCAACTTTTCTACATCGATGAAGATGTTTGATGTGGACATCTGGACCTATTTTTGTGCTAATAATATATTATTTTACTATTATAACTTTTAGATGATGATAGTTTTATGATTCCATTTGAACACATAATTAAATGTTAAATTCTTGTACCTTGATACGAGTTCAAGATTTTATGCTACATATGTATATGGATGTGATGCATGGTTGAAATGATATATGTTGCTTGCTTGAACATTAGTACATAAGATGGGGTTATTGCATGAAATTGTTATTATTATCTATATATATATATATAGATATAGATATATATACGTGTGTGTGTGTGTGTGTGTTTGAGAGAGAGAGAGAGAGAGAGAGCGCTATTAGTGAGCTAGTGTATAGGTTGATGGGCTATGCAATCGTTAAATGGTTGTAGTGTTGATGTAACTTTGATGTCATAGACATTGAGAAGATAGGCACATGCCATCAATATTACTTATGATTTAATTTATGTTTTAAAAACTAATATGATTGACGTGGGAGTGGTTTTGATAGGAAGCGATATTTTCCCAAAGTGGTTAGTCAATGATATGGCTCTAAGAACAAGGGCATACTATAGCTAGGGCTCATGTTGACCCTAGTTTTATCGAGCTAGGTTGGGGCGCTACCCACCATGTATCCTCTGAAACCTATAGTTGTGGGAGTTCAATGCTAGTGATTTTCCCCTAGACGTGTGATGACAATTGTAGGTTTCCTACTGGGTAAGTTTGTTCAATATAATCAATGCTTCTATGTTAGGTTTAAATTTGGAGTTGGGTCAAAATACAATGGACACTTTAACATATTGTAGCATAGGAGAAGGAAGTTCTCAGAAGCAATTTTTCTGACATAAGATGCGGTTATTGCATGAAATTGTTATATATATACGTGTGTGTGTGTGTGTGTGTGTGTGTGTGTGAGAGAGAGAGAGAGAGAGAGCTATTAGTGAGCTACAGGTTGATGGCTATGCAATCATTAAATGGTTGTAGTGTTGATGTAACATTGATGTCGTAGACACCAAGAAGATAGGCACATGCTATCAATATTACTTATGATTTAATTTATGTTTTAAAAACTAATATGATTCACGCGGGAGTGGTTTTGATAGGAAGTGATATTTTCCCAAAGTGGTTATTCGATGATATGGCTCTAAGAACAAGGGCACACTATGGCTAGGGCTCATGTTGACCCTAGTTTTATCGAGCTAGGTTGGGGCGTTACCCACCATGTATCCTCTAAAACCTAGAGTTGTGGGAGTTCAACGCTAACGATGTTCCCCTATACGTGTGATGACAATTGTTGGTTTCCTACTGGGTAAGTTCGTTCAATATAATCAATGCTTTTATGTTAGGGTTATATTTGGAGTTGGGTCAAAATACAGTGGACACTTTAACATATTGTAGCATAGGAGAAGGAAGTTGTCAGAAGCAATTTTTTTCTGATTTCAGTTTCTTATTATAATTGACGGAAAAGTGTTTTTCTTTTAATTTTTCAGCGGTTTCTATTCTTTAAAGCATGTAGTAATTCTAAATAAGATTCAAGAAATGTAGGAAACAATTAATTATAAATTCAACGCCATAAAATAAACACTTCTCAAAGATTTATTTCATCATTTAATTGGATATATTATAGATGTGCATAACAACAATGTGCATTTATAGATATAGAACTTATTTGTTACAAGGACAATCGTTGGTCTCTTGGAGGTACACTGGCTCACTCAGACATAGAGGAAATCTTGTGGTTGCTTCCCACGGCTTGTCAGTTATTGAGCTCTCCTTGACCTCATGTACATGGTAACCCCCACATGTGCCCAACATGGAAAAAAACCCTGCGTGTACATGGTCTCTCCCATAACTCCACTCTCTTACTTGTGGCAATCTTCTTCCAATGTCCCCTATCCAATCCAAGCGAATTATCTTTAAATAGCATGTAAGGGTCCAATACCGAAAAGTAACAACTGTTCACATTTACATCATAATGCAGTATCAAAATGCAAAAGCTTAAGATATATATAATAATAATTTTTCAAAGGACAATAGTTTTATAAATGTTAATAATAATATAATAATAATGAATGGGTCTAATACAATAAAAGGGGCCTACCTTTTATAAGCTTGTGGTGACGAATCATATAGTCACAATCCTTCGAAATATACCTCTTAGTAATATCCTAGTTTACTAATTAATATTTATTATTGATTATTAATGTTTATGATTTATTTAATATTTTTATTTGTTACATTGTCACCCTCTTAAAAGATGCTTTGTCCTCGAAGTGTTATAATTTATTTAAAATTCACTGCTTATTAGATCAAGTACTTTGTCTCTATTTCGTTGTTCAATTGCAATGCTAATCCTTTTCAACACTTCGTATCTTTCAAGATAGTTTCCTTGCTCAACTCCCCAGAGGTAGCTTTTCAACATTATAGGCAATCTCCATCATGTGTTGTTTCATCATGCTCAGATTGCATATTAGAGATACAAATTGTGTTAGGCGGTTGACCAACTTGCTTTGCCGAGGTTGATGCTTGACAATGGAATCAATTTCCTTCTTTTCATTGTGTTCTTGTTTACTTGATTTATCTTCCTCATAATCCATTTCTAACCAAGTATACTTTTTTGGGTAAGGAATGAAATTGTGTCGATTGCACTAGTGATTCTTGGTTTTGTCAAAGAATTTTGACTCAAATTCTGAAATTGCTTCCTCATTTGACACAAAAGGACCAAATAGCTTATCTTGACCATTAACACCAACTCTGCCGCAAAGATTCTACACCATATATTTCCCTCCAATGTCAGCTTCTAATGCTTGAATGAAAAAAACTTGTTATTTTATTCGACATTTTTGTGTGGGCCTTTATGTCATCTTAAAGCCACTTGTCTAAGACTTCATTGCCTTTCCTAGTCTCTATAACGATCTTTTACTCTGAGGTTTTGTCAGTTCCTTGATCTTGCTCATTTTGTTAATCTATTTTGACAATAATTGACCTGTCCTTCATCATTGCACAAAGCATTTCAACGAGAACCTTTTTAGTACTTGTTATCACACAACTTGTAGTTGCTCCACATAGTTATCCTATCCATGATAGTAGAGGATGCGAGAAACTAAAGAGGTGACCCTAGAGGATCTTGATCCCCAGATATGGATTGGTTGTCACGTCGCTCAAGATTCTCTTCACGTTAATCCAAATGAATCAAATGGCTAAGGGGGAGACCTTGGCCTAACCTTGTGGGAAAGACCGGAAGACAAGATACCTAAGTGAAATGTGGAAATGAGAGATAGAGATATCTTGACTATGAAACCCTAGATCAAATGGAGCTAGTGAGAGAGGCTCAGGGATCAATTAATAATTAAAGATGTTAAAGTACAATCCCAATGATGATTTCTCAATACTTATTAAGTTATTATGATCTTAGGTTTAGAGTGCTAGGTGAATGATAGCTAAATCAGTACTGTAGGGGGATTTGAAGCAGAAATTGAAGAAATGCCTGATATAATGATTTAATTGGGAAATTAAACTTGCTAACACTTATTTGCATTGCTTGGATGTCAGGTAAATCATTTGAGGAAAGTCACAAGCATAAACAGTCACAGAAGCTAGACAAACAGCCGGGTACCCAATAAATGCAATTTGCTAAGCCATATTAGTGCCTTCGATTTGGGAAAATGGGGTCCCTAAAGATGACACCCTAGGGGCATTTTTGTAGTCTCGGGGGTAAGGAAAAATACCCAAGTTGTCGAAAACTGAAAATCTAACTTAAATGATCGAGATAATTTTTATAAGTTTTGATAGTGAGGATTTTAATGTATTTTATTTAGCCGACTATAGAATAGAAAGAAAGACAAGATAAAAAGATGTGAACTCATCTGGATCTTAAGAGATGCCACGATTTTGATGCTTACTTCCAACACTTCACAATCGAACGAATCCTGGCTACTCTGCATTGTTCCCCAAGTGCCCAAGTGCGCCCTCCTGAAACCAAATAAGTAAAGATTAATTTGATTCACAAAAGAACGAAAAATGCAAACAAGAAATCCGAGAAGTGAAAATGATTATAATTACAAATTGCATAGATCAAGATTCGCTCCCTCAATGCCAAACAATTTGACGAAGAGGAAAGGGATCTCTCCTTTATTGCGCCCCCAGCCAAGTCGCCCTTCCTACCTGTGAATTAAAAACACCACGATTTTGACAAAAGAGCACGATTTTCTTTCAATGTTCCCCGAGAAGTAGTTCACAATAAAAAATCTCAAACTCTACTATAAAATCCACAAGATTTGCTCAACAATTAATTTTCTATTATCTCTTCAATCCAAGAGCCAAAGTCCCTTTACAATGAGGGGTCCTCTCCCTTAAATAGATTTGAGAGAGACCAAATCCCTAACCAACTTTTTGATGGATGGTTGAGATTGTAAGTTAATATAATGATAATTAATGGTGGAGATCTAATCTCACACTCACTACATGGATCACTAGATAAGAGGGGGCGAGTTGCCTCATAACAGCCAAATATAAGATTAAAAACGATATAACATGATAATACATCAAAAGGGGTCACCAAGGGGCCAAGTGTGCCTCCTAGGGACATAACAACATCCTATCTCCATGTTACAAGGTACAACAATGAGTCACAACATCCACAAGTGCACCCTCCCAAGGAAGTGTGATTTACCTAGGAGAGGTAAAACATGAAGCTCTAATGCTAGAAGATGATAAACACATAAAGAATGATGTCGGGGGACCCTCTGGAGCATAGATAAAAATACCCAAAGTTAAATCGTTTCCTTTCATTCAACCTTTGTTCCACTTACTAAACCATGGCCACTTTAGTTAATTTAATTTTCCAGTTGAAAACCTCTGTAAATAATAAAAATGCCCAATATGTTATCAACCATTGCCCGAAAAGCTGAAAAAACTACATGAATGGATTCAAAGATGCCAAATCCACTAACGGTAACTACAAATACACCATGGATCCACCTGTGGTATGAACTAATAATAAATCCATCTCCAATAATAATAAAATAAGCTCGATAAATAATAATAATAAATATGGATCTCAGGCAATTTCCACGCACTGGAGCATGGAATGATCTGGTAACCATCCATAGACATCAAATACATGGTGACCATCCATAGACACAAAATAATGTAGACTAATTTAAGCGACACAGTTGCATAGTGATAGTGAAGTCCCAACCATAGACTTGCTTTCACGTTCATCCCTATGTACACTCTAAATCACCCTTCATTACCCTTCATTAATAAAAAATGTCCTGGTCAAATGAGGTTTGACGAACTGATTAAATGATCTCTTAGAGTAAGGGGGGAAATGAAGCCAAAATGACATATGTTGGATAGGAAAACACTAGAGAAGGGAGGTGTCTCACAAATGGAATGTCTCCAGTAGACTCTTACAAACAACCTTGCTTGATGTTCACTTCAAGAATTCATAAAATTACTTGTGCTTCATTGCAAGTCTTTGACTTTCATTTGGCCTGCATCCTTTAGATATAGCATTTATGTGTACTGATGCATTTATTCATGGCCTTTTTCATTTGATGACCCTTTGAATTTTATATATGCTGAGAAGCACAACTAATCGCAGCTTTCATCCAGGGTTTGCATTACATTTCATTTCATGGCCCTTCGGATCTTACATGCGCTAAAAAGCACAACTAATTGCAGCTTTCATCTAGGGCATTTATTTCATTTCAAATAAGGACAATTTGCTTCGAGGACTAAGGAGACACTCGAGACACAAAACAAACATGGGGGCCTATCCATACACAAAGGTCATAATGGGGAAAAGTCTTTGATTTCATAAGCCAAGTCCAAAGTCAAGGGAAAAATGCTTTCAACATGGAAAAAGATGGATGGATTGATAGACAAGTGAAATATGGTGCCAAAAGCAAGGGGAGATGATATCCACTGTACACAAGCTAACCCCCTGGATAACCATATTCCTGAGACTTGACACCAAAACCATTTAATTGTGCACAACTGATAATCTACATGAAATCAAAAGATAACTGATCACCACCTATACAACACACATGTTAGTCCATCTACTAAGATAAGCAAGAAATATCATGATAATCAACAATCTCTAACAAATCTGGAAGGAAAGGAAGATAACACCATTTGGAAACTTTGCTGCTTTGCTAAAAGTGGGCCAATGGTCTAGCAAGTGTCCCTCCAGGATCATGAAGAAAGCATAGAGGTGCCACAGGTATACTGATAGTATTGCTCTGCATGGTCTAGCTACCTCTAACTGTACTTTGCCAATGATCATCATTGACAATGAATGCTCATCTCATGTAAAAAAGACTGACTCGTGACTCGGGCCTCAGACAATTGGTCTAGAAATGAATAGTAGCCCAGCTACCATAAATGTGATAACAATACCTTTAGTTGAAAGTCCACGAATATAAAGCTCCCGCCTTAACTCATCAACAGTCATAGCATTGATATCTATGTCTTTCTTCCTTTTGGAAGAGACTATCTCATTATTATCCTTGAGTGTACATGATTTCTCTAAGATTGATTGTTTTCTCTTATCATCGATCACTGAATTTGTATTGTTAACACTGGATCTTTATATTTCTGCATATCTTTGTCTCCATCTTGGGCGCAAATGATTGTGGGCCCATCCCTTTTCTTAACACAAACAACATCTATAATGTCTCCATCTCTAGATTTTCTGGTTGAGGGCATATTGTTTTTCTTCATATTCACTACTGAATCTACATTGTCAGTGGATATGTCGCCATCATTTGACATCAGTTCATCCATAGTAGCTTTGTTAAGTCTTACTACCAAATCAAGCCTCCCTCCCGAAGTATCAAGGCCACGCTTAGCAAGATCAGTTCAAAGCTCTTGCACTTTGGGAGTATGTGCCATTGTCACTGAGTCATCCTTTTTAGTATTATTGTTATCTTTGTCGAGTGATTGCTTATTTGATGCCTTGTGCCTTTTCTCTCCACCCACTGCTGAATCTGTTTTCTCTTTATCTATGGAATGTTTTTTATCGTTATTTTCCTCTCTCCTCTTATCCGCTTTCAACGTTTGATTTATTAAGAAGGGAATAATTTCCTACTTTTGAGTTTAGTTCATCTATAATAGCAACATTAAGTCGATCTGCTAGGTCAGGCATTTGTCCAGTCATGTTGATCTTGGGCCTTCATCTATTCTCGTTTCTAGGGTTCTATGCTTTGAGATTTCAATTGTTACGTTGTTATAATTGTTGCTTTAGGTACAACTACTAAAGCATTCAACTCCCTCGTGAGGAGGACATCCATGTGAGGCATCCGCTTTGATAGCAACCACATCGTATTGTTATTAGGATCCAGTGCGAACTGAGAGCCTGTGTCGTTTCATTACCTTCAGGTATTTTTCTTAATCTTTTATATAATTTTTATTTTTAAAACTTTTTTATTTTTCTTTTATTTATTTGTCACACAAAAAATTGGTCAATGAAAAAAGTAGAGATGATTAGGGTTCATTTTCATAAATATGGTGTGATTATCCACATAGCACGTTGATTTTTTAAAATGAATTAAGCATTAAACAATTTATTATTACCTCTATGCATATGATTGTGGACATAAGAGAATTATGCATTAGCAACATTCATTGCTAATTTTTATTTTTATTAGTTCCAGCATGAGGTATGTGTATCCGAACTACATAACCATGCATAGTGCACTAAACTTTGTAACAAATTAATTAGCATGAGGTATGTGTATCCGAACTACATAACCATGCATAGTGCACTAAACTTTGTAACAAATTAATTACTAGTTGGGTATATTAATTACTTAATTGATTGGTGTTATGGTAGTATTGTGTGCATTTAAAATATTTAAAAGCAAGATATGCATTCATTGACTTGTTGATTGGTTGGTGTAGAGCATGGTTGGTTGTATATAATTTTTGAGCATGCCATTGAATCTTATTTTTGCAAATTATTACCTAGAATCTTAAGGTAAGGTAGTTAACCTAATAATGACAATACTTTAGGAGGCTTAGGGGATGTACATGGGAAAGTAATAAATAATGGGAAGGAGGGTGTTGAGGGAGGCTCGAAAGTTAGAACTTTGCTTGATAAATTGATAAAAATATTGAGTTTGAAAATTTTCGGAAAAAATATATATGTGCATTGTTGTTCTTAGAGCCATGGGCATAGAGAGATAAGAATTTATGTTGGATTTTGTACACCTTTGGAAGATATTATTCATTATATTTTATTGTACTTTCATTGTACTTGTTTGTACCCTCCTAAGGGAGATGAACCTTATGTAAACACATGAAAGAATCAATGTAAACCTTGGGGTGCAAAAGAAGAAAAGAAAATTATTAAAAATAAATTAATTATTGCCCCCAGGTGAAGTCGGCCCAGTTAGGGTATTTTTCATATTTGCACTTGTATAAATAAGAGGCTAGTGCACCTCATTATACACACTCACTCACTCAACAATTGTGCATCACTTGGGAGAGAGTAAAATTCGCACAAGCTAGTGGAGGAAGCAGATTTGGGGTTTCTACTTGTGGAAGACATTTTCACATTTTCTCTTTTATCATTTGTACTTTGATCTCGAGATTATCATCTCTATACGAAGGTTGCTGGGTTTTTCCCAATTGGGTTTCCCAGGATAAATTATGTGTCACTGTTTTGTGCTTTGTCTTTCTTCTAGTGATCTTGGTTATGCATTTATGTTTTTATGCTATGAATGTATGAAATCTAACATGGTATCAAAGCAATTCTAGAAGAAGCCATTGCCGAAACATTGTCGGTACCCTGTCGGAACTAGGGTTTCATCTTGTGAAGTCTCCAACCATCATTTTGGAGAAAAGGGGCTATAGAAATTTCGTTTTTGTCAAGGCGCATCTTTTGGTGAAGACAGAATTCAATTCTGAGAATTTTCAATTTTTGACCTAACTCTATCGCTGCAGCAGAATTAGGGTTTCAGTTTTATCTCACTTCTCTCCACAGATTTGGACCAGCTCGCCCTCAATTCAACTCTCCTTAGCAAGGCGCATTTATCTATGGTTTCATTTTTTCAAATTATCAACTTTCATTTTTTGACCTAGCTCTTGCTAGGGTTTCTGAACCAGATCTGCAATCAAGATGATTGGTATGAAGGTTGAAGATTGTTTGGAAGGAGCTTCCAACTTTATCTCTTGGAAGTCTAGGGTTCTTCTGATTCTAGAAGAAAATGACCTATTACTATATGTAAATGAGAAGGTTCCTGAACCAAAAGCCGAAGAGGATAAATCCCGATGGAGGAAGAATGATGCTAAAGCAAGAAGGATACTTGTGGATTCAGTGAGAGATCACTTGGTCCCCACAAATCTCAGGAAAGAAGAATGCTAGGAAAATTTTCAAGACCATTATGAATTTGTTTGAACACATTAGCCTTAATGTATCCATGACTTTGAGAAACCAGCTCTCAAATATGAAGATAGCAAAGTCAGAATCCAAATATGAAGATAGAGACAAGCTCAACACCAGTGGAGATCCTATTAATGACAAGGAGCTTGTCCTCCACACTTTAAATGGTTTTCCACCATCATGGGATTCCTTTATCCAAAGCATAAGTGGTAGATCCAAACTACCAAATTTTGATAAGCTTTGGGCAGATTGCTCTCAGGAGGAGACGAGGATTGCAACACGTCAAAGACTCCATGGCACTCAACTTGAGGAGAACCAAGCTTTTGTTTCCCATGCCAAGAAAGGTAAGGGAAAAGGGAAGAAGTTCCATAAACACAAGCACCAAGAAGAAAGGAGATCAAGTCCCTGCCAAGAACAAAAGAAGAAGAGGGATGTATCTCAAGTTCAATGCTATAGATGCAGGAAGTATGGACATTACGCCAGTAGCTGTCGAAGCCAAATCAAAAGGAAGCATGAAGCATCCACTGCTAATGTAGAAGAAGATCATCATCACAAGAAGCAAAAGAATGAAGATCACACATAATTTCTATTCATACTAGCACTATTGGGTACTATTCCTACCACTAGTGACACTTGGCTCATAGATAGTGGTGCATCTAGACACATGACAGGTTATAGAGAGAATCTTTCAGAATTAGTTGAGAAAGATTCACATCTCCGTGTTGTACTTGGAGATTATGCAAACTACACTGTGAAGGGGTCTGGATCCACCACCCTTCAATTAGAATCAAATGATACATTACGCCTAAGTGATGTACTCTATGTACCTGGTATGAAAAGAAATATTTTCTCCATCTCATCCTTGGAAGACAAGGGATATAAAGTAGCTTTCTCAGAATGGAAAGTCCTTGCTTGGCACAAGAACTCAAGCATGAGCACATCCAAAGTTACTGGCATAAGAGAAGAAAGCTTGTATAGACTAAACACTTCACTAGTCCAAGCCCTAATACATGATGCTGCAAGTATGGGTGAGTTATGGCACAGAAGGTTAGCTCATCTGAACTATCGAGCTCTCCCAGTTTTGAAGAATATTGTGACAGGTTTGCCAAGGCTCCAGGTAGACCATGATGGAACATGTAGAGGATGTGCACTTGGCAAGAATGCCGAGAAATCTTTTCCAGATAGCGAGAGTAGATCCAAAGGGATTTTGGATCTAGTACACTCTGACTTGTGTGGGCCCATGACAGTTGTGTCATTAGGTGGATATCATTACTATACCACCTTTATTGATGATTACTCACGGAAGACTTGGATATACTTTCTCAAATCAAAAGAATCCGAGGAAGTGCTCAGCAAGTTCAAAGATCTTAAAGCACAAGTTGAGAATCTGTCAAGAAAGCGGATCAAGATTTTGAGATCCGATAATGGTGGAGAATATATCTCTACATAATTCAATGATTTCTGCAAGGAATCGGGAATTAAGAGGGAGCCCACAGTTCCCTACAACCCTCAACAAAATGGGGTTGCAGAAAGAAAGAATCGTACAATTGTGGAGGCAGCCAAAGCTATGATACATGACCAGAGTCTTCAAATGTTCTTATGGGAAGAAGCATCCAGAACCGTTGTATATGTACAGAATAGATTTCCACATAAGATATTGAAGAACATGACTCCGGAAGAAGCATTCATGGGTGTGAAACCAGAAGTGGGCCATCTTTGTATCTTTGGCTGTCCAATCTACATACATGTGCCCAAAGAGAAAAGATCAAAGTTAGAACCTTCAGGCAATAAGGGAACCTTTGTGGGATACAGTGAGTCTTCAAAGGCTTGCAGAATCTACATTCCAGGGTCCAGACAGATTGAAGTTAGTAGGGATGTGACCTTTGAAGAAGAGATGGCTGTCAGGAAAGGCAGAGGATCAGATATGGAGATCGATGATGAAGAAATGCTAGAACCAAAGGAGATGAGACCATCTCCCCATCCAGTTCAAGAGGGAGCTAGCAGAAAAGGATGAACCTATCGATCTCATAGATCCAATTGATATCCTCAGAGATGTTGCAGGTCGAAAAAGACCTAGATGGGAACAGTAGACACTGCAGGACGCAGAGGGGCATGAAGCTCCACAAGACGCTTTCAGGGAAAGCAAAAGACCTCAGAGGTTCTCTAACTATGTGGCAATGATGAGTAACATTATTGATTCAAAACCCACCACTTATGAAGAAGCATCTAAACATCAAGTTTGGAAGGATGCCATGATGGAAGAATATCAATCCATCATGAAGAATGATGTGTGGGAGGTTGTGTCGAGACCTGAGGAGAAGTCAGTAGTGACTTCTAAATGGCTATACAAGATCAAGCATGGAGCAGATAGCATTGTTGAGAAATACAAGGCCATATTTGTAGCCATAGGATTCTCTCAGAAAGAGGGAGTTGATTATGATGAGACATTTGCTCCTGTGGCCCGATATACTTCCATCAGATCCATTATTGTGATTACTTCAGCTATGGGATGGAAGTTGCATTATATGGATGTGAATACAGCCTTTCTCAATGGTGTTATTGAGGAAGAAGTTTACATCGAAAAACCAGATGGGTTTATTGTCCAAGGAAAGGAGTCTCATGTATGCAGATTGAAAAAGGCATTGTATGGACTCAAGCAAGTACCCCGTGCTTGGTAAGGATGGATAGACGGATTCTTGGTGAGCTTGGGATTTTCCAAGAGTGATGCAGACCCCCAACCTTTACTACAAGGTTGTAGATGATGAGCCACTGATTTTGGTATTATATGTTGATGACTTCTTTCTCACAGGAAATGAGAAACTCATTGTATGGTGTAAGAAGAATCTCACCTTTGAGTTTGAAATGAAAGATCTTGGATTGATGCATTACTTCTTGGGATTAGAAGTATGGCAGAGGAAGAAAGAGATTTTCCTTGGACAAGGAAAATACACCATAGATATATTGAAGAGATTCAGGATGTTGGACTGCAAGTCCATGGCTACTCCGATGGATGCAAATTGGAAGAAGTTGAGAGATTCTAATTCAGATTCTGATTTGATTGATCCCACCATTTATCGACAGTTGATTGGGTTATTGATGTATCTGACCAACACCAGACCAGATATATGTTTTGCTATGAATGCCCTCAGTCAATTCATGTGCGAACTGAGGTAGATTGACTGGATTGTTGCAAAACATGTGCTCAGATACTTACGTGGCACTGTGGGATATGGATTGAAGTATGCTTCAGATGGTGACTTGAGATTGCAGGGGTTTATAGACTCAGACTGGGCCAGATGCGTTGTAGATCTGAAGAGTACTTCTGGATGTTGCTTCAGTTTGGGTTCTGCAGTTATTTCCTGGTGCAGCAGGAAACAGAACTCGGTAGCACTTAGTACTGTAGAGGCCGAGTACATGGATGATAGCACAGCAGCTCAAGAAGCAATTTGGCTTTGTAAACCCCTAGCAGGATTGTTCGGCCAGATTCCAGAGCCGACCGTGATTCAATGTGATAACTAGAGCTATGTGCAGATGTCATTGAATCATGTATTTCATGACAAGTCGAAGCATATCGAGATTCGATGTCACTTCATTCGTGATATGGTGCAGGAAGGTGCGGTCGAGTTACAGTACGTGCCGACAGATGACTCGACTGCAGATGTTCTCACCAAGGCTCTTCCCAGGGTGAAGTTTGAATACTTTCGCGGAAGAATTGGAGTCGAAGAGAACGTATCCCTCCTTGAGGGGGAAAGATGACATTGAGATGCTTTCCCTCCTTGGCCCAGGTGCCTCTGCAATCCAGTTACTCAGCCAGATATGGGAGAAATACCATAGGTAGATGAGTAGGACAGTCAACAGTTGGCAGGGCTCACCCAGGTACCTTCTGCAATCCATTTACTCAGCCAGATATGGGAGAAATCCTAGGCAAATGAGTAAGACAGTCAACAGTTGGTCGGGTTCACACAGGTGCCTCTGCAGTCCAGTTACTCAGCGAGATATGGGAGAAATCCCATAGGAAGATGAGTAGGACAGTCAGCACTTGGCCATGTGGTTTCATAGGTGCCTCTATGGTCCAGGTACTCAGCCAGATATGGGAGAAATCCCATAGGTAGATGAGTCGGACAGTTAGTAGATGGCCGTGCCCTTTTGCTTGTCTGAGATCTCAGCTAGGTATGGGAGGATCCCATCGGCAGATGAGACAGACATGTAGCAAATTGTATAGCAGAGATGGTACAGCTAATAATCTCAAATATCCAGGATTGAATGATTCTCCTGGATCTAGGATTGAGTGATTCTCCTAGACTCATCAAAGGACTGGTGAAGATGATGCACAGAGACTGTGTGGACAACCTTCAGTATGTATAGAGATGATGGAGACAGAATGGATGTACAAGGTGAAACCCGGATGATCATGATGCAAATGAAGACTGTTACCGAACAATCTACCGAAAGCGGACTTAAGGCATGATCTCCCAACTAGTTCAATGTGAATCTAGAACAAATCAAACAGAACATAACCTACTTTCCTAGATCAAATAGAAGTGAAAACAGATAGATAGATCACTTACCTCAGATTTGTAGATCCCTTTGCTCTTTGTTGATCTAATGCCCCAGTGTCGTCAGATCTCAAGCTGTAAGACCCTGTTGAGCATATAGGAACCAACAAGCAGTGAAAGCATACATTTCATATGATTGATCTAACTTAACAGTTAAGGAAGAAAACTCTAAACATTATCAATGAAACAATATTTATGGAAAGAGATTATATTAATTGTATAAAAGTGGGAATTACATAGAAAGGAGAAAGATACAACCAAATCCTTAACGTCGCATCCTCCATCCAACATGTCCAAGCGAAACCTCCAAGATGGTACAATCTTCTCACCAATATGGATTCTACCAGCATAAGGACACTATAGACCTTCCCCCCTTTCCCATGGAGAGGGGGGGTGTTTATATAGAGCTAAAGAGATAGGGTAGGTTGAGGATTAGGGGGAGATGGTTAAGGGATCCTCCCATCAAGTTAGGAACCGAAATGCCACCTCACCTAGAGTCTAGGGATAGGTCTCCACCTCAACAAACATCTAGAAAGACCTTGAGACTCCCCAAAATATCCTTTAACTAACCCCGACGCACCCTAGTAGAGGAGACAGAGCGTTAGAGAGGGTCAGGCGCACCCTGTAGGAGGACAAAGTGCGCCAGTGGCTCACCCTAGCTGAATTGCGTCGGCGCACCCTAGCTGAAGGAAAAGTGCGCTAGCCTACTCAGAGAGGGTTTACCAGGCAAGGATAACCTTCATTTGAATGTGTTTTAGCCCAGTATGAGTTTAGGGGTCAGAGCAAATGGTTTACATAATGGGCATGATGACGACACTTGCAACACTTGCGACAATTGCACAAGGGTGATGACTTTTGGTGTAACAGAATGCCCCCCAAAGCATGAAGCTGACGGAATAAGACAGTTGAAATGCTTTGTAGTAAGAAAAGAATAATGGCAAGGACTTGTTGGTTGGAAGGAGCTACTGCAGAAATGACCCTGAGATCCACAAGTCTCCTATGACACAAAACATGGTTGTCGACCGATACACTACAGATCCATGGTGGTAAATACCGACTGAACACAATCATGGCTACTAGACACAATTGTAGATCCATGATGAGATGATAACACAGCCACGACCAATACAAAGTGGATCCGTGTAATATGACTCAAACAATCTCCATCGCAACCTGTGTACAATATGACTTCCCCAGGGTCTTCAAGTCGAACCCGCAATGATACGAATCTATCCATGTGATTACAATGTCTTGGAGTCAAACATGGTAGAAACCACTTGATTACCGGTCATTGATGTATACCGTTAACAAGTGCGAGGGAAATCACCATTAATGTCAATGATCCCCAAGGTATCATAGTACAAACCATCGAATGTGAATAAAGGGCTTGAAGTCGAACACTCGATGGGATCTTTCAATCAAGAGTCAATGATGTAAACTCATATTGAAAGCGAGGTAACCTGCCATTAAGGCATGCAGGCCCAAGGTACTCAATTGGTTTCTAGATTCAATCCCCAGCATGGTCACCAAATTTGTTACCGGACAATCTACCGAAAGAGGACTTAAGGCATGATCTCCCTAGTTCAATGTGAATCTAGAACAAATCAAACAAAACATAACCTACTTTCCTAGATTAAATAGAAATGCAAACAGATAGATAGATCACTTACCTCATATTTGCAGATCCCTTTGCTCTTTGTTGATCCAATGCCCCAGTGTCATCAGATCTCAAGCTGCAAGACCCTGTTGAGCATATAGCAACCAACAAGCAGTGAAAGCATACATTTCATATGATTGATCTAAGTTAACAGTTAAGGAAGAAAACTCTAAACATTATCAATGAGACAATATTTATGGAAAGAGATTATATTAATTGTATAAATGTGGGAATTACATAGAAAGGAGAAAGATACAACCAAAGCCTTAACGTCGCATCCTCAATCCAACATGTCCAACCAAACCTCCAAGATGCTACAATCTTCTCACCAATATGGATTCTACCAGCATAAGGACACTATAGACCTTCCCCCCTTTCCCATGGAGAGGGGGGGTGTTTATATAGAGCTAAAGAGATAGGGTAGGTTGAGGATTAGGGGGAGATGGTTAAGGGATCCTCCCATTAGGTTAGGAACCGAAATGCCACCTCACCTAGAGTCTAGGGATAGGTCTCCACCTCAAAAAACATCTAGAAAGACCTCGAGACTCCCCAAAATAGCCTTTAACAAACCCCGGCGCACCCTAGTAGAGGAGACAGAGCGCCAGAGAGGGTCAGGCGCACCCTGTAGGAGGAAAAAGTGCATTAGTGGCTCACCCTAGCTGACCAGGAATTGTGCCGGCGCACCCTAGCTGAAGGAAAAGTGCGCCAGCCTACTCAGAGAGGGTCAACCAGGTAGGGATAACCTTCAATTGAATGTGTTTTAGCCCAGTATGAGTTTAGGGGTCAGAGCAAAGAGTTTACACAATGGTCATGATGACGACACTTGCAACACTTGCGACAATTGCACAAGGGTGACGACATTTTGGTGTAACAAAGACCGAAGGATACCTTCCTCGTTGAGAGGGAGTGTTGGATTTTGTACAACTTCAGAAGATATTATTCATTATATTTTATTGTACTTTCATTGTACTTGTTTGTACCCTCCTAAGGGAGATGAACCTTATGTAAACACCTATGTAAACACATGAAAGAATCAATGTAAACCTTGGGGTGCAAAAGAAGAAAAGAAAATTATTAAAAATAAATAAATAAATTATTGCTACCAGGCAGTGATGGAATTTGACGGGAAAAATGGCCGTCATGGGGCATTTTGATCGTCAAATATGGTTTAAAATTTTAGCTAACTGTCTTTTGTGAAGTGTTATAAAATTTCTAAAACTTATTTTTGAAGGGCAATACAATTTATAAACCGTCATTATATTACTACTATTTTTGAAGGACAACAAATTCCTAAAATGTTATTATATTACTAATTTAATAATAGTATTAATATATTTATGTTATATAAATTATACTTTCTAAATTCCAAGTTAGAAAGCATACATTCATTAAATAAATAGAAAATCTATTAAATTAAAATTATTTCCATGTGCAAGTTGCATTGATTTGTTAATCTATACTTTCTAAATTCAAACTTCCAAAGAATACATTTGTTAAAAAAATAGAAACATCTATTAAATTATAATTATTTCCATGTCTTTCCATTTGCAAGTTGCATTGATTTTTCCTAAAAACAGGAAAACACACATATATATATATATATTTTATTAGTGCAATGGGCGTCTACAGTCTACCAATTTCAGTGCTCAATGCTCATCGATTATATTAGCATGCTGCAACAACTTTGGGAGTTGGAAGTTGGGAGTTGGAGGGCCTTGGAGACAAAGGTTGAGAGTTATTTGCATTATAGAGGTAATTCTTGCACTATTTTTTTGCATGTGTATTTAGTCATTATCCCATAATTTCAATAATCTATATCCAAGAGTATTGGTTAATTCTCCAACTCCCATTTAAATTGAAATGAACATCTCTTATATTTCTCTCATGGTTAAATTTCAGTGAGGGATGCATAATTTAAATGAAGGAAAGTACTAAATAAGGGGTTGAGAGACATGAAATATGTGTGCAACATTTGGAATGAAAATTGCCTATGTAGTTTGTAGAATAAACGATACATACAAAAAAATGCATATAGAGCTATATTTTGTAGAGTCTTGCATTCATTATTTATAATGATTGGATTTAGAGAGGCTTGCATCTATTTAAAAATATGGATTATAATTACATGTGTCATTTATTTACAAAGACTCAAGCATCTTTTATAACAATAATGACTAGCTTATAGATATATAGCGCTTTCCAGTGGGCATATTGATTCAATTCAAATATAATGTAACTCTTACCTCCATTTTATGATAACAATTTTGCAAACAAAAATAAATATGTGATATTTGTTTTGTTTTTATATGCATGATTGTGCGAAATTATAAAACCATTTTTTGTGTATTTATGCTTCATTATTTATTTATTTCTGAGTATTATGAAGTGCATTCATATTTATTCTTTTTAAGTTATCTTTTATATAATATTAATTTAGTACATAATGGTAAATAAAATGAATGTGAATCAATTTAATGGATAGTGATACATATTAATAATGATTATTTTATTTTTAATATAAAAAAGTCAAGAAAAAAAATATTTCTAAAAAAATAAACAAAATTAAATTATTGAAGGGTAATTTTTTTGGGAAGACTTCAACAATGAAGGGTAAAATTTTAAACAAAACATTTCTCGATGGGTAATATAAAAACCCAAAACGTAAAAAAAAATTAATCCGACCGGTAGAATGAAAACCAAATTCCAACACTGCTCCTAGGTGAAGTCGGCCCAGTTAGGGTATTTTTCATATTTGCACTTGTATAAATAAGAGGCTAGTGCACCTCATTATACACATTCCCTCACTCAACAATTGCACATCACTTGGGAGAGAGCAGAATTCGCACAAGCTAGTGGAGGAAGCAGATTTGGGGTTTCTACTTGTGGAAGACATTTTCACATTTTCTCTTTTATCATTTGTACTCTGATCTCGATATTATCATCTCTATACGAAGGTTGCTGGGTTTTTCCCAATTGGGTTTCCCAGGATAAACTATGTGTCATTGTTTTGTGCTTTGTCTTTCTTCTAGTGATCTTGGTTATACATTTATGTTTTTATGCTATGAATGTATGAAATCTAACATGGTATCAGAGCAGTTCTAGAAGAAGCCATTGTCGAAACATTGTCGGTACCCTGTCGGAACTAGGGTTTCATCTTGTGAAGTCTCCAACCATCATTTTGGAGAAAAGGGGCTATAGGAATTTCGTTTTTGCCAAGGCGCATCTTTACGTGAAGACAGAATTCAATTCTGAGAATTTTCAATTTTTGACCTAACTCTATGGCTGCAGCAGAATTAGGGTTTCAGTTTTATCTCACTTCTCTCCACATATTTGGACCAGCCCGCCCTCAATTCAACTCTCCTTGGCAAGGCGCATTTATCTATGGTTTCAGTTTTTCAAATTATCAACTTTCATTTTTTGACCTAGCTCTTGCTAGGGTTTCTGAACCAGATCTGCAATCAAGATGATTGGTATGAAGGTTGAAGTTTGTTTGGAAGGAGCTTCCAACTTTATCTCTTGGAAGTCTAGGGTTCTTCTGCTTCTAGAAGAAAATGACCTATTACTATATGTAAATGAGAAGGTTCCTGAACCAGAAGCCGAAGAGGATAAATCCCGATGGAGGAAGAATGATGCTAAAGCAAGAAGGATACTTGTGGATTCAGTGAGAGATCACTTGGTCCCACAAATCTCAGGAAAGAAGAATGATAGCAAAATGTTCAAGACCATTATGAAGTTGTTTTGAACACACTAGCCTTAATGTATCCATGACTTTGAGAAACTAGCTCTCAAATATGAAGATAGCAAAGTTAGAATCCATTGCCTCATACTTTATGAGGATCAGATGGAATTGCGCACTTACTTGAATGTGTTTGTTCTGTTTAAGTGCCATAGTCCTTTAGACAATCTACGACATGTTGTGCATCTTATGATTCGTCCTTTCGGTTTAACACACTTGCCTCAGATCATCCTCATCATGACGTGCCTACAATATTTTGTTGTTGTTATGTCATTGCGCATTTGGTGGACTTCTTTACTTCGCACACTTCACTTCAATCATTCATGCATCAGCTAAACTTCTGTGCATCTTCTGATATACTTCAATTCTGTCTGTATGCTTCTTTCTTACATCATCTGTGACTATCTGCGTGCTGCCAGCAATACTGTCATTCGGTCCTCATGCACTTGCGCATACTTCTATAATTCCTCATTTCAGTGTTTGTGCATCTGTCATAGATCTACAACATCATCCTGTGCACCATCAATAAATCATTATGCTACATGTGCACACTTAGACCCTCACTAGATCATGTTGTTATGTCCTCAATCCCTTGATGCCCCGAATATAAATATGTATCTTCCACTTGAATCTCTATAGCCTTGCCATCAAGCTTAATTCAAATATCCAACTTGCATCTCTATTTACACATGTCCTGCATGGATTGTATGTCCACAAGTTGGTTGTGGAAATCCTTCTTCCTTTCTTCACAGATTATGCCTATGCCACATGTCATGTTCTGTGTTGTCGATGTGTCATCCTTTGTGGCTTGCGCATCCATGGTCCATGACTTAGTGTAAATTTCACCTCAGCGTTGTAGTCTTGCGCTCTCGATGTACCATTGCTTTGTAGAATTTGCACAACCATGGTCCTCGACTAGGTGGGACTTTGACCCTTGCAGTATCATCACTTGTGGGACATGCACACTTGGTGTATCAATGCTTTGCAGAACTTGCGCATACGTGATCTTCATCTTGGTGGGAATTTAACCCTTCCGGTACCATCACTTGTGGGACTTGCGCACTTGCTTAGTCTTTAGCTGTGGAATTTGCGCATATACTAAATTCAACTACTGCACCCTTCTTGGAACTTGTGCGCACTTCAATAACTGAAAGCATCTTCTTATTTGTAAGACTTGCGTGATTTTAGGGATGTTTAACCATAAGTCGTTAGTTGCTTCTTGCACACTCCCTATCTTTGACCATACAATGTTTAGGATTTATTGCGCATTTTAGAATCTTCTCTCAACATCCCTGCACACTTATACCTTTGCTTGGTCAAATCCTTGGCTGCTTGTAAACATGTACATTTGTCCATCCAATTCTTTGGTTTCTACCTTGAGAGAGTATGACTTGGTGGACTTGATATCTACGTAGGTACCACATGTAGTAGGATACATTAATTATGTACTTCTTTGAACTGGACCTGCATGATGTACCTTCCTAATGCGCTTCTTCATACTAATCATGCATGATGTATCCTTTCTTATGTACTTCTTCATACTCGACCTGCATGATGTATCTTCATTGGACACACATCTTCATACTGGGTGCAACTTCTAGATATACTTCTTTAGACTGGCATCCATATCCTTCAATTATCTAGCACATATACTTCTTCAAAGTGGCTTACATATACTTCTTTAAGCTAGCATAAGAATGTTGTATCCACTTTGACCTCAGTTGGCATCAATGACTCAAACTGAATCAATTGACATCCTCTTTGACATTAGTTGACATCAATGACAACCAAAGTTCAACATAGGGAGTAGTGCTAATGGACATCCTCCTTATTTCTAGGCATGAGGTGATCGACTTGCTCAAAGTGTTACCGATGGTTGAGAGGGTATTCTCATTCCAATTTTTCAAAAGGGAGATTGAGCATTCCTACCAAAATTAGAGACTTTGTTAATGCTTCTATCACTAGTTGAAACTACATTGAGATGGCTTCATAAAGAGGGAAATGTTTTCCATAAACCTAGATCCCTTACCATCAACTTGTGCTCTATCCTACTTTGGAGTAAATTTAGGAATGAAAAGAAACATTTACATTCAAGGGGATCAACCTCAAATTCTCCAATAAAGAGATTTAGGAATCAACAATTCACCTTTAGATATTTTTCAATGATGGCCATTAGCTATCAAACCTGAAGTGAACCTTAACCCACATATCATCCCATGATCAAGGATTGGTTCTCAACTTCCTTAACCCATTTAGGAGCAAGCCTCATAATTAGAAGTATCACTGCACTTTAACAAACATTGGAGTAGGGTCCTTCTAATAAAGTGGGGAAGAAGTAGTTGGTCTGTGTTGGTAGTAAACTTAATTCTACCCAAGTGTTTCTCTAAAAGAAAAGAGCGTATTTGAATAAAGTTGATTTTCCTTTCTAGTGACTTTGGATGGAGAAATTTTTTTAAGTTGTACAGGAGGAGGCCACCCCACTATTTTTAGATACTTGATGGAGACAAATTACCAAGGACAAACATGCCAACTCCTTTTGTATATTATAGGGTGCAACCATTTACTAGCCTCTTACCTAAAAAGATTAACTTCTAATGGTTCATAGGGATCCCTTCTTGGCCCTAGATATTGGCCTCTACACTATCAACCATGTCCAATCTCTCCATCCCTAGGTTAATAGTGTTCCAAGAAAGAGTTTTCACAAAAATATGCATGCCCCCTCTCAAGCAAAAACCAAGATGCAATGTTGATTCAAGAATCGATGCTTTCCTACCATGTCGATCTGAGGGTATTCTTCACTTCGTGTAGTCCATATCACAACAATACTTGTGGATATTTCCTAGTCGTGGTTTGCATGTTCCTTGCTCAACATACAAAATGAGGTCCAAATACTTCAATTGCTTACACTTGTGCAAATTGGAATTTTTCACAAAACAAATTTGCCTCAAATCCAGGTTATCAATAGTAGGAAGCCACTAAAGAGACTCCTCCATGAGAACCATGTTGTTCTTGGTGCAATAAATGAAACATAATTGAGCTTATTCAATACAATTGATCCTTTCAATAAAAATGTACGTGAGGCCATTTATATAATTGTGGCAAAAGGATTTTCTCTAGAATGTGTATGAGTTCCTGCAATCCTTACATCATGAAGGTTAAGAGATTGCATCTTTGAAGCTCCATAAGAAATAGTGAATTGAAGGGAAAACACGATCAACATGGGATCTTTGTATATATAGGGAAAGACTGCTACAACCTTAAGATGCATTAACAGATGGATCACCCACCAATGATGCTTGAGTCCTTAATGGACTCTAGTCTACAATGCAAGTGTGCTTGCAATCCACTAGATCTCTTATGCATTGCACAATCCAACTCTAATTGAGCTTTGTGTGGAAAATGAACATAATGTAGTCCCATGAGATTCAACATCAAATCATAGTTTTTTACAACAACAACCCCACATAATGTCAAATTTTAATTTTGACACCATTGTGCATGAGTGCCATTAATGTCAATTCATCTTAACCTAAATCTACTAAAGATTAGAAATAATAATGTTTAAATAATCTTTAAAAATGAAAAACATTCAAATGTGCACTTCATTTTTTATCCATATTGAACATGAATTTATATACCATACATATATACACACCAATATTTACAAACAACCATTATATTAAATTGTATCCACAATGAATTCCAAGCTCTAACATTATACACTCCAACACAAGTACACATGCCTTTGTATATTCCAAAGTGAGCTAAAGATCACCAAGAGCATCCCTAACAACACCTTCAACAAGGAACACATTAAATGCCATGTAATCTTCTTCCCAAAACTAAGGTCCAATCAATGTATACTATGAATGGGCCACTCATTTATAATTTCAACTTGCTCATCCTTGGTTTAGGGAGAGGTGAGCATGGTGGATCCCTCACAACACCTTCAATAAGGAACACATTAAATACCATGTAATCTTCTTCCCAAAATTGGGGTCCAAAATTGGATCAATGTAAACTATGAATGGGCCACTTATTTATAATTTCAACTTGCTCATCCTTGGTTTAGGGAGAGGTGAGCATGGTGGATAATGTTTGAAAAAATATAAGCATAATTCAAGTTAGTCTTGACTTTCAAACCATGGAATAATGTTATTTTCGTATAGAGTATTGCTGTATAATTATATAGAGCATTGGTAGAGTGGGGTAGGGTATGTATACCTCCACGGACTAAGCAATGAAATCATTGCACATAGGTGGTCCCTTATCTTAGAAACAAGAGGGTCTCATACATCAATTTGGTATCTAGCTAGGTGGTGACCTTAAAATTATATTATTATTATTATTATTGTGCAAAGTCATACATATATAATCACTTTTTTTCCACAACTTCAATCATGTAGTTGGTCGATGTTGAGGATCCTGATTTTGCTCAACAATTTACCTGACATCGAAAGTGTGAGTAAGTAGGTGATTTATGATAAGGTAAGGGGACCATAGCAAATCAATTGTAGAGGTTGAAACCCTATTTTCCAAAAAGAAAAAGAAAAATCACTAACTAGGATAAAGTTTCACCTCAACATTCCATAAATTTATGTGTATAATATGTACATTTTAGTGGGAGGAAAGTGTCCAGCCTTGTGAAATTGTTTTTTTTCCACTTTTAAAGACTCAAAATGTTTTACAATCAAATTAATTTAAAGAACTATATCTTTTTATAACATAGTTTCATCGCATCAATTTACAAAGTCTCGATATTTCGGACCAAACTAGGGTGGTCCATCATTCTAATCATGGAGACAGGATAAATACAGGGCAACCAAAAAAACAAACCCTAGAAAAAAGACAACAAAGGAAAGGAAAAATAGAATAGAAAGAAACTATAAGATATACATAACTCTCTCTATATATAAGAAAACAAAATTGAAAAATGAAGCAAACATAAAAAGAATTAAGAAAGATAAAATAACAATAATAAAATAGTTAAAACAAACCAAAATTAAAATCACTTGGGAAAAGAAGATAACATAATAAAATAGTTAAAATAAACGAAATTAAAATCACTCACTAGAAGAAAGGACAATAAAAGCTAAGAAGATTAGAACAAAGGGGTAAAATAGAAAAGGGGAGAGAACAATGAGAAAATAAGAAATTCTTCATATGATTTGTTTACAAGTTGTATATAATTTATTAAGAATAAAATAAATAAAATGAATGAAATAAAAATTTAAGTTAAAGAAATGATAAAATATATATATTTAAGATAATTAAATTAATAAAATTAAAACTTTTTTAAAAGGTGCTTTCAAAAAGGAGAATAAAACAAAACAACCAAAACGAGGACATGAAAATAAATTAATAGAAAACAAAACAAGACACAAAAGAAGGGGACAAAAGGAAACAATAAAGGTCAAAGAACAAGAAAATGACGAAAAGAAAAACAAAGAAAGAGATAGAAACATAAACAATATAATAAGGAGAGGATGCAGCAGAAGCCAAGAAAAGGATAAACTATGAGAGGGAAACACAAAGAGGTGGAGTTAAATGGAGACAAACCTGGGGGATAGAGAGGGAATCCAATTATTGTTCATCTTCCATCTATAATCTCTGTTGAGATTATTGGGCGCTTCTTGATTTCAATGGCTTCCCTGAATTTCCTGTTAAAGTAATGATCTTCATTGGCTAGGATTTTAGCGTCTTTAAGGAAAATGTGATGTTTAGACTTGTCTGAATGCTCAACTAGAGTAGATGAACAGGTTTGGTTGTGTTTGATATCAACTACATGTTCAAGAAACCTAATTTTGAAAGATCGATCGATTTCGTCAACGTAAGGAATTCTGCAGGAGCATGGGATAAGATAAACACCTTTTATGTCTAAAGGATCAATGTGGTCCTTCACTGATCTAAGAGAGTTCCTAATGGTATTTAGGGGTTTGAAAACGGTTGTGATGTTTCTCCTTCTAGGGACTTTGGCCAGCTTGTTTGTTGTCCCTTGAATATAAGGAAGGGACATTTTGGTAATAACATCATTGTTATGAGGAATAATCCTTGGTCCAAGACTAGCCTTCTCAAAGGCCTTGATACCTTGATACCTGTTGTAACCATTGTCTTCAAAAACCTTGAGGATGTGATCCTTTTCTTCTTCTAAGTGATCATTATCGAAAACTCTTAAATCTCTTGTAGGTAGGGTGTTAAGAACCCCACATTTTTTAGTTGGGTGATGGTGGGAGTCAGCATGAAGATACTGTTCTGTGTGAGTATTTTTCCTAAAGACTTGGTAGGACAAGGATCCGTTAGGTTTTCTAATAAATTGAATATCAAAAAAAGGAAGGATCCCATCAATTTCAACTTCCATAATGAATTTTATGTGCTTTGATTGGCTAGTAAGATGGTCACAGAATTTGTCCAGATTCTCACGTCCATGGGGCCATATGACAAAGGTGTCATCTACAAATCTATTCCACATTTCCGGCTTCAGAGGGGAAGAAGAGATGGCTCTGATTCCTAGATCCTCCATGAATAACAATGGGAGAAAAGGGGGAACCCATGGCCACACCATAGGTATGTTCATAAATTTCACCTTAAAAGTTGAAGAATGTTGACCTCAAGCAAAGTTCAACCAATTTGGCAGTGTCGTGATTAGTAATCTTGTTAATGATGTCCATAGCTCCATCAATGGGGGTTTTGGTGAATAGGGAAACAACATCAAAACTAAGTAAAAGGTCATTGGTATCAAGCTTTAGGTCCTTTAATATTTTACGAACAACAAAATATGAGTCTTTCACAAAGGAGCTACTATTGCCAACCATTGGTTTGAGTTTTCCTACCAAATGTTTTGCAAGCAAATAGGTAGGGTTCCCTAAGGTATTGACAATGGGTCTAAGGGGAACCCCTTCCTTATGAATTTTGGGAAGTACCATAGATTTTGGGGGTGGATGGACAACTGACGATGAGTTTAGCCATTCCATCACTATTATTGCTTGATTTAATGGCATTCGAGACTTCCTTTGAAACCTTCTTTAGGGGTTTCATGTATCTGCCACTGTTCGTAAGGACCACCGCCATGCCACCGCCCCACCTTTATCTGCTTTAAGAACAACAAGGTCCTTGCTTCTATTGAGAGTTTTGAGAGAAGAAAACTCTTGCTTGGTGAGGTTGCTCTTAGGGGGTTTGGCTTGAGGAGAATAATTTCACAATCTTTCCTCAATTCTTCTTTGATGTCATCGGAAACAAGTCTAAACCATTTTCAAGAGTACACACAATTTCTTCAATAGGGATCTTCCGAGGGGCTATGGCGAAGTTTAGTCCTTTCTCCATAACTCTCCTCGTAATACCATCAAGTGGAAAATCAGAAAGATTGACAACTAGTTTACTCGGGTCCTTAGGTCTATTTGTCAATGGGTAAATGGGTGGGCTCTAGATAGACTCCAGAGAAGAAAAGGGAAAGCTATGGATAGGCTCCAGAGAATATATCAAATGGGATCCATTCACATTGTTTAAATCGTCTTTGTCATTCATGTTGTACATTGTGATTGTGGCATCTTCGTTCCATGGTTCGCTTTCAGAATCCTTGTCTCCATTAGCATGAACATATTGGAGGATTGTGTTCAAAGGAGGGGTGTAACATCCCAAAAATTCACAAAAATTTAAATTTTTCTAAGTAGCATAAAATGCTACAATCGCTATGTGGAAGTACAATAAATGTTAATTTGTTTAATTAGACGACAGCCTGATGATGACACTTCTTCAATTAGTCATCAATGTTATAAACATGTTTCGTCAATTACTTGATATGTTTGTCATAAAGTCTTACTTGTTGGTTGTGGAGCCAGATCTTCCAGTCTCATAGATGATATTGTCTCAGCCGTGCACCTCGGAGGACTGTACACCCATTCTGCATTTTTAGGGGTTCGGGGCAACACGCCCAAGTCACGGGGGTGGATCCCCCCCGAGAAAATTTTTTGGGGTTGTTTTCGCCAGCTGTTTTGCGGGCCCATGGTTTTGGGTATCCTGTGGTATTTTTTCCATTGTATTTTCCCTATAAAAGAAAGACATTGTAATACGGCTAGGGCATGATGTATTAGGTTTTATGCATTGTAAATATCTCTGAGATCTGGAGAGAGACTGTGTGAGACAGTGAAGAGGAAGTGCAGCGGCTATGCTGCAGGTTGTATCCCTTTACCTTGCTGGACAGTAATAATAATAAGGACTGGCAAATTTTGTGTGGACGTAACCCAAGTTGGGGTGAACCATGATATATCTGTGTCTCTCTTGTAATGTGTATGTGTGATTATATTTGCATTTATGTTTATTGTTATTGCTCTGCGATCTTGTTTTTCTAACATTACTGCTTGCAAATTATTAAAAGCATATACTTATGCGGTCATTAACTGCTGGATGTTTTAAATATCATATTGTTTTTCTGAATAATTATGTTTACTTCTTTTAAATGTATAAACATTGTCAATTAACTTTATCTTTTATTATGGTACTGTTTTATACATGAGTACTAACAGTTTGATTTTCTTGATGGTGAAGGGGTCCTATGGACACCATGAGGCTTACTTATCTATTTAGCTAATGCTCTTGACTTCTATCATAGATTACTGGTAAGAACGAGACATCTTTCCGAAGTATTAATTATGTATGTAAAAAGGACATGTTTAAAACTTCAATTAGCCTCTGATGTTTAAAAGTATAGAGAACTTGACTTGTTCAATGGTGAGATCTACCTTAGCTTCGATCATCAGTTTTAAAGGTTTATTCAATAAAATTTCACCTATATTGTTATATAGTTTGAAAGGCATAATAAATGCGTAATTCATTTTCATCTTGTATGATTACATAGCATTTAAACTTCCTATTCAAAAATCATGTTTAAGTCATTATATTTTTATTTGCATTAAGTCATGGCTTAATGTGATTATAGTTTTTTATACATGACCAAACCCTACACTAAGGATTTTATACCATGTGCTAACGTATGTGTTAGATCTATTCATAACTATAAGCTTATATGCTAATGCTAGATGTTATAAACCTTATACATCTATACTATTGCACGATACTAAAACTATATGTACAAAACCTTATGCTAAGTGCATAGTATGGCTCTTCGAAATACTAGAAGTAGAAACTATACGTTATAAGCTTGATTATATGCATAACATACTATACTGGCTATTCGAATTACTCTAAGTAGAAACTATACCTTATGTTGGCTGCTTTCTGGACAGACCCAGGTTTTCAGGAGGCGCAGCAACAAACACCCCTTGGCGCACTGGCCCTTTCGGCAACGGGCTGCGCAGCAGCCCGATGTCTCACCCGAAGTGGCTATGGGGGGGCTAAGGAATCAGGTTTCCTTAACCGGGGTGGTGTGGAATCCACAGTCTTCTTTCTTCCCTTCCTGCAGGTAACTCCGGAACAGAACGTCTTACCCTTCTACATGCCTCACAGCGCCACTGCGCTGGGACTCACTCTTCCCAGCCTAGTTGCGCGGTATCTCCGCACCTGCGCACGAGGCGTTTACCCGCTATGTCCGATACACTATGTATCGTCTCTGCCCTCGCGCCACAGCGCAAGAACACACTCCTCAAGCGCTGCGGCGATAGTGCTCTTATAGACTCCTTCGACAGTGCACGAGTATAACTTCAAAGGGAGCTTCAAGGACTTACTTTACATACTCATTCATAAAGATAGCGAAACATTCATGTAAAAGATAGTAACACATAGACATGCATCCACATAAAACATCACCATAACAACAAGAATTATGTGGTTCACCTCCACGGGGAAATCACGTCCACGGGAACTTGTATTTTATATTAGCTCAAAATGGGAATTACACAGTTCCGCTGCGCACACAACTGCAGCCTTAGATCTTTCTGGGAAACTCCACGCACACAGCTGGGAGCCCTTCTCTTAGATCTATTCTCTTCTTCTACAGAGATTACAATGACTCAGACATCAACTTAGACTGTCTGTAAACTCAGTGACTAGCTCTACAGCTATCCAATTCTCTAACTTCTTAACCCTTCTAACCCTTTTCCCTTTACAATTACACATATATATAGGTGGCCCTGAGGGTCGCACCTTTACAAAACTGTGGGCCTTTCCCCAACAGTGATCCCCAAAAACCCTAACCACTGACACGACTAGGTGTACTTTAGACGCCTCTTGCAGTCGCGTCGCAGCTTCCTGCAGGCTCCGTGATTTCCGGCGCAGATCGCGGGTATGGGCGCCGCTTCATCGTTCTTTGCTCTTTGTCCTTCGCCTTCAATGCTTCGTCCCGTTGCTCTTCCTTGGTCCGAGCAACCATGACTCCTGTACTTTGCCTTAATGAGGGTAGCTGAGCCCTCTATTCCGTCGCTTCCTTCATTTACTGTGGTGGTTGAGCTTTCTACTCGGCCACATTTACTCTTCTTTGGCTTGTGCGCGCGAGCTCCGCGATTTTCGACCCGCACTCTGCGGTGAGCTCGTCCATCTGGCGTCGTACCGCGCACTGTTCACTTCTGCCAAAAATGGTGCTTTTCCTCAAAATTGGCACTTTTCCTTCAGAACTTAGTGCTTTTTCCCCAAAATTGGCAGCTTTGCCATAGCTACGGCCTATGCTCCAACACCTTATGAGTTGACTATATGCATAACATATTATACATTGTATCAATAGTGAAGGCCTTAACTTAAGTCTCGGTGGATCTCTGCGTTGGTAAGCATATGTACAACAGGTAGCTAAAACATTTAAAGGTTATTAAATGAGATCTGGGTGGAATGCCCGTTGGCATCCCTCGTGGAAAGGCTTCACGTGACGGTTCTCGGTTTTTGTGTTAAACCCTATTTGCACTTTGGACTACTCGTCGAGGAACTAACCTGGAGCATTCATTTTGCAAGGCAGGTGGGAGGAGAAGCCGACAGGCTCTCGGATTTTTAGGGTTCGTAACACAGTGCTTGCAACTCCTCCAGGGTTTCGACACCGTGATCTTGTAGCCTGTAAGTTGTCAACATAAGGTTATAAGGGCCAAGTATTTTACAGAGTTGTTACTTCACTGGATTCGATGGTAGAACTTTGCACCGCATACGTTCTTAGGCGTGCTAAGAAAAGTAGGTAATGTCATGGTAGTCCCTTTGTATTTCGTTGAGTGTTTAACATTATCATTATTTTAAAAAATAACTCTGCACTGTTTCAAGGTTTAACCGGTCTCTGTATTGATAACCCTGGCAGGTTGCTTCCTAGGCATCTGGTTTTAAGGTTGACCAAAAGGGTTAAGAGCTTCGTGTAGCCCTGGTAAGCCTCGGTGACTCCCAATGGGCATTTATTTGCACTTGGAAGAAAAAAGGTGAAGCTTGGCATGATGTCGGTCTTCATTTGGTTAGCCGAGATTTCGGTTTTGTTTTAAGCTTTTTTTTCTTTTTTTTTACAGTCGGTTGTAAACCTTAAGCCGTATGGCAAAGGATACAGGGAGGGTTTGAACCCTTGACCTTGTCCTACGTTGGTTTCTCAACGTTGTCTTTCCAGTTTCCATACTGTACATGTATAAATTTTATGGTTAATATATACGTGGTTTTTGCAAGATTCAAATGGAGTTTGACATACAAGTCCTGAGAGAATGCTCTCGACATTTTTTTTGTTATTTGAAATGATGCTTGATACTCATGTTTTAGGGCAAGGGCCTTCGCTCTTGGTGAATAGTTGTAGTATTTTAATTTTTAAGAGTTGTTTTCCATAATGGCCGTAAGGCTGGTTTTAAAACCCTACCATAATTGCTTGTTGTGTTTACGATTTGCTTGTGGCTATAATAAAGGTTTCGAACCTTGGTTTCGTATTACTCCTTCGTTTTGGTAGATGAATGCAATGTTATCAAAGTAATACTAAGTATAGTTTATGAACAGGGTTTGAACCCTGGGAAAATCGACAGACTATTTGGAAATACTATTTGTTTAGTAAATTCTTCGTATGTTTTAATGGTGTGAATAAATGATAATTCTCTCTGAAAGGTTTTACAAGTCTTCTGTGTAAAAATATTTAGCTGAATACTTATGTGGAACACAATACGACTATGGTTTGCATCAAAATTTATTTACACCGAGAGCTATATTTTTAGCATGTTTCTGTAGTTGTTTGATAAAGAAAAAGGAAATGTATTTATGTGTAGAATAACTAGTGAGGGTTTTGAAGGATATAGAAAAGAATATTTTGAAATGTTGCGATGATTATACTATGATGGAAACTTTCAGAGTTTGATGTGGATTTTTCTTTTAATATTATCTTGCATTAATGGGAGAGAATACTATTTTACGAAATCAATATTTATAAATCTAGGGTTCGGTTTTGATGAGGTTCCTTTCAACATTTAAAATATTTACTTGATTTAAAACAAAAGGCTATACTTATATTCTATGTTTTGTTTGAGTAAGAAAATATTCGAAAGCTATTGCTGCTATAAGATGCAATGCATTACTATGTATGAGCTGCTATTTAAATATTCTGTTTACTAGATAAATACTATGTTTTCTGCATTAGTACAGAAGATACTTCATTGAAAAATAAAATAGAAAGGTTGAACTGAAACATAACATATTTTATCTATGATGATCAATCATTCGATTCTATTTATTTCATATCATTATTCAAATCTATTTTAAATTTATCTTCCCTGTACTAGAGTACGGCAGTGTAATAGTGTGTGGAAAAATATAGGGGAGCATTTTTATTCTATCATTCATCATTTAAACATAAATTTTAACTATCCATTTAGCATTTTAACCTAGCAGGTATATGGATTTTCAGAGTAATTAATATTGCAGAAATCAAAACTTACTAACAGTCAAAAGATATCTAGGATGTAATAGAAACTGATAACATACTAACATTCATATCCTTAGTAAATATTTGGACAGAAAGTAAATAAGATAACACAATTTGAACCCGGTAATTGTAGAAGAAAGAAACAGCCAAAGGAGCCCGTTCCAACCAACCTTTTCCTGAAGGAAACCAAGTTACTTGCCTTAGGACCCCCGAGCCTTTTCACTGAACCACCAGGATGAAGATGATGTGTGGAGAAATGGAATAAATTCCCTTACAACTCAACAATAGTATTTTACAGTAATACTTCTTCTTTTAGCAATATTGAACTCAGCAATGTGGTTGCACTAATTCAGAATGTAGTCTTAACTCACTCAATCACTTCTAACTTTCCCCTCATCGAATCTCTTTTGCTCTCTTATCTTTCTCTTTCAGAAATTTTCACAAGGTAAGAACTGAACAGCCTCCTGCTGAATTCGATGAGTAGATAAAACATGCTTAGGTCTTTGGTCAGTTGTTTTTAGTTAATGAGCCACCTGCCCAGTTCCACTTTCTTGGGAAACATGACCATAAAAATAGGGAAGTTTCCCCCTGCAACAGCTAGAAGTGAGTTGAGGATGCTGCCAAGTGTCAGTTTGCTCTCCAACCCAGTCCATTCCTCCTAGTGGGTCAGTGAACACTCATTCAACAGTCTCCTTTGGATATTTGTGTCTTCTTTTATTTATACATAATAACATATTCAGAGTAAGTAATTACAGCCATCCTTGACCCCACTTGGTCAATAACATAAAACATAATGTTTTTCTAACAACATAAAATGTTCAGAATTTGGGTATGTGACAAACACCCCCTCTTAAATTCAACATCGTCCTCGATGTTGCTTTATTCATCATCCTCTAATTCCTCTTGGAACAGATTTGGATACGCCACCCACATATTACTTTCCAATTCCCAAGTTGCTTCATCTGGACTAAGGTGTTTCCATTGCACCTTTACCTGTCCAATGGTACGATTACGAAGCAAAATTTCCCTCTTGTCGAGGATACAATCCAGTTCCACCAGAAAATCTCCTTCTGGTTCCATCTGTACATCATTCCAATTAATCACATGAGTAGCATCATGCACATACTTTTTCAAAAGAGAGATGTGAAATACATTATGTACTTTAAGATTTGGTGGTAAGGCCAATTGATATGCCGCTGATCCTACCCTAGACAGTATTTCAAAAGGTCCAGTACAATACCTTGGTGCTAGTTTAGCACAGCTTTCTAACTTTAAGGAGCTCTTTTTGGGTTTTACCTTGAGGAACACATGTTCACCAACTTGGAACTCTTTTTGAGTTCTTTTGAGATCTGCATGACTTTTCTGTTTATCTTGTGCAATTTTCAAATTGCCTTGAACCTATTTCACGGTTAGTTCCATTTCTTTTAATAACTCAGGTCCTAACATTAACCTGTCAACTAGATTACTCCATGAAATAGGAGTATTACATGTTCTGCCATATAAAATTTCAAATGGACTGAGTTTCGTTGAATCTTGCTAATGATTATTATAAGCAAACTCAGCAAGATGCAAATATTCCTCCCATTTACCTGGTTGATCTCTAACATATATTCTTAACATATCTTCAAGAATCTTATTGATTCTTTCGGTCTGTCCATCCATTTGTGGATGAAATGTTGTACTGAAATTTAAAGTAGTATCTAAACCTTTAAATAAAGACTTCCAGAAATTTCCTGTAAACTTTGAGTCTCTGTCAGAAATTATAACTTTTGGAATCCCATGCAAACGAAAAATTTGTTTCATAAAAATTTCAGCAATGTTAGCAGCCTTGTAGGTTGTCTCAAAAGGTATGAAGTGGGCTGCTTTACTAAGCTTATCCACAACTACCATTACGGAATCATTTTGTTTCTAATTTTTAGGTAAACCATTAATAAAATCAATACTAATTATTTCCCACTTCCAATCTGGAATAGGCAGTGGCTGCAACAATCCAGTTGGGTGTTGATGTCCAACCTTTATTTGCTGACACTCTATACACCTAGCAATATATTCAGCTACTTCATTTTTCATACATGGAAAAAAATAATCCTTCCTCAACATTGTTATCATATTTTGGTAACCAGAATGTCCTCAGTATGGACTTTTATGTAATTCATTTAAAATCAACAACTTAATTTCAGCAACATTATGCACATAAAGTCTGTTTTTATACAGCAGTAATCCTCTTTCATCAATTCTGAAATCTGTTATTAAAATTTCATAATTACTTTCAGCAATCTTCTCATGTAATTTTTGATATTTTTCATCCATCCTGATTCCTTCCTTAATCTGATTTTCTAGATCAGTTTTATAAGTGCCAATTGCTGAAACAAAATTTAGCCTAGCATTTCTGCTTAAGGCATGAACAACTTTATTTTCTTTACCTTTAATATGTTGAATCTCGAAATCATATTCGCTAAGGAAAGCTAGCCACCTAGCTTGCCTTGCGTTCAGATTTGGTTGATCCAACAAATATTTTAAACCCTTATTATCTGTCATTAATGTAAATTTTCTTCCAATTAATTGATGACACCACATCTTTAACGCATGTATCACGGCAACCAACTCTAAGTCGTAAGTTGCATAGTTCTTCTCATGAATTTTTAACTTCCTAGATTCATATGTAATCATGTGACCTTCTTGTGTTAAGACCCCGCCAAGTCCATCATTGCATGCATCAGTGCACACGATGAAATCCTTGTTTGGGTCAGCAATTTTTAGAATAGGTGTCGTTGTTAATAGTTCTTTTAGTTTCTTAAAACTTTCTTCACATTTTTTATCCCACACAAATTTCTTACCTTTCTTTTGTAAAGAGGTTATAGGATTCACTATTCTAGAGAACCCCTCTATAAATTTACGATAGTAACCTATAATTCCCATAAAAGATCGTACACCAGTTACGTCTTTAGGGGCAAGCCATTCATTAATTGATTTTATCTTATCTGGGTCTATTGCGATTCCATCCTTGGATATCACATGCCCTAGGTACTGTATTTTATCTTTATAGAAATCACATTTGTTGAACTTAGCGTAAAGCTGGTGTTCTCTTAACACTTGTAAAATTATCTTTAAGTGTTCGTCATATTCTTCTTTAGTCCTAGAATAAATTAGAATATCATCATTGAAAACAATTACAAACTTATCTAAGTACTGATGTAAAACATTATTCATAAGACACGTGAAAACTGCTAGAGCATTGGTTAGCCCAAACGGCATAACCACGAGCTCGTAGTGCCCGTAACGGGTTCTAAAAGCAATCTTAAAGATGTCTTCATCTTTAATTCTGACTTGATGGTACCCCGACCTCAAGTCTATCTTAGAAAATATCTTTGCGTCGCGTAATTGATCAAACAGATCATCAATACGAGGCAAGGGATATCTGTTCTTTATGGTCATTTTATTTAACTGGCGGTAATCTATGCATAAATGCATAGTTTCATTTTTCTTTTTAACAAAATGATAGGTGCTCGCCATGGAGACACACTGGGCCTTATATAATTTTTATCAATCAGTTCCTTAAGCTATGATTTAAGTTCAGTAAGCTCTAGAATGTTCATTCTGTAAGGAGTCTTTGAGTTTGGTACCACTCCCGGTACTAACTCAATGGTGAAATCTAGTTCCCTTTTCGGAGGTAGTCCTGAAATTTCTTCCGGGAATACATCAGAAAAATCCTTTAGAATGGATATGTCTTCCAACTTTAACTTATCTTCCTTAGTTGATTGTTCGTTGTTAATTACATTTACAGCAAACAACTTACACCCTTTGCGAACAGCCTTTTTAACTTGTAAAGTAGAAATTTGTCTAACAGAAGTCTTTCTAGGAATTCCTTTTACCGTTACAGTTTCACATTCATCATTCAAACAAGTAAAAGTCTTTTCAAAGCAATTTAATACTACCCTATGATTTTCCAACCAATCCATTCCAATCAGAACATAGTAAGAACCTAGAGGTAACACATTCAGCTTAACATGAGTCCTAAACTGATTCATCAGTAATTCACACTCTTTTACATAATCAGTCACTTTTCTTTTTGTTCCAATAGCTAATTGAACCAACCATGATTTATCAAACTTGTCTATTTTCAGATTGAAACATTTCACTAAATCAGGTGACTGTATCTTGCTGCAATTTATTTTCTTTCATGCAGTAGGAACTATGTTCCGTACCGTTCAGTGAAAGGGGGGGTAGGTTTACCCCTTCTTTCTATTTCCCCTGGCTATTACTACGATTAAAAAGGACACATAGCTAAGACTTACCCCTTGATCAATTAAAATAGAAATGGGTTTATTTTTCAGCATACCTTCCACTTCAACCATGGAAGTTTGATGATCATCTTATCTGTTCTCCAAAGCTGCATTTATCCTGGGCATCTCCCTTGCTAAGTCACCAATAGTAGCCTCCTCCTGTACTGTGTATATGTTTTTGACAGTCGTCTTTCTGAGTGGGCAGTTGGATGCATAGTGAGGTCCCTGACAGTCCCAACATTTAACAAGTTCTTTTTATTCATTGTTTTTAACAAAATTTTCAGGTGGATCACTGTTTCTTGCAGCTGTAAATTTTGATTGTGTATTACCTGTTGAATTATTTCCTTGAAATTTTCTGTTAGAATAATTACGTGAATTATTATTTCCAAAGTTGCGATTAAAATAGAACTGCTTCTTCCTTTGTTCAAAATTATTAGACCTTTTTGCTTTCTAGCTTGGTATGCCTTCTCTTTTCTTGTTCTGTTCATAAAAGATATTTGCTTTTCTCATGGCCTCTTCAAGAGTTCGAGGACCATCATACTCAATCATGTCCTTAATATGAGAGGGCAAACAACTCAGAAATATCTGTACCTTAGGATTTTCTTCAGTGATGTAAGGCACATATCTTAATAAATTTAAAAACTTGCTGCATAATTCCCTCATATCCATGGAACCTAACTTTAACTCATAAAACTCTTTAGCTCGTTCCTCATAATATTGTTCCGACAGAAACTTTATTTTAAAATATTCCTTAAAGTTACTCCAATTTACACTTTTATCTTTTAAACCTTTTACTCGTTTCAGATCTTGCCACCAGATGTCTGCTTTTCCAGACAGATTATAAATTGTCATTTTAGTTTTTAGATGACTTGAGTAGTTGTAAATCTGAAAGTACTTATTCATGTCGGACAACCATGCTTCGACTATCTCACTCTTTTCTGTTTCTCCATTAAAAGTTGGTGGTCTGATCTTTTTAAACTCGCCAGAAATTTCTTCATATGGCCTGTACTTCTTCCTTTTAGTGTAGTAGTCACTGTCACTACTATCACTGGAATACTTGTGCTTTTTCCTGCGTGATTTTTCATAAAGTTCAGAAGATGAGCTACTGTCATAATTAGTTAGTTTTAACTTTTTATCCTTACGTTGGTAGGACATAGTTCCAGATTCAACATTATTTTATGTTCCTTTATCTTTATCATTATTATGAAGATTATTCGGCAGGATTTGACTAAGCTTCTCTTGAGCTTTCAGGATTCGTTCATTCTCTTCTTTAACATTTTTTATCTAAAATTTTAAATCCTTTACTGTTCTTAATAATTCTGATGAATTATCATTCAATTCAACAAATAAGTTTTCTGCATTAATGTGTCCTTGTTCATTATTATTCTGTTCATTATTTAGGGACCTGTCCTCAGTGGACTCTTCTAGTCCTTCCATACCTGCAAACTAAATTTAAAAAATGCTGAAACTGAAAACAAAATAAAATAAAATCAGTAATTTGTAATTTTGTCCTAAATTTTTATTTGCGCGAGTGAGCCACTTCAGGCCTAGTATTTGAACCGCGCTCTGATACCACATGTAACATCCCAAAAATTCACAAAAATCTAAAATTTTTCTAAGTAGCATAAAATGCTACAATCGTTATGCGGAAGTACAATAAATGTTAATTTGTTTAATTAGACGACAACCTGATGACGACACTTCTTCAACTAGTCATCAATGTTATAAACATGTTACGTCAATTACTTGCTATGTTTGTCATAAAGTCTTACTGCTTGCAAATGATTAAAATCATATACTTATGCGGTCATTCACTGTTGGATGTTTTAAATATCATTTTGTTTTTCTGAATAATTATGTTTACTTCTTTTAAATGTATAAACATTGCCAATTAACTTTATCTTTTATTATGGTATTGTTTTATACATGAGTACTAACAGTTTGATTTTCTTGATGGTGAAGGGGTCCTATGGACAACCCGAGGCTTACTTAGCTATTTAGCTAACGCTCTTGACTTCTATCGCAGATTACAGGTAAGAGCGAGACTTCTTTCCGAAGTATTAACGATGTATGTAAAAAGGACTTGTTTAAAACTTCAATTAGTCTCCGATGTTTAAAAGTATAGAGAACATGACTTGTTCAAGGGTGAGATCTACCTTAGCTTCGATCATCAGTTTTAAATGTTTATTCAATAAAATTTTACCTATATTGTTATATAGTTTGAAAGGCATAATAAATGCGTAATTCATTTTTCATCTAATATGATTACATAGCATTTAAACTTCCTATTCAAAAATCATGTTTAAGTCATTATATTTTTATTTGCATTAAGTCATGGCTTAATGTGATTATAGTTTTTTATACATGACCAAACCCTACACTAAGGATTTTATACCATGTGCTAACATATGTGTTAGATCTATTCATAACTATAAGCTTATATGCTAATCCTAGATGTTATAAACCTTATACATCTATACTATTGCTCGATACTAAAACTATATGTACAAAACCTTATGTTAAGTGCATAGTATGGCTCTTCGAAATACTATAAGTAGAAACTATACGTTATAAGCTTGATTATATGCATAACATACTATACTGGCTATTCGAATTACTCTAAGTAGAAACTATACCTTATGAGTTGACTATATGCATAACATACTATACGTTGTATCAATAGTGAAGGCCTTAACTTAAGTCTCAGTGGATCTTTGCGTTGGTAGGCATATGTACAACAGGTAGCTAAAGCATTTAAAGGTTATTAAATGAGATCTGGGTGGAATGTCCGTTGGCATCCCTCATGGCAAGGCTTCATGTCATGGTTCTCGGTTGTTGTGTTAAACCCTAGTTGCACTTTGGACTACTCGTCAAGGCACTAACCTGGAGTATTCATTTTGCAAGGCAGGTGGGAGGAGAGGCCGACAGGCTCTCGGATTTTTAGGGTTCGTAACACAGTGCTTGCAACTCCTCCAGGGTTTCGACACCATGACCTTGTAGCCTGTAAGTTGTCAACATAAGGTTATAAGGGCCGAGCCTTTTACAGAGTTGTTACTTCACTGGATTCGATGGTAGAACTTTGCACCGCATACGTGCTTAGGTGTGCTAAGAAGAGCAGGTAATGTCATGGTAGTCCCTTTGTATTTCGTTGAGTGTTTAACATTATCATTATTTAAAAAAATAACTCTGCATTGTTTCAAGGTTTAATCGGTCTCTGTATTGATAACCCTGGCAGTTTGCTTCCTCGGCATCTGGTTTTAAGGTTGACCAAAAGGGTTAAGAGCTCTGTGTAGCCCTGGTAAGCCTCGGTGACTCCCTATGGGCATTTATTTGCACTTGGAAGAAAAAAGGTGAAGCTTGGCATGATGTCGGTCTTCGTTTGGTTAGTTGAGATTTTGGTTTTGTTTTAAGCTTTGGTTTTTTTTTTTACAATCGGTTGTAAACCTTAAGCCGTATGGCAAAGGATACAGGGATGGTTTGAACCCTCGACCTTGTCCTGCGTTGGTTTCTCAACGTTGTCTTTCCAGTTTCCATACTGTACATGTATAAATTTTATGGTTAATATATATATGGTTTTTGCAAGATTCAAATGGAGTTTGACATACAAGTCCTGAGAGAATGCTCTCGACATTTTTTTTGTTATTTGTAATGATGCTTGATACTCATGTTTTAGGGCAAGACCCGTCGCTGTTGGTGAATGGTTGTAGTATTTTAATTTTTAAGAGTTGTTTTCCATAATGGTCGTAATGCTGGTTTTAAAACCTTACCATAATTGCTTACTGTGTTTACGATTTGCTTGTGGCTATACTAAAGGTTTCAAACCTTGGTTTCGTATTACTCCTTCGTTTTGGTAGATGATTGCAATGTTATCAAAGTAATACTAAGTATAGTTTATGAACAGGGTTTGAACCCTGGAAAAATCTACAGACTATTTGGAAATACTATTTGTTTAGTAAATTCTTCGTATGTTTTAATGGTGTGAATAAATGATAATTCTTTCCGAAAGGTTTTACAAGACTTCTGTGTAAAAATATTTAGGTGAATACTTATGTGGAACACAATACGACTATGGTTTGCATTAAAAGTTATTTACACCGAGAGCTAGATTTTTAGCATGTTTTTGTAGTTGTTTGATAAAGAAAAAGGAAATGTATTTATGTGTAGAATAACTAGTGAGGGTTTTGAAGGATATAGAAAAGAATATTTTGAAATGTTGCGATGATTATGCTATGATGGAAACTTCCAGAGTTTGATGTGGTTTTTGCTTTTAATATTATCTTGCATTAATGGGAGAGAATACTATTTTACAAAATCAATATTTATAAATCCAGGGTTCGGTTTTGATGAGGTTCCTTTCAACATTTAAAATATTTACTTGATTTAAAACAAAAGGCTATACTTATATTCTATGTTATGTTTGAGTAAGAAAATATTCGAAAGCTATTGCTGCTATAAGATGCAATGCGTTACTATGTATGAGTTGTTGTTTAAATATTTTGTTTACTAGATAAATACTATGTTTTATGCATTAGTATAGAAGATACTTCATTGAAAAATAAAACAGAAAGGTTGAAATGAAACATAACAGATTTTATCTATGATGATCAATCATTCGATTCTATTTATTTCATATCATTATTCAAATCTATTTTAAATTTATCTTCCCTATACTAGAGTACGACACTATAATAGTGTGTGGAAAAATACAGGGGAGCATTTGTATTCTATCATTCATCATTTAAACATAAATTTTAACTATCCATTTAGCATTTTAGCCTAGCAGGTATATGGATTTTCAGAGTAATTAATATTGCAGAAATCAAAACTTACTAACAGTCAAAAGATATCTAGGATGTAATAGAAACTGATAACATACTAACATTCATATCCTTAGTAAAAATTTTGACAGAAAGTAAATAAGATAACACAATTTGACCCTGGTAACTGTAGAATAAACAAACATCCAAAGGAGCCCGTTCCACCCAACCTTTTCCTGAAGGCAGCCAAGTTACTTGCCTTAGGACCCCCGAGCCTGTTCACTGAACCACCAGGATGAAGATGATGTGTGGAGAAATGGAATAAATTCCCTTACAACTCAGCAGTAGTATTTTACAATAATACTTCTGCCTTTAGCAATATTGAACTCAACAATGTGGCTGCACTAGTTCAGAATGCAGTCTTAACTCACTCAATCACTTCTAACTTTCCCCTCATCGAATCTCTTGTGCTCTCTTGTCTTTCTCTTTCAAAAATTTTCACAAGGTAAGAACTGAACAACCTCCTGCTGAATTCAATGGGTAGATAAAGCATGCCTAGGTTTTTGGTCAGTTGTTTTTAGTTAATGAGCCACCTGCCCAGTTCCACTTTCTTAGGGAACATGACCATAAAAATAGGGAAGTTGCCCTCTGCAACAGCTAGAAGTGAGTTGAGGATGCTGCCAAGTGCCAGGTTGCTCTCCACTCCAGTCCATTCCTCCTAGTGGGTCAGTGAACACTCATTCAATAGTCTCATTTGGATATTTGTCTCATCTTTTATTTATAAATAATAAAATATTCAGAGTAATTAATTACAGTCATCCTTGACCCCACTTGGTCAATAACATAAAACTTTACAATAACATAAAACATAATGTTTTTTTTCTGACAACATAAAATGTTCAGAATTTGGGTATGTGACAAGGGGAGGAATAAATAATGCCATCTGCCGAAGGATTAGAAGGGGAGCCACCATAACTATTTTTGGATGATTTTTGGTGAGAATACAGTCCATGTTGTTCCACTCCACATAATATATATCACTTCTATCAACCACATTGCAACTTACACTACTGCCATCTTGGTTGCAAATTATGTATATGGCATCCATGTCCCCAATTGTGTGACATGAAATTTCATTACACTCCTGGTGGTTCATGTTGGATGGAATGGACACGCCACCTACCAAATGAACAAAGGGGGAGGCAACAAAATCGAACGACATGAAAAATGAATTGTTGTCAGTGAGATAAGTAACAATGGTTTTTAGGGCTCTCTTTTTGGTTGGCGTTCAAACGGCTATTAGGGTTAGGATTTCCATGATTAAAGCCAGAATTCAACAAATCGGGGGCAACATTAAAAGGATGCAAGATGAACATACATCTATGCATATTGCCTGAGGAGAATGTATCAATGTCACAGGTTTGATCAACAAAGGAAGAACAAGCTCGATCAACAGAGGAAGAACGTGACTTAGAGACCAAACGCTAGAATTTGTTGCATTGTTTTTCTAAGGTCAAGGCTTCAACCTTTGTAGTTCTCAAGGTAGAGCATGCATCTATTTTGGCCCAAAGTTCAGGATCAATTTTATTGGCTAGATTGAAGTGCAAATCTAAAATCCTTACATACAACAAATTAAGTTTTGCTCGGGTCTTATGAATTTCACCTCGAACTAAAGCCAGGCAAGCTTTGTGGAAAACATGCTTATTACTATTGTTACACAGATGGTGAATAATTTTGGCTAGGGATTAGGTTAGCATCCCTGCACCTCTTGAGAAAGGTAAGACTAGAATTCCCTTCATTAATGTATTCAGGTTCGTTCAAACAAACAAATATCATCAACAAATCCCTTTCTGTAGAGAGTAAGTGTTTATGTTCTAAGGCCTTGAGAATAGCCTTCCCAAGGCCTTTGAGAAGGCTAGTCTTGGACCCATGATTATTCCTCATAACAATGATGTTATTGCCAAAGTGTCCCTTCCTTATATTCAAGGGACAATAGACAAGCTGGCCAAAGTCCTTAGAAAAAGAAACATTACAACCATTTTCAAACCCCTAACTACCATTAGGAACTCTTTTAGATCAATAAAGGACCCCATTGATCCTTTGGACATAAAATGTGTTTATCTTATCGCATGCTCCTGTAGAGTTCCTTACGTTGGCGAAACTGGTTGATCTTTCAAAATCAGGTTTCTTGAACATGCAAATGATATTAAACACAATTGAAACTATTCATCTGCTCTAGCTTAACATTCATACAAGACTAAATATCACATTTGCCTTGAAGATGCTAAAATCCTAGCCAATGAAAATCATTACTTTAACAAGAAATTCAAGGAAGCTAATGAAATAGAGAAGCACCACAATGATCTCAATAGAGATGATGGATGGAAGATCAACAGTAACTGGACGCCCGCCCTAGACCCCAGGTTTGTCTCCATGTAACTCCACCTCTTCATGTTTCTCTCTCATAGTTTATCTTTTTCTTGGCTTGTGTTGCCCCCTCTCTTTATTAGTTCGTTTATGTTTCTCTCTCTTTCTTTGTTTTTCTTTTATCCTTTGATCTTTGTTGTTTTTTTTGTCCACTTCTTTTGTGTTTTGTTTTGTTTTCTATTTTATTTTCATGTATTTTTTCCGGTTGTTTTGTTTTATTTTATTCCTTTTTTTGAGACTTCTAACATCTTTTAAAAAAAAAATAGTTTTATTAATTCAATTATATATATATAATTCTTTTTGTTTATTTTAATCTTAATAAATTATATAGAACCTCTATACAAGTCATATTAAGAATTTTCGGCTGAAAAAAAAGTCATATTAAGAATTTCTAATTTTCTAATTGTTCTCTCCCCTCTCTCCCCTTTTCTTTTATACATTTGGTCTAACGAGTGTTATTGTCTTTTCTTTCCCTTAATGATTCTAATTTTGTTTATTTTAACTATTTTATTATTGTCTGTTTTTTTCTTGACTAATTTTAATTTTTGTTTGTTTTAACTATTTTATTGTTTTTTAATTGATCTTTCTTAATTCTATTTATGTTTGTTTCATTTTTCATTTTTTTATTTTATTTTATTTAAAAAAAATTATAACTTTGTATATATTTTATAGTTTCTTTCTATTTTATTATGACTTTTTTTTAGGTGTTTTTTTTTCAACTCTCTATTTATCCTATTCCCATGATAAATAGTGAGGGTGGTTGGGAAATGGGAACCAACTTTAAGCCTTTACATTAACCGTCAGAAAAAACAAAGAAAACAATGAAACGTCTGTATTTAGTGTCGAAACCGTCAATTTTGACGGGTGGGATTTTTCCCAAATTCCTACACTGCCTTTACCCTTGGATGGTTGTGCCTCCACACTGCGGCTAGACCACCATAAGTAATGACTTTTTATAAAAATAGTAACCATAAAAAAAAAAAAATCGGTTAATTTCTTGTTCGTTTAATTTAATTTATGGTATTGATTATATTCCTATATTTAACACAATAATTTCAATAATCTAAAATTACAATTTAAAAAAAATATTGCTACATTGAACACAATAATTTCAACAATCCGAAAATTACAATTCGAAAAAAAAATCACGATTTAACTAAAAAAATTCAGAGAACATTGATGTGAGTAATATGGAGTGACTCAGCCATGTCACTTCAATGTTAGACCGTGGATAGTTTTGTCGATAATGTGGAACTTTGGAAGCAGGATTTAGGGATGGATAGGTTTGCCGATAACGTTTGTGTTGAGGTACATCTCACTCAAATCCCGGTGATAAAGACCCATAAAGCATTCGCCAACCGCACAGTCTATATTCATTATCAGCCATACAAACCCAGATCTTCAAGAATGCAATCGCTGCGCCTGGAAATCTCCTTGGCATTATTGCCCAGTTCACTTTCAAAGCCCCGAAATCGCCTCTCATCACCATTTTTTCTCACAAATTCTTTGCACGGCAATGTATTTCCCAGAAAATTCTTCTCCCTCAGGCAATCCCGGCGCCAGGCGAAGAATTTTGTTGTAAAGTCCGGTCTGATCGGCGAAAACCCCGAATGGGCGGAATCAGACTATGTGGCCGTCGGGCTGGCCCACTGCTTCCGGGAGGTGAACGAAAAACTTGTCGATTATTTCGTCATCGAGCCGATTCCGTCCGCCAGCGTAGAATCCATGTTCAAGGGGGCCGCGACATCGTACAAGTGCATCGTGGGTTCGATCCTCGGGGAGGTCCTGCAGCAAGACGTGGGGTTGCTGCCGGAGGAGTTGAGGGGCGGTGTCTTCGCCCAGAACTTTGACTACCGGACAAAGGCGGCAGCCAGGACGTGGAAGAAACAGTACGCCCAGGAGAATCTGTTACAGCTCGCTCCCATTGGGGTTGTGAAGAAAGACTTCAATTTCAGCCTGGAGGAAAAGAGGATTTTGGGGGTCGTTTTTGAGGTCAAGGACGAAGATAATATCAAGCAGGATCTGAGTATTGATGTTTATGGGAGGAAGAAGAAGGAGGGTAAAGGGGATGAGGCTGCAGTGGTCTCTTCTCTGTACAATGCTTGATTGATTCGAGGTTTGAGGGTTTTAAGTGGCAAAGATTGACTGTTAGTTCTCCTACCCTTGAAAAGTTTTAGATATTAAGAAATAGAAAAAGCATTAAATGATTTGGTGATGAAATTGGGATCTTTGTTCTATTTATTCTTAAGTTTTGTCAGTATTTTGCGATTGGTATGGTCTTCTCGTTTTTCATTCCATTCTCTTCTTCCCATCGGGATCTTGAGATACATTGGGGATATGAACCATCATCTAAGCCGTATTTCTTGTTTCTTTCCCATTTTCAAGCTCTTTTCCCATTGCTGGACATATTTAAACCATTATTGTTTATTTTCCATACCCTTTATCTCGAAGTTATACAGTTTCCTTGAACATGATCTTGTGTGTTAAAATGTCAAGACATAGAAAAGATGATATATAAATAGATATACATATTTGCATAAATCCAGCTTTAATTCTAGATTTATAAAATGTTAATAAAATTTGTGATCTTTCTGAGTGTTAAATGTTTATTACATTCAAATTTTGGATAAGTCACTTTTTTAGAATGCTTTTAGAATGTCCTAAGTACATCCATATTACATGGCAGTTTCATAATCTTTGCTATAATATAAATTTTTCTAACTTTTTAACATATCAAAACTATAACAACCTAGGAATACTTGTTTTCAAATTTTTTTAGCATCTAAATAAAAGTTTACAACAATTTAAGTAATTTTCTTAAACTCTGATTATGATAAACCAAAATTGGTTTTAGTAAACATTAACTTTCATCATCATCATCAATACAAAGCTTTAAATAAATTTATGTTAATAATAACAAACCATTTCTGATTACATTCCCATTCTTCCCTTTTCCAGTAAACATTGCTATCACACCTGAAAAATATATTGCGAAGAGTTGCACTGCAGAGAATCTGGTTTCTTGGTTTAGATGCCAGCGAGACTCACCTGGTTTTATTCCTTTCGAAAGTTCATGTGGTAACCATGTTACACTGGTGGAGCACATAGTGGCAATATTCGTAACTAAAAAATTCCAGTACTCATTTCATAGATATAAAAACATGAGTTTTGTTTCAACTTTTAGAATAGCTTCAATCACAAGAACGCCCATTAAAGCAAAAAAATAATCCATTTCTTGAAAATTTTGCGGATCATGTCTGTACCATATTCATACTGTATCAGAGTTAAAACAAATTTAGTACTAGTGTTATTTTATTTTTTAAACCAAAGGCCAATATGGCCGAATCTTAATCTTACTACTATAGTTGAGCATACTACCACAGGGGAATGAAACCCTTGCATGCTGCTTAACACTGCATACTACCACAGGGGAATGGAACCCCTAGTAGGCTGCTTAACACTACGTCCCTGCATCAGCGAACCAATGCCCTAGTGGCAATTTTTCTGTGTTTTTCTCTTTTAAATTATACGATTATGTATGAGCGGGCCTATACCTAAGGTTTCCTTTTTGGGTTATATAGCTTTCACTTTGATTCGAAGCTTAGCATGCCAACAGTGCTAGACCCACAAAAATTTTACAATCTTTTTGATATGAGGACTTCTTCACACAGACCCCTTGATAACAGAAACGGGAAACAACATTGGAAACATAAATGGGGGCCAGAGTGTTTTGGGATAAGAAGCAGTTCTTTTTGCGCACTGTGTATTATGTATGTAACAGATAATTTAGTGAATTCAAATACATTCAAGACTGAAAAGTAATCTACCATATCATATGTATGTTCTAGATTTTGGTGTTTTAAATTATTTTACATTCATTTCTTAGATGTTCTTTTTAAAATAAATATTGCTGTTTTTTTATCAAATGCTATCCTGTGCAGAGAAATACCCAAGAAACAAACTTTGTGTACCATTTCTGGTAACATAGTACAGATCCATATTTCCAAGAAAATTATATGAAATAGTTCCAGTTAAGTACTATTCTCTATTCTCTCAAATTTTAGGGTTACTTTTTTTTTCAGTGAAAAAAAGCCTACTATTGATATTTATATATATAAATCAAAGAATACAAAGATGAGCTATGATTCCAGCATAAAACCAAAATCACAAAAACTGTCCAGTCACTAAGACCAAAATCATCAACCCACATATAGTCCAGAATAGTCTCCTAACAAAACCTTACAAGACTTTTATAAATAAAACTTCAATCAACAAGAAAATGAACAGAGCCATTGGATTCTAACACAGAATCCAAAAATTCTTGCCGAATCAGCAGGCCCTTCCTCAGTGTCCAGTGCCTGTTTTGAGAGTTTATCTGCCAGAGTATTGTTCTCACGATAGATACGATGAATAGATAATACTTGACAATGATCTAATTCATATCTGATACGATTGCACCAATGAAGTAAAGTGGACACTTGTAAATTATATTCACCCAAGGCCCATTTGATATTGACACATGAGTCCCCAAAAATTTTGACATCTACCAAACCAAAAATATTTGCCACCCTGATAATCATCCATAAGGCCAAAATCTCCGCCTTCATATTGGTGCCTCTGCCACACTTGAGCTGGAAAATGAAATAAGGATTCTGATTAAGGAAAATGACTCCCCAACTGCACAATGGCCCATAACTGCTGGCTTAGCCATGTTTCAGATAAAATTACATGAAATAGTTCCATTTAGGCACTATTCTTTGTGCTGACAGGGTTACTTTGCTTTCTGGGCTAAGGACTGTTTGCATGGACTAGTATCTTCAATTTAAGTAGATTGGTGGTCTTCACATAGATTTAATTATTAGGCTCGGCAAAAAATATAAAGCAAATCATTAGCTAACGTTTGAGTGGTTAATAGTTTAAGATAACTCCATAGTCCTGTGAGCTACTTTCTGTCAACATTAATTAAGATAAGTTTCATTATTTTGGTTAAAGTAGATCTTAACCTTCTTTATGATTCGGGAAAAAACTCGGTTAAAATTTGACAAACCTATTGGAACTAGGTCTTCACAGAACTCACTAATAGATTGCAGAGTGAAATGACACAGTTTTCGACTAACTGCTATTTTAATCTAAGTTTTTAACTAATTATAAGTCTGAAATGAAACCTTAACAGAATTGTTAGACAGAATCATGTATAATGTTCAACCATCTTAATAGAAATGCTGGGCAGATTCATGTTTAATGCAGCATTAAGAAGTACAAATCATTGTTACAAGATTGCTATGTTATATTCAAAATAATTTGGTGTATTTGATTTAAAATCTTTTTGTTTATTTAATTAAAATAATTTACATAGATTTATCTTAATAATATTAAGATTAAAATATATCCATCTTAATCTTAAATATATTAAGATTAAAATTATATAAATTTAAAAACAATTAGCATTGCTTTTTACACATCAATTTAAGAAGCTTCTCTAAATTTGATTTAGAAGTAGGCACACCTAAAAATCCAGAAGTAACTTACTATTTACAACCCTTATGGAAACATCAGTTTATCACAATGAAATTGTCTCTGAAATCTATTATAATTCACATTACATTTAGATTGTCGATGGGAAGGAAACTCTGTTGGTGAAGCCTGGGAACGATGGTGGAGATGGGCGCACACTAAAAAACAAAAGACCCTACCTCTGTTGATCATATGGGGGATATGGTTGGCAAGGAATGGGGTCATTTTTCAGGATAAATCGTGCTTACCAGCGATTGTTGGTACTATGACGGTGGGTCTCTACAAGGCTTACCCCGAACACGTGCGGGCTGCACAGCAGCGTCGGAATATGGAGGTGGAAATCGACAGAACTTCCCCGTGGGGGTTCTTTGACGGTGCTGCCAGCAATGGGATGTGCGGTGGGGGAGCTGTTCTCTACTTAACAGATTCTCATTACTTCACTGTTACTATGGGACTTGGGATGGGTACAAACAATTTTGCAGAAGTTATGAGCTTGAAGTTATTACTCATTTTTGCTGCTGAGCGGGGTATCACTAGGCTGGCAGTTTATGGAGACTCCATGAATACTATTAATTGGACCAACAATACACAATCATGCAGAGTTCTTAGACTTGCTAATGTACTTCATACTATTCAGCGGCTCAAACAATCCTTTGATCATTTCATATGCCGTCATGTATACAGGGAAAATAACCAAAAAGCGGACCAGGCATCCAAAGAAGGGCAGAATTTGGCTATCGGCACATGGAAAGCAGTAGAAGAACGGGATGGGCAGAAAACTGAGTTTATGCTCAGACCTTACATTACATAAAATAGTTTATATCATTTTGAAAAACTATGTATTAATGTTATTAAACAATCTTTTTTTTGGAAAACAGTTTATGTTTACACCAGCATGAATGGATGTAAAAAATCATTTTTGAAGCTTTAAAAGCTCAACAGCCCGTTTGGGACAGAACTTCCTTTTTCTTGTTGAAAAACAGGGCAGCGACAATCCTTTGCATTTTGAAAGAATCACATGAACCATATTTCTTGGTCAATTCACTTTTACAGTGAATTCTGAATGTAATTCTGATCTCTCTGGATGAATGGAATTATGCTTTTTTTCTTATGAAAAAAAAAAAAATTCACATTACATTTGTTGACATCGATTTTCTAAAAAACCATTTATTATGAGTCATCAAAAAGAGAGTAAAACATGTTTTCCAGTACACGTTGGAAAATATATTTCTGATATGTCGGAGAACAAATTGAATATGAGCAGAATAAGGTGTATATAATTTAATTGGTTTTGTAATCGTTGTTTTGATAACATATTCTATATAATAGAGACATAGTACAGTAAAGTTGATTAAATATTTAAATATAGTTAATATTTTTATATTTTAAAGATTTATTAAATGTTATTATTAAAATTTATTCGTTAAGATAAATGTGGAATTTTATTTAAAATAAATTTTAGTATTTTTTAAAATAAATACAACTTGAATCACGAAATTTTTTTTTGTAAAACAAAACAAAATAAAATTTGAATATAAAAAAATTTAAAAAATCATTGTACCCTGAGGAGAGATGTGTTTTGGTTTTAAACAAATTTGTGACTTGTTCTATTTAATCTTTTAATTAAACTTTAAGTAACATACATTACTTAATCAACATTTGAAAAATGAGTACATAAGCCCATATTTATTACCTAATCAACATTAAAAAAAAATGCATACAATAAGGCCATGAGTCTATACTTACCTATTAAACTTTATTTTCACATGTTTTTTGTTGTTATTTCATATGTTATGGCTCAAATTTAAGATATGTTGCAAGTTATTTAGAATGAAAAATTAATATTACTTCAAAGTTTTGAATGACCACCTGTATTTTTAAATTTTAAAAATACAATTTCTTTTTATGAGATGTCTATATCTGTACTATAATTTTTCTTCACATATTTTTTGTAATGAATCATATTTGTATTTTTTAGAGGGCAGTATTTTGTATAGAAAAGGCTTTATTGTTGTGAAAGAATAAGCATAATTATTGTGCAGCTAGAAAAAACTACTTCCAAGACAATTGGGTTTTGGGGACAATTAGGGCCCATATTGAATATAATTGCATTTGAGTTACCTTCTAGTTGTAAAAGTTCATACTTTGGTGGGAAATGATGTTTTTTTTAATAGAAACAGATATGAAATACTATATTAAAGAAGTATGAAGAAAATCCTCAAACAACCCCAAAAGATACATTGTAGTTCATGAAAAAATGCCCTATCTTGAAAGTGTGGAGTCTTCAAAATAACCTTGACCTTGTACGCCAACACCAAATACTGGAAGTCTCAAATTAACTTACTATTGTAACTCCTAACAAGTCGACCCAATAATAAAACATAACGATAATACATAAGAAAAGAAACATAATGATAAGACTCGGGGTGTCCTTAAACCATTCGGTTGTCTTTTGCCCCTTCCAACATCGGCTTGCTTGAATTCTCGAACCTAACCAATGCAGTTTGTTTAATAGTTTTCATGTCTAACTACACTGAATTCAAAGACTCCCTTGCATAGGAATGGTGTCTAGTAAGCTCCTGAAGAAGAGAGTGATGAATTTCATTGTCCAAGGCCAATTTTGTCAACCGTTCTATCTAGGTATCAACCTTAGCCTCCAAGTGGGTGTGATTTTGGTACAGTAGCCCCAGGTGATAACTCAAACACTCTAATGCTTGATACACATTGTCCATTTGCACTTTTAGCCTGTAGAGAGTCTTCCTTGAGCCTGTAATTTCATGTCTAGTTTATCTTACATCATACCCACAGTCTACTTCTTTCACCATTGCCCCCCTGGTATGCTCAAAGGAGTCTTGTTACTTGACCAGTTGCCTCCTACACTGCCTTTGAACCCATGACCACTTGAAACATGACCCCAAGCCAGAGGAGAGAGGACCCAGATGCTGAGAGAGTCAAGGCGACCACTCACTGCAATGAGCAGACACTGCACATTGCACTTGGGTACATTAAACCAATCCCTTGTCAACCTTCGTCGATGCAAATAGTCTAGAATAATCCCACCATCACTATGAGTGATTACTCTGTACACAGTACAAGCCTTAACCCAAATTGCATCGACCATCTCACGAGGATCCAGAGGCACGGTGTGGAATGATGTCCTGCTTGCATGAATTAAATGGTTTGAGATTTGCATTTCCTTGTTCAATTGCGTAGCCATGTGCCAAGGGATTTGCATGCAATTGACACCCCATTTTTTTTTAATATTTCATTATGATTTTTTAAATGCCTTTGTCCATGGCTTTTATGGAATTTTGCAGTGTTGCCTTCAAAGCGATTGTTTACGAAATCCACATCCTCTCAAGTGGCTTAGAATTCTGAACTAGCACTCCTTTGTCCAACTTAATTGTGTCGTTAGCAAGCTTATTGGGGAGATGATTATTATGTTGTCAAACATGTAGGGAGTGTTCCATGAAACACTTAAAAAATTACTAGCAATTTGATTGAAGAGTCAAATTTGCATCTAATTTCCAATGTGGATGCATTGGTGATCTTGTTTTATTACACGAAGAGAGTCACCAAAGAGCATGAGCTGAGTGATTCCAATTTTTTTGACAATATCCAACTTGAGGTATATGGGATAATTTCAGCATAGGTGTAAGTTGTGGTCTCTAGTCCCCATGAATACCGAATCACTTCTATTTTGCCGAGATAAATAAAGGCTACTTAATTTCTTCAATCCTATTTTAAAAATGGATTACTTCTCTAAATGGCTTATGATTCTTCATGAAAATGAATGTGAACATGAGTTGCTAGTAATGCATGGTTAAATGGTGAATTTACTCATGCAAATATGTGATTTGTGCATTTTGGGTAAATGCGACATATATGAATGACGGTGTACAATAATATGTTTTGTTGTTGATTTAATTGTTGTTATACATTTTGTGTAAATGTTCATTATATAGAGAAATGAACAAATGTGAGTTTAAAATGAGATCTTTGTTGATGCATTGCGTTGTAAATCAACATATGTTTAAATGATAATTACCCATGTAATTGCATTCTACATCTAGATTGAATTGTAAATTTTTTCAGTTATTCGTTACATGATACCATTTAAAGGCATAATGGTGTAAAGAGATTTTAAGTTGATCCCATTTGTGATTAGGGTGATGGCCTTAAGGGTAAAAGTAAAAATATGGGCATCACCATTTGTAGTGCTATGGAATGTAAGTTCTTGATTGTGACCATCTTTCTTGGGTCCTTGATTGGAGTTAGAAGCAATGAGTCCATCAACTTGGGGTGGATGTAGATGGACATTGGCATTAGTAAGTTGATGTTGACAGGAAGAACTGTCAACAAACCCTTTTTTATGCTTATTGAGTTATCAGTGTGATGTGATGCCACAAAGCATGAAAATATTGACAGATACTTTACTATTGGAAACTTTTTTGTCTACTTTAAAAATATTCTCCAATAACATTTCTTGCTAAGTCAATATTTTCATGTTTCATGGCATCACATCACATTAACATTTCAAATAAGCATTGGAAAGGGTTTGTTGACAATCCTTCCTATCAACACCATTGATAATTTTTTTACTACCAACGTTCATCTACATCCACCTCAGCTTAATGGCCTCATTTCTTCTAACTCCAATCAAGGACCCAAGAAAGATGGCCACGATCGAAAATTTACATTCCATGGAACTAAAAATGGTGATGCCCATTGTTTTACCGTCATTGCCATCACCCAAAGTACAAATGGGATCAATTTAAAAGCTCTTTAATGTAAATTTTCCAAACCCTAGGTGACTATTCTCCTTGTGTTCTCAACTAAACACAATTGTTATTTAATTGTAGAAATCAAATTCTTTCACATAGCAATAATCACACATATTAGTTGGAAAGTAAATAGTAGGAGCATAAACACAATACAGTAATTATTTACTCCTTCAAATAAGATTTTCATTAACAATTCAAAGCTTACAAGGAAAAGTCCATAGTTGTATGGTACACCCAAATGAAATGAATATGCACACTTACCGAGGAAGAATCCGCCTCTTGAAAAAAACATGTTGTATGACCTATCCACATGATTATATGGATCTATCCATATGGAATCCATAGTATGTACTTGCTCTCTATTTTTTGCCTATTGTCTAACTTCGGTTCCTCTCTGACACTCTAGCTCTTTTGCACAAATGAATTAAACCGCATCCCAAAAAAACTTATATTTAAGTGAAATAAATATGTCTTAACCCTCTATCTTGACCCACCTTTCTACTTGAGTTGAAACCCTAATCTACCAAAATCCAATCTCTTAGTGAGATGCATGGTTGAGATAAATCGTTACTATATGAAAACTACACTTTAATAGACTCAATAGCAAAATATAAGACTTTCACTTTATTATTAAAGTGAATTACAAAATAGATTTGACTTGAACTACTTCCAACATGTTTGACACTATACATGTGCATATGTTCATGTTTGAGCTACAATCTTCAACACTCCCTCTTAGTAATGAAGGAATTATGCACCCATAGAAGTTTGTCTATGAATGCTTCAAACTTCCCTTTGCTAAGGGCTTGGTTAGAATATCGACGAGCTGCTAATCTTTGAATACATATTGGATATTTACCACTCCCTTTTGAATCCTTTTGAAATTAAGTTATATCTAATCTCAATGTGCTTGGATCTATCATAAACCACTAGATTTTGAAAGAGTTTGATACAACTCTAAATATCATAGTAAATCATCGTGGGATCTAACTCCTTATCAAATAATCTTGCAAGCAACTTGCAAAGCTAGATGAATTCAAAACTAGCAATAATGGTTGGCATATACTTGTCCTCTACTGAGTTGAGTGCCACAAAATTCCATTTCCTTCTAAACCAAGATATCATCGTTGATCCCAAGCTAAAGCAACACCCTGACGTGCTCTTTCTATTTGATGAACCACCTTCCCAATCTGAGTTTGTATATCCTTGCAATTTCACCCCGCCATCTTCAATATATCTCAACCCATACTCCATTGTGCCCCTCAAGTATATGAGCACATATTTTGCTGCTACCTAATGTTTCTACAGCGGTTCCACCATGAGTTGACTCAAGGTGTTCACAACAAAACATATATCTGACCTAGTGTTGACTAAATACATCAAGGAACCTATCAGTTTCCTATACAATGTGGGATCCGGCTTAACTAAATCTAAAGTCATCACCTTCTTCATATTAATGATCATAGGCATGGCCACTGGTTGCAATCCTCCATATGAAATCTCTTCAAGATCTTCACTCCATACTTACGCTACCCAAGAAAAACCTCCCTTAGTCTTCCAAACCTTCGACCCCAAGAAGTAATGCATCATGTCAATGTCCTTCATCTCAAACTCAACTACCATATCTACCTTGTACCATGTAATGATCTTCTTTGAACTTGTAAGAAATAAGTCATCCACATACAACACCAAAATGAGCAGATCAACCTCAACAAATATGAAATATAAGTTGGGATTTTCTTCACTTTTGGTGAAGCCCGGAATCTATGGATATTCATCAATCCCAGAATACCATTATACTCTCGGTGCATCGTTGAGTCCATACAAGGCCTTTTCAGCGTGCAAATATGGGACTCCTTCCCACTGATCTGAAACCCCTGAGGATGTTGTATGTATGCTACTTTCTTAATTATCTCATCGAGGAAAGTTGTCTTTACATCCATCTAATGTATCCTCCATCCCATAATGGAAACTAAATACATCACTACTCTAATGGAAGTGTACCTGGTGAATAGAGAAAAAGTCTCCTCATAGTCCACTCCCTCTTTCTAGGACAACCCTCTCGCCACAAACCTCACTTTGTACTTCTCTATACTGCTATCTATAACATGTTTGATCTTGTAGAGCCACTTGGAAGTTACTATCGATTCCCCCCTACCTAGGCACAATGTCTCATACATCATTATGCATGATGGAGGTGTACTCCTCCACCATGACATCCCTCAAATTTTGTTAGTCGACTACCTCCTAAAAACTAAAAAGCTCAAAATCTACGATGTTGCTCATTAATGCCATGTAGTTTGGAAACTTCTTCGACGGTTTGGTCAGACTCCCTAAATGTACTCTTAGGAGCCCTAATATGCTCCCGAGCATCTCTCAATGTTTGAGTGAACCATCGGGGTCTCCTGACATAACTAGTAGGAGCTAGTCATTCCTCCTTTGTGCTTGAAGGCTACTACCCCAAACTAGAAATTGTTGGTGACCCTAGCTCAACCTTTGAGCTTCTTGCTCATCATTCTTTGTAACTAGAATAGGCTCATGAGACTTCCTGGATGCAACTATTCCTCAAACTTTACATCCTTGCTTGTCTCTACCCTAGAATATAGATCTTGTAGGTTCTTTGAAGTCTCATAGTAACCAACAAACAAACCCTTCCTATTGGAGGGATCCAACTTGGTTCTCTTCTCAATTGGTATATGGATATAAACCGAACAACCAAAAATGCAGAAATGACTCACCTTTAGCTTCACACTAGTGAATGCTTCCTCTAGTGTCTTGTCTTCCAAAATCATGTGAGGACACCTATTATGGATGTAGACTATTGTGTTGCATGCTTCTTCCCATAGAAGCATCGACAAATCTTGGTCATGTATCATGGTCTTAGCAGCCCCTACGATGGATCGATTCTTTTTCTCTACAACCCCATTCTATTATGGGTTATACAGAACTATGAACTCTTTCTTGATTCTTTCATCCTTGCAAAAATCCTCGAAATCATTGGAGGTTGGAGTAGAGAAGAAGGCGTAAATGTAGAAAATGTATATTGAATAATGTAGAAGATGATAAATGATTACAATGGGTTGGGCTTAAATAAGCCCGTCTTGCACCTTTTCACCAAAGGGCGTGACTATTAATATTAATTATATTTAATATTATTTTATTATTTATTTATTGTTACATTGCCTTCCCTTTAAGGGAAGCTTTGTCCTCAAAGCTTATTTGACGACAATGATTACATGAATTGTCGCATCGTCTCTGATGTGGACACCTGCATGGTTTTCTCCTGGTGGGTTTTGTCCCTAGTTCTATTTCGAATATGTATTTGATTTTTCTGTTTGGTGGGAGCTCCATAGGTAGCTCTTGAAACACCTTGCGATGTTTCTGAATCGGCTTTTGTATCTTTGGTTGTTTGTCCCTATCTCCTTTACTTGTTAGAAGCTTCATTTCTTGACGTTGAAGTATGTATGTTGGTGTGTCCTTCTGAAGTAGCTTTTCTATCTGATGTGATGTAACCCGCTGTGTCGGAGGTGGTTGGAACCCGTATAATTTGTGTGTTTTCCCGAACGCATGGAATTCAATAAAATGTTCTTGGTGATTTGCGGAGTATGTATCCAATGTTTGTAACCATTGTATTCCTAATACTACGTCAAGTCCTCCCAGCGGCACCGCAAAGAAATATGATTCTAAGTTATACTCTTGTATTTGTAACTTGACTTGGTGACATTTCCCTACGTTATCAATCTTCTTGCCATCTGCTACCATAACCTTCATGTTAGGAACTGGGAAAACAAATAGGTTAAATACCTTAGCAAGGTTGACATTAATGAATTTATGGGTGTTGCCAGAGTCGATGAGAAATGTGACGCTATTCTTTTTTATATGTCCTCTAAGCTTCAATGTTTGCGGTTGGGAGATTCCGGTAATAGCGGCTAATGATATTTGTGGGGTGTCGTCCTCGATTTCTGTGTGGTAGTCTTGTTGACTCTTCACATCGTTCTCAATTGGTTCCTTGACTTCCAACTCTGTGAAGTCAACTCTGCTTTGCAGGCATACAATTTCTTTTGTAAGCATTTGTGCTTAGGATCCCATTTGTTTCCACAAAACTTACATTTCCCTTCTTTTATTCTCTGGGCCTCTAAACTGGGCTTCGCTCCTTCTCTAAGTTGAGGCGGTTTATATCTTGGATTTCCTGTGTATGCTGATTGGAGGGGGTTCTTTTTGTATTCATCTTGGTCATCAGTTAACTCTGGAACTCGAGTCGACAACGCTTCCCACTCACAAGTGTACTCATCAACATTGCTTTTCTGTTGTAACCTTGTGATTTTGGCAAAGAAGTCTTTTTCTTCAATGCCTTAGAATCTTTTGATGAGATCGTTCTTGAAACTAACCTAGTTGTGGGAACAAATTCTTGCAGTTTTCTTCCACCATAAGTACCAGTTGTAAGCATTGCCTTCTAGATGCATGGAGGTATATTTAAATTTCTCCTCTTCGTAATGGATATTGTGGATGTCTAAGTATTCCTCGGCTTTGTTAATCCACGCTATGCACTGTCGGTCGTCCCCATCGTATTTGGGTAGCTCGACTTTCGCCCGTAATTGGCGTCCTTGTGTATATGAGTATGATGACGACATGTTGAAGGGATCCGACTGCTCCGGTGTTCTGGGAGAGTTTGGATGCGGATCTTTTGGTAATGGTAATCTGTCCAAGATGGCGTTTAAAACTACTTGATTTTTCTTTTGGTCATCTTGTAGAGTGAGAACGGTGTTCTCTATTTGTGACATGATTTGTGTCCAAGTCGCTGCCAAATTGTCACTGGTTTGTTTGATCTTTGCACGGAGTTCCTCATAGTTCTTGTTAATCTTCTCATTGATTGAATCGAACCAGGCGTTTCATTCACTCATTGATTCAGTGATTGGTGGAATCTTCTCAATGCTGAACGTGGATTTATTTTTATTTGCTGTACGAAGCCAGCCCGCCACGATTTTTTTTAAATTTTTTAATAAGTAATTATAATAATAATACTAATAAATATTATTAATATTAAATAATTAAAATTAATATCATTAATTTTAATATTATTTAATATTAAAATTTGTTTAACCAACCAAGTGGAATAATGGCGAGGGATGGGAGGAAGGCAGACCAAAATGGTGGGCGGGAGATGGGAGCAGCAGAATGGTGGAGCTGCGTGAGCGTAGGAGAGAAGCAACGTGAGCAGGAGGGGAGCTGGGAGCGTGTGAGGTGTGGAAGGTCATGGAGCTGGAGGCGTGTGGGGAAGGAGCAGTGGGGAGGTGCCTGAGGGAGAGGGGGAGAGTCGCAGGTGGGGCTGCAGGCGGTGGTGGAAGTGGTGGATTGGAGGGGAGCGGAAAGGTGGGGAGGCGAGCAGAGGCGCAAGGGTGGAGCGGCGGAGGGGTAGAGGATGGAGAGGCGATGGGGAGGTGGCAGCAGCGATGGCATTGCAGCAAAGAAGGGCAATGCAGTGGAGGAGGGAGGTGCGCGAGAGGAGGGAGCAGCGTGTAGGTGGAGGAGAGGATGGAGCAGCGAGGTGATGGAGGTGGCATGGTGTGGCAGTGGTGTGGGGTGATGGCAGAGGAGCGGCGAAGTGGGGAAGTCGCAGGATGGATGGCGTGAGGGAGGTGGCAGTTGGTGGTGGAGGACAGCGGAGGTGGTGGTGGTGCAGGGCTGGTGGCTATGATACCAATGGAGTAGAGAAGAAGGCTTAAATGTAGAAAATGTATATTGAGTAATGTAGAAGATGATAAATGAATACAATGGGTTGGGCTTAAATAAGCATGTCTTGCACCTTTTCACTAAAGGGCATGAATATTAATATTAATTATATTTAATATTATTTTATTATTTATTTATTGTTACAGAGGTATAATCACCCCCATTGTCCAATCTCAAAACTTTGATATTCTTCCTTGTCTAGTTCTTTACTAGAGCTTTTAACTCTTGAAACTTTCTTAAGATCTCATCCTTGGTCTTTAAGAAGTAGATCCAATTTTTGCAAGAGGTCATCAATGAAGGAAACATAGTACATGCTTCATGTGATTGAGGCTTGACATCGATCCACACACATTTGAATGCACTAGGTCTAGAATCCCTTTAGACTTGTTCTTGTTGCTTGGGAAAGCATCTTGGGCATGCTTGACAAGTGTGCACCCTCTACATACACCCTGCTACTCAATGTTGAACTCTAGAAGGCATGCAACTATCTCCCTTAGAATAGGCAGTGCACTATGATGCAAGTGCCCAATCCTCTTGTTCTATAACTTGCACAAGTTATCTATGTTATGCATTAGGGCTTGAACAAGATCACCCTATAACCTGTATAAATTGTTTTCTCTACCCCTGATCACTTGAGTTGATCTTGGGATAGACTCCTTTGGTCTTATAAGGACTCGTTGGTTCTTGAACTCTGCTTCAAAGCCCTTATCTTCCATGGAAGTAAATTCTTCCTAAGACCTGGAACAAACAACACATCATCAAAGTCTAAAGAGTTATTTGACTAGATTTGGAAAGGAATGGTACCAACTCCTGCCACTAGATACTTGTCATCATCACCAAGCTTGACCTGAAGTCCTAATACATGCTCTTTTAGACTTGAAAATAGATCTCGAGATGATGTCATATGCCTATATGATCCACTATCCAAATACCAAGTGTTATTTGGAACTGTGTTGGAAGAAAGGAAAGATACCATCAAGAAATTCTTCTTCAACTTGGAGGCAAACGCATTCCTATGAGTTTCAACAGATATTGCTACCTAATGTTGTTCCTACTTCCATTTACCCTTCTTCTCTAGACATTGTGATGCATAATGGTAATGTGTATGACATATGAAGCACTTGATTTTACTCAATTCCTTCTTCCATGGATGAGAGGATGACTCCTTGTTACGTTATTTACCTTACCCTTGCTAGGCCCTTTATCTCTACCCTTCTTTGTTTAACCAAATAGAGCATTGTCATTGTCACCTCCTTGTTTTCCTTTGACTCCCTTTGAGTCTCCTCCTAGATATAGTCACCCCATAGCCCTTTTTAGGAAGGAATATTCTCCTAAGCACAAAAACCTTGGGAAAAGGTTTCCCATTGAGATGGGAACCCATTCAATGCTCGATTCACTAGCTCTTTGTCTTCAACCTTCTCCCCAACTATTCCAAGTTGATCATGAATTTGCATGACTTCCATCAGGTAACTATTGGTTGTGTCTGATCTTCTTATCTCCACATATCTAAGTATGTTATGCAATATCAATTTCGTGTTTATGTTATGCAATATCAAGTTGATCACAAATCTACATGACTTGCATTAGGCAACTATTGGTTGTGTCTAATATTCTTATCTCCACATATCTAAGTATGTTATGCAATATCAACTTCGTGTTTATGTTCTCACTTTGGTAAAGGATAACTAGGGCATTGAACATCTTCTTCATCATCTTCTTCTAAGATATACAAGGTATTAAATGATCATTTATAGCATCCATGATCATCTGCTTGGATTCACTTCTTTCTTGTTGTGAACTTCCAAAGCATGTGGATCTATCGACATAGTCATTGACAATAATCCAAAGATCATTCTCTTCTAATAGAAGAGTTATCTTGAATTTTGATGATAGGAAATTTGAGGTGACTTCCAATCTGTCCTCGAACCTAAGGCTAGTTGATGTCATCTATGATTTGCACAAAAAATCCAAAACTTGATAATCACTACCTTTGGAACCCTCTAACCATTGATCCTAGTTCCCGACAGTTGATCTATTGTCACAAAACTCTTCAGATCCTATCAATTAAAGAAGCTTGGAAACCATGTAAATTTTCCAAACCTTAGGTGACTACTGTCCTTATGTTCTCAAATAAACAAAACTATTATTTAATTGCAGAAATTAAATTCTTTCACATACTAGTAATCGCACATATAACTGAAAAGTAAATAATGAAAGCATAAACACAATACATTGATAATTTACTCCAAATAAACTTTTCATTAACAATTCAAAGCTTACAAGGAAACCTCCACAACTGTCAAACTAATAGTTGTACAATACATCCAAATGAAACAGATCTGCACACTTAGCGAGGAAGAATTTTCTTGCCTAAAATGAGAAAACAACCTATTATAGGCTCCATGTTAAATGGCATGTCCATATGATTGTACAAACTTGTCCGTACAAAATACATACGACTATACATAATACATTGTAAAGACCTGCTCGTTGCTTTTTGCTTGCTGTCTGACTTTGGCTCCTCTCCAATAGTCAAACTCTACTCCACAGGTGATTTGAAAATATTTAGTTAACTCCTTTAACTAATCTTTCTCAAATAAATAAGATCTTGAAATGACAGTGCTTCTTGCAATGTTACGTGGATTACTTTTCACTTAACTAAACATCCATATTCATGAGAGTTTACTTGTTTAATCCATAGAATTGTGAGATAATAAAGAGAGACTAAAATAGACAAAAATCAATCACAAGTGCACCAAAACTTGTTAATGGAGTTTACGAGACATCCTGGCTACATCTTTGAGTCCACTTCAATAGTGGGACCACTCTTCATTAGTCTCAAAATTCTTAACAATATACAAAAACAAGGCTAAATATCAACCTTTGATATCACCTTTTAGTTAGGTTATTCTGGAGTAGAAACAAACATCACAAACAACTTCTACAGGAAATTCTACAACTTTAGAGTATGAAAATGGCCATACTTTGACTTGGTTGAACATGTCCTGCAAGCACTTTTCTAACTGGGTGCTCAAACTCAGAAACAAATGGTAGATTCGGTGTCCTTGCGAAATTTTGTAACTTTTGACTATAAATTCGATCACCTTCTAAATTGGTCCTCGAGATTCCCCCCTTGGCTCAAACTCTACTCTGATCCTTACAGTTTCAATCCGCATGCCAAATTGTACACTGCCTCGGTCTGCATGCAACTGTACCATATCTTGCCTTGGAAACTATGCATAAACTCAACTCTTTGGCTATCAAATATGACCTCAAACTACGTGCAAGCCACCTTGGGATGTGTGCAATACCACCTCGGTGTGCATGCCCAGATTGTACTTCAGCCTCGAATTGCATGCCAAGAACTTATGTGCAAACTTCCTCGATTTACATGTAAACCACCTCGGGATGCATTCAAACCACCTTGGTCTCTGTGCAAACCACCTCGACCTGTGTGAAAACCACCTCAATCTACGTACAAACCACCTTGATTATTGTGCAATACCACCTCGATATTTGTGTCAAGCATCAACACCCAAACTCCAGTTCCGAACAAATATTGGTTTTATATAGGGGGGTCGAGCCAAATTTGCCCCCCTCCAAATCCATAACAACTTGCATCAAGCTTAAATACAATATTCTCCACATGCCTTAACAAACAACAGTCGTGGCTCAACAGTGAGGGCATTGTGTTGGTTGGCGGGAGGTCATGGGTTCAAACCCCATAACCTCTGCTCCGATGGCTTCATTGCTTTAATAATACACACACACACACACACATATATTGTCTATTGGATATTCATTAGACCATATAGTGATTTGGAACGACCTTTAGGCCACACATTTTTCGATCCCAAGCTGTCATAGTCTTCTTAAAGGTGCCATGTGGCATCCTCCCATTGGTCGTCTCTGCTAACACACCGCCAATTGTGCAACCCTGACACATGGCGCTCTTGGAGCCCGCCACGTCACATGTCGTACGCCATGTCAACCTAGACTGGGATGCCCATTCACTGTACATCCTACCATGTGGAACCCTTTCAGTGGTGCCACCTGAACCATATGTAATGCCACATCACTGCCAACTGTGTGTATAGATGTTAAGGTGTCCACTAGCTGAGTTGCCACATCATCTATACGGATCCCAATCGGACCAACCAAACCTTGAAAATGCAAAATCAAGTGACACGTGGAATCCTCTCATGCTGCCACATCAACATGACATCACTCTGTGCCAACTTAGTTGTACAAATGGCCACATAACACCCCCCTTTTTTACCCTTTTTACCTGTTTTGTCGAAACTTCAGAAGGTTGTATCTCTCTCATATGACGTCCGTTTGAGGCAATTCAAGCATTGTCGGAAAGCTCTCATTGAGCCCTACGCAATGGTACCTTCTATTTTAGCATGTAAGATTTTTATTTTTATTTTTGAGGGTTCTTAAATCCACCTGGATCAACATGTGAAATAAATCACCTATCGACAAAACTTGCATTTTAATGAAATGAATGTATGTCTTCACCCTTTATCTTGACTTACCATTATACTTGAGTTGAAACCCTAATATACCAAAACCCAAATCTCTTATTAAGATGTAAGTTGAGATTAATCTAATTCACTAGTGTATACAAAATACACTATTATACTCAACAACTAAATATAACCACTTTGTCAAATCTCGCTAGCTCATTCGATTAAAGTGTGGGTTTCGTCAGCAGGGCGACTTGGGTTCAATTCCCCTTAGGGGTGAGCTAGTTGGGGGGAGACACCCAAAATCCAGCTAGTTGAGGGTTAGTGTGGCCCAGACCAGATGCGATCCCTAAGTGATTTTGATGACTTAGATGCCCCTGGGTCATGGTTTCTTAGACCAAAGGCCACTCCTGCAAGTCAGGGAGATTCTAGCAAACAAAAAAAAACTAAATATAATCACTTTATTACTAATGTGAATTTCAATGTAGATTTGACCCAAACTACTTCTTAAACACGTTTGACACTAAACATGTATGGAAGTTCTTTTCCAAGATACAATATTCGACATGTACACCATTGTGCCTTAAAATGGTATCATATAGAAAATAACTAACACAATTTTGAAAACTAGCCAAAAGTTGTTGAAAACAATAAACAATATTACAATTACCTAAACAATCCATTTTCTACAGTTCATCAATTACAACACTATAAAACATGCCAATGAAATATTTGGAATTATGATTCCCAAATAAATTATCCCTCAAGCCAACTAGCATACTAAATATTTGTTTACCTTAGAATACAATTCGTCCCACCTTCAAGCCCATAAGCGAGAATGAGATTGTTGGTACCTTGTTAGCCCCAACAACGATTGGCTCATAAAGAGCCCCCATCAACAATCAACTCACAAAGAGTGTACATGATGTCACAAGTGGGATTTGAACTTGAGTGGAGAGGACAACACTCCTCTCAAGTAATTGAGGTAAACATAATGACTAGCGTACTAAATATATGATAAAGAGAGCATTGATTGGTTTAGTTCAAGGTCATCATGACCCATTATGTAACAATTGTTCAACAATAAAGCCCTGATACATACAAAAAATGTTGTTAAAAGTGCTATTGAAATGGAGGGAAAGTTTGATTGTACTAGAAATGATAAAGAACACCTAAATTTCAAGTTTCAAGAAGAACTCAAGAAGGTTAAGAACATCGTCAAATTACTAGCTACTCATCCTTTAACTCAAACATAGTCACCCAGACTTAACTAATTGTCCCACCGAAAATGGAAGTTATTCAACATCATTTGGAGATGGCAATAAAAAGGAAATGGGAGAAATCCCAAAAGGAATGCCAACCTTCTGCTCCTATGTTGTATCCTACCCAAGTATAAGCTTTTCCTCCATTTCGTTTGCCTTATATGGAAATATGCTTGTTTTGCATTCAATTTGAGAAGATGGAAGTATATCAAATTTTGACTAATCAACAAATGAGTGATTTCATCACTTTCATAGGAGATAAAGAAGAGAAAAATGTTTCCTTATATGCAGGGGCATAATATGGATCGATGTATTTATTATTTTCCTTATGTAACATACATTGTTTATGGCACTAAAATGTTACATTGTCTATCGCACTAAAGATCACGACACTCCTTAGCATTCTAAGCTCCATGAAAAACATTGAAAAACAATAATATGATGCGAGATGCCATTCACAGTGGGATGGTGAAAAATGCCTTCATCATCACTCATGCCCATACTAAAGGATTCAATAAAAACCTCATCTCATTCATAATGGGATGGTGAAAAATTCCTTTATCATCATTCATGCCCATACTTAAGGATTCACTTAAACCCTTAATGAACAAAGACCACAATGTTATATTGGCAACAATTATGAGATGGATTATACCTAACAAGAGAAGAGAAGATATTAGAGGAATATTTGCAAATACTCAAGTACTCCAAGCAAAAATGCCACAATCATAAGTGGAATAGAATCATTGATTAAACATCCAGTGAGGATTTTATAAACCAACATAGATGTATCTTAATTTTGGCTCTATCAAGCGTATCTTAATTTTGGCTCTATCAAGCGCCGAGAGAGATCAAATCCCTTGAGGTTCAAACCCCTTTTAGAGTCCTAAACTCGAGGAAAGGTTTACACCTCAAGGGATTTGATCCCTTTGGGTGCTTGATAGAGCCAAAGTGAAGATGGATCTATGCTAGTTCCAATCGCATTTGACACATCAAAACAATGCCGCTTAAAACAAAATTTACCATATTGAAATCATTTCATCTAAAATTAAAAAAGAATAAGTTATTCACATGATCAAAATGGTGAATTGTAATAAAGTAATCATGTTCATTGATGATACATATGAAAAAATGCAATGACATTTTAAGATGAATCACATCTATATTAGAGAGTCATTAATCTCAATGAGACTACGGTTTTGACTATTTAAATTAATGATATCATACAACATGTAATATCACTGAAATCAATGCATTTTAACAATGCTATTAGATCATATTGCATTTCCTAATGCAATGATTTCAAATTAGATGGATGTTAGATCATAATGAATATCTCCATCTAAAGAGATAGATTAATAAATCATAGGTGTCACTCAATCTAACTGAGTCAAATTAGGGTTTTTGTTATTTAATGGTGGTGATTCTTTCTACTTGGATAACTATGGAAACTAAATCAAATTAGGGTTTTGACTATTTAATGAATGATATCATACAAAATGGATAGAATGGATGGATGGAAAGATATGGTGAGAACAAATGGATCAATCGCATGGTTTTTGGTTCCAACAATGATTTGATGATTTGTTGAACTCCTTGATTTTGGTTGCTTAATGTCATTTCTATTAATTACATTAGGGTTTCAACTATTTAACTGTGGTGATTTTATCTACAGCCGACCACAATGTTTTGATTATTTATCTGTGGCCATTATATCTACTCAACTAACTATTGTAACATTAGGGTTTTAACAATTTAACTGTGGTGATTCTATTTACTGAATGAACTGTGATAAATGAGATTAAGGTTTTGACTATTTCACTGAATGATATCATACAAAATGTAATATCACTAAAATCAATGCATCTTAACAATACTAGTAGATCATATTGCATTTCCCAATGCATAAATTTGCATCTAATCATAATGCAAATCTCCATCTAAAGACACATATAGATAGATCATAGATGTCCCTGAGTGTAGTTCAATGAGATTAGGGTCTCAACTATTTAATGGTGGTTATTCTATTTAATTAGCTAACTATGGAATCTGAAACAGATTAGGGTTTATACTATTTAATTGTGGTGATTCTATCTACTCAACTATCTGTGACATGTGACAACTGAATCAAGTTAGGGTTTTGACTATTTAATTGAATATCATACCAAATATAATATCACTGAAATCAATACATCTTAACAATATTATTAGATCATATTGCATTTCTCAATGCATAGATTTGCGTAAGATAAGATCATAACACAAATACCCATCTAAAGACATATATCAATATATCATATATGTCCCTTAGTGTAACTGAATCATATTATAGTTTTGACCATTAACTAAATAATATCATACAAAATGTAATATCGTTGAAAACAATGCATCTTAACAATACTATTAGATCATCTTGCGTTTTCCACTCCATAGATTTCAAATTAGAGGGATATTAGATCATAAACCAAATATAGATATGCACAGTTAAGACATGTGGAATTAGGTTAAGGGATATGTAATACTTTAATAATTTTTATGATTTTGTTGAGATATAGAGTGCATATGAATTTTAATTTGAATATATTTAAATTGGAAGTTTCAATAATATTTGAAAATGTTGTGTAAACCTCTTTGTTTCATATGGTGGCTCCTTAGGAAATCTTGGAAGTTGAGCGTATTATTATAGCATGGTTTGAATGTTTAATATCACTATGAAAAATGATTATTTTGTTCAACAAATAAAGTTTTCTGATCTAAATTAGAAATTCACATACTAAATCTATGTATTTTGTTTACTATGTAAAATGCTTATATCAAGAAGTCATACATCATTAATGGTTGTATCTTATAGTTATTGTAAAAGATATTGGAATTGACATAAAACCCTAGATTCAATTAAAGATTAAAATATTTTATTTTTGAATATAAAAAGTAGAATAGTTCATTGTTTTTTTTTTCCTCGGAAAAAAGTCGTAATTTTATTATCAGAAGATACAAAATTACATTCTGCAGATATATGGAGTGCATAAGCTACTCCATACATTGTCACATATGAGTGGGTACAGTAGATGAGCTCGGTAACAAACCCTCCTTGCATAGAAATAGATTCGTCATAACCGAAACCCTCATCGGAGGAAGCAGAAGATCCATGTCTGTGGACAGAGCAGCAGACACGATAGACCTCCCAAACCGGCAAAAACAGCCAGCAATCAAACCCCTGATAAAGAAGCAGCCAGACAAACCCCATATTGGACTGGAGCAGTCCGCCGTAGCAAGCCGAGCGTCCCTGAAATCATTTTCTGTCCCATTAACATCAAGTATAGTGCCCCAAACTGGCCTACACATGTAGTAGAATCACAGAGATCCCTACATTGTCACATATTTATTGTCCCGTATTAACATCATACATAAAACAAAAACAACTACTGCTGTCCTTACAGCCGCATTACTGTAACAGGAATGGAAGAGCATAACCGTCATTGGTCAACAAAAGCTGAGCTATTGCTCAAATCTGAGCCTCAATATTTTCATGAAAAGGTCTGTGATAATAGCTGAAAGTGCCCCCAGGTGAATGAACAGTAATCCTCCAAGTACCTAGAGCTATATCCTGCTGCGTTGCTGCCTTTGAGAGCTGATCTGCCATCACATTCCTCTCCCTGTAAACATGTGAAAAAGTAATATGATCAAAGGACTGCTTTAACCTTATCACCTCCTCCAGGATAGGTAATAGGACCATCACTTGACAGTGTGTAATCTCCTTTGCCCAGTCAATCACTAACAAGGAGTCGCCAAAAACCTATAGAGATAGACATCCTTGTTCAAGTGCAAATAACATCAGCAGTTTTAAAGACATCAGTTCAGCATAGTTATTTGATCCTCTCCCCAAACCAGCCACAAGATGAAAGTAATGGAATTCAGTTATGTAAAGAACAGCCCCCCCGCCACACACCGACTGATGGTCTAATGAAGAACCATCAAAATAAGCCCATGGCATTGATAGATCAATCTGTTCCACCCGCACAGGTCGATTTCTAACCGCTTGGACAGGTACCATGTAGTGTTGTAGGACCGCTACAGCGTGAGCCACTACAGACTCCAACGGAACCCAGTTATCCTGAAATATGATCTTGTTCCTGGTGATCCATATGCCCCATGCAAAAATACACGGGAGGGCCCGGAAGGAAGAGGACTTGTAAATAGACCACCACGAATGGAACGCTTCTAGGACGCTCGCTCCCATCCACCGCACCTGTAAATCCAAAAAATTGCATATACCATCCCAAACAGCCTGTGAATACCGACATTGTACAAATAGATGTGTTATGGTCTCATCCGCAACCCGACAAAGTGGACAGATCCCCGGACCCTGGAGGAAACGTTTTTGTAGAATGTCCCAAGTAGGAGCCTTATTTTCCAGTATAGCCCAGAAGAGTAATTTAGTATTACCCGGACACCTTAACTTCCACAGATATTTCCACCACCACACCAATTCCCTGTTATGAACTTCCACATTCAGTTGGATATATCCATTTTTTGGTGAGTATATACCCGAGGGATGGTGATCCCAAATAAGTTCATCAACCCTGTTGGTCAGCCGAATATTTGTAATTCTTAAGATCCGCATAAAATCCTCCCAAGCCCCCTGCAGTTCTTCAGATATCCCAAGTCGTTGTGCAGAGATCCATCCCTGATGCCAAAGATTAGATGATCCCGGATCCACAATATCAGCCAGAAAGTGACATCCTCTAGCCACCAAAAAAGTTCTCAATTCCACAGAAAGGACATGACCTCCCCTGCAGCCAACCCAAGGGTCCAGCCCAATACGGATGAGACGCCCATTCCCAATCCTCCACACTAATCCAGAACCGACCAAAGAAAAATGCTGCACCACCGCTTTCCAGACCACAAAGCAATTTGCCCTCGACTTATTGCCCAGCCTTATCCATTCGAGAAGAGTAAGAGGGGCAATATATTTATGATATACCACTCTTGTCCAGAGATTCTATGTATGGATAAGTCGCCACGACACTTTGGCCCCCAAGGCTTTTGCAAACAGAAAAATATTCTTTAACCCCCATCCTCCCAGTGCTTTTGGAACAGCAATTTTTTCCCATTTGACCCATACCAAAGCACGAAGCTCACTCTTACCCTTCCAGAGAAAGGAAAAACATAACCTCCGTATCATCTCCAGGACTCCAATGGGTATCCAAGCAAGAGACATCCAATACATCGGAATTGCTTCCAAAACAGATTTAACCAGGACCAGCCTCCTAGCCCAAGATAGCCATTTATGACTCCAGCCATGAAGGCGCTGTTCTAATTTTGCTATTAACCAGTGCCAATCAGCCTTCAGATAAGCATTCGGTTTCAAGTGAAAGCCAAGGTACTTTAATCCATCATCAATATCCAAAATCCTAAAAGGTAGTTTGTTAGCCATCCTTAGAATCTCTTGCTCAGTTAAATTCGAGCATGTGATTGTGGATTTGTCAATATTCACTAACATACCCGCTGCAACTTGCACTAAATGAAGACCTTCAACCACCTTATCAATATCCTGTCGCGTGCCATCACAAAATATCAGAATGTCATCAACAAAAAGGAGATGTGTAATAAACAATACCTGAGAAATGGATATGCCCCGAAAGGATCCATCAGCTTTTGCATTCAGAATAAAACGGCTGAGTCCTTTAGCAACAAGGAGAAACAGCAGCGGAGAGAGGGGACAACCCTGTCGTAGACCCCTTCCCACATGGAAGAATGGACTAGCAGAACCATTAATCAGGACAACAAAGCTCACCGTAGTGAGGCAGGCCATAATCCACCTAATAAATTCGTAGCAGAACCCCAGGTGAGTTAGAAGCATCAGGATATATAGCCAGCTAACCCTATCAAATGCTTTAGAGAGATCAATCTTTATCACAGCACCCTTCTATTTCTGCACTTTCAGAGTGTGTAATCCTTCCCGGGCAACTCCAATGGCCTCATGAATTTGACGACCTTCCAAGAAGCCAAATTGTTCACAAGATATATGCTGAGACAAAATATTCTTGAGTCGCCTCGCCATAACCTTAGAGATGATCTTATAGATACAATTGCAGAGAGAGATAGGTCTGAATTCATCAAAGCTGTCAGGCTTGTCCGTCTTCGGAATAAGAGCTATGAAGGTGGAGTTGAAGGGACCATGGACAAATCCAGCCTTGCGCGATTCTTCCACCACATTCAATAATTCCTCCCTGAAGAAGTCATAGAATCCTAAGAAGAATTCTATAGGCCAGCCATCTGGCCCCGGGCTTTTATCTTTTTGAAAGGATTGCATGACCAGCGAGAGCTCATTCGGCATCACCTCCTCCATCAACAGTCTATTATCTTCCTCCCCCACAAAACGAGGGAAAAGCTGAGTCACCCGAATAACATCAGCAATAGAAACTCCAGGTTGAGCAGTGAATAAATCTCCAAAATGTCGAACACCCAACTCCGCTAAACCATCAAAGCTGGAGACCGGTTCCCCTGCTTCAGAAGATAGTTCCCAAATAGAGTTTGTGAATTTTCTCCCCTTAGCATATGCTTGAAAAAATTTTGTATTCTCATCGCCGCACTGAATCCAAATCGCCCTACTTTTCAATCTCCACATCTCTTCTCTCTCACACAGAATCACATTCCTGCGTCTCTCCCACTCCATCAGCTCGCCTTTCTGCATATCATCCAGAAATCCCAAGCCCAGACTATTAAGAATCCGATCAATATTCAACTCAGCAGCCCGCAAAGACTGATCATCAATCACCCTTTTGTCATGAGCCCAGGAAATAGTGGCCTCTTTAATTCGCTTAAGATTGTTATGAAAGTGTGCTCCTGCATGCATCTGAGAATCATGAGGTCGATGTACCCACAGATCCTGAACCAACTTAAGAAAAGCCTCCTCCTTCAGCCAGCTAGGATTGAATTTGAAAGGGCTTGGTGGTTTTTTCTTGCTACCTCGTAACTCCAGGAAGATGGGGCAGTGGTCAGAGATCCCACCTGACCCTACCCACTGTCTGACAACATCAACACCCAGTGCCAACACATCGGCCACCAGAAATCTATCCAGTCTTTTAGCCACCCGTTGTTCCCCAGTTCTCTTATTCCTCCAGGTTGGAGTTAGCTTGGATGGTAAAATATCAAGAAGATCCTTCCTGGCAAAAGCTTGAATGAAATAATTTGCTAATGTATCCGGAGCAGCCCGAGGCCCCCACACTTCAGAAGACCCCAGAGTAAGATTGAAATCCCCACCCAAAATCACATCCCATCCATCAAAAAGATCCAAACATAACAAGGAGTCCCAGTAGCCAACCCTATTTAAATAGGGCCCGTATATATTGAGAACCGTGATCAACCAGCCAATCTCAGCATCCCAAACTTCCAAACCGATACCAGAAG